>OY288269.1:2500-1202500 GCA_958450335.1 Hibiscus tridactylites | reverse complement strand
GGTTGTTCAAGATCATGTTTTTCCTGTTGACCTTATGGAGTTACCTTTCTATGGTTTTGATGTAATCCTTGGTATGGATTGGCTTGTTGAGCATCGTGCTGTAGTGGATTGTGAGAATAAGCGAGTTTCGTTGAAGCTTGCGGATGATTATGAGGTAGTTGTGGTTGGTGAGAATGTGAAGTTTCTTACCAATGTGGTGTCTACATTGGAGGCGAGCCGGATGCTGAGGCAAGGTTGTGAAGCTTATCTAGCTTTCGTGATGAATCCTAGCTCTAAGGAGTTGCGTGTGCAAGATATCAGGACTGTGCGAGAGTTTCCTGGTGTGTTTCCTGAGGAGTTGCCTAGGTTACCTCCTAATCGTGAAGTGGAGTTTGGGATTGAGCTGTATGAAAATACAACTCCTGTGTCCATTACCCCTTATAGAATGGCACCTAAAGAGTTGAAGGAGCTGAAGACGCAATTGCAAGAGTTGCTTGATCGTGGGTTCATTCGGCCGAGTGTGTCACCTTGGGGTGCACCGGTCTTGTTCGTGAAGAAGAAGGATGGCACTATGAGAATGTGCATTGATTATCGTCAGCTGAACAAGTTGACTATCAAGAATCGGTATCCATTGCCGAGAATCGATGATCTCTTTGATCAATTTCGGGGAGCAGCTGTGTTCTCTAAGATTGACTTGAGGTCAGGGTATTACCAGTTGAAGGTGAAGGATGTGGATGTGCCTAAGACAGCTTTCAGGACGAGGTATGGGCATTATGAGTTCCTTGTGATGCCGTTTGGTTTGACAAATGCTCCTGCAGCTTTCATAGACATGATGAACCGAGTATTTCATGAATACTTGGATAAGTTTGTTGTGGTGTTCATTGATGATATCCTCGTGTACTCACGTACTGAGGAGGAGCATGAAGAGCATTTGAGGATTGTGTTGCAAGCTTTGTTGGAGAATCAGCTTTATGCCAAGCTGAGCAAGTGTGAGTTCTAGTTAAGTGAAGTGGTGTTTCTTGGTCATGTGGTTTCTGCTGAAGGGATTCGTGTTGATCCTCAAAAGATTGAGGCAGTGATGAATTGGAAAGTTCCTAAGTCTGTTCATGAGGTCCGTAGTTTCCTTGGTTTGGCGGGATACTACCGGAGGTTTGTGGATGGGTTTTCAAAGATTGTTGCACCTTTGACGAAGTTGCTGCAAAAGGATGTTAAGTATGAGTGGACGGAAGCGAGACAACAAGCTTTTGAGAAGCTTAAGGCGGCTTTGACGCAAGCTCCGATCTTGGTTCAACCTAAATCAGGGAAAGAGTTTGTGGAGTATAGTGATGCGTCCTATGTTGGTTTGGGATGTGTGTTGATGCAAGAGGGTAAGGTGGTGGCTTATGCATCGCGGCAGTTGAAGGTGCATGAGCGCAATTATCCTACGCATGATATTGAGTTGGCTGCAGTGGTTTTTGCTTTGAAGATCTGGAGACATTATCTGTGTGGTGAGAAGTGTACGGTGTACACGGATCACAAAAGTTTGAAGTATCTGATGTCTCAGAAGGAGTTGAATCTTAGGCAGCGACGTTGGGTGGAGTTTCTCAAGGATTATGATTTGACGATTGAGTATCACCCTGGAAAAGCTAATGTTGTAGCGGATGCCTTGAGTAGGAAGGTAGCTGTTGAGTTGAGGGCTATGTTTGTCAGTTTGAGTATTTCGCGTGATGGTGGTCTTGTGGCTGAGTTGCAAGTGAAACCATCTTTGGTTCAGTTGATCAAGGAAAAGCAGTTGTTGGATGATTCCTTGGTACCTCATGTTCGGGATATCGCGGAGGGTAGGCCTTCAGATTTTTGTTTTAATGATGATGGAGTGTTGTGTTTTGGGAGTCGGATGGTAGTGCCCAATGATGCTGAGTTGAGGCGTGCTATTCTGACTGAAGGTCATAGTAGTCCTTTTGCTATGCACCCTGGTAGTACTAAGATGTATCGTGATCTTCGTGATGAGTACTATTGGGTGGGTTTAAAGAAGGATGTTGCTGAGTTTGTCAGCAAGTGCATGGTGTGTCAGCGGGTTAAGGCTGAGCATCAATCCTTTATTTATGTTTTATTAAAGGTTTTACAATTGTACTCTTGATCTTGGCTTTAAAATGCAAGATTTGGTTGATTTTTGATAGAATTCGAATGATCTGATTGGGCACTGATTTGAGGTGTCTTTTTGATGTTAAAAGAATGTTTAATTGATGATAAATTGAGGTTTAATCAATGCAATCCCGAATAGGTTGATTTTCCTAAGTTTAGCTTGAGTTTTTGGTTGTTTTTGGAGTGATCTTGATGATCTGTTATAGCTGGAGGTATAAGGACGTGGTTAGATCCTTTTTGGATGTTAATTGATGTTTAAGGATGTTTAGAATTGATGGATCTTGGCTGGGTAGTGTTGTGGAGTTGTTTGGATGTGTTTTCGGTTGTGTTTGCTAGCCGAAAATGGAGTATGGATGAGAGCAGCGAGTTTAGGTGCTTTCATTGAAGATATTAATGCATGATGATGCATTAATCCTCTGCTTTGATGTGTTTAAAACAGGGGAGTCATCTTTGCATCCTTGTGGTGGTGATCCGGAAGCTTGATTGGTGTTTCGGCAAGTGGCGAAACGGAATCGGTGAGTGGATTTTGGTTTTTAGCTTTGAAACCAATGTTTTGAAGGTTTGGGAGCTTAGTTTAAGTCTAAGCAACTTAGCTAAGCTCAAGAGTAAGTTTTCGGTATAACTCTCTTGATGGTGAACCATGATTGGTTGTATGCAATGTGATTTGTTTGCATGTTTTAAATCCTGTATTGAAAGCATATTTAGCATGTTTAGTTGCTGGTTTTATAAGCCATGTGTTGAAGAATGCTCAAGGTAAGAGATTCTTGTTTTTAAACATTGTTAAATGTGGTTTTGATGCATAATGATGCATGATGATTATGGCTTTGATAAATGCTTTAAAACAGTGGAATATTGTTGTTAATGATGCGTATTGGCAAGGGATGTTTGAGAATGGTTAAGAACACTATGGTGGTTAAAAGTCCATGGTCGGTTCTTGGTTAAGATCACAAAGGTAGTTAAAAGTCCTTGTGTGAATCTTGTGAATTTTAAGAACAACATGGTGGTTAAAATTCCATGGTTGGTTCTTGGTTAAGGTCACAAAGGTGGTTAAAAGTCCTTGTGTGAGCCTTGTATATTTAAGAACACCATGGTGGTTAAAAGTCCATGGTGATTCTTGTTAAGGACACAAAGCTGGTTAAAAGTCCTTGTGTGGTCCTTGTGAATTGTAAGAACATCATGGTGGTTAAAAGTCCATGGATGATTCTTGTGCTAAGGACATAATGGTGTTTAAAAGTCCATGTGTGGTCCTTGTGAATTGTAAGATCACAATGGTGTTTAAAAGTCCATGTGTGGATCTTATGTTGATTGTATCACTTGTGGCCAATATGACATATTATAAACTTGAAGCATGAATTGCTTGTTTTAAATGCTTATGTGCATGTACAAATGATGATTTGACTAAGGTTTATAAAGGTGTTTATAAATGCATTATTGTGTTGTTTTAAATGAGCATTCCTCACTAAGCTATTGCTTACGCTCTCTCTTTTCTTAAACCAATAATGCAGAGCGTTGAAGTGCATTAGGGGCAGCAAGGAAGCCAAGAATCCAAGTGAAGTTTTAAGCTCATGTATGGTGAATGTTTTCTAACACTATTAGCTTTTGGGTATTTGGCAATGGGGGACCTATGTGTTGTTTTGGGAGATGTTTTGGACTCCCTAGGTTGGTATTATGTTGTTATTGATGTTGGAACATGTAATTGGCCTTTGTGAGGTGGTTTTGGTATGTTGATGCTTGAATGGTTTTCTAAGTAGGATGCATGCCTATAGAATTGGGGATTTGTTTAATTGATGCCATGTTTGTGTATGGTTGATGCATTTATGTTCCTTGATTGTTGAATGACTTGTTGGTATAATTCGGTGGCTTTTGGAGCATGTTTGATGGGTCAATTGTGTGTTAAACCAGCTGATTTTCTGCAATCTGGGCAGGCCGTATCGGAACGGGTGCTACCGTTTCGGAACGGGGGCCTGAAATGGCCTAGGCGTTTCGAAACGGGAGGAACCGTTCCGGAACGGAAATGCTACTGCCAAGCCTTGTTTCGGAACCCGTTTCGGAACGGTCCCGCGTTACGGAACAGGTCTTCCCTGTTTCGGAACACTCGACCGTTGGGCTCTGAATTTGATGGTTATATGTTTCGAAATGTTTGCGTTTTAGTCCTGAACCTTGTTGTGGCAATTGAATGGGTTTGAGATGTCCGTTTGAGCTGAAATTTGGCAGAGAAGCATGAAAGATGATTAATTTCATATTGGTAACTTTTAATTGGGTTAAGTCCTTATAATTTTCAGAATTTACAATTTGGTCCCTAAAGTCTTAATTTGTGCAATTGGGTCCCTGAATGTTCTCTGATGGTTATGAACTTTGAGTATGTTGATCTTGTGAACATATCTAGGGTTAATGTGCATCTAGACAAGATTAAAAAGGAAAAAAAGGTCGTTAATCAAGGTTGACTTTCGGGTTGACTTTGGTTTTCCCCGTGTAAACTTCTTAATTCGGTTCAACCGTCTTGGCCGGGTTAAGGGGGTTACAGGTACGTAACGAGCTATAGGGGACAGAATACTTAGATTCACTTAATTCAGAAAAAAAAGATTCGACATCGGAGTCTTGGCTTGGAGGAGTACGATTATAATCTAGGGCATGTAGAGACCAGACACTCTATGACAAACGATCAGCCGATCTACCCAGAAAGATGTAATTCTAAGTTCTAATACCACTAAATGTAACTCCCTAGACCCGTCTATGCGTTAGCACGGATCATAGGAAGTCATATTAGGGCTATAGAAGCGACTCACAGTAAAAATCCACATGAACATGTTTTTTTCTTTAAATACATTCAAAACGGTAAAACAAAATTTTGTTAAAAAATACCATTTCAAAAGATATCTTTTAATCATGTAACAGAAATTCAAAATTCATATTTAAAACTCTAACATAAAATAAAACTCGACATACATGCCCACTAACTATACCAGTACCGTACTAAGCAAGCAACGTTGAGGTGACTTCTAACACTAATGTCGGTCATTGTACCATAATAAATCTCTTTTAACATGTGATGATAAAAACAACGTGAGATTCGAAAAGCTTAGTAATACAGAACTACCAAATGATGCAATAGGCATAAGCAGGTATATGGTAATGCACTAATACTGACATGATGATCCAAGCAACAACAGGTTCCAAATATGAATTGATATTCGTAGCAACGATACACTTGAAGATATCAGGGTTTTTCTTTATTGACCACCTGAGTACCAAACAAAATGTCTATAGTCTGAAGGATCAGAAGAGAGATTTTATGAAAGTTGAACTAGGGAGTTTGGTGTGTTCCACTGAGTATAGATAGAAATCATACAGAGAGTTTCAGACATTGATAGTTTATTCAGTAGGGTAGGTTAAATATGAGGAATGAAAGTTTCATTTGAAGCACCTGAGTACCTTCTAACCGTACACCGATATGCAGTTCCCCGAAACTGCATCCATAAGGACTTACCCTAGGCCTACATGGCGTAGGAGCCAACCTAAGGGAATGCCTTAGGTCCATAAGGAATTACACGAGTCGAAGCGTCGGAACTTACCCAATGGGAGACCTTGGGCCCATAAGGAATTACCAGCGCTGAACCTTCAGTGACTTCTTATAATATCCCAAATAGTACCCCAAAATATCAGTTTAGTGCAGACAAAAGTAATGATGTAAATACAGAGGCCAAACATATGTTTCCAGCATATTAGAACATAGATAACACACTTTCAGATCAGACACAAAGGTATATTTCCAGACGAAAAGGAGTCATGTTTCAAAACAGATGGACAGTCTTGATTTCAAACCAGAGAAATACTCATGTATACATGGAACACACCAGATGGATCGATTTATTTCTCATGAGGCGCATAATTGTTGCGTGTAGAAGTGTCTATCACAAATGTAGTGTAAGTGTACACGACGCAAGTAGTAAAGTGATACGAAAGTATCGGATATCGTCTCCACAGGGACTGGGCCAATAGCTTCACCTCGAATTACTGCACGAAAGTAAAGAGAATGGTTTAAGATGTTGTCACGAGAATAATAAAGAATACTGGAAAATAAGATTAAAATAATCAAGATAGAGAGAATGGGCTGGTATTGAATTGCTCAGTAGTGTAGGTATTGCTAAGTCTAGGAATATCTGCTCTGTCGTCGTCCCCGTCGCGGCAGCACCCGTCACGGCGGCAGTCTGTTGTTTGTCGCGGTAGCGATCACACAACTCTGTACTTCAAGCTTGGCAAGAATCTCTGCTGTGCCTTGGCCTATCCCTAGGTCCAAGTATGTTGATGAACACGTCTTTGATGATACCTCCCGGCGTGAATCGAAGGATGAACACTGATGTTGTTGAATTCTTCTTTAGCCACTAAACCTCGTCCTATCCCTAGGTCCGAGATAGTTCAACTATAAACTAGAGAACTCGCACTTATTCCTTTCGTATACTTAACTCTCCCGATATTAAGTAAATAGATAACCTCGCAATGCTCTCCCGATACTATTGCAAGATGTTAATAACAAGAATAAGAGAACTTGAAGTTTATTTTATTGAATAGAAAATTCCTAATACAAAAGTAACCCTTGCAACTACTTTACAAATCAACCTGTGGCCCTAGGGGGAAATTAGAACATGTTGAGAAGGGGGAAACGGCTAGGGTTTTGGGAAGAAGGCTAGAGATAGGTGATGTCCTCCCCTAGGTCGAATTACATGCCTTTATATAGGCTTTGGGTCCAAGTTTTCTAATATGGCAAGAATACAAGTTTAAATTAAAGTACAATTCTAATAAAGACTAAATCTTCAAAGAATATAGCTTTAACTCGTCCTTCCTTCTTGCTTGGAATTTCTCTCCTTGAACTTTGGGCTTGGCCTTCATTCTGATCTAGGGCTTGGAAAAATATAATGGTTTTCCACAACAGACAGCTTAATTTTCTCTTTCTGTCTAGGTCCACTTTGCTTCTTCTCCTCAAAATTGTTGTCGTCCTTGGCTGCCACGGCGGCGACCATGGCAGCATCGTCCTCCTCGACTGCTCATCCAGTTCCAGCTCTGCTATTTCACTGCCTAGCGCCTTCTTCTCCATCTGCTACAGCAGCAACCTGCAAAAGCAACCAATTTCAGTAGAAACTGTGCCTTTTAATATAATTGTGATGTCTAACTGTAATCTAGCCTAAATGCAATGGATTATGCTTGAATGCAGCAGAAATATGGGTTAAATAGAGGGTAAATAATAAAACTTTTACACACTCAACACACCCCCAAACTCAAGTTTTTGCTTGCCCTCAAGCAACTAAGTCCTAAAAGAAAAATAAATATTTTTGCTTTGGCTTAAAACAGTGAACTTTCCTTTACCCTTCATTCATTCTCTATTGACGGCAGCACCTTGTCGGATAACTTAGGATTTGTCCGGAATCTTGCTATAGTCCTCGTGTAGTGTGTTCATGCTTGCGAACAATTATATGCCAGGACTCCCTTAGTTTCACTAGAATATTTCATCCTCTAACTTGAATTTTTATGCCAAAGTTTATCTTTTTGAAGGCACTTCTTATGCTCCTTTGATTTCTTGTTTTGACTCGATTTTATTATTTTTTAAGCTTAAGTTTCACTAGAGCCGGTTTCGGGCACCTCTAGCTAACTTCCTAGAGCCGGTTTCAGGCACCTCATGGGATATTGAGTCTATTTTGCTAAACTTCTTTCCTAGAGCCAATGTTAGGCACCTCTAGGGGCTATTCAAGTGTTAAGTTTCCTATTCTAGTTAACTAATAGAATTCTAGGCAGTATAACAGTCACAAATGGTGTTTAAGTTTCAGAACTATAGAAAGGCTCTAAACTGCTCCTAAAACTATCCTAATGGCACTGCCACGACAGAGCTGTCACGGCAGGTAAGTTCAGTTCAAAGACTTAAGCCAAAATTTTCATCAATTTTTTAGAGCAAAAATAAACTAAGTAAAAGACACAATTTTAAAACTAAACTAGACTCCATTAATGGAGGGATGCCACCCCCAAACTCAAGGGTTGCATTGCCCTCAATGCAAATGACAAAATAAAATATAAGAAAAGTACATCACAAAATATATAGAAGCAGACAGCAAAATAAGTTAAGAAACTCAAATTTTATGCGTTGTCGTCACTGCTGCTGCTGACTCGGAGCTGTCGGCGGGTAGGGGCCTTCTTAACTGGCTGGCGGATGGGGGTGGCAGATGTGTTCTTCGTTTTGGCCTCCCTTGGAGGTTGAATTCTGGTAGGAGAGATGTGAGGGGGTTTCTCCACAACTTGTACCTCCGAGCTACTGCTACTGTCATTACTGCTGCTGCCGTCACTACTGCTGCCGCTGCCACTATCTGGCTTGTTTTTGTATGCCATTCTCTTATGTCGTTTCACCGGTGTGAACTCTTTGGAGAGATTCCTCTTAACAGAGGGTTCGTTGTCGCTTTCCTCCAAAATTGGGGAAGAAGAGAAACCGACGATGAAGGCATCAAGTTCTTCCGAGGGCATTCTTCTCTTGGTTCCCCGGGCAGATGTATCTTCTGTGCGGTTGCTGCCGGCAGCTGTCGTGGCAGGGGTTGGTGTGGATGCTGCAGATGGTGTCTTGGGTGTGGCAGCAGGTGTAAGGGTATGGGCAGGGGTGGGGAAAGCAAAATAATGGGAAGGGAAGGCAGGAAATACAGCATCAGGCAGAGCTGTCGTTCCTCCATCTTCTATATGGTAGCAAAGATCTGGGAGGAGGAGTCGGCAGGAGCTGCTGCTGCTGTGGGCTGCCTGCCTTCCGTGGCAGCAGGTTCAGTGTCTGTCGGTTCTATCGTCTCTACTGTTGTGGCAGTGGGGTCGAAAGATGATAGCAGGGTGGCAGTAGTCAGTTCCATCAAGCTTAGTATATTTTTGTCGGTCCATCCCTTCCCTTGGATTCTGAGATCGGTGGCGGCTTCAGGTACATGATGGCTGCGGCAAAGGGCTGTGATGAGGTAAGGGAGGTAGAGCGGTCCTGTCGGCCGGTATGCACACTCCAAAATGCTTTCCCGGATGAAGCTGCCCACATTAATAGGCCTCTCATGCAAAATAGAATGAATGAGGGCTAACCTGGGTTGGTCGACAGTGATGTTGTGTGAGGATGGCATGATGCGCTTTTTGATAAAAGCGTTCCACAGTTTAGCTTCCGGGAGGAGTTGAACTTTCTTCACCGTCCTCGGGTTCTTAGGATTTGTGTTCCACTAAGTACCTTCATCTGTGAGCTCTGCCATGACAACATCATAGGCAGCAGGGTCTAGGTTGTTCAGAAATTGCTGGTGACCATCCTCGTTGCTGCCCACGTAAAATCCGTACAAGGTGTTGATGTATTCTGCTTCGAAGGGCCCTTATCTCCCTCTCACGATAACTGCTGTTGTGGTTCTGCTGTTGATGGCAGCATAGAAATCTCGAACCAGAGATATGTTGTAACACCCCTATTTTGGGCTCGAAAGTTTAGGGTCTGAACCGGACCGGTCTGATTTTTGATTCAAATATAAAAGGTGGGTTTAGGGAAAGCCTAGTTCGGGATGCATTAAAAATATGGGAAAATATCTAAAAATCATATTTTAATATATATAAGAGAGTGGTGAAATCAATTTTACAAAATAAGGTTTGGAAGTGTGACATTTCGAAATAGTGACTAAAATGTAATTTTTGAAAAGTTTAGTGGTGACTGTTTTGTGAGGATTGAAACTTTGAATCTTTAAGGAGCTAATTTACCCAAGGAATGATTTCTCCAGATTTTTCTTAATTTTAGTGACTCATTTAATGTTTAATTAAATTAAAAGAAAAGAGGGAAACCATATTTTAGTTTCATAACCAACTTTTGCTAAAATTTTCTCATCTCATTTTTCTCTCAAAATTCCCTCAGCCAAACACATTTCCACAGCAGCATTTCTTTTTATTTTCACACCAAATGATGAGGTTTCAATCCTCAAATGAATCCTAATCATTTCTACATCAAATCCTCTTCATTTGCTTATTGAATTTTCAAGGATTTTGGCTCTAATCAAGGAGAAATCCACATTTAGAGGTAAGGATGTCCTTCTCCTCTAAATACTCAGTTCTTTACTGAAATTCCCAAGTTCTCAATCCTTAAATTAAGTTTTATAAAAAGTTTTCATGTTGTGATCTTGATTTTTGGCTTTAAACTCAAGATTTGGATTTAATCTTGAAGAATTTTGTGATGAATGTTTGGGCTCTGTTTTGAGATGCCTTTTTAATGTGTTTTGGATGTATAATGATGTGTATTTGAGGTTTAAGCAATGCAATCCCGAATAGGTTGATTTTCCTAAGTTTTTACTTGTGAAAATGGTGGTTTTTGGGGTGATCTTGGTGTTCTGTTGTAGATGGAGGTATAAGGACGAGTTTAGGTTCTTTTTGGATGTTAATTGATGTCTAAGAATGTTTAGAAGTGGTGGATCTTTGCTGGGTAATGTTGTGGGAGTGTTTGGATGTGATTTCGGTTGGGTTTGGTAGCCGAAATGTGAGATTTGATGAGAGCAGCGAGTTTAGGTGTAATGGCTGAAGATTTTAATGCATGATGATGCATTAATCCTCTGCTTTGATGTGTTTAAAACAGGGGAGACATCTTCGGATCCTTGTGGTCTTGATCCGGAGGCTTGATCGGCGTTTTGGTAAGCTTGCGAAACGGAACTGGTGAGTGAAGTTTGGTTTTCAGCTTTGAAACCAATGTTTGAAGGTTTGGGAGCTTAGTTTAAGTCTAAGCAACTTAACTAAGCTCAAGAGTAAGTTTTCGGAGAAACTCTCTCTTTGATGAACCATGAGATGGTTGGATGCAATGTGTTTATTTTTGCATGTTTAAATTCTGTTTTAAAGGCATGTTTTAGCATGATTAATGCTGGTTTTGAAATCCATGTGTTGAAGGATGCTCAAGGTAAGAGATCCTTGATTGATATTAATAATTGTGGCTTGATGCATAGTGATGCATGATGGTTTAATGGCTTTGATATGGATGCTTTAAAACAGTGGATTAATGATGATAATTGATGTATATTGGCAAGTGATGTGTTGGTTTTAAAGTACTTGAATCGGATATAGTTAGCCAGCTATAGGATTGGGTGCACCGTGAATAAAGTCGCCTTGGATGTTGAGGGGTTGTAATGGTACCGTAAACTTCATCCAAGTACACTAATGAGATGTCTAAGATCATAATGGTGGTTAAAATGCCATGTGAGGATCTTGTGTTGTGTGTCCCGTGGTCTCGTTAGTGATGTTATACAACTACCAATGAGTGATGTGGAGGGGTTTTGATTGTACCGTTAAACTCCATCACGGGTGTTGAGGGGTTGTGATTGTACCGGTAAACTCCACCTTGTGTGTTTGGTAGTGTGTATGAAGCGTATGGGACAACGCTTGTAATCCGAGTATCCGATTGTGTTTTGTGTTGAAAAATGGTTATGGATTATCACTTGAAAGCCAATATGACATGTTGAAATTTATGAAGCATGAGATGCTTGTTGTGTATGCATTGTTGCATGAGAAATGGTGTTTATGAATTTAAAGGCCTTTGAAAGGTGTTTTACAAATGCATTATTGTGTTGTTTCTTTAGAGCATGCCTCACTAAGCATATGTGCTTACGCTCTCTTTCTTGAACCAATAATACAGAGAATTGAAATGCTTTAAGGGCAGCAAGGAGGCTAAGAATCCAAGGGGAAGGCTAAGCTCATGTATGGTGAATATTTTTACAACGTTATTAGTTTTTGGTATTTGGTAATGGGGACCTAGGTTGTGATTTTGGGAGAGGTTTTGGACTCCCTAAGTATGGCATGATGCCTTTGATGTTTAGAACTTGTAAATGGCCATTTGGTGTTTGCATTGATGATTTGATGTTTGGTTGGTTTTGATTATTAGGTTGCATGCCTATGGATTGAGGTTTTTCCTAATTGATGCCATGAGTGTGTTTTGATGATGCAAATATGTTCCTTAAATGCATGTTAACTTGTTGGCATGATTAGGAGGTCATAGGGATATGTTTGATTGGGTAAATGTATGTTAAACCAGAAAAATCTGCACTTTCTGGGCAGTCCGTATCGGAACGGGCACTACCGTTTCGAAACAGGGGCCTGTAATGGCCTTTGTGTATCGAAACGGGTAGAGGCCGTTCCGAAACACTTTTGCTACTGCCAAGCCTTGTTTTGATACAGGTTTCGAAACGAACCCGCCTCTTCGGAACGGTCAACCCCCATTTTGAAACACTTGACCGTTGGGCACTGATTTGAATGGTTTATGGTTTGCCAACTTTATGTTTTAGTCCTGAATTTTGTAAATGCAATCGCTTGAGTTCGGGATGTCCTTTTAAGGTGAAATTTGACAGGGAAGCATGTAATATGATTAATTTGATATTGGTAACCTTGAAATTGGTTAAGTCCCTTACCTTTCCAGAATTTATATTTTGGTCCCTAAATTGGTATGTTGTGCAATTGAATCCCTTGTTGTTTTTCGATTGCTGTGATTTTCAAGTATGCTTTTCTCAAGAGTGCGCTTAGGGTTAATGAGCATTTAGACAAGATTAAAAAGGAAAAAATGGTCGTTAATCATGGTTGACTTTCAGGTTGACTTTGGTTTTCCCCGTGTAATCTTCGTAGTTCGTGTCAACCGTCTAGGCCGGGCTAAGGGGGTTACATACGTTCATCTCCTATGGTTGTTCTGCAAAGATCTGCCACTGTAGGGCCTTGATTTTTCTAGCAATGAACGACTGCAGGCCCAAATTCCCCTCCTTGGAAGTGTAGATAAATCCCCTTTCCTCCCACATGTCTCGGATCTAGAAAGATCGTAGGGTTGATGCTGTCGGGGTGGAGCCTGAGGCAGCAGTCCTGCGGGTGTTTCTGGAAGACATGGTTGCAAGGGTTGTGAGAATAAAAATGAAAGCAAATAAAATTTTCTAGAGAAAGCAAGTAAGAAGAGTAGAAGTGAGTGAAAATGAATAGTGAAACGGGGTTTATATAAAGAAGAGTTTGCTGCCCGTTGGAGCTGTAACGGCAGGCGCGAATAACGGGGCCAGCTGTTACGCGGTTTCTGACGCGTCTGTCATGCATTTCCGTGTCTGATGCGCGTCTATTACGCGTTTGCGTGTCTGTCGCTACAGCGTGTCGACAGCCCGTATTTTCCGCGTCTATCGCGACAGCTGTAATGACAGGCTCCAAAATTTGGGCTTTTTGGGTTGATGGAAGGATGTTGGGCTGAATTCACTTCTCCTTTTCTTTTTGTCTCCTTTATTTCCTAACAAACAATAAAAATAAAACATTATTTCTTAAAAATAAAATAAATCTAATTTCCTAATATATAAATAATAAATAATTAAAAATAAAATTTAGGTTAAATTAGGGATGCCAGGTGGGGCATCTCCTAAGGTAACCACTTCCTGCATTCTTGGGGCTTCAGTCCCCTAATAATGCTTCAATCGTTGTCCATTGACTTTGAATTGGTGCCCGTCTTTTAAAGATCTAATCGTGATAGCACCATGGGGAAAACTTGCACCACTTGGAATGGGCCAGACCATCTAGATTTCAGCTTCCCTGGGAAGAGTTTTAACCTAGAGTTAAAAAGCAACACAAGCTGCCCTGGGCAGAACTGTCGTGGCAGCAACTTCTTGTCATGCCACTTCTTGGTTTTGTCCTTGTAGATTCTTGCGTTGTCATAGGACATTGTTCGAATTTCTTCAATTTCGTTCAGATCCAGTAGCCTTTTCTGCCCTGCCTTTTCCAAGTCCATATTAACTACCTTGATTGCCAAGTATGCTTTGTGCTCTATCTCGACAGGTAAATGGCATGTTTTCTCGTAAATCAGTCGATAAGGAGACATTCCTAATGGAGTTTTGAACGCTGTCATGTAGGCCCATAACACATCATTGAGGTGTAGAGACCAATCTTTCCGAGTTGGCTTAACCATCTTTTCGAGAATGTTCTTGACCTCCCTGTTGGATATTTCAGCTTGTCCATTGGTCTGTGGGTGGTATGTTGTTGCAATCCGATGCTTGACATCATACTTTTTCAAGGCAACAGCTATAACCCTGTTGTCAAAATGCCTCCCTTCATCACTGATGATCGCCTTAGGGATGCTGAATCTGGAAAAAATGTTTTTATGTAAAAACCTTTGAACCGCCTTGGCATCATTCTTTTGCGTGGTGATTGCTTCAACCCACTTAGACACATAATCTACTGCCAGGAGGATATATAAATTCCCACATGATGATGGGAAAGGTCCTATAAAATCAATCCCCCACACGTCGAAGATCTCGACTTCAAGAATGTTCTGCAGTGGCATCTCATGTCTCCTGGAGATGTTTCCCGTCCTTTGACACTTGTCACAATTCTTGTAGAATAATTGAGCATCTTTATACATTGACGGCTAATAGAATCCGGACTGCAAAACCTTGGCAGCAGTTTTGTTGCCTCCTAAGTGTCCTCCATACTGTGAAGCATGACAGTGATGAACTATATCTTTCTGTTCAGCTTGTGGTACGCATCTCCTTATAACCTGATCTACACAGATTTTGAAAAGAATAGGTTCGGCCCAATAATAATGCTTAACATCATTTTGGAACCTCTTCCTGGCTTGATAATTAAGGTCAGGAGGAATTATTCCGCTAACTAAAAAATTAACGAAATTAGCATACCAGGGGAGTTCAGAAGACTTACCTACCGCCATGGCTGTCGCGGCAGTGATTGTGGCAGCAAATAGCTGCTCATCAGGGAAAGTCTCCAATATGTTTGTCTCATCTGTCGGTAGACTCTTTCCCTTCTCCAACCTTGACAAGTGATCTGCCACTTGATTCTCTGTCCCCTTTTTTGTCCTTGATTTCAAGGTCGAATTCTTGCAATAGCAGGATCCAGCGTATCAGTCGAGGCTTTGCATCCTTTTTGGTGAACAAATATTTCAATGCAGAGTGGTCTGTGTGGACTATGACTTTTGTTCCAAGTATATAAGAACGAAACTTGTCAATGGAGAATACCACAGCTAATAATTCCTTTTATGTGGTGGTGTAGTTCACTTGGGCGTCGTTCAGTGTTTTGCTGGCATAATATATGACATGAAAAAGTTTATCTCTCCGCTGCCCAAGTGCTGCCCCGAAAGCATAGTCACTAGCGTCACACATGATTTCAAACGGCAGTGTCCAATCTGGTGGCTGTACTATTGGGGCTGTTACCAGCTTTTCTTTCAGAACCTTGAATGCCTCAGTACATTCAGCGTTAAAGTTGAAGGGTCGGTTCTGCTCCAGAAGATGGCATAGGGGCTTGGTGATTTTTGAAAAATTCGCAATGAACCTCCGATAAAAACCAGCATGTCCTAAGAAACTTCTGACTCCCTTGACTGTGGTGGGTGGCGGCAGCTTTTCAATCACTTCTATCTTAGCTCTGTCGACTTCTATGCCACAGCAGCTAATCTTATGGCCAAGGACTATCCCTTCATCCACCATGAAGTGACATTTTTCCCAGTTTAAAACCAAGTTTGCTTTTTCACATCTCTCGAGCACCTTCTATAGGTTGCCTAGGAAACTTTCAAAGTTGTCTCCAAAGATTGAAAAAACCATCCATAAAGATTTCTAGGAAATCCTCCACCATATCAGAGAATATTGCCATCATGCACCTTTGAAAGGTGGCTGGTGCATTGCAGAGTCCAAAAGGCATTATCCTCAAAGCGTAAGTTCCGTAAGGGCATGTGAACGTCGTCTTTTCTTGATCTTCTGGTGCGATAGCTATTTGATTGTAACATGAATAACCATCAAGAAAACAATAGTAAGGTTTACTCGCTAATCTATCAAGCATTTGATCAATAAAGGGTAAAGGAAAGTGGTCCTTTCGGGTAGCTTTGTTAAGCTTCCGGTAGTCCATACAAACCCTCCAACCGGTCACAGTCCTAGTTGGGATTAGCTCATTGTTTTCGTTGGTTACCACGGTCATTCCTCCTTTCTTGAGAACACACTGTACCGGGCTCACCCATTTGCTGTCCGAGATGGCGTAGATTATTCCAGCATCTAGCCATTTGATTATCTCTTTTTGCACCACCTCTTTCATAGCATGGTTCATACGCCTTTGTGCATCAATAGTCGGCTTATGATCATCCTCTAGAAGAATTTTACGCATACATAATGCCAAACTAATGCCTTGAATATCAGCTATCCTCCATCCAATAGCCTTTTTGTGCTGCTGCAACATCCCTATTAACTGTTGTTCCTGCATCAACTTGGAAGAGATGATTACGGGCAACGTATCATTTAAACCAAGAAAAGCATATTTTAGCTGCCCTGGAAAGGGATTAAGATCTAGAATAGGGGGCTCAACAGTTGATGGCTTTTGAATTGCATGGTTATCCGAGGTATAATTTAAAGGCTCGAATAACTTACCTAGACGATTGACTATCCAGTTTACCTCTTCTGGATCTTCAGTATCGGATGTATCAGATTCTGAGGAGTTGTTGTCGTCGGTGCTGTCATGATAGTCTTCTAAGTGGCTGTCGAGGCAGTGACCAATTTTGATGTCGTGGCAGCCCGACCTGATGCAGGGTTGGTCAAGGGTAACTTCAGTGATAACCTTGCATTCTTCTTCTGCATCAGCATGCTTAATTGCTTGGAGAACATTCAACTTTATTTCTTGATCGTTCACTCTCATGGTGAGTTCTCCTTTTTCCACATCAATCAGTGTTCTTCCCATGGCTAAGAAGGGTCGCCCCAGGATGATTGGTGCGTTTTCATCTACTTCACAATCTAAGACAAGAAAGTCAGCAGGAAAAATAAACTTATCCACCCTTACCAGAATATCTTCAATTTTTCCTTCTGGATGAACGTAAGAGCGGTCTGCCAGCTGCAGAATTACTGTTGTGGGGCAAGCTTTTCCAATACCTAATTTCTGAAAAACAGATTTGGGCATTAAATTTATACTAGCACCAAGATCACAAAGTGCCTTACCCACATATTTGTCTCCGATTACACATGGTATGATGAAGCTCCCAGGATCCTTCTTCTTTTGGGGTGGATGCTTGTGCAGAATACTTATGCATCCTTCTGTCATCTTAACCGTTTCAAATTCCCCAAGTCTGGATTTCTTTGACATGGCATCCTTGAGAAATTTGGCATAATCGGGCATCTCCCTAACGGCATCTAACAGCAGAATGTTGATATGAACCTTTATAAAAATATCATAAATCTTTTTAAGCTGTGATTCTTGTTTCAATTTCTGTAACCGTTAAGGAAAAGGAGGTGGGGGACGATAATTAGCAATACGTCCTTCCCACTGCATACGGATCTGAGGAGGTTTAGGTTCATCATCTTTCTCCTCTTTCCCTTCTGCTGTCGTGACAGGCTCTTCGACAGCAGGCTGTTCGTTACCTGTCGGGGCAGCTTCCTCGACAGGTGACTCCAAGGCTGGTTTCTTAACTGATTCAGCTTTCTTCTCTGGTTCTGGTAGTTTCTTCCCACTCCTAGTAGTGATGGCTTTACACTACTCATGTGAGGGCTGTCTAGCGTTTTCAGTATTGCTAGGAAATCCGCCATTCTGCCTTGGTTTGATATGCTGGGAAACCTGACCCATCTATGTCTCCAACGATTTCAGAGTAGCTTCATGATTTGTCATCCGCATCTCTGTTTTATCCATGAATGTCTCCGTCTTCTTGACAAAGTGATTCATGTTCTCAATGTAAGTTCCTGTTTGAGACATAAACGTAGCCAGAGTCTATTCCAGTATACTGTTTGTGGCCGCTGGTGGCTGTTGTTGCTGCAGAGTCATTAATCTAGGTCCTCCCTGGTTCTGATTATTTTGTGCTTGAGGATTCAGACCATTATTAGGATTACTCCAAAAGAACTTGGGATCCTTTCTCCAGTTGGGATTGTAGTTGTTGGAGTTATAATTCTGCTTATTGTAGTTTCCAACATACTTTCCCTCTTCTAATTGTATTGGACATTCCTCCGAATTGTGATTTCCTTCACAAATTTTGCATACCTCTTCAGCAGCGTATACAGGCTGTGAATCATCGTTCAAGAGCTTTTTCATTGCCTTAGTGAGATATGCCACCTGTGATTTCATTGTGCTGTCGGCCTCATAATCCTTTACAGCTAGGACACGTTTACCCCCTCTTCTTGCTGTCGGAAACTGCTTCTCATTCTTCGCCAGATTTTTCAATACTACCATTGCCTCATCTGGGTCTTTGTCCAGCAGTAATCCGTTTGCTGCTGAATCAATTCTAATACGAGTTTGTAAATTGGCAGCATTATAAAATTTTGTTACCTGGTTCCAAACGGGGAATCCATGCATCGAGCAGTTCCTTAGAAGAGTGGTAAATCTGTCCCAGGCCTCGTGCATTGGCTCGTCATCTTCCTGTTGAAAAGTAGCAATTTCATTACGTAATCGCTCAGATAAGTGTGAAGGATTAAAACGAGATAAGAATTCACGAGTTAAATCTGCCCAAGTTCTAATTGAACCCGGCGTAAGTTTATTCCACCAAGTCTTTGCCCTGTCCCTTAACGAATGAGGAAATAACTGAAGCCTCAGTATCTCCGGATCAACTCCTGGTAGTCTAAACGAACCACAGATTTCCTGGAACGTTTTCAGATGCTCCCTAGCATCCTCTGTAGCAGCACCACTAAATTGACCGGCGTTGTTGATCATGCTGAACATAACAGGTTTTAGCTCAAAGTTGTCAACATCTACATACGACATGGTGGTTTCTAGTTCTACATGATCATTGAGCATGTAGTCTCGGCATGACCGACGTGCGGCAATGACAAGAGGGTCGACGATAGGTGGATCGACGACAGGTGGATCGATCCCTCTATCTCCGACAGGATTGTTGTTATCCTGGAGATTCCCTGGGTTGTCCCTTCTTCCCTCGTGTCTTTCGTTCACTATTGCTTCAAGTTGTTCCTCTAGATATTCGTTCCTTTCAACGAGGTAACGTACTATTTTCTTGAGTTTGAACGTTCGTTCGGGTTCAGGATCTAACTGGTACTCAGGTTCCTTCCCTCGTTGAGACATGCGCATACACAAACGAGAGACCTTGTGAAAGGTATAGGTTGGACAATCCAAGTAAAATAGAAAAATAAAACAAATGCAGTAAAAAGTAGGGTAAAGTTATGTTGCCAGTCCCCGGCAACGGTGCCAAAAACTTGTTACGTGTAAAAGTTTCTATCGCAAATGTAGTGCAAGTGTAACACCCCAATTTTGGGCTTGGAAGTTTAGGGTCTGAACCGGACCGGTTTAAATTACGGTTCGAATATAAAAGGTGGTTTTAGGGAAAGCCTAGTTCGAGATGCATTAAAAATATGGAAAAATATCTAAAAATCCTCTTTTATTATATATAAGAGAGTAGTGAAATCAATTTTACAAAATGGGGTTTGGAAATATGACATTTCAAGTTAGTGACTAAAATGTAATTTTTGAAAAGTTGGTGACTGTTTTAAAAGGATTGAAACTTTGAATCTTTAAGGAGCTAATTTACCCAAGGGAGGGTTTCTCCAGATTTTTCTTAGATTTTAAAGATTTATTTAATGTTAATTAATAAAAATAAAAAGAGGGAAAAGAGATATTTTAGTTTTATAACTAACTTTTGACAAAATTTTCCCATTTCATTTTCTCTCCATTTTCCCTCAGCCAAACACATTTCCACAGCCACTTTTCCTTTGATTTTCACACCTAAAGTTGAGATTTCAATCTCTAAATGATTTCTAATAATTTCTACACCAAATCCTCATCATTTGTTTATTGAATTTTCAAGGATTTTGGCTCTAAACAAGGAGAAACTCACATTTAGAGGTATGAACGTCCTTCTCCTCTAAATACTCAGTTCTTTACTGAAATTCCTAAGTTCTCAATCCTTAGATTGAGTTTTATTAAAGGTTTTTATGTTGTGTTCTTGATTTTGGCTTAAAATGCAAGATTTGGATTTAATTTTGAAGAAATTCGTAATAAATGATTGGACTCTGTTTTGAGATGTCTTTTTGATGTATTTTGGATGTCTAATAATGTGTAATTGAGGTTTAATCAATGCAATCCCGAATAGGTTGATTTTCCTAAGTTTTTACTTGAGTTAATGGTGGTTTTTGGGGTGATTTTGATGTTCTGCTATAGCTGGAGGTATAAGGACGTGATTAGGTCCTTTTTGATGTTAATTGATGTCTAAGAATGATTGGAATTGATGGATCTTGGCTGGGTAATGTTGTAGAGGTGTTTGGATGTGATTTCGGTTGTGTTTGGTAGCCGAATGTAAGTTTTGATGAGAGCAGCGAGTTTAGGTGTTTTGGCTGAAGATTTTAATGCATGATGATGCATTAATCCTCTGCTTTGATGTGTTTAAAACAGGGGAGACATCTTCGGATCCTTGTGGTGTTGATCCGGAGGCTTGATCGGCGTTTCGGCAAGCTTGCGAAACGGAATTGGTGAGTGAAGTTTGGTTTTCAGCTTTGAAACCAATGTTGGAAGGTTATGGGAGCTTAGTTTAAGTCTAAAAAACTTAGCTAAGCTCAAGAGTAAGTTTTCGGAGAAACTCTCTTGTTGAAGAACCATGAGATGGTTGAATGCAATGTGTTTATTTTGCATGTTTTAAATTCTGTTTTGAAAGCATATTTTAGCATGTTTAATGCTGGTTTTGTAAGTCATGTGTTGGAGGATGCTCAAGGTAAGAGATCCTTGGTTTGACATTGATAAATGTGGTTTTGATGCATAGTGATGCATGATGGTTTAATGGCTTTATAAAATGCTTTAAAACAGTGGATTGATGATGGTAAATGATGTATATTGGCAAGTGATGTGTTGGCTTTAAAGTACTTGAATCGGATATAGTTAGCCGGCTATAGGATTGGGTGCACCGTGAATAAAGTCGCCTTGAATGTTGAGGGGTTGTGATTGTACCGTAAACTCCATCCAAGTACACTAACGAGATGGTTAAGATCACAATGGTGGTTAAAAGTCCATGTGTGGATCTTGTGTTGTGTGTCCCGTGTTCTCGTTAGTGATGTTATACAACTACCAACTAGTGATGTGGAGGGGTTGTGATTGTACCGTAGACTCCATCATGGGTGTCGAGGGGTTGTGATTGTACCGGTAAACTCCACCTTGAGTGTTGGTAGTGTGTATGAAGCGTATGGGACAACGCTTGTAATCCGCGTATCCGATTGTGTTTTGAGTTGAAAAATGGTTATGGATTATCACTTGAAAGCCAATATGACATGTTGTTGAATTGAAGCATGAGATGCTTGGTTTGTATGCATAGATGCATGATAAATGTTGTTTTGAAATTAAAGGCCTTGGAAAGGTGTTTTTACAAAGTGCATTATTGTGTTGTTTTATTAGAGCATTTCTCACTAAGCATACATGCTTACGCTCTCTCTTTCTTGAACCAATAATGCAGAGCATTGAAGTGCTAAAAGGGCAGCAAGGAGGTCAAGGATCCAAGTGAAAGTTTAAGCTTATGTATGGTGACTATTTTCACAACACTATTAGCTTTTGGTATTTGGCAATGGGAACCTAGGTTGTGATTTTTGGGAGATGTTTTGGACTCCCTAAGTTTGGCTTGATGCCTATGGTCTTTTGAATATGTAATTGGCCACTTTGATGTTTGCTTTGATGACTTGATGTTTGGTTGGTGTTGAGTATTGGGATGCATGCCTATAGTTGAGGTTCTTCCTAATCGATGCTATGGTTGTGTTTTGATGTTGCTATTATGTTCCTTTAGTGCATAATGACTTGTTGGCATGATTTGGGCATCATAGGTATGCGTTTGATGGATCGAATGCTTGTTAAACCAGTAAATTTCTGCAATTATGGGCAGGCCGTATCGGAACGAGTGCTACCATTTCGGAACAGGGCCTGAAATGACCTTAGCGTTTCGAAACGGGTAGAGACGTTCCGAAACGTTTTTGCTACTGCCAAGCCCTGTTTCGGAACAGGTTTCGAAACGGTCCCGCGTTTCGGAACGGTCCTTCCCCGTTTCGGAACACTCGACCGTTGGGCACTGAATCTAATGGTTATATGTTTTGAAATCCTCACGTTTTAGTCCTGATTTTTATATGTGCAATTGTTTGAGTTTGGAATGTCCGCTTAAGATGAAATTTGGCAGAGAAGCATGAAACATGATTAATATCATAATGGTAACTTAAAAGTTGGAAAGGTCTTCTTAATTTCCAGAATTTACAAATTGGTCCCTAAATTCGTATGTTGTGCAATTGAGTCCCTTAATGTTTTCTGATTGATGTGATTTTTGAGTATGCTTATCTCAAGAGTACATCTAGGGTTAATATGCATTTAGACAAGGTTAAAAAGAAAAAAAGGGTCGTTAATCAAGGTTGACTTTCAGGTTGACTTTGGTTTTCCCCGTGTAATCTTCGTAGTTCGGGTCAACCGTCTAGGCCGGGCTAAGGGGGTTACATTTTGTGGTATCAGAGCCAGGTTCTCGAGTAATTGGGAATGGTTATGGGGGTGATAAGTGTATGATTTCTTTGTATGCTTGTTGAGTGAAAGTACGATGTATGAATTGTAAGTATGTTGCAATTGTGGTGTATGCTGTGGTGAAGCATGTTAGAGGGACCCATTGCCATATCAAAGCTAATGAAATGATTTGTTTTTAATTGGAAATGAGCTTGAGTACTTGGATTGCTTACCTTGCTGATGCCTGACTATGTTTATTGCATTTGTGATTGCATTGTTTAGTAAATGGGACCTCGTAGAGAGACGAGGATTAATACGCGAGTTATGGCTCAAAATGAGAACGAAGAGAATGCTGAAAATGTGGTGGATTTACCTCCTCCACCCGGTGGTGGTGGTGCTGGGGGTGAGGGATCCGGTGTTGGTGCTGGTGTTGGGGTCGCTGGACCTGAAGCTGGGCAGGGGCAAGCTGCTCCTGACATGACAGTGCTGATTCAGGCTATTGCTGGAGCCTTTCAGGCGGCGGTAGCTGGAGCTCATAGAGCTGGGCATCAAGGAGATGCTAATGTTAGACTACCTCTGGAACGTTTGCGCAGTCTGGGAGGGATTGAGTTCAGGGGTTTGTCTGATGAAGGTTCTGAGTCTTGGTTGGAAAGTACCAAGAGAATTTTGGGACAAATGAAGTGCAGAAGCTGGGCTGTGTAATATCGTTGTTGCATGACGATGCGTATACCTGGTGGACAACCACTATCTCCAGAATGGAGGATGCTGATGTGACTTGGACGTTCTTTCTGAACGCGTTCAAGAGGAGGTATCTAGGTGTGCGGTACCTAGATGAAAAGAAAAAGGAATTCATGTCTCTTACTCAAGGGAGCATGTTAGTGGCTGAGTACGAGGTTCAGTTTGTTTGACTCAGTCAGTACGCACCTGAGCTTGTCCCGGATGAGCGGGAGAGGTGTGAACGTTTCCGTTATGGTTTGGTGACGGAAGTGAAGACCTATATGTTGGCTGCTGAGTACACTGATTTTGATGTGCTGGTTGGTAGAGCGAAAGATATTGAGTTGAATTTGGGTTTATCTTCTAGAGGTGTTGGACCTAGTGCGGGCAAGCGAGCTGCTGAGTATAGTTCTGGTGGCGGACGGAACAAGAGAGGACGTGATCGGAAGTATCAGTCTTCAGCTAGGCGTGGTGGTGGAGGGTAAGGTGTGCCTGGTCAGGGAGACATGGCGAGAGCTGATCAGAACACATGTTGGGCATGTGGATCGCGTGGTCATCTGAGGCGTGATTGTCCTCGAGCAGCGAGGGAGGTGCAGGCTCCTATTGTGGTGTCTACGTTGGAAGCGAGCCGGATGTTGAGGCAAGGTTGTGAAGCTTACCTAGCCTTTGTGATGAATCCTAGCTCTAAAGAGTTGCGTGTGCAAGATATCAAGATTGTGCGAGAGTTTCCTGGTGTGTTTCCGGAGGAGTTGCCTGGATTGCCTCCTAATCGCGAAGTGGAGTTTGGGATTGAGCTGTATGAAAACACAACTCCAGTGTCCATTACTCCTTATCGAATGACACCTAAAGAGTTGAAAGAGCTGAAGACGCAACTTCAGAAGTTGCTTGATCGTAGTTTCATTCGGCCGAGTGTGTCACCTTGGGGTGCACCGGTCTTGTTTGTGAAGAAAAAGGATGGCACTATGAGAATGTGCATCGATTACCGTCAGCTTAACAAGTTGACTATCAAGAATCGGTATCCATTGCCGAGAATTGATGATCTTTTTGATCAATTTCGGGGAGCGGCTGTGTTCTCTAAAATTGACTTAAGGTCAGGGTACTATCAGCTGAAGGTGAAGGATGTGGATGTGCCAAAGACAGCCTTCAGAACGAGGTATGGGCATTATGAGTTTCTCGTGATGCCGTTTGGTTTGACGAATGCTCATGCAGCTTTCATGGACATGATGAATAGAGTGTTCCATGAATACTTGGATAAATTTGTTGTGGTATTCATTGATGATATTCTCGTGTACTCTTATACTGAGGAGGAGCATGAAGGGCATTTGAGAATTGTGATGCAAGCTTTGTTGGAGAATCAGCTTTATGCCAAGCTGAGCAAGTGTGAGTTCTGGCTTAGAGAGGTTGTGTTTCTTGGTCATGTGGTTTCTGCTGAGGGGATTCGTGTTGATCCTCAAAAGATTGAGGCAGTGATGAATTGGAAGCCTCCTAAATCTGTTCATGAGGTCCGTAGTTTCCTTGGTTTGGCAGGATACTATCGGAGGTTCGTGGATGGGTTTTCAAAGATTGCTGCACCTTTGACGAAGTTGTTGCAAAAGGATGTTAAGCATGAGTGGACGGAAGCGAGACAGCAGGCTTTTGAGAAGCTTAAGGCAGCTTTAACGCAAGCTCCTATCTTGGTTCAACCTGAATCAGGGAAAGAGTTTGTGGTGTATAGTGATGCGTCCTATGTTGGTTTGGGATGTGTGTTGATGCAAGAGGGTAAGGTGGTGGCTTATGCATCGCGTCAGTTGAAAGTGCATGAGCGCAATTATCCTACGCATGACATTGAGTTAGCTGCGGTGGTTTTTGCTTTGAAAATTTGGAGACATTACTTGTATGGTGAGAAGTGTACTGTGTACACGGACCACAAGAGTTTGAAGTATCTGATGTCTCAGAAAGAGTTGAATCTTAGGCAACGACGTTGGGTGGAGTTGCTTAAGGATTACGATTTGACTATCAAGTACCATCCGGGTAAAGCTAATGTTGTAGCAGATGCCTTGAGTAGGAAGGTAGTTGTTGAGTTGAGGGCTATGTTTGCCAGTTTGAGCATTTCGCGTGATGGTGGTCTTGTGGCTGACTTGCAAGTGAAACCATCCTTGGTTCAGTTGATTAAGGAAAAGCAATTGTTGGATGATTCCTTGGTGCCACATGTTCAGGATATTGCGGAGGATAGGCCATCGGATTTCTGCTTTAATGTTGATGGAGTTTTATGTTTTGGGAGTCGGATAGTAGTGCCCAATGATGCTGATTTGAGGCGTGCTATTCTGACTGAAGCTCATAGTAGTCCTTTTGCTATGCACCCTGGTAGTACTAAGATGTACCGTGATCTTCGTGATGAGTACTATTGGGTGGGTTTAAAGAAAGATGTTGCTGAGTTTGTAAGCAAGTGCATGGTATGTCAGCGAGTTAAGGCTGAGCATCAGTTTCCTTCAGGGTTGTTGCAACCGTTGAGGATTCCTGAGTGGAAGTGGGAGAGGATTACCATGGACTTCGTGTCTGGTTTGCCTTTGTCGCCATCGAAGAAGAATTCGGTGTGGGTGATTGTGGATCGCCTGACGAAGTGTGCGCATTTCTTGCATGTGCATACTACGTACACTTTGGATAAGCTTGCGGAGCTGTACATTGCTGAGATTGTGCGGCTGCATGGTGTGCCTAAGTCGATTGTGTCGGATAGAGATCCGAGGTTTACATCGCGTTTTTGGCAGTGTTTGCATCAGGCTTTGGGTACACGGTTGAATTTCAGTACATCTTATCATCCGCAATCGGATGGACAGTCTGAGCGTGTTATCCAGGTGTTGGAGGATATGTTGAGGTGCTGTGTGATTGAGTTTCAGGGTTCTTGGGAGAAACATTTGCCTTTGGTAGATTTTGCCTATAATAATAGTTATCAGGCAAGTATTCAAATGGCACCTTATGAGAAGGAACCACCGAGAAGTGTGAAGGAACAGGTCAGAAGTTGGTTTCAATGCCGACTTTGTTTAAAGGAACCACCGAGAAGGTGAAGCTCATTTGCGAGCGATTGAAGGCAGCTTCGGATCGGCAAAAGTCTTACGCGGATTTGAAGCGTAAGGAGATTGAGTATGCGGTGGGTGACCGTGTGTTTTTGAAAGTTTTGCCTTGGAAAAAGGTGATGAGGTTTGGCCGAAAGGGTAAGTTGAGCCCTAGGTACATTGGACCATACGAGGTGATTGAGCGTGTGGGTCCTGTTGCGTACAAGTTGAGGTTACCGCAAGAGCTAGAAAAGATTCATGATGTGTTTCATGTTTCTATGCTTCGGAAGTATAGATCGGATCCTTCTCATGTGATGCTTGTGGAAGAAGTGGAGTTGAATCCAGATTTGACCTATGATGAGGAACCGGTGGAGATTCTGGATTCGGATAGTAAAGTTCTTCGAGGCAAGACCATCGAGTTGGTAAAGGTGTTGTGGAAGCATCGTGGTGCTGAGGAAGCCACGTGGGAACGGAATGATGACATGTTGAAGCAGTTTCCGTACCTTTTTCCTTCAGGTAAATTTCAAGGACGAAATTTCTTAAGGGGGGGGGAGAGTTGTAACACCCCAATTTTGGGCTTGGAAGTTTAGGGTCTAAACCGGACCGGTTTAAATTACGGTTTGAATATAAAAGGTGGTTTTAGGGAAAGCCTAGTTCGGGATGCATTAAAAATATGGAAAAATATCTAAAAATCCTCTTTTATTATATATAAGAGAGTAGTGAAATCAATTTTACAAAATGGGGTTTGGAAATATGACATTTCAAGTTAGTGACTAAAATGTAATTTTTGAAAAGTTGGTGACTGTTTTAAAATGATTGAAACTTTGAATCTTTAAGGAGCTAATTTACCCAAGGGAGGGTTTCTCCAGATTTTTCTTAGATTTTAAAGATTTATTTAATGTTAATTAATAAAAATAAAAAGAGGGAAAAGAGATATTTTAGTTTTATAACTAACTTTTGACAAAATTTTCCCATTTCATTTTCTCTCTATTTTCCCTCAGCCAAACACATTTCCACAGCCACTTTTCCTTTGATTTTCACACCTAAAGTTGAGATTTCAATCTCTAAATGATTTCTAATCATTTCTACACCAAATCCTCATCATTTGCTTATTGAATTTTCAAGGATTTTGGCTCTAAAGAAGGAGAAACTCACATTTAGAGGTATGAACGTCCTTCTCCTCTAAATACTCAGTTCTTTACTGAAATTCCCAAGTTCTCAATCCTTTTTTTTGAACAGCATGTATGATTTTATTAGCCAAGAAATCATACAAAATCACATTACACAAAGGCCTCATTAAAAACCTCTCTAATCCTAAATAGAGGAAAAGAGTACCGCTGTGCATGTGCCAAGAGACAAAAACACACGTTACTTGCTATACAACCATACCCATTCACACCTCACAATTCCACTCTTGGCCAAAGAATCCGCCAACTCATTTGCTTCTCGATAGATATGGTTGAAGCACACGCAAGGCAACCCCGAGATGTCCTCATCAATCTGCTGAAACCATTGCCAAAGCTTCCACGGACGATTCTCTATACGATGCATCCATGATATCGCCACCATCGAATCCGATTCCACCACAATTGAGGACACCGTACCCAACTGCATCTCGCATAACAAACGCAACGCATAAGCGATCGCTTGAATCCAAGTTCTCAATCCTTAAATTGAGTTTTATTAAAGGTTTTTATGTTGTGTTCTTGATTTTGGCTTAAAATGCAAGATTTGGATTTAATTTTGAAGAAATTCGTAATAAATGATTGGTCTCTATTTTGAGATGTCTTTTTGATGTATTTTGGATGTCTAATAATGTGTAATTGAGGTTTAATCAATGCAATCCCGAATAGGTTGATTTTCCTAAGTTTTTACTTGAGTTAATGGTGGTTTTGGGGTGATTTTGATGTTCTGCTATAGCTGGAGGTATAAGGACGTGATTAGGTCCTTTTTGGATGTTAATTGATGTCTAAGAATGATTGGAATTGATGGATCTTGGCTGGGTAATGTTGTAGAGGTGTTTGGATGTGATTTCGGTTGTGTTTGGTAGCCGAAATGTGAGTTTTGATGAGAGCAGGGAGTTTAGGTGTTTTGGCTGAAGATTTTAATGCATGATGATGCATTAATCCTCTGCTTTGATGTGTTTAAAACAAGGGAGACATCTTCGGATCCTTGTGGTGTTGATCCGGAGGCTTGATCGGCGTTTCGGCAAGCTTGCAAAACGGAATTGGTGAGTGAAGTTTGGTTTTCAGCTTTGAAACCAATGTTGGAAGGTGTTTATTTTGCAATGTGTTTATTTTGCATGTTTTAAATTCTGTTTTGAAAGCATATTTTAGCATGTTTAATGCTGGTTTTGTAAGCCATGTGTTGGAGGATGCTCAAGGTAAGAGATCCTTGTTTGACATTGATAAATGTGGTTTTGATGCATAGTGATGCATGATGGTTTAATGGCTTTGTAAAATGCTTTAAAACAGTGGATTGATGATGGTAAATGATGTATATTGGCAAGTGATGTGTTGGTTTTAAAGTACTTGAATCGGATATAGTTAGCCGGCTATAGGATTGGGTGCAGCGTGAATAAAGTCGCCTTGGATGTTGAGGGGTTGTGATTGTACCGTAAACTCCATCCAAGTACACTAACGAGATGGTTAAGATCACAATGGTGGTTAAAAGTCCATGTGTGGATCTTGTGTTGTGTGTCCCGTGTTCTCGTTAGTGATGTTATACAACTACCAACTAGTGATGTGGAGGGGTTGTGATTGTATCGTAGACTCCATCACGGGTGTCGAGGGGTTGTGATTGTACCGGTAAACTCCACCTTGAGTGTTGGTAGTGTGTATGAAGCGTATGGGACAACGCTTGTAATCCGCGTATCCGATTGTGTTTTGAGTTGAAAAATGGTTATGGATTATCACTTGAAAGCCAATATGACATGTTGTTGAATTGAAGCATGAGATGCTTGGTTTGTATGCATAGATGCATGATAAATGTTGTTTTGAAATTAAAGGCCTTGGAAAGGTGTTTTTACAAAGTGCATTATTGTGTTGTTTTATTAGAGCATTTCTCACTAAGCATACGTGCTTACGCTCTCTCTTTCTTGAACCAATAATGTAGAGCATTGAAGTGCTAAAAGGGCAGCAAGGAGGTCAAGGATCCAAGTGAAAGTTTAAGCTCATGTAAGGTGACTATTTTCACAACACTATTAGCTTTTGGTATTTGGCAATGGGAACCTAGGTTGTGATTTTTGGGAGATGTTTTGGACTCCCTAAGTTTGGCTTGATGCCTATGGTATTTTGAATATGTAATTGGCCACTTTGATGTTTGCTTTGATGACTTGATGTTTGGTTGGTGTTGAGTATTAGGATGCATGCCTATAGTTGAGGTTCTTCCTAATCGATGCTATGGTTGTGTTTTGATGTTGCTATTATGTTCCTTTAGTGCATAATGACTTGTTGGCATGATTTGGGCGTCATAGGTATGCGTTTGATGGATCGAATGCTTGTTAAACCAGTAAATTTCTGCAATTATGGGCAAGCCGTATCGGAACGAGTGCTACCGTTTCGGAACAGGGGCCTGAAATGGCCTTAGCGTTTCGAAACGGGTAGAGACGTTCCGAAACGTTTTTGCTACTGCCAAGCCTTGTTTCGGAACAGGTTTCGAAATGGTCCTTCCCCGTTTCGGAACACTCGACCGTTGGGCACTGAATCTTATGGTTATATGTTTTGAAATCCTCACGTTTTAGTCCTGATTTTTATATGTGCAATTGTTTGAGTTTGGAATGTCCGTTTAAGATGAAATTTGGCAGAGAAGCATGAAACATGATTAATTTCATAATGGTAACTTAAAAGTTGGCAAGGTCCTCTTAATTTCCAGAATTTACAAATTGGTCCCTAAATTTGTATGTTGTGCAATTGAGTCCCTTAATGTTTTCTGATTGCTGTGATTTTTGAGTATGCTTATCTCAAGAGTACATATAGGGTTAATATGCATTTAGACAAGGTTAAAAAGAAAAAAAGGGTCGTTAATCAAGGTTGACTTTCGGGTTGACTTTGGTTTTCCCCGTGTAATCTTCGTAGTTCGGGTCAACCGTCTAGGCCGGGCTAAGGGGGTTACAGCAAGTGTACACGACGCAAGTAGTAAAGTGATACGGAAGTATCGGATATCGTCTCCACAAGGACTGGGCCAATAGCTTCACCTCGAATTACTGCACGAAAGTAAAGAGAATGGTTTATGATGTTGTCACGAGAATAATAAAGAATACTGGAAAATAAGATTAAAATAATCAAGATAGAGAGAATGGGATGGTATTGAATTGCTCAATAGTGTAGGTATTGCTAAGTCTAGGAATATCTGCTTTGTCGTCGTCCCCGTCGCGGCGGCAGTCTGTTGTTTGTCGCGGCAGCGATCACACAACTCTGTACTTCAAGCTTGGCAAGAATCCCCGCTGTGCCTTGGCCTATCCCTAGGTCCACGTCTGTCGATAAACACGTCTTTGATGATACCTCCCGGCGTGAATCGAAGGATGAACACCGATGTTGTTGAATTCTTCTTTAGCCACTTAACCTCGTCCTATCCCTAGGTCTGAGATAGTTCAACTATAAACTAGAGAACTCGCACTTATTCCTTTCGTATACTTAACTCTCCCGATATTAAGTAAATAGATAATCTCGCAATGCTCTCCCGATACTCTTGCAAGATGTTAATAACCAGAATAAGAGAACTTGAAGTTTATTTTATTGAATAGAAAATTCCTAATACAAAAGCAACCCTTGCAACTACTTTACAAATCAACCCGTGGCCCTAAGGGGAAATTAGAACATGTTGAGAAGGGGGAAACAGCTAGGGTTTTGGGAAGAAGGCTAGAGATAGGTGATATCCTCCCCTAGGTCGAATGACATGTCTTTATATAGGATTTGAGGTCCAAGTTTTCTAATATGGCAAGAATACAAGTTTAAATTAAAGCACAATTCTAATAAAGACTAAATCTTCAGAGAATATAGCTTTAACTCGTCCTTCCTTCTTGCTTGGAATTTCTCTCCTTGAACTTTGGGCTTGGCCTTCATTCTGATCTAGGGCTTGGAAAAATATAATGGTTTTCCACGATAGACGGGCTTAATTTTCTCTTTCTGTCGAGGTCCACTTTGCTTCTTCTCCTCAAAACTGCTGTCATCCTTGGCTGCCACGGCGGCAACCATGGCAGCATCGTCCTCCTCGACTGCTCATCCAATTCTAGCTCTGCTATTTCACTGCCTAGCGCCTGCTACTCCATCTGCTACAGCAGCAACCTGCAAAATCAACCAATTTCAGTAGAAACTGTGTCTTTTAATATAATTGTGATGTCTAACTGTAATCTAGCCTAAATGCAATGGATTATGCTTGAATGCAGCAGAAATATGGGTTAAATAGGGGGTAAATAATAGAACTTTTACACACTCAACAATAATAATTGCATGAAAGGGGGCACAAATCTTCTAATGGTTTCGAACTAATTTAGAAGCGTGATCCTTAATAAAAAAGGGGTTCAGAACTAACGACTCCAACCAGGCATTCGGGAATTATACTTCAAGATCATTCAGTATTATCGATAAATCATGATTATGTAGAAATTCATATATATCATGACATATTTTAAGAGTTTAGGTGGATCAGGATCAATCAAGATTCTGGATATATAAGGAGAGTTCTAGTAAATTTTGCTCAAAGGTGAATTTGATCATTTTAACACTCAGAGGCAATTTCGTAGTTTAACCCTGATAGGGTAAGTCATTGACTTGTGGCACTGAAGATTGCTAACGGTTTGCTAAGCTTCTAATACCATTCAACTATAACCATCACATCAATGCATTACATAACAAGCATTCAAATTGGTACACCTTATTTGTGTTTAATATTTAGTTCTGGTTGCGATGTACATCTGAACAAGTCACTGTCACATATTATCTCAAAACAAGCCTCGAAAGTTTGAACGTGTATTTATGTAGTATTCTTCCATTATTGGTACAATGTTAAGAATGACTGATACACATAAGTTATGCCTCCAACCCACATGGGCATTACGGTCAATTATGGTCTATCAGAAATTTCATGATTTTCTAATCTTCCACTTATCTTAAGTCATGAGGGTATTTCAATCATTAACACGCTTGATGTTAATTTAGTCATCTCAGTCCTTTCAGTTCTTCCAAACCATCCATTTATTTAAAAACTTAGCTTAGTTAATTTAGAAAATTTGATGCTCGAGGACACTTAAGTTTTTTTGGTCATTACGATCATTCCGATCATTTTAACCAATTCAGTCTTTTATATCATTTCATTAATTTAGACATACGAAAAACTTCTCGTAAATTTATCTTCGAAGACTTGTTCAAACTTTAGGAAAATCTAAGTAATTACATTTTTGAAGGGTTGAATCTTGATACTGTAACTTTCCAGTCACCAAAGTGTTACAAATATTCCAGTGCCCAAGAGTGTTACAGTCATTTCGGTATTTAACGGTATTTTTAGACACTTCGAAACCTAGAAACATTTTAGTCATTTCAATCGATTCATTTGTAAAGTATACATCCAGTAATTTGGTCTTCAGACATTTGTTTAGAGAATTTCGTCATTTCATAACCGAGCATCTCAATAATCAAATATTTTAACAAGGATGAATCAAACTACAAGTTTTAAGTTTATTTGCTTTGGCAAATTTTTCACTAAGTTTGGGTTTACCAACCATTCATCAAACTTATTATTCGAGTCATTCAAATCTTATCCGGTTCATTATATTTCTACCGTAATCAACATGATTTTGAGATATTCAAGCATTAATCATAGGCATTCATGCATTAACCAATATGGACAAGTTCCATAAAGCATGCAAGATGTAGTAATGTATTACCTTTAATCCCTACTACGTCATTCGGTCCTTGAAACACCATTCAAATATTCTCGAATCCAAATTCAATGTCCTCCTCATCTCAGATACTATAAGACGATATCCCCAAAATCCTCATCCAAGCTTCCCAAATATTCCACTTGATCTGATATCCTATCCCGAATAATCCTCGTATACAATTAATACCGTAAGCATCACTTAAACACATACTTTAATGAATTCGAAGAGTCAAACACATAAAAATAGCTTACCAAGTTCAAATTTGGCAAAACGAATTGCGTCATTAGATCTGGAATGTCAAGAAACCCCCGGGTAAGGTCCCCTAAAAAAGTCAACTCGGGTAAAAAAGTTAACGATCAACTCCCGGTCAACGACCCGGTTAACGGATCAGTCAAACGGCTCAGCGGCTCGATCGAACAGCTCATTGGCTCGATCAAACTGCTCGGTGGCTCGGTCAATTGGCTCGGCTCGGCGGCTCATCTCATATGGCTCTACCCACCTAGAACGAAACCCACTCGTGACCGGTAGCGCGTGCGGTAGCTGTGGGCGACCGTTGGCCACCAAAATTTGCAGACTGGTAGTTTTCGACCTCCTAAACACGGTGGCGGCCTCGGATTTCAACTCAAAGTTCAAATACTAACCTTTCATGTTTTCCGATAATACACATACAACTCCTCCAACGGTGACTCTGATGATGATGTCGCTGAGACCGGTGAACTCGTCTCGACAAGAGGAACCCAGTGGTGGTGGAGGTGTTGACAACGGACGGCCGAATCGTCGTAGATCAGAGATTGAAGTTTTAAAGTGCGGGACAAAGAAAATATATTTTTCCCTGCACTGATATGCCTTTGATATAATTGTCTCCAAACAAAATGGGTAAATTATACCCATGCCCATGGAACTTTTGGGAGTTCACACTTTTGTCTCCAAACTTTATCTCGTCTTCATATTGGTCATCAATTCCTTATAAATTGAGCTTCCAAGTTCTTAATTCATTAAATTTAGTCTCGAAACTTATTATTTCAAAATAATTAAATCTCCCAATATTCTTAAAACTTTACTAGCCCCATTTGCGTTGTTACACAATTAAACAAAGGGTTTAGTACACAAATGGTCACTAAACTATCTAAAATATATATGAAATGGTCACCGATCTTTCGAAAGATACATAATGAGCATTAAACTATAATTTTTGTTACAAAATTATCACTGAGTCGTTAACTGTCGTCAAGTGAATGAACGAAAATTTAAATAATAGCACATTTAATCCTCCATATTTACACATTCAATCAATTTAGTCCTAATGTAACCCTCTTATTGATGTCTAAATTGATTGAATGTGTAAATATTAAGGATTAAATGTGATATTATAAAAATTTATGTAACTATAATATTACCCACATAATGGCAATTATTGGCCCAGTAGCCATTTTGTGACAAAAATTAAAGTTTAATGCCCATTATATAACTTTTGAAAGCCTAGTTCCATTTTATATTTTTTGGGATAGTTTACTGACCGTTTGTGTACTGTACCCTTAAAAAATTAAATGGTTTGAAATTAATACATGATAATGTAATGACTTAACTCAGAAATAGGTGCCAAAATTGTACACTTTTTTCTGAGATAGGGGCCTAACATTTTCTTTGGTTGAAATATGTGCCTATAGTTTCATTATGTTAGTGTTTTAAGGTAACACCGTTAAAATAACTCATAACCCAATAAAAATTTAACATGTGCCTTTATATATATATATATATATATATATATATATATTATAAAAACACACAAAAAAAAGAAAATCCCAAAACTAATGCCAGCACCATCGTCGATAGTCTCGCTGAACCCCACCATTGTCGTAGTCTGAGGTCACCGCACATTTCCCCCAACTATCCATCATCGGTAACCGGCGAGAGGCGTGTCAATCAGACGTCGAACGACTAGAGCTTTTCGCGTGGTTAACAACAATGGTTGGTTGGGGAAAATAGGTGGGGGTCTCCAACGACAACGGTGGTGGGGTCTGGTAAGGCTATCGGGGATGATATTGGCGTTAATTTTGGGTTTAAGGTTTTTAGGTTTTCGGGATTCTGGGACTATTTTGTGATTTTTGAAAATTTTGGGATATTGTTTAACTTATTTTATTTTTAGTTTATTTTTGAAAAAAATTAATAACAAAAGTTACTTGTCAATTTATTCTTGGGTGATGAATTTTTTTAATAGTATTATCTTAAAACACTAACATAAAAGAAAAATTAGGTACCTATTTCAATAAAAAAATTAAACTTATCTTAAATATATATATATAGTTTGGATACTTATTTTTAAGTTAATCCTATAAATATTATAAAGGACATCTGTAAAAATAATTGAAATCTAAAAGGAATCATTGAATGAGAGCGACGTGGGCTTTAGTGGATCATTGGCAGTTGGCACATATGGTAATGTCATTAATGGAAGGTAATTGCATTAAATAAGATAGGATGTGACGTAGATGGGGCCAATTTTATTTATCATAACGGGACAATAAAGAGAATAACAAATTATCGCGGGGATGCACCGTTAATCCACCGCTCGATTCCCACAGTTAATTTTTAAAAGGGTAAACTACACTAGTAGTCACCGAACTTTTAAGGCGCTTTCAATAAGGTCACCGAACTTTTAAAACTTTCATTACAGTCACCCAACTTTTAATTCGCTTTCAATAAGGTCACTACCGTCAACCACCGTTAAAAAAACTGACGTGACATGTTAAATTTAAGGTTAAAATACACTATTAGTCACTGAACTTTTAAGAGGCTTTCAATATGGTCACCGAACTTTTAAAACTTTCATTACTATCACTCAACTTTTAATTCGCTTTCATTACCGTTAAAAAAGTTGATGTGACATATTAAGTTTAAAAATAAACTTTTTCTCACCCTATTTTATCTCCATGTCTTATTTTCTTCCATCCAAACATGTTTATCTCTTAGATACATTAATATTTTTCTTTGAACTCCTCATTATCTAGTGCATGACTCAGTAAATGTCGGGCCTGAAGCATAAAGAGGATTTTTATGAGCAAAATTTTAGTTATTTCTTTATCATTCCATCATCGGATGTCTCCCAATATTTTTCTTGTTCTCACACATGTCGCATGCATGTCTAGATACATTGATATTTTCCTTGATGTGTTACTAGAGAAGTAACGACCTTCACCAAAAAATTACAATTTAATTCATATGGAAGAAAAAGACATGTTTGGATCGAAGAAAATAAGAGATGATACAAAATATGGTGGGAAAACGTTTATTTTTAAACTTAATGTGCCACATTAGTTTTTTTTTAACGGTAATGAAAGCAAATTAAAAGTTAAGTGATAGTAATAAAAGTTTTAAAAGTTCGGTGACCATATTGAAAGCCTCTTAAAAGTTCAGTGACTAATAGTGTATTTTAACCTTAAATTTAACATGCCACGTCAGCTTTTTTAACGGTGGTTGACGACAGTGACCTTATTGAAAGCGAATTACAAGTTGGGTGACTGTAATAAAAGTTTTAAAAGTTCGGTGACCTTATTGAAAGCACCCTAAAAGTTCAGTGACTACCAGTGTAGTTTATCCTTTTTAAAAATATCAATTTTTTGACAATGACGTTACTGTCAAATAACAGTTGTTATAGAAGTTTTTTAAAATGTTATTGATAATCGGTTCGGGCCCTAAAATGTTAATGAAATTCAATTTCGGGATTGACGCCTAAAATGTTACCTACATTTAGTTTGACCTTAAAATGTTAATGAAATTCAGTTTTGGGATCGGTACTTAAAATGTTACCTGCATTCAGTCTGGCGTTAGGGAACCTAAATTATTACCGAGATATTTAATTTTTTAAGTTGAGAGAAACATTTCATTCGTCACCTAAAACGTTACCGAAAAGCAGTTTGTGTGGTTTGAAAACTTAAAATATTACGAATATATTTCACTTTCTAAGTTTAAAGAGAAACATTTTACTTGACACCTAAAATGTTAGAAAAATCAATTTAGGTGTAAAACAATTCGTTCGCCAACCTTAAATGTTATCTAATACCTATTTGAATTGGTTGGTAACATGTAAGTAGGAAAACAAGTAACATTATATATTAGCCGCATTTTAAACTATCGCACCGCATACATGCCTATAAAATAATTATCGGTTGTACACTTGTACCGCCTAAATCTAAACAAAATCTTTGTGGACCAATTAGTATTGAATTATATTCTTTTAATTTTTATTAAACTATGCTTTTAAAAAAATATGGATAATTTACATAGATATTGTTGTGATATTATTCTTTTTCTAAAATATTGTATGTTCATTTTTATTTCCCAAAATATTGTAGATTCTACAGTACAACTAAAGACTACCCCAGCTGAATCCGACTTTAAACAGTGATTTTATTAAATCGAATAAAAAATTAAAGACTCTCACATGTGTATCCGACATCAAACAGTGATCTTCCTAAAGGCAGCCTCATTTGTATCCGACTTTGAATAGTGTTCCATGTACCATGCATGCATTCCCGTGTTTGTGTCTTTCCCTATTCAAAGTCGGACTCACCTGGGTGAGTCTTTAAATTTTTTACTGTTCAAAGTCAGACACACCTGGGTGAGTCTTTAATTTTTTATTCCAAAATTGCAAATCACTATTCAAAGTCGGACTCAGATGAGTCCTTCTTTATTTTTACTGTAAAAAGTGCAATATATTGGGAAATAAAAACCAATGTGCAATATGTTGGGAAAAAAAATTCTTCTACAATATTTAGCTAAAAATTCTAAAAAATACATGAGTTCAATATTATTGAAGGAGAAATAAAAAAAATAAATTAGAAGGAAAATAGGCAAAATTAGTGGAATAATCCACTTTAGATCTTTTTAGGTTTAAAGAGTTGTTTAGGGGAAATTTGGCAAACTAGGCCAAAAATTATAGTGCCGAGGGGATCTCGTCATGTGCTCCTAGCGTTGTTATGACCTCGCCATGTGGAGGTGACGAAGTGCAACTGATATAGTCGTTTAGCTCAGCTGCGAGGCCTACATCGAGCCACTGCCATGCATGCAGTGTTGATTGAGCCAGTCAACGTGGGGCCACGCCATGTGGAGGTGGCGAGGTGTTGTTGGTGTCTGCTGCATGCATGCATGTAAAAAGACCAGCTTTCACGTGAAAGCTGGTCACTCAAGCCCTTTTTTTTGTACATTATTTTTATATATATAGGATATGAGTGTGTGTATGGAGTATATAGAAAAAATTTGAGAAAAGAAGAATGTTACGAGTGTATAAGGGTTGAGAAGAGAAAAATTTTAGAGAGTTAGAATTGTAGTATATTTGAGAGAGTTTTAGTTGCTGATATTTTTTTAAAGATATATTCGAAGACGGTGAATATTGCTGAAGTATATTTTTTTGTAGATCTTCTCAATTTCTCAGAAGTAAGTAAGCTATTTTTTAATTAATCTTTTATTATTTTTTTAATTATAGATGGTTTGTAGATTTTTTTGTGTGATTGAAGATATATTTGAAAGATAATTATTTTTTTATTATTGAAGTCTTTACAGTACATTTACACAGTTTCTAGTCGAATCCGATAAGTTTTATATTTTCGGAAGTGTAATTTGTTTGTCGTTTATTATTTTTAAAATTTTAATAAAAAAACCAAGTTTTAATCTTTGCTTATGTTTTTTTAATATTTACAGAGAATGAGTTCATTAACATATTGTGACACCGAACCCAGAGTTGGTCGTTGGGGCGAACTGCTTGATGATTTCAGTGAGGATGAAGAAAATAGTGTGCCTATTATGGAAGATGATGACATGCGCTTACTCGATGTTGATGATGTTGAGGCTATTATGACAGATGTGTCTCAGGGTGATGGTATCGATGTTGAAGATGATGTTTGAGTCACGACTGTTGCTAGGCTCGGGTTGGGAAATGAGCAGCTAATTTGGGATTATGTTGAACCAGAGCCGCAACAACCGAAACTCATTTATCCAGCCAATGATGCTCCAATACCCCGCATGTATAAGGTGGACTATACTGCAATGCGAGATGCGGGACATCAAGCCCACGTATTTGGTTCTTCATCATCTTCGAACTTTGGAGAATTGGTACTGAAGGTTGAATTCGAAACAAAAGAAGCCGTCAAGCTGGCAGTTAATGAGCACTACATCAAACGACATATGTCATTTTCTGTACCAATATAACTTTATCACAAGACCACATTAATTTAGACTCTGATCTAATATGTTCTTACACCAGGTCATTTGTTGAACATGACCCAAGAATTTCGATTGCAGTGTTAGTAGCATCCACCGGGACTCAGCTTGAATGTGTTCCATCTTACTACAAGGCGTAGATGGCAAAGCAGAAGGCGATGGCACAATTGTATGGTGATTGGGATAAAATGTATAATGAGCTACCATCTCTTTTACGAGCAATACAAATATTCATCCGAAAATCATTGTAGAATACAAAACAAAACCGGAGTTCAACTTACAAGGCGAATTAATTCTTGGTAAAAGAATATTTAGTAAGTTATTTTGGGTGTTCAATGCGTGCATTGAAGGGTTCCCATTCTGCAAATGCATGATTCAAGTGGATGGTACCTGACTGTTTAGGAAGTACGGTCATATATTACTCGTGGATGTTGTACCTGGACAGAATTACAGCTTTGTTCAGTTGTTTAATTCTGCCAGTTACCAGCATAATTACAGGGGTTACATCTGAGTTATAACAGTGTTATAACAAGAGTTGTAATAACAGATTAAAGGCATTAATCAGGTTTTTAAACTCAAAAGCTTTCTCTCATCTTCCATTGTTTTTCCATTGTTGTTCACTCCGAATTTGGGTGTACGAATTCCGGAGAGTCGTGTTAACCTCGGGGGACGATTTGCCCGCAGCATCGATTACACACATCGGGGTGAATTCGTTTCTAAGGCAATAGCATTATTCCACGACACGGTTTCATTGATCACTATTGTTTTTATTTTATTTTCCAGTCAGTATTAATGTGTTGTTTTGCAGTTCATATTTCCAACATAAACTCGGTGCTTAAAGGAACACACCATCTCCCAATTGCAAGTATTGTGTGGGAGACTTACATCAGATTTGGTAAAGTGTGGTCCGACAAAGGGCAGGAAGTTAACGCCCGGATAAACAATGGACAAAATTGGTCTAAAACCCTGCCGGATGTTAACGGTTTTGAATTTTCTATCGAAGCTAAGGTCTGAGGTGAGCAAAGAATGTTCACCGTAAACCTTTTTCAGAGATGGTGTGATTGTGGTGCATTCCAAGAATTTAGATACCCTTGCTCTCATGCACACGCCGCATGTTTGCATTTTCGTCTCGACCATTACGAGTTTGCGGATGAGTGTTATAAACTGGATAGTATGACAAGTATATACAAAATTCGGTTCAACACGATCTTGAACCAAGACTATTGGCCGCTAAAGCCAATACACGAAGAATGGTTACCAAATCCAGAGCTTCGTAAAAAGCTGAAGGATCGACCGACGTCCACTCGTATTCATATGAATATGGATGATCCTGATGATAGAGAGAGGAGAGTTCAAGTTAAACATTGTACTATTTGTAGGGGACCGAGTCATTCAAGAAACAAGTGTTCGAACAAATACAATCTTTCCAATTATTGTGCCGGACCATCAACCTAAATTTTGTGTCAATGTACATTTTATGGCAATGTAAATACATTTTTTTCTCGTTCATGTTTGCATTTTGAGTTGGAATTTGAATACCAAAATTAAAGAACAAACTTAAATATCGAACAAAAATATTCGAACCAAAATTAACCATTTGTTTTTTACAATTAATATTCGAAATAAAATTAATATTCAAACCAAAATTAATACCCACCCACCCCTACCTATCCCCTAGCCTGCAACCAACCCTCCCCCATTTAGTCAAATTCAAATTCAATTCTCTCCTTTCTTTCTTTCTTCATTCGTTTTTTTTAATTTCATTTCATTATTTTTTTTCAATTTCTATCTCGTTTTTTTTATTTTTCATTTTTTTCAAATTAATTCATTTCTTTATTTCTTTACTTTTTTAATTTCATTCTTATACTATTTTTTTTTCAAATTCAATTTTGTATTTTATTTTGTTCAACACGATTCCGAAGCAAGAACGAATTTAAATATCGAACCAAAATATTAAAAAAATGTCCGAAAAATGTACAATTTTTTATAGTAAACATTCAAACCAAAATTAACAATTTATTTTTTTACAGTTAAAATTGGAACCAAAATTAATACCTTCCCACCCCTAGTCCCTACCCTGCCACCTACCCCCTCATTCAATTCAATGAATGAATTAACATTTTTTTTTTTAATTTGACCGTGAGTTATTTTTTTTAAAAAAATTGAATATCTTTTTAAATTCTAATATTAAATACATAGATAGATATTAAACCGAAAAGGCAAACAAATACTGCAGGAGATCCTTTTAGATACGTTACAATTGAATCAAAATACTAAATAATCCAAAAACTAAAGCAAACAAACAATGTTTTTGAATTAAAAATATATTACAAAAACCCTATTTCCTATTTCTGCCTCCTCCTCGGTAATACCTACCGGTGGAATGATGATATTTGATCATACCACATAGGGGCTTGAACCGTTCTTCGTGGTTGATTCGGAGTCTGCTCATTGTTAACAAATTGATCATCCATCATTTGAATAGAAGGTGGTGTACCATACATACCTTTCGGATGAAATGATGAGTTGCTAAAGGTGGTAGTCGACAACAGAGGTGACATACTACCAACACCCATATCTTCCCCATATACGTATGTTTGAGGATACTGAAATTGTAGTATCCTCCATCATCATTGTAAGCCGGCTGAGAAAATGAGCTGCCGCCAATTGGAAAATTAATTGACGGTTGTTCCGAAACATTACCAAATGGTGGATACCCATGTTGTATTGGTTCTTCCCAAGGATTATTGCTTACATGTATCGGGGGGATAGGGATTGCAACTGAGACCACAAAGAAGGCCAACCCGTAAAACTTCTTCCCAAGTTTGGTTCGTCCGTCGGTTTGTCTACTGGTTGTTGAGAGCTCTACCAAACTCGGATGAGAAGTGTATGTGTCTTGAGCACTGCGGATCTTGAAGCCATTTTGTAAAACCAAAGAATTGATTTTGATATAACAAAGGATTGAAGGACTAAATCGAAAATAGAAAATAAATTTTTAAGTCCTCAAAACTTCCCAAAACTTTTAAGCAAAGTGGTCAAGTCAAAACCAAATGGTTATACAAAATTTTCTAAGTGTTTTCCAAGTTAAAACAATGATTTTCGAGTCACCATTTTGAAACAGCCCTTAGGTGTTTTGGAACGTGTTGAAACTGTTAAAATTGGTTTCGGAACGAGTCTTCCCGTTTTGATACGATAGTATCGAAACGGGACACTATGTTTCGAAACGGATGTAGAACAACGGAACGGGCAGATCCGTTTCGATACGGCTGTATCGAAACGATCTCAAACGTTTCAGAATGAGATTTAAATTTGGATTTAAAATTTATGATCGTTGCAATTTTATAACTGATTTTTACAAAATGGTTAAGACGTATCGAAACGATTTAAACACGTTTTGCTACGGGTTTTGACAGTTTCAAATTGTTTCGAAATGGTATCAAGCCGTTTCGGAATGAGCTCTTAGCGTATCGAAACGATCGTATCCGTTTCGATACTGTCTCTTAATTACACCCCAACGACTATTTCTATTTTGATATGTTTCAAAACAAGTACAGGTGTTTCGAAACGGGTAGTTGCAGAAGTACATTTATTGTGGGAAGATTGCATCCCAATGGCTATATTGATGATGGCAACCACCCCAACGGCTAGAATTGAATGAGTAGGTATAAAAGGGAGTCTAAAAACAACCAACAACAACTATTGATCCTAAGAGAAACAATCTACATCAAATCCAAGCTCCAGTGCTTAAATTACAATATCCTTGTAAAACCCCAATTGTCAATCCTTATAATTTCCTATTTTCATATTCAATTGGGTTGTGTGCTTGTAATTTGGGCAATATAAGTCTTGAGAGATACATTGTATTTGCCACATTCTTCTTTGTACACTTGTGAGAGGGTTTGGTCAATTTTGGGTAGAAAATTGACCATTTGTGTAAAGGTTTCCTCCTAAGCCTAGAAAAGGGGAAGATAAACTAGTGAAGTTGTTTGGAAAATCCTTAGTGGGAGCTAAGGTGGTGGATGTAGAGTTCATTTGGAACTTGAACCACTATAATTGCCTTTGTCCTCAATTTTATTTTACCACTTCACTACCAACCAAATTAAAAATCCTATTCACCCCCTCTTGGCATTTATTGGTTCAACGATCCACTCTACACATTTATTTGCATCTTCAAGAGATACAATGAATGATTTTCCATTTTCTAAAAACCACGAATAGTACTCTATATTATATTCAAAATTACTGGCTTCAATTGAACTCAAATTATCATCCCACCGCATTCATGTTTCCTCCCACTTCGAAATGAAATCGACTTGCTTCACAATCTAATTCTCATTGAATCTACCTCTGCGAACAATATGAATATGTTCATGTGGAGCTCTAGGAATGGGTTGATGGAAGTTGAACTGCCACAACACTCTGTCAGCACAATGAAACTCAACAATAGAAAAATGGATCAAAGGCACAATTGCACCCCTATAATGATGAACATTCAAGCACATTGTCTGGTATGCAAGCCTTGATTGTGTCATTCGCGTACGGCTGCCAAATAAACTGTAAAACACAAATATTAATATGCATACACAAACAAACATATTACTTAAAAAATACAAAGTCAAAATTTTATTTTAAAAATAATATTATGATACCTGATTTTTCCCTATTGTTTGGATCATTAGTCTTGTATCTCTAACAGTGTTGTGCACCACCCCCACAATCATCAACTTATGTCTCCACCTACAAATATCTTGAACTTATATTTATAAGCCATTGCAGATAAATATTAGATCAATAAAAAAATAGTCATATACGACTGTAATCACAATGTTACCTTCCAACAAGGGGAAACTCCATCGGTATGAATACTTCCACAATGGGCGTTAGATAAGGCAACCTATACCACGCCCACGACTGCAATAAGATTTTACATCCACCCATATATGAATTCTTCATCTCACCAACCATAATTGTGACCTTGCACATTTCATGGTACGAGAATGCCAATATTGTAGATCCCCAACTATATATAGCAGTTGTATCAAAATCAACCTACAATGACAAATATTGTGTGTGAACCATATTACCAAATGTATTTGACATCAATACCCCACCAATAAGTTGCAGAATATATGCTCGCGTTGCACACTCAAGTTTTTGACGACTATATGTTCAGTTGATCAAATGATGGCTAATCACCAAGAGGGGGGTGAATTGGTGGAATAAAAATTGAATGGTGTAAATGGATAATTTAAAAATGAAGACAAGGCAATTTTAGAGTGGTTTAAGCTTCAAACAAGCTCTACATCCACTACCTCAGCACCCTACTGAGGATTTCAACAATTCACTAACTTGAAATCGTCCCTTTTTCTCGGCTTAGGAGAAAACCTTACAAATCGATCAATCTCTCTACCCAAAGATTGACCCAATACCACTCTTTTATAGAGGAAGATAGGAAAACTATGATTGTACCTCTCAAATGCGAATTGTTTACCCAATTACACTTTAAACACTCCCCAAACACTAAAAAGATTAACAATGAAAATTTTCAAATGAGTTGGGTACAAGAATTTGAAAATAAAGGCACAAGGGTTTGGATTGAATGCTTTGATGTTGCTAGAAGGTTCAATAGTTGTTGATGTAGCTATCGTCGTCACTCGTCGCGGCAGCACCTGTCACAGCGGCAGTCCGTTGATCGTCGCGGCAACAAACGCTCAACTCAGTACTTTCAAGTTTGGCAAGAATCCCAAATCTGCCTTGGCCTATCCCTAGGTCCAAGTCTGTCGATGATCACGTCTTGATGATACCTCCCGGCGTGAATCGAAGGATGAACACCGATGTGTATGAATTCTTCTTTAGCCAGTTAACCTCGCCCTATCCTTAGGCACGAGATAGTTCAACTATAAACTAGAGAGCTTGCTCTTATTTCTTTCGTATACTTAACTCTCCCGATGCTAAGTAAATAGATAACCTCACAATGCTCTCCCGATGCTCTTGCAAGATATTAATAACCAAAATAATAGAACTTGAAGTTTATTTTATTGAACTGAAAATTGCTAAAACAAAACAACCCTTGCAACTACTTTACAAATCAACCTGTGGCCCTAGGAAGGATTTAGAACATGTCGACGGCGGGTAAACGGCTAGGGGTTTTTGGTTGTCGGTTATGGGGTATTCGGCTATGATGTCCCCCTAGGTTAAAATATATGCCCTTATATAAGCTTTGGGCTCAAGTTATCTACTTTCCAGCCGTCCTCCTTGTTTCTTGGGATTTTCTCTCCTTGAGCTTTGGGCTTGACATATCTTTTGATCCGGTGCTTAGAAAAATATAAGGTTTTCACACGATAGACGAGCAGAATTTTCTCTATCTATCGAGGTCTATTTTGCTTTTTTTTTCACCACTGGCTTGCTGTCGTCCTCTGCTGTCACGGCAGCACCATGGCAGTATCGTCCTCTTTGTCTGCTTGTTCAGTTCAGCTCTTCTGCTTCTCTGCCCCGCGCCTGCCTTCTCCGTCTACTATGGCGGAAACCTGCAAAATCAGCCATTCCTTAGTAGAATCTGTGCCTTTAATGTATTTGTGATGTTTTGCTGTAAACTAACCTAAATGCAATGAAATGATGCTTGAATGCAGCAGAAATATGGGTTTAAAAGGGTGTAAATAATAGAACTTTTACACACTCAACACACCCCAAACTCAAGTTTTTTCTTGCACTCAAGCAACTAAAACCTAAAAAAATGAAAAAAATTTTGTTTTGGCTTTCAAACAGTGAATTTTCCCTTACCCGTCGTTCATTCCCTGTGACGGCAGTAATCTGTCGGATAATTTAGGATCTGTCCGGAATCTCACTATACTCCTCGTGCAGTGTGTGCATGCTTGTGAACAGTTATATGCTAAGACTCTCTTAGTTTCACTAGAATATTCAACTCTTAACTCGAATTTTTATGCCAAAGTTTATCTTTTTGAAGGCACATTTTAATGCTTCTTTGATTTTTTTGTTTTGACTCGATTTCTAAAGTTTTACTAGAGCCAGTTTTAGGCACCTCTAGTTAGTTTCCTAGAGCCAGTTTCGGTCACCTCTAGGATTTTTGAGTCTCTTTTGCTAAACTTCTTTCCTAGAGCCAGTGTTAGGCACCTCTAGGGGCTATTCAAGTACTAAGCTTCCTATTCGAGTTTGGCTAAAAGAAGTCTAAGCATTATAACAGTCACAATGGTGTTTAAGTTTTCAGAACTATAGAAAGGCTCTAAACTTCTCCTTAAACTAACCTAAAGATGCTGCCACGACAGAGTTGTCACGACAGGCAAGTTCAATTCACAGTTTTAAGCCAAAATTTTCAGTTTTTCTGATTTTTTTAAAGAAAATAAATAAGTAGAAGACACAACAATTAATTAAGTTGTACTTAGACTCCATTAAATTGAGGGTTGCCACCCCCAAACTCGAGGGTTGCATTGCCCTCAATGCAAATGACAAAAGAAAAATGAAGGCAGTACATCACAAAATATAGATATGGCAGGCAGCAATAAGAAAATAAAAAACTTAAATTTTAAGCACTGTCTTCACTGCTGCTGCTGAGGCGGATTTGGCGGTAGATTCTGGGCTTTGGGGCAGGCTGTTTTGGTTGCTGCACCACCTGAATGTCGGAGCTGCTGCCGCTGTCCCAGCTGTTGCTGCTGCTGCTGGCCTTTGGCATAAGTTTCCTGTTAGCCATTCTTTTCTGCCTCTTGACAGGTGTGAATTCTTTCTCCAAGTTCCTCCGAATAGAGGGTTCAGCGTCGCTTTCTGCCCAGACGGAGGAAGAAGAAAACCCAGCTACAAAGGCAACAACGTCATCTGAGGGTGCCGGTCGCTTTGTTCCTCGGGCGGATGTTTCGGCCGGAGGGCTGCTGGCTGCCGTCAGGGTAGGTGATGGAATGGAGGCAGCAGATGGTGTATGTGGTGTGGCAGCAGGTGTGGGTGTGTGGGCTTGGGTGGGGACGGTGAAGTAGTGGGCAGGGAAGGTGGGAAAGACAACATCAAGAAAATTTAAAGTATGATGAATGAAATTTACCGTGGATGCGGCAAAATCCTTGATGAATGTCATTACACCCAGCTGTCTGTCCTCCATCCTCTGAATAGCAGCAAGGATTTGAGTGGATGGGTCTGTCGAAGCAGCTGCTGCGGCGGCATGTTTAGGGTTGGGCTGCTCGGACGATTCAGCTGGGGCGGCAGCAGGGTTGAAGGAAGAGAGGGGGTTGCTACTGTCAGCTCCATGAGGCTGATGATAATTTTGTATGCCCAGCCCCGTCCCTGCACTATCCGATCGGTGTTGGCTTCCGGCACGGCAGAGCAGCGGCAGAGAGACGTGATAAGGTAGGGAAGGTAGAGGAGGGTCGTCGATCTATGGTCGCAGTCCAAAATACTCTCTCGTATATAGCTCCCCACATTAATGGGTCGTTTATTGATAATGGAGTGTATTAGGGCTAACCTCTGTTGGTCCACTGTGGTGTGATGTGAGGACGGCAGAATCCTCTTCTTAATGAAGGCGTTCCACAGTTTGGCCTCTGGCAGCAGCTGCCCCCTCTTCACGGTGTGGGGATTTTTTCGGCTCGTGTTCCATTCAGCCCCTTCTTCTGTCACTTCTGCCATGACAGCGTCGAAGGCAGCGTCGTCTAGAGTGTCAAGGAACTGCTGGTGAGCATCGTCGTTGGGGCTGAAGTAGAGGCCATAGAAATAGTTGATGCGCTCGGCTGTGAACTGCACTTCAGTCCCTCGGACAGTTACTGCTGTTGTCGTTCTGCTGCCGATGGCAACATAGAATTCTCTTACCAGCGTTTCGTTCATTTCTGCTGGTTGCTCCGCGAATTGTTCCCACAAGAGGGCTCTAATCGTCCTTGCGATGAAGGGCTTGAGGCCCATATTAACAGCCTTTCGAGTGTAAATAAAGCCTCTTTCTTCCCATAGATCCCTAGTTGCGAAGGACTGCGGGGTGGTTGCTGCCGGTGAAGAGGTTGAAGCAGCACTGCGGCGGGTTCTTCTGGAAGAAATGTTAGTTGCAAGGGTTGTTGAAAGTAAAAGAAAGCAAATGAAAACTAAAGGGGAGAGCAAGTAAGAAAAACAGAAGTGAATGAAATGAAAATGAAACGGGGTTTTATAGAGGAGGAGTTGCTGCCCGTTGAAGCTGTAACGGCATGCGTGAATAACGGGGCGACTGTTGAGCTTTAGCGTGTCTGACGCGTCTGACACGCATTTATGCGTCTGTTACGCATCTGTCACACGTTTCTACGTCAACCGTGACAGTCTGGTGACAGCCTGTCTTTTCTGTGTCTGCCGCGGCAGCTGGAACGACATGCTTCAATATTGGGCTTTTCTGGGTTGATGGATGGATGGTGGGCTTGGGTCACTTCTCCTATTCTTCTTGCCTCCTTTATTTCCTAAAAACAGTAAACATAAAAACATTATTCGAATAAAATAAATCTTATTTCCTAATAAATAATAAAAATAAATAAAAATAAAATTTAGGTTAAATTAGGGATGCCATGTGGGGCATCTCCTAAGGTAACCACTTCCTGTATTCTTGGGGCTTCAGTCCCCTGATAATGCTTGAGGCGCTGTCCATTGACTTTGAATTGGTGCTCGTCTTTTAATGATCGGATGGTGATGGCACCATGGGGAACAACTTCCTGTCATGCCACTTCTTAGTTTTCTCCTTGTAGATTCTTGCATTGTCGTAGGCCATTATCCGTATTTCTTCAATCTCGTTCAAATCTAACAGCCTTTTCTGGCCTGCCTTGTCCAAGTCCATATTTACTGCCTTGATCGCCCAATATGCTTTGTGCTCTATCTTGACAGGTAGATGACAGGTTTTTCCATAAATCAATCGGTACGGAGACATGCCTAATGGAGTCTTAAAAGTTGTCCTATATGCCCATAATGCATCATTAAGGAGTAAAGACCAATCTTTCCTAGTTGGCTTAACCATCTTTTCAGGAATGTTCTTAACTTCTCTATTAGATATTTCAGCTTGTCCATTGATCTGTGGGTGGTATGCTGTCGTGATCCGATGCTTGACACCATATTTCTTCAAGGCGGCAGCAATAACCCTATTGTCAAAATGTCTCCCTTCATCATTGATAATCGCCTTAGGGATGCCAAACCTAGAAAAAAATGTTTTTGTGTAGAAATTTTTGGACTGTCTTGGCATCATTCCTTTGAGTGGCGATAGCTTCAACCCACTTAGAGACATAATCCACTGCTAGGAGGATGTATAAATTTCCACATGAAGATGGAAAAGGTCCCATAAAATCAATCCCCCAAACGTCAAAAATTTCGACTTCTAGAATGTTCTGCAGCGGCATCTCGTTTCTCCTCGAGATGTTTCCCGTCCTTTGGCACCTGTCACAGCTCTTGTAGAAGTTTTGTGCATCTTTATACAGTGACGGCCAATAAAACCCTGACTGCAGCACCTTGGCAGCCGTTTTGTTGCCTCCTAAGTGACCTCCATACTGTGAAGCATGGCAGTGATGAAGAATGTCTTCTTGCTCTTCTTGTGGTACACACCTCCTTATAACTTGATCTGCACATAGTTTGAAAAGAAGAGGTTCGTCCCATTAATAATGCTTAACATCATTTTGGAACCTCTTCCTGGCTTGATAATTAAGATCAGAAGGAAGTATTCCGCTAACTATAAAATTAACGAAATCAGCGTACCATGGGAGTTCAGAAGACTTACCTGCCGCCATGGCTGTCACGGCAGTGATTGCGGCAGCAAAGAGCTGCTCATCTAGGAAGGTCTCCAGTATATTTGTCTCATATGTTGGTAGACTCTGTCCCTTCTCCAACCTTGACAAGTGATCTGCCACCTGATTTTCTGTCCCTTTCTTGTCCTTAATTTCAAGGTCGAATTCTTGCAATAACATGATCCACCGTATCAATCTAGGCTTTGCATCCTTTTTCGCGAACATATATTTTAGGGCAGAATGGTCTGTGTGCACTATTACCTTCGTCCCAAGTATGTAAGAACGAAACTTGTCAATGGGGAACACCACAGCTAATAATTCCTTTTTTGTGGTGGTGTAGTTCACTTGGGCGTCATTCAGTGTTTTGCTGGCATAATATATGACATGAAATAGCTTATCTCTGCGCTGCCCAAGTGCTGCCCCGACAGCATAGTCACTTGCATCACACATAATCTCAAATGGTTGTGTCCAGTCTGGTGGCTGTACTATTGGGGTTGTTACCAGTTTTTCCTTCAGAACCTTGAATGCTTCAGTACATTCATCATTAAAGTCAAAGGGTCGGTTCTGTTCCAAAAGATGGCATAGGGGCTTGGTGATTTTTGAGAAATTCGCAATAAATCTCCGATAAAAACTAGCATGTCCCAAAAAACTTCTAATGCCCTTGACTGTGGTTGGCGGCGGCAGCTTCTCGATGACTTCTATTTTAGCCCTGTCGACTTCTATCCCACGGCAGCTAATCTTATGGCCAAGGACTATCCCTTCATCCACCATAAAGTGGCATTTTTCCCAATTCAAGACTAGGTTCGCTTTTTCACATCTTTCAAGTACCTTTTGTAGATTGCCTAGGCAGCTCTCAAAATCGTCTCCAAAGACTGAAAAATCATCCATAAAAATTTCAAGGAAGTCCTCCACCATATCGGAGAATATGGCCATCATGCACCTTTGGAAGGTGGCGGGTGCATTGCATAATCCAAACGACATCCTCCTAAAAGCATACGTTCCGTAGGGGCATGTGAAAGTCATTTTTTCTTGATCCTCTAGTGCGATAGCAATTTGATTATAACCTGAATAACCATCAAGAAAACAATAGTAAGGTTTACCCGCTAATCTATCAAGCATTTGATCAATAAAGGGTAAAGGAAAGTGGTCCTTTCGAGTAGCTTTGTTAAGCTTTCGATAGTCCATACAAACCCTCCAACCGGTCACAGTCCTGGTTGGGATTAACTCATTGTTTTCATTGGTCACCACGGTCATTCCTCCTTTCTTTGGAACACATTTCACCGGGCTCACCCATTTGCTGTCGGAGATGATGTAAATAATACCAGCATCTAACCATTTAATTATCTCCTTACGCACCACCTCTTTCATAGCATGGTTTAGCCGCCTTTGGGCATCTATAGTCGGCTTATGATCTTCTTCTAAGAGGATTTTGTGCATGCATAACGCCAGACTAATGCCTTGAATATCAGCTATCGTCCATCCAATCGCCTTTTTGTGCTGCCGTAGCATGCCTATTAGCTGCCGTTCCTGTTCCTGCGGCAGCTTAGAAGAGATGATCTCGGGCAACGTATCATTTGAACCAAGAAAAGCATATTTTAGCTGCTCTGGCAGGGGCTTCAGTTCTAAGGCAGGTGGTTTAACAGTAGATGGCTTTTGCATTAAATGGTTATCCGAAGTATAATTCAAAGGTTCGAATAACTTACCTGGACGATTGCCTAACCAGTTTACCTCCTCCTGATCTTCAGTATCAGATGTATCGGATTCAGAGGAGTTGCTGTCGTCGGTGCTGTCGTCAGTGCTGTCGTGACAGTCCTGTAAGTGGCTGCCGCGGTAGTGCCTAATTTTTATATCGTGACAGCCCGACCTGATGCAGGGTTGATCAAAGGCAACGTCAGTGATAGCCTTGCATTCCTCGTCTGCATCAGCATGCTTCATCGCTCAGAGAACATTCAACTTAATCTCTTGATCGTTCACTCACATGGTGAGTTCTCCTTTCTCCACATCAATCAGTGATCTTCCCGTGGCTAAGAAGGGTCGCCCAAGGATGATTGGTGCGTTTTCATCTACTTCACAATCTAAAACCAGAAAGTTAGCAGGAAAAATAAATTTATCCACTCTTACCAGAATATCTTCGATTTTTCCTTCTGGATGAACGTAAGAGCGGTCTGCCAGCTGAAGAGTTACTATCGTGGGTCGTGCCTTTCCAGTACCTAATTTCTGAAAAACAGATTTTGGCATTAAATTAACACTAGCACCAAGATCACAAAGTGCCTTACCCACAAATTTATTTCCGATTACACAAGGTATGATGAAGCTCCCCGGATCCTTCTTTTTCTGGGGTGGCTACCGATGGAGAATACTCATGCAACCTTCTGTCATCTTTACCGTTTCAAATTTCCCAAGTTTAGATTTCTTTGACATGACATCCTTGAGAAATTTGGCATAACCGGGCATCTCCCTAACGACATCTAACAGCGGAATATTAATATGAACCTGCTTAAAAAAATCGTAAATCTTTTTGAGTTGAGATTCTTACTTAGCTTGCTGTATCCGTTGGGGAAAAGGAGGTGGGGGACGATAATCAGCAATACGTTCTTCCCACTGCATACGAATCTGAGGAGGTTTAGGTTCATCAATTTTCTCCTATGTCGCTTCTGCTGTCGTGACAGGCTCATCGGCAGCAGTCTATTTATCAGTTGTCGGGGCAGCTTCCTCGGTAGGTTTATCCAAGGCTGGTTTTCTTACTGATTCAGCTTCTTTTTCCGGCCCTGATAATTTCTTCCCACTCCTAGTAATAATAGCTTTACACTGCTCATGTGTGGGCTGCCTAGCATTCTCAGTATTACTAGGGAATCCTCCAGTCTGCCTCGGCTTAATATGTTGGGAAACCTGACCCATTTGTGTCTCCAGAGATTTCAGAGTAGCTTCATGATTTGTCATCTTCATCTCTGTTTTATCCATAAAATTCTCTGTTTCCTTGACAAACTGATTCATATTCTCAATATAGGTACCTGTTTGAGACATAAAAGTGGCCAGAGTCTGTTCTAGTATACTGCTCGTGGCAGCTGGTTGCTGCTGCGGCGGCAGTTGTTGTCGCGTCAGCAATCTAGGTCCTCCCTGATTCTGATTGTGTGCTTGAGGATTCAGGGCATTATTAGGGTTGCTCCAAGAAAATTTGGGATCCTTCCTCCAATTGGGATTATAGTTGTTGGAATTGTAATTCGACTTATAGTTTCCAACATATTTTCCCTCTTCTAACTGTATCGGGCACTCATCCGAACCATGATTTCCCTCACAGATTTTCACATACCTCTTCAACAGCAAATCCATGTTGTCCATCATCATTCAATAACCGTTTCATTACTTTAGTAAGAAATGCTACCTGTGATTTCATCGTGCTGTCGGCCTCATAATCCTTGACAGCAAGTACCCGTTTACCCCCTCTTCTTGCTGTCGGAAACTGCTCTTCATTCTTAGCCAGATTTTTCAATACTTGCATTGCCTCGTCCGGATCTTTATCCAATAATAGTCCGTTTGCTGCTGAATCAATTCAAATACGAGTTTGTAAGTTGGCAGCATTATAAAACTTAGTTACCTGATTCCAGACAGGGAATCCATGCATTGGGCAGTTCCGAAGAAGAGTAGTAAATCTGTCCCAGGCCTCGTGCATCGGCTCGTCATCTTCCTGTTGAAAAGTAGCAATTTCATTACGTAATCGCTCAGATAAATGCGAAGGATTAAAACGAGATAAAAATTCACGAGATAAATCTGCCCAAGTTCTAATTGAACCCGGTGTAAGTTTATTCCACAAAGTTTTAGCTCTGTCCCTCAATGAATGGGGAAATAACCGAAGCCTCAGTATCTCCGGATTAACTCCTGGCAGTCTAAACGAACCACAGATCTCCTGGAACGTTTTGAGATGCTCCCTAGCATCCTCTGTAACAGCACCACTAAACTGCCCGACATTGTTGATCATACTAAACATGACAGGTTTCAGCTCGAAGTTGTCAACATCAATGTCCGGCAGCGTGGTCTCCAACTCTACATGATCGTTCAACATGTAGTCACGACAGGACTGTCGTCCGGCGGCGGCAGGGTTACCGGCAGGCGGTATAATATCGCCGACAGGCGGGTCGTCTCCAACGTAGGCCATCTTCTCTAGCTGTTCTTCAAGGTACTCGTTCCTGGCTAGAAGGTGACGAAGTTGTTTCTTGAGATTGAAGGAACGTTCAACTTCCGGATCTAATGGATACTCAGGATCTTTTCCTCGATTCGATCTGCACATAAACAAGAAAACCTTGTGAAAAGCAAGAGTTGAATGCACCAACGAAAAACAAAAAAAATAAAAATAGAAAAAAAATAAAAACGAAAAGTGCAATAAAAGAAAGGTAGAGTTATGTTGCCAATCCCTGGCAACGGCGCCAAAAACTTGTTGCGTGTAAAATAGTCTATCGCAATGGTAGTGCAAGTATACACGACGCAAGTAGTAAAGTGATACGAAGTATCGGATATCGTCTCCACATGGATTGGGCTAATAGCTTCACCTTAATTCGCTGCACGAAAGTAAATAAAATATTTGAGAAGTTGTCACGAAAATAATAAAGTAAACGCAAATAACAGAGTAAAAATATCAAGATAGATAGAATGGGCTGGTATTGAATTGCTCAGTAGTGCAGGTATTGCAGAGTTTAGGAAATCCAGTTTTGTCGTTGTCACCCGTCGCGGCAGCACCTGTCACGGCGGCAGTCCGTTGATCGTCGCGGCAGCAAACGCTCAACTCAGTACTTTCAAGTTTGGCAAGAATCCCAGATCTGCCTTGGCCTATCCCTAGGTCCAAGTCTGTCGATGATCACGTCTTGATGATACCTCCCGGCGTGAATCGAAGGATGAACACCGATGTGTATGAATTCTTCTTTAGCCACTTAACCTCGCCCTATCCCTAGGCACGAGATAGTTTAACTATAAACTAGAGAACTTGCTCTTATTTCTTTCGTATACTTAACTCTCCCGATGCTAAGTAAATAGATAACCTCACAATGCTCTCCCGATGCTCTTGCAAGATATTAATAACCAAAATAAGAGAACTTGAAGTTTATTTTATTGAACTGAAAATTCCTAAAACAAAACAACCCTTGCAACTACTTTACAAATCAACCCGTGGCCCTAGGAAGGATTTAGAACATGTCGACGGCGGGTAAACGACTAGGGGTTTTTGGTTGTCGGTTATGGGGTATTCGGCTATGATGTCCCCCTAGGTTAAAATATATGCCCTTATATAAGCTTTGGGCTCAAGTTATCTAAGTTAACAAGGATTACAACTTTAATTAAAAGTATGATTCTAATAAAGACTTAATCTTCAAGGAATCTACTTTCCAGCCGTCCTCCTTGTTTCTTGGGATTTTCTCTCCTTAAGCTTTGGGCTTGACATATCTTTTGATCCGGGGCTTGGAAAAATATAAGGTTTTCACACGACAGACGAGCAGAATTTTCTCTATCTATCGAGGTCCATTTTGCTTTTTTTCTCCACTGACTTGCTGTCGTCCTTTGCTGTCACGGCAGCACCATGGCAGCATCGTCCTCTTTGTCTGCTTGTTCAGTTCAGCTCTTCTGCTTCTCTGCCCCGTGCCTGCCTTCTCCGTCTACTATGGCGGCAACCTGCAAAATCATCCATTCCTTAGTAGAATCTGTGCCTTTAATGTATTTGTGATGTTTTGCTGTAAACTAACCTAAATGCAATGAAATGATGCTTGAATGCAGCAGAAATATGGGTTAAAAAGGGTGTAAATAATAGAACTTTTACACACTCAACAGAAATCAAGTCATTTTAAGTTTTCAAATTTTAAATCACTTTCTTGTTTTTCAAAATGTGATTTTTAAATTCTAAAACCAAATCATCATAGGCATCTTGTAATTCATCAAAAGAACATGAATATGAAGTAGATGAATTAGAAGTTACCCTTGAATCTTCTTCGATGGCCATAAGGCAAAGGTTGGCTTGTTCATCGTCGGTGGAGTCCTCATCACTCCAAGTAGCCACATATGCCTTCTTCTTATGGCTTGAAGTACTTGCCCTCTTCTTCTTCATGGATTCTCATTCAAGCTCTTTCAAGGCTTTCTTCATGTAAGGGGCACACTTCTTGAAGAGATGGACTATCTTTTCTTCTTCATCCTCCTCTTCACTTGAATCTACATGATGGCATGTGGAGGATTTGAGAGCAATGGCATTTGTGTTGATGCCAAGCCCTTTGAGCTTTTTCTCCCCCAGAGCTCTAATCTCTTCCCTCTTCTTCTCCTCTCCTTTGTTTTTCTTCATAATTTGGTGAGTAAGAAGTGACCTCATAAGCTCATCAAGCTTCAAAGTTTTGAGATTCTTGGCTTCGATGATGGCGGTTCTTTTTTAGTCCCATGACTCGGGAAAGGAGTAGATGAGCTTTCGAACAAGTTTCTCTTCCGGGATGGCTTCTTCATAACATTTAAGTCCATTGGTGATGGTGGAGAACCTATCGAGCATCTTCTCAATGTCCTCTTCCGGATCTATCTTGAAGTTTTCATACGCTAGGTTGAAAAGCTCGATCTTGGTCTCCTTTACTTCGTTTGTCCCCTCGTATGTAACTTCGAGCTTGTCCCAAACTTCCTTGGCACTCTCACAAAAAGACATCTTCTCATAGATGTTGGGGCCAAATGCACAAAATAGGATGTGCAAGGCTTTGCAATTAAGCTCCATCTTCTTGCGATCTTCGGCACTCCAATCCTCGTTGCTTTGTTGTGGCACGAACGGGCCATCTTCTACTATGTACCAAAGCTTGTAGTCCTTTGTCTTAATGAAGAACTTCATCCATGTCTTCCAATGGGCATAGTGAGTTCCGTCGAAGAAGGGCGGTTTATCGATGGATTGCTCCATGGAGCCGGTTGTTTGAAATGTTGATCGAGCTTGTCGGATCTTCTCAATAGGATGTTAATCCTCTTCAATTGAGCCAAGCTCTAATACCAATTGTTGGGTTTTACGGTGCTTGATTCCTTCAACCGTTCTTGCTCGCCAAGTGGTTCAACCTTCTAACCAAGGTCTACATCCACTACCTTAGCTTCCCACTACGGATTTCCAATCAATCCACTATTAATTCGTCCCCTTTTCTATGCTTAGGAGGAAACCCTTACAAACCGATCAAGCTTTCTACCCAAAGCCTTAATCAAACCCTCTTTACAAAGAGATAAAGATAAGCAAACTCAAATCCCTTTAATAGGTATTTGTTTGAACAATAAAGCTCTCACCCAATCCTAAAACACTTGAGCAAATCTAACAATTTTGGCTCACTAGTGTTTGTCTATACAAGGAATTGACAATTAAGCCCTAAGACACATTTTGACCATATGTTGTATTACAATTGAAGCATTAACCATTACTAAATGCTTGGAGGTCCCTTTTATACACCTTAATGAGTTTGTAGTCGTTACTAGCCGTTGGGGTTGAATTGGAGTCGTTGGAGACTTCATTTCCCACCATAAATGCAGTTCTGCAGCTCCCCGTTTCGAAATGCTCGACCCCGTTTCGAAACACTCTTGAAATAGAAAGAGCCATTGAAGTCTGATGCAGCACCCATATCGAAATGCCCTTGGTCGTATCGAAACGGCGTATCAAAATGTTTGTCCCCGTATCGAAACGTCCTTCATTTAAAAAGTAGTTGGGAAATAGTCGTTGGGGATTTATGACCGTTGAGGTCAATGCCACATAGGCGTATCGAAACGGTAGAGGTCGTATCGATACGCTATGCAAAAATCTCACCCAGTTTAAAGCTCGTTTCGAAACACGTTTCGAAACGTTTTGCCCATGTAAAGACCCGTATCGAAACACCTCAAGGCGTTTCAAAACACCTGGATGGTTTTGTTGAATCTTGCTTTGAAAACATATAAAAACCTTTTAAAATATCACATAAACATAGTTTCAAGTTGTTTGGACTTTAGAAATTGTTTTGAATTCTTTGTAACTTTGTCCAAAATATTTTTCAATTATTATATCAAAACATTAGTTCTACAATTATTAAGTTGTAATAATGGTTTAGCAATGGGAATACTTGTGGTTGTCTTTAGGGAGGTTGTTGTAGACTCCCATGTGTTTGGCCCTTTTTTCTACATGTTTTAAATGTTGATACCATGTTATTTTGAGGCTTGTTATGGATGTTAGTCAAATGCTATGCGTTTTGGCTTGTTGGTGTTTTTGTTGCTAAGTGTTCTAATGAGCTTTTGAGGTTGAAATGTATATTTGCGTGTATGCATGATTTAAGCTTGTCTTTAGGGTGTTTTGACTCTAGATTGTTTGTTTAATATGTTGCCATGTGGTTTGTGATCTTTCTGGGTAAGTTTGGGAACGTTTGAGGATGCCAAAATGCATTTTCGGGCCAATATGTGCCCATGTGTTTCGAAACGTCTGGTATTGTTTCAGAACAGATAGGCTTTTGGGGAACCCGTATTGGAACGGGGGTGGTGCCGTTTCGATACGTTTTGCCTCTAAAGACTTCCGTTTCGGAACCATTAGGAACCGTTCCAAAACGGCCTAATGTTGCTTTTTGAATTAGAGCCCGCGTTTCGGAACGGACAGTCCTGTTTCGAAATGCAGGTAGTTAAAGTGATTAAAAGGCATCTTTGAAGGTTTCCAAATGTTACGTTTTAGTCCCTAATGCTCGTATGCTTCCTAAACAAGTTTATATGCGTCGTTTGAGCTATTTTTGCCTCGTGTGCATGAAACTTGACTAACGAACTACTTGGTAAGGTTAAATTACTTTTATTCCCCTGATTTGTGTGGTTTTTGCGAAATGGTCCTTCGTGACTGTTTTTCTCCAATTGGACATCCGATTGATTTCCGATTGAGACGTTGTTTCTTCTGTTGTGACCCTTAACACCATAGGACCTTTAAATTGCATTTAGACAAGATAAATCTTAATCTAGGGTTGTTAATCAGAGGGAAATTCTCGGATTTTTCTCCGGTTATCCCCGTGTAACTCTTCTGATTTGGTCTTGCGACTAGACCGTATCGAGGGGGTTACATTTGGTGGTATCGGAGCCTCGGTTACGAGGTTTCTTCGGGATGGTAAGTCAGGTAAGTTGATTCTGTGTATGTTTTCCTAAATTGCAAGGTGTTTGTGAGCATGAGCTTTTGTTCATGTCGATGTTTGAAAGTTGGTTAAGCATTCCCATTGCTAGGTATTATTATGTAAATGTGGTTTTGATTTAAAGGATTAACAAACAGATCCCTGCCTTTGCTAACCCAGTGTTTATCTTGTGATTTGTGTTTGTTGTTTTAGATTGTTTATTTGTTATGGTGAGACGGAAAGGACGGCCTAGAGCGGGTGACCAGGCACCCGGGGATGTGCCTCCTGCTCCCAATGGTAATGGGGCGAATGCTAGAGGTGATGGTAATGGACCTCAGGTTGGTCAGGCTCAGGCCGGTGTGGACATGACCTAGTTGCTTCAGACTTTAGCCGGAGCTTTTTAGACGGTTGTTGTTGGTCTTCATGTTGCAGCACCACCTCAGGGTGTGGGGACGAGTTTTCCCCTTGAGCGACTTTGTAGCCTAGGCAGAGTCGAGTTTTGTGGTATGTCTCCCGAGGTTCGAAGGCATGTCTTGGGAGTACTACACGCATCTTGGGTCAGATTGAGTGCTCGGACACTCGTAAGTTGGGTCGTATTGTCTCGTTGCTTCAGGGAGATGCGTATGCTTGGTGGACCACGTTTATCTCAGGTATGCCCGAGGCTGAGGTTATTTGGGAGTTCTTCTGTAGTGCGTTTCGCAAGAAGTACCTTGGTGCTCGTTATTAGGATGAGAAGAAGAGAGAATTCATGGCTTTAGTGCAAGGGAGTATGTCCGTATCCAAGTATGAGGTACAGTTTGTGCACTTGAGTCAGTATGCTTCAGATTTGGTTCCCACTGAGAGGGAAAGGTGTGAACGGTTCTGTTACGGTTTGGTTACGGAGGTAAAGACCTACATGCTTGCTTCCGATTAAACCGAGTTCGATGTCTTGGTCTCTAGGGCCAAGGAAATTGAACAAAGTCTAAGTTTAGCTACTCGATCGGGTGGATCTAGTTCTGGGAAAAGATTTGCCGAGTGGGAGCGGGACCGTAACAAGAGACACAAGGATAGAAGGTACCAACCAGACTTTAGGCGTGGAGGTGGTAACATGGGATGAGGCCATCATGGTCGAGGTTTTGTTGCTCGTACACTCGAGTGTGCTAGATGTGAGATGAACCATTCCGGAGAGTGTTAGGGTACTTTTCGTGCCTGATGGAACTGTGGATCTCAGAAGCATTTGAGGCGTGAGTGTCCTCATCCAGCTAGGGATGGTCAGGCACCGGCTAGAGCTGTTGAGTATCAAAGAGGTCGTGGGCACGGTTGAGGTAACTTCCAGCCGAGAAATAATGGTAAGAGAAATGTTGCTCATGTTGTCGCGGTACAGCCCGAGGGAGGTAGACCGGTTAGGGTTTATACACAACGTGAGGCTGGGAATGAGACAAATGTGATCGCATGTAATTTTGTGTTACAGTCCTTGTCTTTTCTTTTGTTGATTGATTCTGGCTTGACACATTCGTATATTTTGGGTGAGCATGCGATATCTTTAGGTTTGCCTTTTGAGTTGTTAGACATAGGTATAAATGTTACGAGTTCCTTTGGTGAGACAGTTGTAGTTAGGAAAGTGTTCATGAGATGTCCCTTGATGGTTCAGGGTCACGTGTTTCCCGTTAATATGATGAAACTGCCATTTTATGGTTTTTATGTGATTTTGGGTATGGATTGGCTTGTGGAGCACAAAGATAGGATAGATTTTGAGACTACAAGAGTTTTCTTGAGACTTTCTGATGACTACGAGGTAGTAGTAGTTGGCGAGAACATTAAGTCCTTGTCCAATATCGTTTCAGCTTTAGAAGCTCAGAGAATGATGGATTTTGGTTGCCAAGCTTACCTAGCTTATGTGATGAATCCGAATATGAGTGAGGTCAGACCGCAAGATATCAGAACAGTTTGTGATTTTTCGAGTGTTTTCCCAGAAGAGTTGTCTGGTTTGCCTCCAGATAGGGATGTTGAGTTTGCTATCGAGACGTATTCAGATTCTGCTCCCGTATCGATTGCTCTGTATAGAATGACACCAAAAGAGTTGAAAGAGTTGAAGACACAACTTCAGGAGCTATCAAATAGAGGTTTTATTAGGCCTAGTATTTTGCCTTGGGGTGCTCCGATTTTGTTTGTGAAGAAGAAGGATGGCAGTATGAGGATGTGCATAGATTATAGGCAGTTGAACAAGGTAATGATAAAGAACAAGTATCCCTTGCCACGGATTGATGGTTTGCTTGATCAGTTGAGAGGTGCTTCGGTATTTTCGAAGATTTATTTGAGAGCGGGTTACTATCAGTTGAAGGTAAAGGATGTGGACATACCGAAGATAGCCTTCCGTACACGGTATGAGCACTATGAGTTCTTGGTAATGCCCTTCGGTTTGACTAATGCCCCAGCTACATTTATGGACATGATGAACCGAGTGTTACACGAGTTTTTGGATAGGTTTGTAGTAGTATTCATAGATGACATTTTAGTGTACTCCGGGACCGAGGAAGAACATGATGAGCATTTACGGTTAGTGCTTCAGACTTTGCTTGATAATTAGTTGTATGCCAAGTTAAGTAAATGTGAGTTTTAGATTAGGGAGTTAGTCTTTCTAGGTCATGTGATCTCAGCCGATGGGATCAGTGTGGATCCTAAGAAGATAGAGGCAATAATGAGTTGGAAACAACCGAAGACGGTGACTGAAATCTGTAGTTTCCTAGGTTTAGCCGGATACTATCGAAGGTTTGTTGAGGGGTTCTCGAAGATTGCATTATCTTTGACTAATTTGTTATAGAAAAATGTACCGTATAAGTGGACATATGCAAGACAATGAGCATTTGAGAAGTTGAAGAAAGCATTGACAGAAGCTCCTATTTTGATTCAGCCTGAACCAGGGAAAAAGTTCGTAATCTACAGTGATGCATCGTATGTAAGTTTAGGTTGTGTGCTTATGCAAGAGGGAAGAGTTGTAGCTTATGCTTCGAGACAGTTGAAGGTTCACGAGAAGAATTACCCCACTCATGACATAGAGTTAGTTGATGTAGTGTTTGCTTTGAAGATTTGGAGACATCACCTTTATGGTGAGAAATGTACAATTTACATCGACCATAAGAGTTTGAAATACTTGATGACTCAGAGAGAGTTGAACCTTAGACAACGTAGGTGGTTAGAGATTCTTAAGGACTATGACCTCACAATAGAGTACCATCCGGGTAAAGAGAATGTAGTGGTCGATGCTTTGAGTAGGAAGGGAGCAGTTGAGTTACGAGCTTTGCTTGCGAGACTGAGTGTGTCACGGGATGGTGGTTTGATAGCCGAGCTACAGGTTAAACCATCGTTAGTTCAGTTGATTCGAGAGAAATAGTTGCGAGACCAATCTTTGGCACCTCACGTGCAAGATATAGCCGAGGGTAAACCCACAGATTTATGCTTTGGTGTTATGTTTTAAGAGTAGGGTAGTTGATCCAGAAGATATCGAGTTGAGACGTACTATCTTGAATGAAGCTCATAATAGTCCTTTTGCTATGCATCTGGGTAGTACGAAGATGTATCATGGGTTGAACGACGAGTACTTCTGGATTGGGTTAAAGAAAGATGTGGCCGAGTTTGTGAGTAAGTGCATGGTTTGTCAGCGAGTTAAGGTCAGGCATTAGTTTCCTTCAGGTTTGTTACAACCGTTGAAGATTCCAGAATGGAAGTTGGAACGAATCATTATGGATTTTGTGTCGGGTTTACCGTTGACTCCTTCGAGGAAGAATTCAATATGGGTGATAGTTGACAGATTCACTAAGTGTGCTCATTTCATATCTGTTCATACTACTTACACCTTAGATAGGTTGGTTGAGTTGTATATCAGTGAGATTGTGAGGCTACACGGTGTACCGAAGGCGATTGTGTCAGATAGAGATCTGAGGTTTACAGCCAGATTTTTGGAGTGTTTGCATCGAGCCTTGGGAACTTGGTTGAACTTCAGTTCTTCGTATCACCCATAGTCAAATGGTCAATCAGAGAGAGTTATTCGGGTGTTAGAGGACATGTTGAGGTGTTGCATTATCGACTTTCAGGGTTCTTGGGAGAAACACCTATCGCTAGTAGAGTTTGCGTACAACAACAGTTATCAGGCTAGTATTCAGGTGGCACCGTATGAGGCTCTATATGGTGGGAAATGTATAACACCTATTTGTTGGGCTGAGGCCGGACAGAAATTGGTACCCATGCCAGACTTGCTTAAGGGCACTACCGAGAGGGTAAGGTTGATTTGTTATCGCTTGAAGGCAGCTTCGGACAGACAGAAATCGTATGCTGATTTGAAGAGAAGAGAGATTGAGTATGCTATCAGTGAGAAAGTGTTCTTGAAGGTTTCTTCGTGGAAAAAGGTAATGAGGTTTGTTAAAAAGGGGAAGTTAAGTCCGAGATTCATTGGTCCTTACGAGGTAGTTGAGAGGATTGGTCCTGTTGCGTATAGATTGAGATTGCCATCCAAGCTTGAGAAGATTCATGATGTGTTTCATATTTCGATGCTCCAAAAGTATAGATTAGATCCATCTCACGTTATGCCAGTGGAAGAGATTGAATTGAATCCAGATTTGTCGTATGATGAAGAACCAATTGAGATTTTAGCCACTGATAGTAAGGTTTTGCGTGGGAGGACCATAGAGTTGGTGAAGGTTTTGTGGAGACATCGGGGTGTGGAAGAAGCCACTTGGGAGAGAAAAGCGAACATGGAAGAGCAGTTTCCGTACCTCTTTCCATCAGGTAAATTTCAAGGACGAAATTCCTTAAGTGGGGGAGAGTTGTAACGCCCCGGGTTTAGGGCCGAGAGATAACCAAGTTTGGTAAAATCAGTTTGAATTAATTTAATTAAAAGAAAACATTTTTATTGAACCAAAACGGGATTTTCAAGGAATAAGGGCAAAAAGGGCATTTTGGAAACTTTTAAAAAAGAGTTTTTAATCAAAAAGAAAATCGCCATTTTCTTCAACCTCCTTTTCATGTTATTTTCCCCAAATATACCATTTTCAACTATTCCATTGGAGAAAGCTCATCACCCACACAAGTTTACAAGGTAATTCCTCCTTTGTTTCGATTTTCCTTTCCTTGAGCTTGTTGTTGTTTAGGTTTTCCAAAAAAATACATTGTTTAAGGTTTTTTCCAAAAATGCTTTGAGTTTGAAAATAGTAAAATGAAGGGATTTTCGTTTGGGTCTTTCGATGTCATGTTTAAGGGAGTTTTTAATCTTGTTTTGATGCCCTAAAAATGCTAAAATAGTGGCTAAAGGTAGGAAACCCGAAACTAATAAAAAGGAGGGGGTTTTGGGGTTGAAAATGTGAGTTTTTTGGGTTCTTCTTGATTGAAATGTTGGGCTGATGGTTTGTAGACTTTGGGCAAGTATTTTGGATGCTTAAAGAAGTAGTTTTGATGGTGAAATTGTTGGGTTTTGGCTGCTAGTTGATTTGGGTCGTTTTCATGGCAGTTCCAAGTGTTTCGGGTAGGAAATTGACTTGGTTTTGATGATGATTGATGAGTTTCAGTGTTGCTGCAAGTTTGGGGTTTGTTTTGGGTCTAATGCATCATTTTTGGATTGGCTAGAAACATGGGAAACAAGTTTGGGTCCGTTGGACGCGAGACCGGGTAGTTCGAAGGCTTGAATCGGTGTTTCGGCAAATGTTTTGGTCCTATCGGTGAGTGGAAATGTTTTGGGAGTTTAGGTTGAGCTCGAAAGGCCAACCTAAGCTCGGGAGTAAGTATTTAAAGTTTACATTTTACTTTTTCTAGAAATTCTTTTAAGTTTGTTATGCTTTGTTGATATGAGATGATGGTGTGAAATTGATTTATGAATGTGGAATTGCTATGTTGGTTTATGTGATGTTGAGTATTGGCAAATATGTGAGTCTTACCAGGTATAATTGGTCGACCATAGGATTAGAGTGCACTTGTAAAATTCGCGCGTGGCCCTAGAGATGTAAGATGTCATTAGGGAGGAGTACGGTGAAGTAAGATGCCATCGGAAGCTTTATTGTAGACCTCGGTGAGGTAAGATGTCATAGTGAGTCTTGTTGTTCTTATAGATTCGGTGATGTAAGATGCCATCGAGTCCAATCCCCGTATCCGAGTAGCGTAACCATAATTGCCATAATACGCTTGTGTTGGAAAGTTGAATGTTAACTTGGTGAATAATGAAAGTCATGTCATGTTGTTTATGTTGTTGCATTGCTTGATGTAAGATTCCAAGCATGCGTAAGATTGTTGATACTTATGTTGGTGAAATTCATGCTCATGGCTTTGTTTTTAATTTATCAATGTTTTTTTCTAAAAACTGCATTGTTGTTGTTGTTGTTGTGGTTTTGAGCACCGATCACTAATCTTTATGCTTACGCGCTCCTTTCCAACAATGCAGAACGTTAGCGTTCCGGGAAGCAAAGAAAGGTGAGGGAAAGGCTCTGATGTTCGTAGCTTAAGCTCAAGTATGGTTTTTAAGTTGTAATAATGGTTTAGCAATGGGAATACTTGTGGTTGTCTTTAGGGAGATTGTTGTAGACTCACATGTGTTTGGCCCTTTTTGCTACAAGTTTTAAATGTTGATACCATGTTATTTTGAGGCTTGCTATGGTTGTTAGTCAAATGCTATGTGTTTTGGCTTGTTGGTGTTTTTGGTGCTAAGTGTTCTTATGAGCTTTTGAGGTTGAAATGCTTATTTGTGTGTATGCATGTTTTAAGCTTGTCTTTAGTGTGCTTTGCCTCTAGATTGTTTGTTTAATATGTTGTCATGTGGTTTGCGATCTTTCGGCGTAAGTTTGGGAACGTTTGGGGATGCCAAAATGCATTTTTGGGCCAATTTGTGCCCAGGTGTTTCGGAACGTCTGGTATTGTTTCGAAACGGACAGGCTTTTGGGGCACCCGTATTAGAACGGGGGTGGTGCCGTTTCGATACGTTTTGCCTCTAAAGACTTCCGTTTCGGAACCATGAGGAACCTTTCTGGAACAACCTAATGTTGCTTTTTGAATGAGAGCCCACGTTTCGGAACGGGCAGTCTTGTTTCGAAACGCAGGTAGTTAAAGTGATTAAAAGACATCTTTGAAGGTTTCCAAATGTTACGTTTTAGTCTCTAATGCTCGTATGCTTCCTAAACAAGTTTATATGTGTCGTTTGAGCTATTTTTGCCTCGTGTGCATGAAACTTTACTAATGAACTACTTGGTAAGGTTAAATTACCTTTGTGCCCCTGATTTGTGTGGTTTTTGCAACATGATCCTTCGTGACTGTTTGTCTCCAATTGGACATCCGATTGATGTCTAATTGAGACGTTGTTTCTTCTGGTGTGACCCTTAACACCATAGGGCCTTTAAATTGCATTTAGACAAGATAAATCTTAATGTAGGGTTGTTAATCGGAGGGAAATTCTCGGATTTTTCTCCGGTTATCCCCGTGTAACTCTCCCGATTCGGTCTTGCGACTAGACCGGGCCGAGGGGTTACAACAAGCATCACATATTTTTATCTAATGAAAAATTTAGTTTGGATAAACCTCTAAATAGATTTTGGGAAGCCAATTTTTCTAAAAAACTTATGTTAGCATGCCCTAGTTTCCTATGCCACAACCATGTATCATTGTCATCATGTGCAACTAAACATGCATGGGATGAATGTATGTCATCTAAATGCACCATATAAATATTTCATATGCGATGACCAATGAGCATTAATTCATTTGTTTTTATGTTCACAATTTTACACCCATTTTTATCAAAATGAACATCAAAATATTTATCATAAAGTTGACTAATGCTCAAAAGATTTTGTTTAAGATCATTGACAAGTGATACATTTTCAATGAGAATGGATGTGAGATTACCAATAGAGCCAATGCCATCAATATGGCTTTCGGAGTTGTCACCGAAAGTCACCACTCCACCATGCTTTGGCTTGAGCTCTATGAATCTACTCTTGTCTCCGGCCATGTGTCTTGAGCATCCACTATCAAGGTACCATGTGTTTTGACTTGAAGCTTTGGCCTTGTAGCAATGATCCCCTTACAAACAAAGATTAGTTCTTTGATTTTGGTACAAAAACCATTTTGGGTCCACAAATGTTTGCTCCCAAAAGTTTGGTTCCCTTAGGAATCCATGAAGCAATTGCATTTACATTATTAGAAACAATGAGTTCCTTAGTAACCCATACACTCCTAACTCTTTTAACTTTGGATTGCTTTTGAAAACCTCTTTATTTGTAGTTGAAATCTTTTCTTTTACATATTGGGTTTTTGAAAAGCTACCCTTGTTAAAACCATTTTTCCCAATAGCAAGAGAGTTTTTAAGATTATACACTTCCTTAGTGTGATAAACTTGAAAATCAAAAAGAAGTTTTTCAACATTAAGATTTTTCTTTTTAAGCTCATATAAAAGATTTATCAAATATAAAACTTTCTTTTCCAATTCGGAATTGGTTTTTTAAAGAGACTCATTTTGAGATTTTAAATCGGAAATAATTTTCTTATTTTTCAAAATAGACTTTTGTATTTCTCAACCAATTCATCATAAATATTTTGTAACTCATCATATAATTCATCATAAGTAAGAGATGAGTTAGAGTTTACCATGTGATCCTCCTCAAGGGCCATGTGGCAAAGATTTTCCACTTCCTCAGATGACTCCTCGTCACTCCGAATTGCCATTTGAGCTTGTTCTTCTTCCCAAAGCTCTTCTTCCTCAATTGAGGGCAATTGGTTCAGATATGGTCGGGCTTCTTGCACTCATAACAAATGAGTTGATCCTTTTCTTTCTCTTTTCCTCTATTGTTGAAGTCCCCTCTTCTATTGAATTTTCTTCCTCGATTGGACTTCATGAATCGAGTGAATCGTTTGGCCAACATGGCTATCTCTTCGTCCTCCTCCTCACTATAATCGCTTTCATTGTATGACGCTTTAAGTGTGATTCCTAGCTTCTTCTTTTCAACCTCTTTCTTTTCTACCTTTTTCTCTTCCTTCTTTTTCTCTTCTTCTCTCCCTTGCTTCATGATCTCATGGGTGAGTAGAGATCCTATAAGGGCGTCTAGCTTGAGAGTCTTCAAATCTCGAGCTTAGATGATGGTCGTCCTCTTGCCACCCCAAGACTCCGGAAGAGAATAGAGTAGCTTCCGAACTAGCTTATCTTTGGGAATAACTTCACCAAATCTTTTTAGTCCATTGACAATGACCGAGAACCGATCAAACATCTTGGAGACACTTTCATCGGCTTCCATTTTGAAGTTTTCATAACTCAAATTGAGCAACTCGATCTTCGTCTCCTTGACATCATTTGTTCCTTCATATATAGTCTCTAGGGCGTCCCACACTTCTTTAGCACTTTCGTTTGAAGACACTTTTCAGTATATGTCGGGACCGAGAGAACAAAAGATTATGTACAAGGTTTTGTCGTTGACTTGCAAACGTCTTCTATCTTCATCGGTTATTTCAGCTTTGGTCTTCAGAATGAGCCTCCTTTCACCATCTCTCTTCATTGAAATTGTAGGAACGTCTTCTACCACGTCCCACACCATGTAGTCGTTTGATTTGATGAAGAGCCTCATCTGGTTCTTCCAATAAGGATAGTTATCCTCATTGAAGAATGGTGGTTTTGGGATGCATAGAGACTCGTAGAGGTTTTGGCCGGAGGTGGATGTCATAGCATGATGTTGATTGAAGTGCACTTGATCAAACTCTTCCAAGATCTACTCAAGAGGGTGTTAATACTTCCAATGAGTATAGCTCTGATATCAATTGTTGAGTTGATCGAATGATGGCTAATTACCAAGAAGGGGTGAATTGGAGGAATAAAAATTGAAGGGTGCAAATGGATAACTTAAAAATGAAGACAAGGAAATTTTATAGTGGTTCAAGCTTCGAACAAGCTCTACATCCACTACCTCGGCACCCTACTGAGGATTTCAACAATTCACTAACTTGAATTCGTCCCTTTTCTAGGCTTAGGAGGAAACCTTGCAAATCGATCAATCTCTCTACCCAAAGATTGATCCAATCACTCTTTTACAAAGGAAGATGGGCAAACTATGATTGTACCTCTCAAAGGCTAATTGTTTACCCAATTACACTTTAAACACTCCCCAAACTCTAGAAAGATTAACAATGAAAATTTTCAAATGAGTTCGGTACAAGAATTTGACAATAAAGGCACAAGGGTTTGGATTGAATGCTTTGATGTTGCTAGAAGGTTCAATAGTTATTGTTGTAGCTTTGAAGACTTGTTTTTATACCTTATCATTGATTTCTAGCCGTTTGGGTGGTTGAGATCATCAATAAAGCCGTTGGGGCTCTCTTCCCTCCATAAATGATGTTCTGCAACTACTCGTATCGAAACACGATACCCTTGTATCGAAACGGACACTAAAAGAGTTGTTGTGCGTAAAGAGGGCCCGTATCGAAACTGATATAGGCCATATTGAAACAGTTTGAAACTGTAAAATGCAAAAAGAGGGCCGTATCGAAACGGATAAGGGTTGTATCGAAACGTTTTGAAATTGTAAATGGGTGTTTCGAAACAGCTTAGGGGTGTATCTAAACACTTAACCAAGTCTTCAAAAATTAGTTTATGACAAGTAGCGGCTAGTTCATTCAATGCCCAATTTTAAAATGACTTAACCCCCGTATCAAAACGGGTGTGAGCCGTTTCGAAACAATGCTTAAAATCAAAAGCCCAGATGAAGGTCGTATCAAAATAGGTGTGAGCTATTTTGAAACAGACGTTTCCAGTGGCAAAACGTATCGAAACACTTTGAGAGTGTTCGAAACGCCTGGGCAATTTTGTATATTTTGGCTTTGAAACACTTAGAAAATTTTATGGGGTTTAAGTTTTGACTTCAAAATATTTTAACTATAAATTTTACTTGTCAAAATCAAGTATTTTGATTACTTAAATTTTTATTTATTTTTCAATTTAGTCCTTTAATTATTTGTTATATCAAAATTAAATATTAGTTTTACACTATATTCAACTTTTACAATAAATTCCTGCTGCAACCATAAAATTCTAAGACGTAGACCGTCTACACATGAGTCAAGAGGAACTATGCCCAAGTACTGCTTGCAAAGCTCAAATGCAGTATACTTGTTTTCTCCAACCAACGGTTTCCCATTTATAGGGACACCAAGCTATATTGCTACATCCTCCAAAGTTATTGTGCATTCGCCAAATGGAAAATGAAATGTGTGAGTCTCTGGTATCCACTGTTCAAGCAATGCAGTAATCAACCCGGGGACAATCCTAAATCCACATAGAAATATAGCATTATACAAATTGCGCGTTGTAGGTAATAAACTATGCGGTCGGAAGGTTGCTTGATCTTCATTCCTCGACGGCGGATGCTATGCTCCACACCCTATAATTAATTTATTATAATATATTATTATTTATTCGTATTACACATGACATAATAAATTTTCAATTACTTACTTGCTCTTCGCGAATATGAGACGAAATGTGCTCATGGTCACGGTACAACAAAACTCCTCCAGATGCCATTTTCTATTTGCATATCTACATAACAAGTATCATTCGAATATATATACAACCAAAAATTGTATTAACTTCAAAAATTAAGATCTATACAAATATAAATTTAAAAAACACAAAACTTACCGGATTCGACGGTAAACCGTGTAAATGTACTGTAAAGACTTCAACAATAAAAAAGTAATTATCATTCAAAATATATCTTCAATCACACAAAATAAATCTACAAACCCTCTATAATTAAAAAAAGCAACAACAAATTAGGTGAATTAAAAAATCGTTTACTTACTTATGACAAATTGAGAGAATCTATAAAAAAATACACTTCAACAATATTCACCGTCTTCGAATATATCTTCAAAAACTATCACCCAAATTTTTAAGTCAAACTCTCTCCAATATATTGCAATTCAAACTCTCTAAAATTTTTCTCTTCTCAAACATTGATAATCTCCTTCTCTATATGCTCTTATATATACAAAATATAAAGAAAAAAATAAGTGACGTGAAAGCTAGTCTGTTGCATGGGGCTGACAGCTACATGGCCTCGCCATGTGTAAATGGATAGGGATGTAAATAGTTGACCCGACCTGAAAACCCGACTGAAACCTGCTCGAGTTAGAACTTGATTTGACCTGAAAATTTAGTGACCCGACCCCATCTGTAACCGACTGTTGTTGACCCGAACCTGAATTCGACCTGTTACTGTAGTGACCGAACCCGTCCTGCGTCCGATTGAAAACTACCCGAACTCGAATTGGACCTATTACTGTGGACTTGAAACCCGACCTGCGCCCGACTGAAACGAACCCGAACCCGAAGCCGACCTGGCAGATAACCGATTTTACCCGACTGAATTGACCCGAGATCCGATATTACCCGACCTATTTTGGACCCGACCTGTTTTAAACCCGACTTGTTAATTGACCCGACCTACTTTGAACCCGACCTATTTTTAACCTAAACTGGTATTGATCTGACTTGATATTTACCTGATATATAGTTGAAGAAGTCTACGATTTGATAAATTTAAAGTGATGATAAATGTAAAGTATTAATTTATTAAATTAATTTAATACTAGCTCGTTCAATATAACTTATTTGTGAAGTTTAATAAGAATTAACATACTTAAATTTATTTTATGAAAAATATTCAAAATTTAAAAGTTTTATCAAATTAATAAGTTGTGATGGATGAATTTAAAAAATTTATTTAAAATTTAAATCAATTTATTGATTGTGATCATTAAATTTAAAAAATATTTTATTAAAATTTTTAATTATAACTATTAAAACAATAAAAAAATATTTTTTAGTTTAGGGGAAGTTTTTTTGAACTAATGGGGGAAAGTTTTTTTGATTGATAGGGAATTATGGGGGGAGGGAGGGATTTTGCCGCCAATCAAACAAAATGGGGGAGAGATTTTACCGCCAATCAAACAAAATGGGGTGGGGGGATTTTTCCGCCATATCAAACAAAATTGAGGGTGGAGGTGTGATTTTTTATTTAGGGGTTAATTATTCTTTAGGTCTTTTTTAATTAGATGGTTAGGGTTTAGGTTTTGTAGGTTTTAATTTGTTTTTTTTAGTCTTAACTTTTGGTTTGGTTTCTTTAAATTTCATTGAATTAGGCCATGCTTTATAAACTAATTAATCATTAAGCTTTTTGGTTTGCTTTAAAATTGATTTGGTCATCGTATAAAGATTTGGTAAGTAATTAAATTTAATAATTTTACTCATTTGTGATTTTGACTCTAATTAATAATTTAGTTTTAATTTATTTTTAGATTTGTCCTTTTTATGTTTCAATTTATTTTGTTTGTTAGATTTATGGGTTTATGTTTAGGGTTTAGGGGTTAATGTGTCAAGTTGATTGTTTGGGGCTATGAGATTAGTTTAGGGATTATGTGATTAGGCTTGCACTCTAATTATTAGTGAATAGTGTCTATAAGATTTAGATATTCATGTTTGGGGTTTAGGGGTAAATGTGTCAACTTAATTATTTGAGGTTATGAGATTAGTTTAAGGATTAAGAGACTATGCTTGTACTCTAATTATTAGTGATTATAAGATTTATGGGTTGAAGTTTATGGGTATATATATATATATATATATTACAATATATACATACTAAAACTTACATACATATATATGTATAATTATAACAATATATAAATACTAAAACTTACATACATACATGTATATATATACTAAAACTTAAATACATGCACATATACGTGTTTTAGTATGTATGTATACATGTGTGTGTTTTAATATGGTGATATTTTTATTCATTTTATTCCATAAAATTTTATTTTTCACAGAAAGTTATCCTTATTAATTTTAAATTTTTGTAATTTATTCCAATTTTAGATATAAATCATTTGATGATATTTTTGTTCATTCTAGTGCCTAATATTGAGACTAAAATGTATGTAAGTATGTATGTATGTACCTATCAATGTATGAACCCTAAACCCTTAATGAATTTTCTCTTAACCCGAAACCTTAAACCCTAAAATCATAAACCATAAACACTAAACCCTGATATGTGTAAGTAAGTATGCGTGTATTTATCTATGTATAAACCCTGAACCCTTGATGAATTTCCCTAAACGCTACACCATAAACCCTAAACCCTAATGTATGCAAGTATGTATGTATCTATCAATGTATGAACCCTAAACCATTAATAAATTTTCCCTAAAATCTAAACCATTTAAACTCTAAACCCCGAATCTTCCAATGTTTTATAATTTTAATTTGATATTTCTGTTGATTATAGCCCTTAAAACTTCATTTCTATTCCAAATTGACCCCTATATACTAATTGTTTTTTAATTAGTCCAATAATATATAATTTTACTTTGACATTTTGTTCATTTTAGTCCCTAAACTGTATTTGTATTTCAAATTGACCACTTTTTATTTTTTTAATTAGTCTGATGATTTATAATTTTAATTTGATATTTTGTTCATTCTAGTCCCCTAAACTTTAGTTTAATTCCAAATCGACCCTTATTTATTCTTTTTTTATTTCCTATGATGTTTTATAATTTTAATTTGTATTTTGTTCATTCTAGTCCCTTTAACTTTATTTCAATTCCAAATTGACCCATATTCATTGTTTTTTAATTCATCCAATGTTTTATAATTTTAATTTGATATTTTTATCTTCTAGACCCTAAAACTTTATTTTTATTCCAAATTGACCCACATTTATTTTTTTTAATTTGTCCAATGTTTTATTATTTTAATTTGATATTTTCTTCATTATAGTCCCTTAACTTTATTTTAATTTCATATTGACCAATATATATATATATATTAATTCATCATGTTTTATAATTTTAATTTGAAATTTTGTTCATTCTAGACCCTAAAACTTTTTTTTATTCTAAATTGACATCTACATATTGTTTTTTAATTACTCTAATTTTTATACTTTTAATTTGATATTTTTGTTCATTACAGTCCCCAAAATTTTATTTTTATTCCAAATTGACCCCTTTTCATTGTTTTCTTTTAAATTTGTCTAATGTTTTATAATTTTAATTTGATATTTTTGTTCATTATAATCCGTGAAACTTTATTTTTAATCTAAATTGACCCCTTTTCAGTTCAAATTGACCCATTTTCATTATTTTTTAATTAATTCAATGTTTTATAATTTTAATTTGATATGACTTTAAATAATTAACTCCAAATCAATGACGATTGACGAAGGCCAACCTAGTCTATGGACTACTTATACGGTTGTACCGAACTCAAACTCAATACAAATTTCAATCCTGAAAATACCCCGACCTGAATTACCCGACCTGAAACTACCCGACCTAAAATTACCCGACCTGAAATGCAATCGACCTGAAATGAACCCGACCTGAAGTGTATCCGAACCCGAATTAACCTGTCAATTATCTGCTTCGGACCCGACCCGTTTTGACCCGACCTGAAATGGACCCGACCTAAAATGGACCCGACCTGAAATGAACCCGACCTGAAATAGACCCGCACCCGACCCGAGTCGAGTCAAAACAGAAAAATGACCTGAAATGACCTATACCCGATTTTACCCGACCTGACAGTACCCAACCTGAAACCCATCTGATTACCTGTTTTTACATCCCTATAAATGGGGTGCTGTCCCGTAGAGATTATAATTAGAGTGAAACCTTCCGCCCTCTCTGCTTTGCTTGTTCTTCATACCACTTCCTTTCTTCCATTACAAAAGGTATGATTTCTCCCATGTTCTCTATTCTCTGCTTTGCTTTCTATCTTCTCTCTAATTCTTATTTCTTGATTTCCTTCTATTTTGGTCCGTTTCAACTTCCTCTTTTGCTTTTTAACTCATTTCATCTTGATTTTAATGAAAGAAACACTACTTTGATTTCAACTTTATGCATGTTATATATTAAACTAATTTACAGCTATGGAGGTTACAATAAAGGGATCTACGATCGTTCGTCCTGCTCAAGAAACTCCCAAAGGGAGTCTATGGTGCTCCAATTTAGATATATTGACAACATACCATCTCCCTACTGTATACTATTACAAGCCCAATGCTTCTTCTGATTTCTTTGATATCGAAAGGCTTAAGGAATCTTTAAGCAAGATTCTTGTGTCATTTTACCCCATTGCTGGAAGGTTGGGATATGATAATAATGGAAGACTTGAAATACAATGCAACGCTGAGGGAGTTTTGTTCGTTGAAGCTGAAACCACTTGGGCCATGGATCAATTGATTGGTGATTTCTCTGAAAACTCTCAAGTCTTTCGGTTAGTTCCCGAGGTCGACTACTCTGGAGGGATATCTTCCTTTCCACTTCTTGTACTGCAGGTAATCTTTAAGCATTTTATCCGCAAAATGATCAATTATGGGAGATTATATAATTGTTTAGTGTTGATTTATTGTGCCTACTTTTTATTAGGTAACTAAGTTTAAATGTGGCGGAGTTTGTCTTGGAGTTGGGCTTCAACATGCTATAGGTGATGGGGCAACGGGTTTTCATTTCCTCAATAGTTGGGCTGATACTGCAAGGGGTTCATCGCCTGCCATTGCCCCATTCATTGATCGAACTCTTCTTCGTGCTCGAGACCCGCCAACAGTTAAATTCAACCACGTTGAACATGATCCTCCTCCATCAATGAAGTCTACATTGGAATCTCATTCAGATGATCCCAAGTCATATATTGTTTCCACCTTTAAACTCACGGTTGATCAATTGAATACCTTGAATGCCAAAGCAAATTCAAATAGTGCTACAAAATATAGTGCTTTCAAGATCTTGGCTGCTCACATATGGCGATGCATAAGTAAAGCAAGGGGTCTCTCCGGTGATCAAGCCACCAGGCTACAGTTTCCTGTAGATGGTCGATTTAGATTGAACCCTCCTCTCCCACCTGGCTACTTCGGCAAAGTAATCTTTTTATGTGCAGTAGTTTCTCAAGCCGGTGATCTCGAATCTGAATCATTTACCGGTACTATACAGAGGATTCAAGAACAATTAAACCAGATTAATGATGAGTACTTGAGATCAGCTCTTGATTACCTTGAAAAAGTATCTGATTTAAGCAGTCTGAATAGAGGACCCCATACTCACCGTTGCCCGAACCTTGCTATTATTCCATGGAACCGGTTTCCTATATACGATGCGGATTTTGGATGGGGTCGTCCCGTATATATGGGGCCAGGTGATATCGTCCGAGAAGGCAAAGTTTACATACTACCAAGTCCAACTAATGACGGGAGCCTGTACGTGGTAACTTGCTTGGAAACTAGTCAAATGAAACTTTTTGAGAAATTTCTTTATGATTTTTATTGTATTGAATAGAAGAAAAAGAAGTTGACAACTTCTTTATGAGTTCCATTATTATGTTTATGGAGAGGATAACCAGTGTGCGATGCTCTTATTAAGAGGATGGTGGTCCTTGGTTTATTAGTAATTTCCTTGTTAAATGATAACTTTGTTATCTATTGTGGTGTTCTCGGTTGTTATAACTTCTCATGTAATGGCTCAGGCGGCCGACGTTTTATAAGCGTGTCACTTTTTGAATAAAACAAACAAAAAAATGTTATTTTATTAGTGTGTCATTGCTTAGGGGTGTTCAAAAATATCCGATCTGACTGATCTGATTGTCTGTTGATTCGATTTGAAAATTCGAATATTTGATCTGATTTTTTTCCGGGGATTGATGTTTTAAAGTGTGGGAGAAAGAATAGGGAGAAAGAAAAACTGTTTTTCTTTGCCCCGCACTACTTATGCCTTTGTCTCCAAACAAAATTGGGTAAAATATACCCATGGCCATGAAACTTTTGGGTGTTCACACTGTTGTCCCCAAACTTTATCTCGTCTTCATATTGGTCATCAATTCTTTATAAATTGAGCTTTCAAGTTCCGAATTTATTCAATTTAGTCTCGAAACTTATTATTTCAAAAATAATTAAATCTCCCAAAACTCTTAAAAGTTTACTAGCCCCATTTGCGTTGTTACACAATTAAACAAAAGTTTTAGTACACAAATGGTCACTAAACTATCCAAAAAATATGAAATGGTCACCAATCTTTCAAAAGATACATAATGAGCATTAAACTATAATTTTTGTTACAAATTTGTCACTCAACCGCTAAATGTCGTCAAGTGAATGAACGAAAATTTAAATAATAGCATATTTAATCCTCCATATTTACACATTCAATCAATTTAGTCCTAATTTAACCCTCTTCTTGTTGTCTAAATTGATTGAATGTGTAAATATGAAGGATTAAATGTGCTATTATAAAAATTTCTGTAAGTGTAATATTACCCACATAATGGCAATTAATGGCTCAGTGGCCATTTTGTGACAAAAACTAAAGTTTAATGTTCATTATATAACTTTTAAAAGTATATTGACCATTTTACATTTTTTGAGTCTATTTTTTCAAGTAAAAGAATATTTATTTATCAAACTCGAACGAACTAAATTTTCAATAATTGTTCTAAAATATCCATTTTCAAATAAAGTCCATTCATTTGAAGTAAATTTGCACTTATTAACGGATCATAAATTAATTTTTTTTCGAATTTGTAAATTTCACTATTAAGACATTCATAATCAATTATGTTCCAGTTTTGGGCACGACGAGGTGTTAATCCTTTCTACAGGTAACTGAGTCTCAATTCAAAACTTATTTTTACTGGTTTCTTTTAAGTTTCCGATACACCTAACCTAAATGATCGGAGGAAAGTCCATTTTCAAATCAAAACAAAAATTCTAAATAAATCTGGATTTTCGCACACATTTTTCAACTACCTAAAATTTAATCGTCCAACTTAAGGATTGTTTCAACAATTGTGTAAAATAAATTAAATAAAAACTTCATGCACACCTTCAAAAAAAGGTAAACTATACTAATGACCACCGAACTATAAGGTTAGTGTCGATTTGACCACTATATTTTTAATTGTGTTAAATATACCACATAACTATTTAATTGGTTCCAGTGTACCCACCTGCCGTTAAATCCTAACGGGAAGATGATGTGGCAGTTAAAAACAAATTGGTATAATTACACATTTAATTCCTATTACTTACGCATTCTATCAATTTAGTCTTAATTTTTATTTAATAAAACAATTAATTATTTAATTAAGTGGTGCAACGTGTCACCACCCATTAAAAGAAGAAAATAAATTTTACTCTACAATAAGAGTAGCAAGGATTAAACCAAGGTCCTCTTGGTGAGAGGTGTGTTTATTTACCATCAAGCCAAACACAAATTTATAATTTGTTGTACAACATTTATTATTTATCATAACAGAGTTTTCTCCATCTTGCAATGAAGGGGTCATGGTTTTGAAATTTCCGTATTCTCCCTTCCAACCCTGGAAGATTGTAAGGGACTAGACAAACTAGTTAATGAGTGGAAATTTGGGACCAGACAACTTAGACCAGATTGTAGAGGATGGTCTGAAAGTTTCAGACTTTGAGTCTTTTATGGAGATTACTAGGCAAACAAAAGAAACTCAACAAAGTACTGTCTTTACATTGATGTTTGAATTGGCAAGAAGAAAAAAAAGAAAAGGGTCTCTCATTTCATCAAATTACAAGGAAATAAAAAAAATTGGAAACCATTGTTGAAGCCTTTGTTCTCTCATTCAACTCCTCATAGCTATAAAATAGGAGACGACGGCCACAAGCAGCGTGAGAGCTAAAGCGCCGGCGCCATCAAAAATGACTGCGAATCGCAATTCCTGCAAATCCCAGAGAGTAGAAACCATGAAACGTACACCATCAACAATCATAAACAAGATACCCCTTCCCCTTCCCAAATTATATACCAAATTCCAAACGCACTCCAAATAAAAAACATTGTGTCGGATTTTTTTTTTTTGGAAAAATATGATTCACGGTAGCAGTAGTGTTTATAACTCTATATATTTTTTCCTAGAGCTGAATCGAACGATTATCTTCAAGCTTTTACTAGGGTTGACATTGATAGAAAACAATGAAACCGTGAAGTGAAAATTCAGTGTTGAAAATGATAAATAATAAAGTTATACAATTCATTATATAACCTTTGAAAGTATAGTGACCATTTAATATTTTTTGAGTCTATTTTTTCAAGTAAAAGAATATTTATTTATCAAACTCGAACGAACTAAATTTTCAACAATTGTTCTAAAATATCCATTTTCAAATAAAGTTCATTCATTTAAAGTAAATTTGCACTTATTAATGAATCGTAAATTAATTTTCTTTCGAATTTGTAAATTTCAATACTAAGACATTCATAATCAATTATGTTCTAGTTTTGGGCACGACGAGGGGTTAATCCTTCCTACACGTAACTGAGTCTCAAGTCAAAACTTGATTTTTGCTGGTTTCTTTTAAGTTTTCGATATACTAACCTAAGTGATTGGAGGAGAGTCCATTTTCAAATCAAAACCAAAATTCTAAATAAATCTGGATTTTCGCACACATTTTTCAACTACCTAAAATTTAATCGTCCAACTTAAGGATTGTTTCAACAATTGTGTAAAATAAATTAAATAAAAACTTCATGCACACCTTCAAAAAATTTCATGCACAAAAATAAAAAATAATGTAACCATAGAACAAAATGTTAAAATTTTGAGCTCACCATATTGAAGTAATTTTTATCTTTTTGATGTTAGTTTTATATTATGATTGGTGAATTTGTATATATAGAAATAAGCTTATAAATATCGAAGACTTCACCATCTATCCTCCGCAAAAGAATAGAACACAATGTAGTGTATCATCACCTCGGAGGTTCTTCAATTCTATCACTTTCTTTCTTCTATTATGAAGGTATGATTTCTGATTTTTTTTTTTAAAAACTCATTTCACTTCGATCTTAGTTTTCCTGGATGAGGTACTTGTGCTTTTATCTTCTCTCTAGTTTTGTTCACTAACACGTCACATTTGTTAATCTTAATGAAAGAAACACTACTTTGATTTCAACTTTATGCATGTTATTAAACTAATTTTCAGCTATGGAGGTTACAATAAAAAGATCTACGATCGTTCGTCCTGCTCAAGAGACTCCGAAAGGGAGTCTATGGTGCTCCAATTTAGATATATTGACAACATACCATCTCCCTACGGTATACTATTACAAGTGTTAAAGTAAGCTCAGCATGATCAAGAAGGTTCCTTTGAAGTCCAGAATATTTGGCCCATGTTAGTTAGGCTCGTTACAGCTATATTTGAGCTGGAGTTGTGAGGCAGTTAGGAAAGTCTGTTATGGTTAATATTAGCAGGCTGCTAGAACCTTAGTATAAATATCCTGTTGGGTAAAAGGCCCAACCAAGTCCATTTGGATATTTGATTCATTTTGATTGAAATTAAATAAAATAAGTAGACATATTTCCCCCAAATTATCTCTTACCTAAATCTCACCGCACCATCGTCTTCCTCAGTCGTTTAATGGCTGTCGTTGCTACATCGGAGTTGCTTCAACATGGTATCATTCGCCTTTGATCGTTATGGTTTCGATTCGGCTTCCGTTGTTTCTTTTATTGTTCTGTTCTATGAATCTCTCGGTGGCGTTCGTCCCTCTCTTGTTTCTCTTTAGCTCCGATCTATGGTTTCTTGTTCTGGTGTTTTTCTGTCTCATGTGTGTATTTTTTATTTCTTTCTCTACTTCTCGTCCCCTTTCTACCTCTGAGCATGGTTAATGTCATTGAAATTGTCGGTGACAGTGATGGTGCGACTCACGGTAGCACTGTCTTGTCGCAATTGTTCTCCAACAAACGAATCAAAGTTTGTTTGGATGACACAAATTACCTCCTCTGAAAGCAGCAGGTAATCCTTACGATTCGAGGTCTCAGATTGGAAAAATATATTGATCCGGATACTCCTAAGCCCGTGAAGATTATCGAGCGTGCTGGTGAGAGGGTTGTGAATCCAGCTTATACGAGATTTGTCCAGCATGATAGTTCTCTGGCGTCGTGGCTTCTGTCCACCGTGAGCTCTACTCTGCTACCTCAGCTTGTTGGCGTTGAGACTTCAACCGAAATCTGGTCCGTCGTCACTAGTCTCTATTCCAAGTTATCTACGACAAAGATGCACCTTCATTGTCAGCTTCGATCCATGAAGAAGGGCTCTCTTCGAATGAGGGAGTACACTGTTCGTATCAAAGAGATTTGCGATTTGCTGGCTTTGTCAAGAAATAAGGTCTTTGAGGTAGAGCATATTGCCACAATTCTCAATGGTCTTCCGTCTGAGTTTGCTCCATTTATGGCTGTTATCACAGCCAGTCAGGTGCCCTATACCCTTGACGATGTGATCTTGGTCTTGGTTGACGCTGAGTCACGACTGCTTGATACAATTGAGTCTCCCATTGGTATTAATCTGACTCAGGCCACGAATGAGGAATCGCAAGGTCAGCTTGTATACGCTCAGTCATTTCGAGGGCAGGATCGTGGCAGAGGCTCCTGTCCTGGCTCCTATCGTGGCAGAGGTTATCTAGGTCGTTCCTTTAGGCGACCACAATGCTAGATTTGCGGCAAACTTGGTCACATGCCCGATGCTTGTTGGCATCATTTCGATGAAGGTTACAAAGGTGTTACATCGCAATAGCCTCGACAACTTGGTGCCACTTATGCTAATGCCTTCCATTGCTGTAGTGATTCATTTGAGCAAGCTTATGAGCCATTTGTTGATGCCTCAGCTGGGAAGCCTGATGTGTCTGAGAATCAATAGTTAGGGGAATCCGTGCAAGTCAACTCGTTGACTGCTTCTGGTGTTGCAAGTGGATCGGTTCGTTGGTATCCAAATTCCGGTGCGACTCATCACGTCACTCACTATAAGTCCTCTATGTTGGGTCACGTCAGCACGCTCAGTGGCGCAACGGAAAAATTAATCTGACGTAATCCAGCCAGAATCCATGTACAGGAACGAATCCGTGGTGAAAGAGGAAGAGTTACCTTTTAAAATTTTGGAAACCAGAAAACTGACGGTATGTCGGAATAACCAGGTCAAGTAAAACCGGAATTGTCACAGGTTCGCAACGACCTCTATGGAGTCCACCCGAACAAAACGAACAAAGTTTCTGCCTCCCTAACACTTAGGGATAAATTTCGACAGGTTTGAACACCTTCCAGGGAGAAGTCGAAATCCCTCCATGGATTCCTGAGGGAGTCTGAAATCGACCAGGGGTTCTACCGGGACATGGATTCGAACTAGAAAATTGCCAGGGGGCAAGAGGAACACCAGAAAAATATCGAACAGCTTCTCAGAAGAAATCTGGGACTTGTCGAAAATTCCAGAGGGGAATTCCCAGGGATATGTCGAAATTTGCAAGGTGGAATAGGGATGATTTGGTTGCTAGCCCTTGTCCCTTTAAATAGAATTCAGAGACTTAATTCTAGTTGAATTCCTTAAATCCAAGTTCAACCAAAATTCATAGAATCTAATTCTACTTAAAATTGGTTTATATTAAATATACATTATATTTAATAATATTAAATGAAATATATGTATATATATATTTAATTATGTAGAATCTTATTCTACATAAAACATGTATTTAAATATACATTATATTTAATCCATATATATATATTTTATTATATAGAATCTCATTCTATCTTTACTTGGATTTAAATATATATTTTATAATTATGTGGAATCTAATTCTACATAAACTTGGAATTAAATATACATTATATAAATTCTAAATATATATTTAAATATCTAGAATCTTATTCTATAATAATATTTGATAAATACAATATTATCCAATATTATTCCCATTTAAGGGAGTTGCCGATTTCCCCTATCCCATAGGGGATTTTTGGCAACCTCCCTAAAATAGGGAGTATGGTTTCCAATTTTTGTTTGTTTCATTCGAAGGGTGTGACCCTTGCAGGTTCATGCAACGTTAGAAGCAAAATTAGAACTATTCTAATTTTACAAACAATGAGTGGCATCTAGCAATACATCATTGCTACCTAAGTTGCATGAAGTCATGGTTTTGACTTTCCTAATTCCTGAATAAACTTCATTTATGTATTTCATCCTTTTGTCCTTTATATCTTAGATGAACACAAGTCATGGGTTAGTCACACTTGCGTTGTCCATCTAGTGTTTCTTGATGTCTTAAGTAGATTAATATAAACGAATCTCTATGATATCTCATATCATAATATTTGAGCATGGCCATGCATTTTCTAATCTCACTCAATCAAGTGGCCGAAGATATTTCTCCCATTATGTAGGAGGGACAAATCCTTTCTTGATCAACCATATTTCACTACATAGGTCATCACGTATCCAATCATCAGTCTTTATAATGTAGTCAGTTACGACACACGTTTGACTATGTCAAAATACGTAAATCTTTATGTTGAAATCATGTTGATCTCAAATCTGAGGATTATACATATGTTTATCATGAGCAATGTTGTGATTGTCACATAATTACCCAAGAAACATGCTCATAGCGGGTCATTCCAGTATGTTGTTCTCTAACAAATACTTATGTGTTGATTTTGACATCTCTATGTCAATGACAATGCTTGTCATCAACCACATATTAATCTTTATATATTATCACTGTCCATACCCGTAATAATATTCGACTAAGGATCCTATTTAACAATAATCTTATTATTGTATGGACATTATTATCCAATGGTTAGTTTGATACACAGAAACATACCAAATGATAATAACGGCAATGCCATTACTTGATAAATCTAGTAAAATAATATGTCTATTCAATCATCATATGATTGGTCTTTGGGCATACTCCAACAATCTCCCACTAGCACTAAGACCAATCATTATCGTATCTAATACGATATGGCTTAGTTTAATTGACATGCTTATGTTGTGTCAAAAGCTTTGTCAGGGAGTTGACAAAGTTATCAACTTTGTGCGTATGTTGCATACTTTCACATCTCCAAGATGTAAGCACTTTAGAATATGTTTGGATTTATTAATGAGATCTGAGTTTTATTTGCTTACGCAAATGTTCCATCATAACATAGTTATGTAGCATCTAATATGCTGGGAACAACCCTTAGTTCAGAAGTGAACCCTTTAGATCCAAACATCCTTTTTTATTGCTATGTCGATTGTAATACATTCAACCTATGTTGTAGAGTTAAATATTGTCTCATGTTGCTAACTCGCAATATCTTTTATTAATGCAAAACAAATTGTGATCTTTAGTTCCTTTTGATGAGTATGTCATCTACATACAATACTTAGGAAAGTAACAATGCTCCCACTAGCTCTTTTGAAAACAAGACTCCCCTTTGTTTCTAGATAAACCAAACCTTTTGATTGTATCTTCTGAAACGAATATCCCAACTTTGAGAAGCTTGCCTTAGTCTACAGATAGACCTTTGTAGCTTACATACCTTCCAAGTTTTTACTGGAGTGACAAAACCTTCTGGATGTGTCATGTACACATCTGTTTCAAGTTTTCCCTTAGGAAAGTGGTTTTGACATTCCTTTATTTGATTTCATAATCATCGTATGTAACTACTTGCAAGTGAGATTAAGATGGATTAAACATAGCTACAAGGAAGATGCTTATCATAGTCTATACTATGAAGTTTGTCGAAAACTTTTAGCGACGAATCATCCTTTGTATGTTTTATCATCCATGTCGGTTTTTCCTCTTTTTTTTGAAAAACTCATCCATACCTATTAGGTTTTACCCTTTTAGGTAACCAAAGTCTATACTTGGTTTTAGACATGGATTCCATCTCATATCTCATGGCTCTTAGCCATTTCTCAAATTTTTGGCTCACCATTGCTTTCTAATAAGACCTAGTCTTTATCTTGATCCAAAAAGAAGAGTGTTTCCATGTACGAATAGTGAGAAATCCATATTTCTCAAGTATATGGTATTCTCTTAAGGATCAACACAATGGTTGTGTTTTGTTCCAATGTTCCTTGATAATTTGTGGAACATTCTCAATCTTTGGTTCATAAATTTGTTGTCTAAAATTTCTTCACATTCCAAATTCCATTTTTTCCTTTTGTGAGATGTAATATCTTTCGAGAGAAACTCTCGTTTGAGCAACAAACATTTTGTTCTCGTTGAAAAATGAAATCCCTTAGTGATAAGTATTCTCTTTCGAGATAAACTATCATTTGAGCAACAAATATTTTGTTCTTGTTAAAGTTGAAGAAGTAATACCCCTTTTGTGAGAATTAATCTCTTTCAAGATAAACTCTCGTTTGATAAACAAACGCTTTGTTCTCGTTAGGATAAACAACAAATGGAGTTTTTAAGGTTCGAACTTTGTAAACATTTTAACATGTAAGTAACCTTAAAACTTCAAAGGTATTCTAGAACAATTCTTAGTCCATATCTTATATGACGTTTTGAAAAAAAACACGATTAAGTATGAGAGTTGTTTTTCTAGTGTGTAAAGAAGTCGAAAATGACTTGTTCTGAATCAAAACATGTCTAACATATTTGATTCTCTTTCAAAGACTTTTCGTTCCACTTGTGGGATTTAATTATGGGATAATCCCATATTCTTTGAAAGTTCATCAAACTTTAAATATTCTTGAATTTGATCTCATCAAATTACCTTAATACTTTTTATGAGTTTGAGATTAGTCATTTGTTTTATAAATATTATTGATTTGATTATTTTAAAGATCATTCATTCGTTGTGCCATAAGAGATTAAAAGAATAACATTTATTTAAATAATCTCAAAATTAAAAATATCTTGTCCTTACAAGATAACTAAAATTTTGGCACAAAATAATAATCTTAAAAACTAAAACAAATCTATTTAAGCAAAAACACATGTCCTAATGGATGATGTAGCAACTCTTGCTTTATTTCCATTTGCAGGTCCATGTCTATTCTGATGCCTTCTCTTTAGAAGCCTCTAAGGTTGATGCCTCACTCGTTTTTTCTTTCTTGACTTCTTGTAGGTGTGTGGGGCAGTTTCTCTTCCAATGTCCGGTCTTGCCGCAATGGAAACATTTTCCATCCTTCTTGATTCCCTTCTTAGGTTTCAATGCCTCCTTTCCATCGGTTTTGGTCTTACCATCACCTTTAGACTTTGTTGCCGATTTACCTTTCTTCTTGCCCTTGCGGACCATCATAACAGGTTTAGGTCCTACCTTCTTCAGGTTGATTTCAGCAGTTCTCAACATGCCGAGCAACTGTGGCAGCGTCTTGTTAATTTCATTCATATTGAAATTAAGGACGAACTGATTGAAACTATCTGGCAACGATTGCAGGATGACATCAGTAGCTAATTTGTCTTTCAGCAGAAAGCAGAGCTTCTCCAACGTTTGGATGTAGCCCATCATTTTGATGACGTGAGCTCCTACGGGAGATCCCTCACTCATCTTGCATTGAAACAGAGCTTTAGAGCTCTCGTACCTCTCTTGACGAGCTTGCCCTTCATAAATCTCCTTGAGATTTTGAATCATATCATAAGCTACCATGTCCTCATGTTGCTTCTGAAGCTCAGGGGTCATGGAGGCAAGCATAAGACAACTGACATCTAGCATGTCGTTCATGTGTTTCTTAAACTTGTCTTTGTCAGCTCTGAAAGCAGTGGCAACCGGTTCATCAGGAACAAGTTCTTCAATGACATATTCCTTCTTTTCCTGTTTGAGAACAATTCTCAAATTGCGGAACCAGTCATGGAAGTTTATGCCATTGAGCTTATCCTTCTCAAGGATAGATCGCAGAGATAGAGTATTATTTGCCATTAATTCTTCAACAAAGAAAATATGCTACATAAGTTTTACTAAATTTTAAAATTTATAGATAGGTCTTTACTATAAATTTACTCCCACTATTTTCTTCAAAATTAAAAACCCTCTAGTTTTAATTTCAGAAAAATGTTTCGATAGTTTTTCTAGTGAGTGAGGATCCGTATTTCACCATTCCTAAATCAGCTTTGGCCAGTCTTTTAGGAAATGGTTATTTAGGTAAGTAACACCTTACTAATTACATCTCATGTAATTCCTCATCTTTTGGCGAACAACTCTTGTTCTTTAAATCATCTTATGATTAACCAAAATTTTTAACCACTAGGTTTTCTAATCCTATTAGAACAACCCAGCTAAGTCAATACCAATATCTCAACCGGCGAATATCACTAGCTTATTCTTCGCGTTTAACTAAGATAGATAAATGTGACATTGCTTTGGCAAAGCTCGCATTATATCGATCGAAGCTTTAACGAGGGTAAATATTGGATGGTTAAAACTGACTTAGAATTATAGTGAGGGATTTACTTAATTATCTCATCATTTTAACATTGATCCTATTAATAAAACTATGTTTAATCATGCTCATAAAATATCCATTGCATCATATACAAGGTAAATATAAGCGGTAAATAAATATGCAATGATTATAGCCCTTCTTAACCTAAGGCGACCCGTCCCAAGCCAATGGGAGGACCATTCTACTAAAGATAGAATTTGCTTCTGAAACGCCCGGTCCACCAGGAAAGGCCCACCACGCTGCTACCTTGGTTCTTGCTTTATCTCCATGAGTATTTACAATTTTCAGAAACTCGCGTTACATGCGAGGGAGTGAGATGAGAAGAGAAGTACAATAGAAGATAGAGAAAGGCACGACATGCAGGCCGTATTTATAAAACCAAAACTATAAAGGCTATGGGATATAACCATGCAAAACAAACACCGTGCAATCAAACATGCATTTCAAGCATCGTGTGAACAAAGTTACGACGTGTTTACGGAGTTTTGAACTGATTATCCCTATGTTGCGGTTAATGAGCCAAAGAAGGATCACGAGGTTTCATAAACCATTTGCGTTAATGAACAAATGCACCAGGTAGGTCAACATGAAAGAGAGGTGGCGCACTAGGCACACTTAAGTACCAGGTCTTTGATGATGCCAATCCTAGACATGCATTTTTCATAACGTCTAACCATAACTCTTATGGATTCATCGTGAGAGATAGTTTGATAACTTTTATCAAATTAGAAGCCCTTTTAGAGATTTCATAAATCTATGAAACTACGAACAACTACTTGTTCTCTAGACTAACTATTAGTCTCAACATGTTAACATTTAACATTGAAGCAACCTAACATAGTTATGAACTCTTAATCATTCAGTGATAATCGAAATAAGTCTTTATTAGGTGTGATACGATAAACGATAAATATCTAAATCGAATAAAACAGCATGCATCTCATACATAAATATCACCCAAGAATTTAAGTCTAAATTCGTATGATACAAGTGGCTCTGATACCACTGTTGGGTCACGTCGGCACGCCCCGTGGCGCAGCGGAAAAATTAATCCAACGTAATCCAGCCAGGATCCATGTACATGAACGAATCCGGGGTAAAAAGATGAAGAGTTACCTTTTAAAATTCTGGAAACTGGAAAACCGACGGTATGTCGGAATAACCACGTCAAGTAAAACCGGAATCGTCACAGGTTCGCAACGACCTCTACGGAGTCCACCCGAAAAAAAACGAACAAAGTTTCCGCCTCCCTAACACTTAGGGATAAATTTCGACAGGTTTGAACACCTTCTAGGGAGAAGTCGAAATCCCTCTAGGGATTCCTGAGGGAGTCTGAAATCGACCAGGGGTTCTACCGGGACTTGGATTCGAACTAAGAAATCGCCAGGAATTTTCCAGGGGGCAAGAGGAACACCAGAAAAATATCGAACAACTTCTCAGAAGAAATCTGGGACTTGTCGAAAATTCCAGAAGGGAATTCCTAGGGATATGTCGAAATTTGCAAGGAGGAATAAGGATGATTTGGTTGCTAGCCCTTGTCCCTTTAAATAGTATTCAGAGACTTAATTCTAGTTTAATTCTTTAAATCCAATTTCAACAAAAATTCATAGAATCTAATTCTACTTGAAATTGGTTTATATTAAATATACATTATATTTAATAATATTAAATGAAATATATATATATTTAATTATGTAGAATCTTATTCTACATAAAACATGGATTTAAATATACATTATATTTAATCCAAATATATATATATTTATTATATAGAATCTCATTCTATCTTTACTTGGATTTAAATATATTTAAATATATATTTTATAATTATGTGGAATCTAATTCTACATAAACTTGGAATTAAATATACATTATATAAATTCTAAATATATATTTAAATTTCTAAAATCTTATTCTATAATATTTAAATCTCTAAATATTTTCCATACTCTAAATAATATTTAATAAATACAATATTATTCCCATTTAAGGGAGTTGCCGATTTCCCCTATCCCATAGGGGATTTTCGGCAACCTCCCTAAAATAGGGAGTATGGTTTCCAATTTTTGTTCGTTTCATTCGAAGAGTGTGACCCTTGTAGGTTCATGCAATGTTAGCAATAAAATTAGAACTGTTCTAATTTTACAAACAATGAGTGACATCTAGCAATACATCATTGCTACCTAAGTTGCATGAAGTCATGTTTTTGACTTTCCTAATTCCTGAATAAACTTCATTTATGTATTTCATCCTTTTGTCCTTTATATCTTAGATGAACACAAGTCATGGGTTAGTCACACTTGCGTTGCCCATCTAGTGTTTCTTGATGTCTTGAGTAGATTATGATAAACAAATCTCTATGATATCTCATATCATAATATTCGAGCATGTCCATGCATTTTCTAATCTCACTCAATCAAGTGGCCGAAGATATTTCTCCCATTATGTAGGAGGGACAAATCCTTTCTTGATCAACCATATTTCACTACATAGGTCATCACGTATCCAATCATCACTCTTTATAATGTAGTCAGTTACGACACATGTTTGACTATGTCAAAATACGTAAATCTTTATGTTGAAATCATGTTGATCTCAAGTATGAGGATTATACATATGTTTATCATGAGCAATGTTGTGACTGTCACATAATTACCCAAGAAACATGCTCATAGCGGGTCATTCCAGTATGTTGTTCTCTAACAAATACTTATGTGATGATTTTGACATCTTTATGTCAATGACAATGCTTGTCATCAGCCACATATTAGTCTTTATATATTATCATTGTCCATACCCGTAATAATATTCGACTAAGGATCCTATTTAACAATAATTGTATTATTGTATGGACATTATTATCCAATGGTTAGTTTGATTCACAGAAACATACCAAATGATAATAACGGCAATGCCATTACTTGATAAATCTAGTAAAATAGTATGTCTATTCAATCATCATATGATTGGTCTTTGGGCATACTCCAACACTCTATGTCCTCAAGTACGTGCTATAATGGTCAGGGTAAGGTTTATCTGGGTGACAACACTACTCTTAATATTACACATATTGGTTATTCTTTCATTCCCACCTCTGATTCTTCTTCTCGAACTTTGATTGTTGATAAGCTTTTACATGTCCCTCAGATTTCTCGAAGTCTTTTGTTTGTGTCTAAATTTGCTATTGACAATAATGTATATTTTGAGTTTCATTCTGATGATTGTTGTGTGAAGGATGAAAGGACAAGGGACGTTCTTTTGTGAGGTGTGCAAGAAGATGTGTTGTATTCCTTTTCTGTTAGTGTGGCAGATCAGTCAATTTCAGTTCATAATATCACTGCAAATAAGGATAGTTCTGTCTATTGGCTCTAGCACAAGCGGCTTGGCCATTCGTCTCCTGAGGTGGTTAGCTTGGCCTTAGACAAGAAACTTTTCCTTGATAATAAGGTGGTGTGTGCAGCGTGTTAGATGGGAGAGGCACATGCCTTACCGTTTAAGCATTACAACATCGTCTACACCAATCCATTTGACCTTGTTGAGATGGATGTGTGGGGCCATGCTCCAGTAGCGTCGTCTGGTTTTTCTTATTACGTTTCTTTTGTGGATATGTGTTCAAGAAATTGTTAGACTTTCCTTCTTAGAAATAAAAGTGAGGTTTCTGCAGCTTTTGATGCTTTTCTTGTGTTGGTTAAAACTCAGTTTTCCTCCATGGTTCGAGCTGTTCAAACCGATGGAGGAGGTGAATTTCAAGCTTTGTTCACACGTTTGCAAACATTGGGTATACAACACCGGGTAACATGTCCCCATACGTCTCAACAAAATGGCGTGGTTGAGTGTAAACATCGGCAAATTGTTGAGACTGCTCTCTGCCTCCTTGCGCATGCCTTAGTTCCATTCAAGTACTGGTCTAATTTTATATTAAGTGCAACTTATATTATAAATCGTTTACCTTCTGTGGCTCTTGACAACAAGACCCCATATGAGAAGTTGACCGGTCGAAGACCAGAATATTAGTTTCTTAAAACATTTGGTTATGCGTGTTATCCATATCTCATGCCATTTAATAGACACAAGCTGGATTTTCGCTCACGTCAATGTGTCTTTCTCGGATATTCTCCAAAGCATTTTGGGTATCAGTTTCTTGATTCACATGGAATAATTTATGTTACTCGTCAAACGCTATTGGGACCTGACTCCTCCACGTTTTTTCTCTTGTTTTTGTAATTTTCTATGAAATGAAGTTATTATTTTGATAAAAAAAAAGAGATCAGCTCTTGATTACCTTGAAAAAGTATCTGATTTAAGTAGTCTGAATAGAGGACCTCATACTCACTGTTGCCCGAACCTTGCTATTATTCCATGGAACCGGTTTCCTATATACGATGCGGATTTTGGATGGGGTCGTCCCGTATATATGGGGCCAGGTGATATCGTCCGAGAAGGCAAACTTTACATACTACCAAGTCCAATTAATGACGGGAGCCTGTACGTGGTCACTTGCTTGGAAACTAGTCAAATGAAACTTTTTGAGAAATTTCTTTATGATTTTTACTTTATAGAACACAAGGAAAGGATGTTATCTCGGATTTGAATTCAAGACCAAGTGTTTGATATCATCAAGTTCTTTTTGAGTTCTATTGTTATGTTTAAGACTAGGGGTGATAATGAGCATAACCGGCTCGCGAGCTACTCGAGCTCGGCTCGATTAAAGTTCGACTCGAATGGGTCGGATGGACCACCATCAACGGGTAATTGCCAGCCCTAAGCTTTTCTTATACTTTTCAATAAAGATATTCCGTCTTTATTCAAAAAATAAAGCCTGAAAGAAAAAAATGTACTCGCTCCATCAAAAAATTGAAGTGCAAGAATTGTGAGGAGTAGAGTTCGGTCTCGTTAGTTTCTTCTAGTGCAGGTGATCTCTATCAGCAAAATGATCAAGTATAAGAGATTAAATTATTTAGTTTTGATTTATTGTGTACATTTTATTGGGTAACTAAGTTTATATGTGGTGGAGTTTGTCTTGGAGTTGGGTTTCAACATTCTCTGGGTGATGGGGCATTAGCTATTCATTTCATCAATAGTTGGGCTGATACTGCTAGAAACTAAACTCCGGTGACTGGAATAAACTAAGTGATAAGAAAATAGAGAGAAAGAGAGAGAAGATAATAGACGAAGCAAGAGTGTTTGGCTCTATTGAATTGAAAAGAGAATACAATCTGATAAAAGAAATAACTACTTCGCCCAATTTGTTACATCATATGGGTATTTATAGCCCACCATAATCGGTTACAATTGGTTACAATCGGTTACAATTTTTAAGATTGGTTTTATTATATAAAAAAGGGAGATTGTAGAACTAATGTTTTAATATAATAATTGAAAAATAATTTTGGACTAAATTGAAAAGATTTCAAAAATGCTTTTAAGACCAAACAACTTGAAAATATGTTTGAGGAATTTTTAAAAAGCTTTTAAAGTGTTTTCTAAAGCCAAATTTTACAAAATCGCACAGGTGTTTCGAAACACCCCTAGGTGTTTCGATACGACCATTTAAAGTTTCAAAACGTTTTGATACAGCTCTTTCTGTTTTGAAACGGGCTTAATCTGGGTGAGGGTTTTACACAACATTTCTATATGGGCTTCACCGTTTCGATACGCCTATGTGGCAAAGACCTCAACGGTCAAAACTTCCAACGGCTATTTCCCAACGATATCTTAATTTTCAGGCTGTTTCGCCTTTATGTTTCGATACGAGCGTTCCGATACGACCCAAGATGTTCCGAAACGGGTGCTGCATCAGACCCCAACGACTCTTTCTGTTATTGCCTTGTTTTGATACAAGTGATGCCGTTTCGGTACGGGTAGTTGTAGAACTGCATTTATTGTGGGAAATAAAGTCTACAACGGCTCCAATTCAACCCCAACGGTCCTAAATAGCTACAAACTCAATTGGGAATATAATATAGACCTCCAAGCATCAAGGGAGTCTAATGCTTCAATTGTAAACAACACTATGATGTCAAATTGTCTTTAGGGCCTAAATTGTATATTTCTTGTATAGACAACACTTGTGAGCTTAATTGTCAAATTTTCTCAAGTGTTTAAGTTTTGGGTGAGTGCTTAGAGTTGCAAACATATACCTATTAGAGGGATTTCTTGTTTGCTTTGAATTTCAATTGTAAGTGAGTGTTTGATTAAGCTAAGCGTAGATAGCTTAATCGTTGTAAAGGTTTCCTTCTCATCCGAGAAAAGGGGACGAAATTCTAAGTGAATTTGGGAAAACCTTGGTGGCGTTCCAAGGTAGTGGATGTAGGCTTTGGGTTAGAAAGTCAAATCACTCTAAATCCTTGTATTTAATTCTTTATTTTTACCACCAACTTAAACACCCAAAAATCCAACTTCTCTGCAACTTGGCAAGCATCGGTTGAAGGTGATAATCGAGCCTATCAAGTCTAACAATTGGTAATAGAGCGAGGCTCAATCGAAGAGGATTAACATCCTATTGAGGCGATCCAGAAAGCTCGATACAACATTCATCAACCGGTCAAATGGCGCAATCTATCGACAAGCCACCTTTCTTTGACGGGAACAATTACGCACATTGGAAGATTAAAATGAAGTTCTTCATCAAATCTAAAGACTACAAGCTTTGGGATATTGTTGAAGAAGATCCTTATGCGCCACAACGAAGTAAGGTGAAATGGAGTGCGGATGATCGCAGGAAGATGAAGCTAAATTGCAAGGCATTTCACATTCTCATTTGTGCATTTGGCCCCAACATCTATGAGAAGATATCCTCTTGCGAAGATGCCAAGGATGTATGGGACAAGCTTGAAAAGATGTCCTCTTGCACATTCACTTTTGTGCATTTGGCCCCAACATCTATGAGATGGTCTCCTCTTGCAAACATGCTTGATGCAAGCATGGTGAGTGGGTGTAGAGCGTTTGGGCGTTCTCTATTTATGAGCGCAAGTGCACACTCTTGTCAATTTATAGTATAAAAGATATCGTCTCCCACATGGATTAGAGCAGCTTCTTTGAATGGTTTCCTGCACAAAGATTTAGTAAATGCACAATTAAATATCACAATATGGAAATATAAAAACACAAGTAAAATAAAGATAGTGATGATAGGGATGGTAGGGAGAGATTTGGTCGATAGATTGGGTAAGGTAATTGCAGCTCAGTAGTGTGTAGACTGCGTTGTAAAGCCTAAGTATGTTTTGCGCTGCCATGATTTGTTGCCTCGGCGGGTAATGGCGGGAGGCAACTATGACTCTGTCACACGGCCGCAACGGGTCTTTACCCATGCAACTTTCATTGTCTCAGCAGGTGGAATGGAAATAAGTCATGGCGGCAAGTCTGGCAGACACTCCAAGTTTGGCAGAGCAATTCTTAAGTGATCATTCCTATTTCTAGGCAAGGATTCTGTCACCACGTGATGTAGTCAATACCTAGCAATCTCAGCGTAAACCTAACACATGCAGTCGACGTTTGGTTGCTCCTTTTAGCCGCTGAAACTTGTGAACTTTGAGAACCAAGTTAGTCATGCCTCGACATGTTGTGACCGTTTTTCACAACTATTTTACATGTAAAAACCTAAACCCTGGAAGAGTTGGATCACGACCTCCAACACCTCCCATCTACCTAGCTACCTCTTCGCTATGCAGCTATTCATGCGTGCATCCCCTCATGGCCCTATACCCTCACATACATTGGGTATATATAGGGCTCATGCCCTAAGTTTGAGTCCTCCTTGAAATAGGATTTCTTAAAGTAGTTTACATTAAATGCTGACTCCTTTTTTACATGAATGTGGAATCTTTGGACGTTGCCTTCTCCCGCAAGTGAGGATAAGTACTCCTACTTATCAATCTTGGATCAGCTCTACCGGCCGCTACAGGCTTCAGAAAATTGCAAGACTAGGCTCATTGGGCTCAAGGAATTGCCCTCTTTCAATCATGACCCATCTTGGCTAAGTCGATGTAACTCCTGCCTGAGCGGCACTTGGCGGCAATGCTGCTTCGGCAGCGTCCTTGGCGGCATCTGGAACTACTTTAGTACAACTCCTATTGTTTCCAGCTTTCCTATCATGGCATGTCCTTTCCTCCTCTCCACTGCTACATCACCTGAAAATAAAAACTAAACTAAAACAATATCTTTTCTTAACCAATCATAAAATATTCAATAAAAGCATGGTAAAAGAGAAAATATTGTTATTATGCATGCAATGCACCTAAATATGCCTAAATGAGCTTTAGAATAGCAATAATAAGGGCATGAATGTGTGCAAAATATAGAACTCGTGGACACTCTACACACCCTAAACTCAAACTATTGCTTGTCCTCAAGCAATGCAACATAGCTAGTAAATCTGCCCATTGCACAAAATTAATAGAAACTTTAGTCTTTAACTTGACTTCTTACCTCAAGGCTGTGACACCTATTTTTATGTTAGTGATGAGGAATGGCATGAAATAACTTAAATTACTGAAAAGGATACGAGTTGCTGCCTTGGCAGCAAAGTTAGGCACTTTTCGTCTTCTTTTTCTGATCATGGCTTTAAGGGCTTCAACTCATCACAACTATTCTCTGGGACTAAAGCTAAGATAGGTGCACTCTACGAAACTCCGAACCCTTTGAATAGAGTCATCCCATGAAGGCTTTCATTCACTCTTGCTAATTTTTTTCGTCACTTGGTTCAGATACGTGGACTTTGATAGCAGCGGAGTGTCCTTGCTCATGATCCTTCCTAGAGCCTATTTTGGGCACCTCCAGGGTATTTAAATATCTTTCCTAGAGCCTGTTTTGGGCAACTCTAGGGTTTTCTCCATCTTTGTTATGCTGCCCCGTGCTGCCGCGGCGGCAAACCTGTATCCAATTGAGAAATTTTTATTACGTAAGGCAGGCAATTTTAAACTTAGAACTCAAGCAAAAATTCAACATTTAACAAACAATGTAAGAATAATTGGCAAAAAGAAAAAATTCTAAGTATTTTTCATGCTTATTCCTATAGTTAGGTTAAAATTTTATTATGGTGCGAATATAAGTAGTCGGCTAACTATCATAGGCACAAGTTTTAAGCTAAAAATTCTACTTCATTGAGCGTTAGGGAAGAATTTACATATGCTCCTATATGCTACTAAATGAACCTATAAACAAAGAGGACTATTCCCCCCCAAAATCAAGGTTGGCATTGTCCTCAATGCCTTACAAAATAAAAAGATACTAATAGAAAAAGAAAACATAAAAAGGAAAATTAAAAACAGAAAAAGAAAAAAAAAAGAAAAAGAGAAAAATAAAGAAAAAGAAAAAGGGGTTCTATAGACTAGGGAAGTTCCCCTATGTTGCTGCTGCATTAGAGGAGGATTCGGAGGAGGTGGACAGGACTAGGCAGCGTGTGGCAGATGGTCTGGCGGCTGGGCTCTTTTTCTTGCCACGCGGCGGCTGGATGCGGCTAGGGGTGGGTTTCTTGGATTGTCCTTCAGGTCCTCCACCTTGAGGCTCGGTTGTTGGCTGCTTTCTCTTCCTTACTGCCTCTGCCGGTTCGTCATCGAAGGAGTCTGAGATCTCCATGTCTGAGCCATCGACATCTTTGGCAGCGGCCTCCTTTGCTGCTGGGGAGGCGATGGTGGTCTCCTCCTCTTTTTCTGACTCGGATGAGGAGGTGAGGTCATATGGCTGGATGGGAGTAGGTGAGGTCTTCTCCTGGGGTGGATGTGTGGCCCCTCGCTGTTGGTGGCGGCTGGAGTAGCAGCTGGTCTCGGTGTTATATGGATTGGCTTGGATGTTGCTAACTCCGATGGGAATGCAGGCAACTGTGGGCCGCCGTCATGGTATTTATCAAGCAAGTAGGCCACAAAGGCCTCTTGCACCTCCGCAATATATTTGGTGAAGATCACCTGTTTGTGCTTGATCCTTTGGCAACTTTCGACGAGGCTGCACAGCAGTGGGATCACCGCAAAGGGGAGGGCAGCTTCAGTACTGCCCGCTGCGGCTGGGGTGGCGGCAATTTGAGATGGCGGCTGGTGGTTGATGGTGTTTCTGGCTCTGGATTCTGCATCATCTTCTGGCGCGCCCTTCTTGTCCATCCTTCCTTGGCATGAAGTATTGTATCCTTGGGGTGCGGCGGCACGCGGAAATGGTGCTTAGGCACGTGATGAGTGCAGAGAAGATGAGAGGTCCCTTGGCGTTTGGCTTGTCTGCGTGGGTATATTTCTTCTAGGATTACTTCGCCAACATTGATTGGCTGCCCTGTCATAATGTTGTGGATACGGGCCAGTCGCGTCTTGTTCATTGTTGACCCGTGCGTAGTGGGCATCAAGCGGCGCTGGACGAAGTTGCTCCAAAGAACTGCCTCCGGCAGTAGATCGCAGCGGTTGACTGAGCCATCATTCTTGCATGTTAGCCACTTGGTGTTGGGCTTGCATACTTCTTTCTTGATCCTGTCACAGTCAGCTAACGTAAGATAGGACTTCCATTCTTCATGCGGATTGTCGTGGATTTCTATGTTGTAGAAACTGTTGATGGTATCCGCCGTGAACTTAACACCTTCTCCGTGGACATATACGAAAGGATTTCCCGGTGTAGGTTTGTGGGCGTAGAACTCTCGCACCTGGTTGTTATTTATCCCTTCTAGCTGTTGTGCGAACATGTCCCAACCCAAAGTATGAATCCTCTCGAATATGGTGGGTTCGAGGCCAAAATCCCCATCTGGCCTGGTGTATTGGAACCCTATTTCTTCCCAGAGTTGTTGTTCCGCGAAGTACTTCCGGTAGATTGCCTATATATCCTTATTCAAGAATTTCCTTAAGATTGGTTTGGAGGCAGAGGCGGGTTGTTGCGATGTGGCCATAGCTGTGAGATGGTTGTATTTTCCTAAAGAACGAAAAAGAAAGTGAAACTAGTAAAATCTTGAAAGCAAAGATAGCAAAAAGAATTGAGAGTAAAAGCAAGAGCAAAATGAAGAACGGGGAGAGAATTGTTGACCTTATATAGCCGCTTCTCTTTGCTGCCTTGGCGGGCACGCTGCCAACGGGAGGCGATGATTACAGCGCGAATAACAATATTCTAGTCGTTACGCAGATAGCCGTTACGTTCGCAGTTTCAAATGTAGCCATTATGAAGCCGCTAGCCGTTATGCTCATCTGCCTTGGGCTGCATTGACCGTTGGTTGGGCTTCTACTTTATTCTTTCATCCTTCTTGGTCTTGCCTTCATTCCTAACCTGAAAAAAAATTAAAAACAAAAATTAAAAAGAACTGAAAATTAAATCTAATCCTAATGCATAAAAATAAATTAAAAAAATAAAAATTAGGTTATGTTGGGTTGCGCTTTTCCCAATCATAACCACTTCCTGAGGGCTTTGCGTTTGGCTTTTCGTCTAGGCATATCCTTCCCCTCCTCATGTGGGTGTTTGCTGCCATCTTTGTCGCCCTGGTGGGACATATACCAAAGTAAACAAAGAGGCAAAAAAATAGAAATTTAATGTGCAAAAACTAAAGTACTAGTGCAGAAATTCAAACACAGTTGTTGTTGCCAATCCCCGGCAACGACGCCAAAAACTTGTAGAGCGTTTGGGTGTTCTCTATTTATGAGCGCAAGTGCACACTCTTGTCAAGTTATAGTATAAAAGATATCGTCTCCCACAGGGATTGGAGCAGCTTATGTGAATGGTTTCCTGCACAAAGATTTAGTAAATGCACAATTAAATCTCACAATGTTGAAATGTAAAAACACAAGTAAAAAAAAGATAGTGATGATAAGGATGGTAAGGAGGGATTTGGCCGATAGATTGGGTAAGGCAATTACAACTCAGTAGTGTGTAGACTACGTTGTAAAGCCTAAGTATGTTTTGCACTGCCATGATTTGCTGCCTCAGCGAGTAATGGCGGGTGGCAGCTACGACCCTGTCACGCGGCCGCAGCGGGTCTCTACCACTGCAACTTTCACTGTCTCGGTAGGTGGAATGGAAATAAGTCCTGGTGCCAAGTCTGGCAGACACTCCAAGTTCGGCAGAGCAATTCTTAAGTGATCCTTCCTATGTCTAGGCAAGGATTATGTCACCATGTGATGTAGGCAATACCTAGGAATCTCAGCGTAAACCTAACACAGACAGTTGACATTTGGTTGCTCCTTTTAGCCGCTGAAACTTGTGAACTTTTGGAACCAAGTTAGTCACGCCTTGACATGTTGTGACCGTGCTTAACCCTTTCGTGAGCCTTACACTTTCGTGCCCGACAAATAGATTCTCTCAACTGGAATTTTGGAACTAATTGAAAGAATAAAGTGCATAGATTAAGCAAACTTGGAATTTTATTGCAAACATACTTAAACTATTACAACCGTTTCTCACAACTACTTTACATGTAAAAACCTAAACCCTGGGAGAGTTGGGTCGCGACCTCCAACACCTCCCATCTACCTAGCTACCTCTCCGCTATGCATCTATTCATGTATGCATCCCCTCATGCCCCTATACCCTCACATACAATGGGTATATATAGGGCTCATGGCCTAAGTTTGAGACCTCCTTGAAATAGGATTTCTTATAGTAGTTTACATTAAATGCTGACTCCTTTTTTTACTTTAATGTGAACTCTTTGGAAGTTGCCTTCTCCCGCAAGTAAGGATAAATACTCCTACTTATCAATCTTTGATTAGCTCTATCGGCCACTACAAGCTTCAGAAAATTGCAATACTGGGCTCAGGGAATTACCCTCTTTCAATCGCGACCCATCTTGGCTAAGTCGATGTAACTCCTGCCTGGGCGGCACTTGGCGGCAATGCTGCTTCGGCAGCGTCCTTGGCGGCATCTGGAACTGCTTCAGTACAGCTCCTATTGTTTCCAGCTTTCAGTAGAGTGTCCAGAAGTTCTATATTTTGTACACATTCATGCCCTTATTATTGCTATTCTTGAGCACATTTAGGCATATTTAGGTGCATTGCATGCATTATAACAACATCTTCTCTTTTACCATCCTTGTATTGAATATCTTATGATTGGTGAAGAAAAGTTACTATTTTAGTTTAGTTTTTGTTTTTAGGTGCTATAGCTAGGAGAAGAGAGGAGAGGACAGGACTGGACGAGAAAGCTGGAGCCAAAGGAGCGGTATTGAAGTAGCTTCAGTTACCGCAAAGGATGCTACCGGAGCAGCAATGCCGCCAAGTGCCGCCTGGGCAGGACTTACACCGACTTAGCCAAGATGGGTCTCGATTTCATGAAGACAATTTCCTAAGCCTAATGAGCCCAGTCTTGCACTTTTCTGAAGCCTGCAGCAACCGGTAGAGCTGATCCAAGACCGATAAGTAGGAGCACTTATCCTTATTTTCAGAAGAAGGCAACGTCCAAAGAGTTTGTATTTAAAGTATAAAGGAGTTTGTAATGAATGTAAATATACTTTTAGAACTTCTACTTTAAGGAGGACTCGAACTTTAGTCATTAGCCCTATAGATACCAAATGTATGTAAGGGTATATGGGCATAGCATGCTTGTCGTGAGGAATTGACGGCATCTACCGATAAGAGTGTAGATGGGGGGTTAGCTAGATAAGTTGGAGTGTTGGGGGTCGCGGCCCGACTCTCCTAGGGTTAGGCGCGTCTATGTAAAGTAATTTGGGAAATGGTTTTATTGTTTTAAGATGTTTTCAATACAGTTCTGAGTTTTCTTAATCTATGTTCTTCGTTCCTTCAATCTTTCTACACTAGTCGTTTGAAGAAAAAATTCATTTTTCGGGCACGAAAGTGCAAGGCTCGCGAAAGGGTTAAGCACAGTCACAACGGGAAGCGTGACTAACTTGGTTCCACACTAGTCCACAAGTTCCAGGGGCTAAAAGGGATTACTAACCGAGTTGATTAATTTGGTCCCATAGTATCCGCCGCATGACAGGAGGGGATACTTAAGTTAAGCAATCTCAAGCATCCTAACCTATAAACGGGAGGGATCACTGTCGACTATCCTGCCGAACTTGGAATGACTGCCAGACTTCCCGCCAGGAATTTTTTCCTTTCCACATGTCGAGACAGTACACACCCCTGTAGAGGCAGTAACCTGCTGGGGCTGAGTGACAGGGTCGTAGTTTGCCGCTCGCCATGCCTACCGAGGCAGCAATTCATGGCAGCGCAAAGCATACTCAAGGCCTTACAATGCAGTCCACAAGCTACTAAGCTGCACTTGTCTTACCCAGCTTATTACCCAAACTCTCTCTATCATTCCTCTCATTATTATCTTTATCTTTACTTGTGTTTTTATATTTCCACATCATGGGATTTAATGGTGCTTTTACTAAATCTTTGTGCAGGAAACCATTCATAGGAGTTATTCCAATCCCTGTGGAGACGATATCGTTTATACAATAACTTGGCAGAGTGTGCACTTGCGCTCACAAATAGAGAACACCCAAATGCTCTACAAGTTTTTGGCGTCGTTGTCGGGGATTGGCAACAACAACTATGTTTGAATTTCTACACTTATATTTAGTTTTTGCACATTAAATCTCTTTTTTATTTATTTTTCTTAAAAATGCCTCTTTGTTTTCTTGGTGTATGTCCTGCCAGGGCAGCAAGGTTGGCAGCAACATCCACCTGAGGAGGGGAAGGACATGCCCAGACTAATAGCCAAACACAAAGACCCTCAAGAAGTGGTTATGCTTGGGAAAAGCATAGCCCAACATAACCTAATTATTATTTTCTTTTTAATTTAAATTTTCAATTTATTTTTATTAGGATTAGATTTAATTTTTTTATTTGATCTTTATATTCATTTTTTTATTTCAGGATTAAGACGGAAGAAAAGGCTCAAAAAAGATGGAAGAATAAAGGAGAGGCCCAACTAGCGGCCAAGGCAGCCCATGGCAGATGAGCATAACAGCTAGCCGCAACAGCTAGTTTGCAACGACGAGCGGAACGAATAACTGCGTAACGGCTAGAACCCCGTTATTTGAGCCGCATTTATTTCCGCCCGTTGACATCATGCCCGCCAAGGTAGTAGAGAGAAACGGCTATATAAGGCCAACTATTCTCCCACCCCGTTCACTTTACTCTCTCCTTTGCTATGAAATTCTTTCTACAGTCTTTGTTTCCAAGATTTTCTTGCTTTATTTTTCTTTCACCTTCTTTTTACTTTCTTTAGGAAAACAATCATCCCCCAGATTATGGCTTCATCATAACGCCCTGCCGCCACCTCCAGCACTCAATACAAGAGGTTCTTGAATCTCGCGGTCGAGGAGAACTACAACAGATCAACTGCTTCTACAGCATCGAAGTCAGCGGCGACCCGCACGGGGAGTGGGAATCTTATTTGACAGGGCCTGACTACAACCAAATCAAGAGAGAGCTCTGCAAGCCAAAAACCAAATGGCTGACAGACAAAAATAATGGGTCAGTTAACCGCCAGGATTTGCTGCTGGAGGCAACACTTTGGAGCTATTTCATCCAGTGTCGCCTGATGCCAAGCACACACGGATCCACTGTAAACAAGCTGTGGCTCGCCCTTATCTACTATATAATGAAGGGGCGGAGAATCAACGTGGGAGACGTAATAGTCAAAGAAATTTATGCCCATGCGGAGAAACCAACCACCAAAGGTCCACTCTTTTTCCTTGCGATGATTTCAGGCCTTTGTGACAATTTTAACGTGCCCATGCGCCCAAGAGATAGAATTCATCCTGCCAATGAAGGATGGACAAGAAGGGCATGTCAATATATGATGCACAGTGCGGAACCAGAAACACCCTCCACTACCCAGCCATCGTCCCAAGCTGCCGCCACCTCAGCTGCAGCAGGCAGTACTGATGCCACCCCCACGTCTGACGCAATCCCTGTACTACGCAACCTAGTGGAAAGCTACCAGCGGATAGAGCACAAGCATGTGATCTTCACCAAATATGTAGCAGACGTTCAGGAGGACTTTGTGGCCTACCTGTTGGACAAATACCAGGACGTCAGACCCCATTTGCATGCCTTTCCAATGGAGCTAGCAGTATCAAAACCAGTCCACATCACCCCAAGACCCGTCGTTGCTCTTGCCGCCGACAACAGCGAAGCACCACACTACCGCCCAAAGAGAAGAACCTCCCCAACTCCTATGAATCCCTACGACATCATTTCCTCCTCCGAATCAGAAAAGAAGGAGGAGACCACTGCTGCCTCCCCAATAGCCAAGACCACTGCTATCAAGGACCTTGACTACTCTGACATGGAGATTTCAGACTCCTTTGACGATGAACCAGCCAAGGTAGCAAGTAAAGGAAAGCGGCAAGCAGCAGATCCCATGGGTGGAGAAGCTGAACGACAAAACAAGAAGCCCACCCCCAGCCGCATCCAGTCGCCGCGTAGCAAGAAAAAGAGCTCGACAGATAGACCATCTGCTACGTGCCGCCTCGTCCTACCACAGTCCGCATAATCTTCATCTGACGCGGCAACAACATAGGGGAACTCCCCCAGTTTATAGCACCATTTTCTTTTTTTTTAATTTTTCTATTTTAATTCATGTTTTATTTTTATTTTTTTTCTGTTTTTAATTTTTCTTTTAAAATTTTTGGTGTTTTGTTTTTTTTGTTTTTTTAGAGGCATTGAGGACAATGTCGACCTTGAGTTTGGGGGGAATTAGTCCTTTTTGTTTTAGATTCATAGCATCTAGTAGCATTTGTGAATTCTGCCCCTAGTACTTAATGAAATAGAATCTTTAGTTCAAAACTTGTGCCTATGATAGCTTAGCCAATTACTTATTCGCACCATTATAAAAAAATATTTTAACCTAACTTTGGGAAGAAGCACGAAAATACTTAAAAAAAATTCTTTGTGCCAATTATCCTTTACACTTGTCTGTTAATTGTTGAATTTTTGTTTAAGTTCTAAGTTCAGCATTGCATGCCTTACTTAATAAAAGTTTCTTGATTGAATACAGGTTCGCCGCCACGACAGCACAGAAAAACTGATGAAAAACCTAGAGGTGCCCGATACAGGCTCTAGGCAAGAAAGAATAAAGACCCTAGAGGTGCCCAAAATAGGCTCTAGGAAGGATCATGAGCAAGGACACTCCGCTGCTATCAAAGTCCATGAATTTAAACCAAGTGACAGACAAATTAGCAAGAGTAAATGAAAGTCATCACAGGATGACTCTATTCAAAGGGTTTAGAATTTCGTAGAGTGCACCTACCTTAGCTTCAAACCCAGAGAATAGATGTGATGAGCTGAAGCCCTTAAATCCATGATCAGAAAATATAAAACAAAAGTTCCCAACTATGCTGCCAAGGCAGCTGCTTGTAACTTTTAAGTGATTCAATTATTTTAGGCATACATTGTTAACTTGATAAATTTAGCATGTTTAGCATTGACACAAACCTGCACACATTACATTGGCATTAAGAAAATTAATCTGAGTTATTTCATGTTATTCCCTATCACTAACATTATATAGGTGCCATGGCCTTGAGGTAAGAAATCAAGTTGAATAGCTATCATTCTATTAATTTTGTGCTAAGGGCAGTTTTACTAGTTAGGTTGCATTGCTTGAGGACAAGCAATAGTTCGAGTTTGGGGGTGTGTAGAGTGTCCAGGAGTTCTATATTTTGTACACATTCTTACCCTTATTATTGTTGTTCTTGAGCACATTTAGGAATATTTAGGTGTATTGCATGCATTATAACATCATCTTCTCTTTTCCCATGCTTGTATTGACTATCTTATGATTGGTGAAGAAAAGTTGCTGTTTAGTTTAGTTTTTGTTTTCAGGTGCTATAGCTAGGAGAAGAGAGGAGAGGACAAGACTGGACGAAAAAGCTGGAGCCAAAGGAGAGGTACTGAAGCAGCTCCAGTTGCCGCCAAGGACGCTGTCGGAGCAGCATTGCCGCCAAGTGCCGCCCGAGCAAGACTTACACCGACTTAGCAAAGATGGGTCTCGATTTCAAGAAGACAATTTCCTAAGCCCAATGAACCCGGTCTTGCAATTTTCTGAAGCCTGCAGCAGCTGGTAGAGCTGATCCAAGACTTATAAGTAGGAGCACTTATCTTTACTTGCGGAAGAAGGCAACGTCCAAAGAGTCTGTATTTAAAGTATAAAGGATTTTGTAATAAATGTAAATATACTTTTGGAACTTCTACATTAAGGAGGACTCGAACTTAGGTCATTATCCCTATATATACCCAATGTATGTTGGGGTATATGGGCATAGCATGCTTGTTGTGAGGAATTGACAGCATCTGCTGATAAAAGTGCAGATGGGGGTTAGCTAGATAAGTTGGAGTGTTGGGGGTCGTGGACCGACTCTCCTAGGGTTAGGCACATGTATGTAAAGTAATTTGGGAAACGGTTGTATAGTTTTGAGATGTTTTCAATAAAGTTTTGAGTTTGCTTAATCTATGTTCTTCGTCCCTTCAACCTTTCTACACTAGTCGTTTGAAGAGAAAATCCATTTGTCGGGCACGAAAGTGCAAGGCTCACGAAAAAGTTAAGCACGGTCCCAATGGGAGGCGTGACTAATTTGGTTCCACTTTAGTCCACAAGTTTCAGCGGCTAAAATGGATTACTAACCGAGTTGATTAATTTGGTCCCATAGTATCCGCCGCGTGACAGGCGGGGATACTCAAGTTAAGCAATCTCAAGCATCCTAACCTAGAAATAGGAGGGATCACTGTCGACTATCCTGCCGAACTTGGAATGACTGCCAGACTTACCGCCAGGACTTCTTTCCATTCCACCTACCGAGACAGTACACACCCCTGTAGAGGCAGGAACATGTTGCGGCCGAGTGACAGGGTCGTAGTTTTCCGCCCGCCATACCCGCCGAGGAAGCAATTCATGGCAGCGTAAAGCATACTCAAGGCTTTACAATGCAGCCCACAAGCTACTAAGCTGCACTTGTCTTACCCAGCTTATCGCCCAAACTCTCCCTATCCTTCCTCTCATCATTATCTTTATCTTTACTTGTGTTTTTATATTTCCAAATCATGGGATTTAATTGTGCTTTTACTAAATCTTTGTGAAGGAAACCATTCATAGGAGCTATTTCAATCCCTATGGAGACGATATCTTTTATACTATAACTTGGCAGAGTGTGCACTTGCACTCACAAATAGAGAACACCCAAACGCTCTACACTTTCCTATCATCTCCTCTCCTCTCCTCCTCTCCACAGCTATAACACCTGAAAATGAAAACTAAACTAAAACAATATCTTTTCTTAACCAATCATAAAATATTCAATAAAGGCATGGTAAAAGAGAAAATATTGTTATTATGCATGCAATGCACATAAATATGCCTAAATGAGCTTAAGAAATAAGTGCATGAATGTGTACAAAATATAGAACAAGTGGACACTCTACAGTGGGATTTGCAGCCATGGAAACATCATATGTATTATCACACTGGATGATTGGTTTATGTAGAACTAATGTTTTGATATAATAATTGAAAAATAGTTTTGGACTAAATTGAAAAGATTTCAAAAATATTTTTAAGACCAAACAACTTGAAAATATGTTTGAGGAATTTTTGAAGAGCTTGTGAAGTGTTTTCTAAGCCAAATTTTACTAAACCACTAAGGTGTTTCGAAACACCCCTAGGTGTTTCGATACGACCATTTACAGTTTCAAAAAGTTTCGATACAACTCTGTCTGTTTTGAAATGGACTTAATATGGGTAAGAGTTTTACAAAGCGTTTCGATACGGGCTTCACCGTTTTGATACGCCTATGTGGTAAAGACATCGACGGTCAAAACCCTCAACGGTTATTTCCCAACGATATTTTAATTTGCAGGTTGTTTCGATACGGGCATTTCGATACGACCCAAGATGTTCTGAAATGGGTGCTGCATCAGACCCCAACGACTCTTTCTGTTTTTGCCTTGTTTAGATACAAGTTATGTCGTTTCGGTGCGGGTAGTTGCAGAACTGCATTTATGGTGGGAAATAAAGTCTTTAACGGCTCCAATTCAACCCCAACGGTCCCAAACGGCTACAAACTCAATTGGGAGTATAAAATAGACCTCCAAGCATCAAGCGAAGACTAATGCTTCAATTGTCAACAACACTATGATGTCAAATTGTCTTTAGGGCCTAAATTGTATATTTCTTGTATAGACAACATTTGTGAGCTTAATTGTCAAATTTTCTCAAGTGTTTAAGTTTTGGGTGAGTGCTTAGAGCTATAACCATATACCAATTAGAGGGATTACTTGTTTGCTTTGAATTTCACTTGTAAGTGAGTGTTTGATTAAGCTAAGGGTAGATAGCTTAATCGTTGTAAAGGTTTCCTCCTCATCCGAGAAAATGGGACAAAATTCTTAGTGAATTTTGGAAATCCTTGGTGGCGTTCCAAGGTAGTGGATGTAGGCTTTGGGTTAGAAATTTGAACCACTCTAAATCCTTGTGTTTAATTCTTTATTTTTGCCACCAATTTAAACACCCAAAAATCCAACTTCTCCACCACTTGGAAAGCATCGGTTGAAGGTGATAATCGAGCCTATCAAGTCTAACAATTAGTATTAGAGCGAGGCTCAATCGAAGAGGATTAACATCCTATTGAGGCGATCCAAGAAGCTCGATACAACATTCATCAACCGGTCAAATGGCGCAATCCATCGACAAGCCACCTTTCTTTGACGGGACCAATTACGCACATTGGAAGATTAGAATGAAGTTCTTCATCCAATCTAAAGACTACAAGCTTTAGGATATTGTTGAACAAGGTCATTATGTGCCACAACGAAGTAAGGCAGAATGGAGTGCAGATGATCACAAAAAGATGGAGCTAAATTGCAAGGCCTTGCACATTCTCTTTTGTGCATTTGGCCCTAACATCTATGAGGAGATGTCCTCTTGCGAAGATGCAAAGGAAGTATGGGACAAGCTTGAAGTCACATACGAGGGAAAAAACAAAGTAAAGGAGACCAAGATCGGCCTCCTCAACCACGAGTATGAGAACTTCAAGATTGAACCGAATGAAGACATCACAAAAATGTTCGATAGATTCTCCACCATCACAAATTGACTCAAAGGCTATGGAGAAATCATTCCGGAAGATAAGCTTGTCCGAAAGCTTCTCTATTCTCTTCTCGAGTCATGGGACTCAAAGAAGACCACCATCATCGAAGCAAAAAATCTAAAAATATTGAAGCTAGATGAACTCATGGGGTCTTTTTTCACTCATGAAATGATGAAGAAAGAAAAAGAAGAGGAGAAGAAGAAGGAAGGGATAAAAAAGTTGGGGATGAAGAAAGTCATGGAGCTAGGCATCAACGTAAGTGTCGTAGCTCTCAAATCCTCTACATGCCAACACGTTTATTTGAGCGAGGAGGAAATTGAAGATGAAGAGATTGTTCATCTCTTCAAGAAATTCCCCTGATTCATGAAGAGCGAGATGGCTAAATCCAAGCATGAATCGAAGAAGAAGATGAAGGATCCCCACAAGTCCAACAAAAAATGATCGTCTTCAAAGAAAGCATATGTGGTGACATGGAGTGACGAAGACTCCACCGATGATGAGGTAGCCCACCTATGTTTCGTGGCTCTCAATGAGGGGGAGGTAACTTCTAACTCATCTAGTTCAAATTCATATACTTTTGATGAGTTACAAGATGCCTATGATGATTTGCTTTTGGAATTTAAGGCATTATTTTCTAAAAACAAAAAAATTGCTTTCAAATTTGAAAAAGAAAAATGATTTGCTATTCAAAAAAAATCTAGAGTTTGAAGCAAAAATTAAAGATTTTGAACTTACGGTTTTAGATTTACAAAATCTGCTTCAAACCATGGAAAAAGATCACCAAAAGGAAATCCATGATCTTAAGAAAGAAAAGATTTTGATTTTCAAGGAACTAAAAAAATAAATTTTGGAAAATCAAAATTATATCAAAGACAATCTAGTGCCCCTAGATTCTTAAATGGAAAATGTTTTAGAAGTGTTTGGGTTCCAAAAGAACTAATCACCTCAACAAAAAAGGGATGAAATTGAAAAATGGATTCCTAAGGGGACTAAACTTTGTGCTACTAATGTCTATGGATCCAAAGCAATTTGGATACTATAAAGTGTCCACAAGTCCTATATTTCAAGCACATTCCATCTCATATTATTGTTGTTCTTAAGCTCATTTTAGGCATAATTAGGACCATGCATTGCATTTTACAGTATTTCTTTACTTTGCAATTTTTTAATAGATTATCTTTTGTTTAGTAAAGAAAATGTACTATTTAGTGTACTTTTGGTTTTAGGTACTAAAGGTTGACAGAGGGAAAGAAGAGATGAGGATGTGATGCTGAGGCAGCGAACCAGGGAGCTATACTGATGCAGTTCCAGACAAAGACAGCAGCTGTCGCCGCCTACCGTGTTGCCCAAGACAACAAATTATGGAGTTGGAGAAATGGAGTGCGATTTGTAGAGTAGAAAACCCTAATTCTATCGATGGTATCCACTCAATTTTTCGACGTCTGTAGCAAAGCCGCCGAAGTTAAATCTCGAGATTGCTTGTGGAACAAGGAAACGTGATAAAGTCCACATTCAACTCAAAGAAGTCAGAGTTTAAAGTCATATTTAATGTGGAAAGCTACTTTGAAGACTTCTACTCATTGTAATTCTAATTCAAAATATTTTAGGTTTTCTTTAGGCATGGTTTAGGTTTTCTTGCTGCCGACATGTTCTAAATTTCTCTTGGGTTTGGGTTATGTTGTAATTTAGCTGTGGGAACGGTTGTTTAGGTTTTCAAGTTTGTTTTTGCAATAAAATACTCTTAGTTTGCTTAATTCATGTACTTCACTTCCTTCAATTAGATTCAAAAGTCCAGTTGAAGAATCCATTTTTTCGGGCAGGGAAGTGTCAAACTCACGAAAGAATTAAGCACAGTCTCATCATGACGAGGTGTTGACTAATTCGACTTAGACATAAGTTAGAATTTCAGCAGCTAAAAGGAGTAACCAAACGTTGACTGCCTGTGTTAGGTTTACGTTGAGATTGCTAGGTATTGCCTACATCATGCAACAACAGAATCCTAGCCTAGACATAGGTAGGATGACTTCAGAATTACTTTGCCGAACTTGGAGTATCTACCAGACTTGCCGTCAGGACTTCTCTCCATCTCACCTACTGGGACAACGAAAGTTGCAAGAGCAGAGTGTCGTCGTGGCAGCAAAAGTTGTCGCCGCCTCAATCTGCCATTACCTGCCAAGGCAGCAGATCATGGCAGTGCAAAACAACTTGACCTATTCAACGCAGTTTCACACTAAGCAGCAGCATAACCCTGCCCTTTCTATCAATCTGATCACTTCCTTTTTATTACTTGTGTTTTTATTTTACTTTTCTTCTCAAACAACCACCTTACTTGTGCATTTACTTTTCTTGTGTAGGAATAACAATTCGAATCAAGTTGTCCAATCCTTGCGGGAGACGGTATCTTATATACTATAACTTGACAGGAGTGTGCACTTGCGCTCATAAATAAAGAACACCCAAACGCTCTACAAGTTTTTGGTGTTGTTGTCGGGGATTGGTAACAGTGAAATTCGTCTTTAATTTCTGCATTTTTTCTCTTTACATTTTATTTTATTTTTATTTTTAATCGAAAAAAATAAAAATAAAAAAGAATTTTATAGTTTCCTTTGCTAGTGTATGACCAGGGCCAATCCAAAAGGAGAAATCCTCTTCTACGACGATATCGAACGAAGATAAAGAGAGCTCAAGAAGAAGATCAGAGTAACCCTAGGGAAAACCAAAGAGGAAAAAGAAAAGGAAAAGGTAAACATGGATCCACCTAACAATGCCGCTAACGGCAGGGAAGGGCAGCAAGATTTGCCACCCAGAGAATATTGAGATCCACCAAGGCAGCAACCCCCTCTTCCGCCCAGGCAGCCCTAAAATGTTTGAACCACTAGAGATTATCTGGAACATGAATTCAGAGGGTTTGATCAGATAGTGACAGAACCTGAGATTGAGGCAGATCACTTTGAGTTGAAGTCTGTTATGTTCAAAATGATCAACATGTTGGGGCAATTTGGAGGGACTGCCACAGAAGATGCTCAACATCACTTGAGAGGATTCTTGGACATCTGTAGAGCATTCAAACTACACGGGGTCCATCAAGACGTACTGAGGCTGAGATTATTTCCCTATTCAATGAGGGATGGGGCAAAACATTGGTTAAACAACCAGCCAGTAGGGTCGTTCAACACATGGACAAAGCTGTGTAAGGATTTTCTAGATCGATTCAGGTCATCCAATGTCACTGACAGACTACAAACCGAGATAACAACCTTCCAACAAGGGGATGACGAGCCGATGTATGAAGCATGGGAGCGGTACCAACAGATGCTGAAAAATTGCCCGCTACATGGTTTCCCGGCTTGGACACAGGTATCAATGTTCTACAACGGGGTGAACTACCCAACATGGATGATGATTGATGTCTCAGCCAATGGAATCATCCTTGACAGACCACTAGAGGAGGCATTGCAGATCCTGAACCAAGCCGCCAAGAACGACTACAAGTATCCAACAGCCCGCTGAGGCGGCGTTAAACGGCCAGCCACTGTGAACGAGGTAGAAGCCTCAGAATCTATCAATGCTCACCTTGACAAGCCTCAGAGTCTATGAGGTAAAGGCTGTGGAGCCATTCTGTGACGAGTGTGGGGGCAACCATGATTCCTCTAACTGCACCGCATCTGCCAACTTTATGGGAAGATACGAGAGGAACATCAGACCTTCCCGGAACACCTACAACACTGGATGGAAGAACCATCCCAAATTCTCTTGGAGCAACCCAAAGACTGCTGCAAACCCACAGCAGCAACAGTGAGGCTACCAACAAAACCTGTCGAGACGGCAGGTTCAGCAGCCGCAAAACAATAATTCACTAGAAGCAACTCTTCATACTTTTATGTCTAGAACTAGTGATTTTATTGCTCGCACTAATAAGTTCATTGATAAAACTGAGTCTTTCATGGAAAGGACGGAGATGAAGATGAACAACCAGGAGGTTGCCATAAAAAACCTGGAGACCCAATTTGGGTAGTTCATAGAGATATTCAGCAGCCGAACAATGGGAGCAGCATCCAGCAGCACAGAGGCAGCAGCCAAACCCACTTACGAATAGTGCAAAGCCATATCTACCAAAAGTGGGAAGCAGTTTGATGAACCCAGGGTGAAAAAAAAAAACAGAAACACAGCCAGCCCAGAAAGAACAGCCCACCGCAGCAGCATCAACACCAGCCGCCCCGGCAGCTGAACATGACAGCAGTCCTGAAGCAGATGATCCTCCAAAAATTAAGTTCCCATGCAAAGAGCGTATAGAGGACATCTGCCTACCAGCACCTTTCCCCCAGAGGCTTATGCAACAGAAGCAAGAGCACAAGTTCATAAGATTCCTGAATAATCTAAAGCAGGTGCACATAAACATCCCTCTAATAGAAGCCATTCAGAATATGCCAAACTATGCCAAACATCTCAGGAACATGGTTTCTAAAAGGAAGAGGATTGGGGAGTTCGAGACAATTGTTGTAACTGAAGAGTGCATGACAATGCTACACAACAAACTACCGCCCAAGAAAACAGACCCGAGCAGCTTTGTTATCCCATGCAGGATAGGCAGCAAACACGAAACAAAAGCCCTGTGCGACTTGGGAGCCAACATCAACATTATGCCCAAAGTAGTCTTCGATAAATTAGGAATTGGGCGAGCCAAACCTACATCTGTCATGCTAAAACTTTTCGATCATTCGTTTGTACAACCGTAGGGTAAAATCGAAGGCATCCTAGTGAAGGTGGGCAACCTGATTCTTCCAGCTGATTTCGTCATCCTAGACTGTGAGGCTGATGAAAAAGCCCCTATCATCTTTAGGCGATCATTCTTGGCCACGGGCAGAACGTTGATAGATGTGGAACATGGGGAGCTGACCATGAGGGTAGACAACCAGAGCATAAAGTTAAATGTGCTACAACCCTTAGAAAAAGAAAAGGAAGGATGCCCAGATGCAAGAGCTGCCAAAATCAGCATAGAGATAGGCCAAGGCAGCAACTATCGCGACAGACCAAAAGGCAGGCTGAAGGACCCAACAGCACATCACCTGAAGGAACAAGAGGAACCCCCAGAAGGGAAGGACAAGTCAAATTACCTCAGGAAGTGGTTATGTCTGGGAGATGCACCTAAATGCACTCCCAACACAACTTAATTTTTATTTTATTTTCTTTATTTTTATTTTTATGCATTAGGACTAGATTTTAATTCACTGCAATTATTTTTAGGATTAGAATAGTTTCCATATTTTTATTTTTCAGAAGTTATTTAATTACTTTTATTTTTATTTTAAGATCATGAATAAAAGAGCCAGATCAAGAAGGAGGCCCAACAAGAAGCCCACCCATCATCCCGCTAAGACAGCCCAATGCAAAAACGCGTAACGACTAATTGACCGCCAACGGCTACAAAAATAATAGGCAAAAATCACGTAATATGCGCGAGACAACTGGACCGTTATACATTTAATGCCACCACGGCACCTCTCGGCAACCTATATGTAAACTCTTCTCACTTCATTCATTTACTTTACTTTCACCTTCTTGCTATCTATTTCTTGCATCCACTGCTCTCACCTATTTTTTTCAGAATTTCAGTAAACATCAACCGTCTCACATGGCTTTCTCATCAGCATCCAAACCCACCTTCCAACACTTCTTCTCTCGCGTAACTGAAACGAGATACCGATATCAGTTCGTAAAGCAGAACATATAGGAGGAGCAAGGCTTTCACTATACTCTGCAGACATGAGTTCTCGGACTAGAGCCAAATATGTTCGAAACCATCCACAGCAAGGGATGGGAAATCTTCGCACCACAGCATGAGATAGCCAATATCACCACGGTCAAGGAGTTCTATGCCCACCATCCCCGCCCAGAGATGCCGTTCGTGTATATCCGAGAGGAACCTGTCAAGCTCAACATTGCCGTCATGAACAACTTCTATGGCCTGAATATGCACGACAACCCTCACGAGGAGTGGAGGAAGTCACTGACGGGTGCTGATTATGAGAAAATCAAGGCCAAACTATGCAAGCCCAACACGTCATGGTTAGCAGGAAAGCACGGAGGATCTATCCAACGCCGCCACCTGTTGCCCGAGGCAATGCTGTGGAACACATTTGTAAAGAGGTGCCTGTTGCCCACCTCCCCCAACTCTACCGTCGATCGGCCGCAGCTTGCTCTAATCCACATCATCATGATGAACCAGCCCATCAATGTTGGGGAAGTCATATGCTAGGAGATCCACACCTGCTTCCGGAAGACGAAGGGCAGGTTGTACTTCTTGTCCCTCATCACAGGCTTTTGCGCCATATTTGGTGTTTCGGCCGACCCAAAAGATGAGATGACAACACCCAAAGAAGGGTGGACCAGAAAAGTCTACCTCCAGATGATGCAGGCACCGGAGACAGAGCCCATAACGCCGAGCCAGCCATCTGTCGCCCAACCTGACACTCCAGCTGCCCCCAACAGTATTGAAGTTGCCCCAAACAACAAAGTCCTCAGGCTACTGCACACCTTATCGACAGCAACAAGCGAATCGAGCAGCAGCAACTGACCTTCATGAAATACGTGGGGGAAGTCCAAGAAGCCTTTGTGACTTATCTCCTGCAGAAATTCCCTGATGACAGACCCATCCTGCCTCCATATCCTACAGACCTTGCAGTAGCAGTCCCAGCTCAAGGAACGCCATCTGCCGCTGCTGCCCGTCATACCGCCTGTCAGGTGCCCTCTCCGACGCACTACCCATCTTACTCAGCTATCACCGCATCCAACACATAGGCATACTCCCTCGACAGGCATCAGCAACACCATTCACCTGCATGCACAACAATGACAGTGGCGAACACCTCCTCGTTATAGGAGATTGAGCAGCAGCCGTCGAACCCAGCAATAACAGTGGTAGAAGCAACATCAGTCATCTCAATGGCGATTGACCCTCCGGCAGCACACACGGAGGAAGGCACTAGGAAATGGAAGCAGCACATCATAGCCACTGAGCCTGTGGACGACGAGACAGAGTCAGACGATAGCGAAGCACCTCTTGTCGCTCCCCCTTCTGAACGTCAAGAAGAGCCTCGTCCCACGCCTAAAAGAGTCCAGCCGCCACAGACAGCAAAAATCTCACCTGCTAAGTCTGCCGCCAAGACATCTGTCGGCCATCGCTTCATCATCCAAACCTCTTCCTCCTCCTCAGCAGAAAAGACTCAAGCCTCCTCCCAACCCTCAACCAATTTTTAGTTTTTCTTCCTTCTCTTTTCTTTATTTTTTTCTGTTTTCTTTTATATATCTCTTGTATTTAATTTATTTTTCTGTTTTATTTTTTGCATTGAGGGTAATGCCCATCTCGAGTTTGGGGGGGGAAAGCTCTCGCATTTTTTGTCTAGGCATATTTAGTAGCATATAGGTTGCATTGTACTTGCCTCAGTAATAATCGGAGCATAAAAAATTGTTATATAACTTGTGCCTATGATAGTTAGTTGATTACTTATTTTCGCACCAATAATAAATTGAACTTAATATGTGAAAAGCATGAAAAATGACTTAGAATTTTTTTGTATTGCCAAAACTGTCAAACACTACTATTGCTTGCAGAATTTGTTAGAATATCTAATGAACATTGTCTGCTTGTTTTTAGAATTCTTTGCAAAGTTCTAACAATGATTGCATGTAGCCGCCGAGGTAGAAAACAGAAACAGAAAAATACAGCACTGCCACGGAAGCAGAAGTAAAAACAAAAAACATTGTTGTTTGCCCAAGAGGTGCCCGCAACAGGCTCTAGGAAGAATCATGTGTGAGGACACTTCGATGCTATCAAATTCCATGAATTTGAAAGCTTTGAAACGACGGACAAATTAGTACGAGTGAATGAAAGTCTTCACGGGATGACTCTACTCCATGGGTTCGGGGTTTTGTAATTTGCTCCTATCTTAATTTCAGACCTAGAAGAGTAGTTGTGATAAGCTGAAGCCCTCATTGCCATGATTAAAATATTGTGCTTAACTGTGTTGTCTCGGCAGCAACCTTATATATCGTAACATCATATTTGTTTATTTAGTTATTATGCATATGCAACCTGTATACAGTCCTGCACACACTACATTGGCATTAGAAATTAAATTCTGAGTTATTTTCTTGCTAAGTTCCCTTCACTAATCTAATATAGGTGCCACGGCCTTGAGTTATGAAATCAAGTTGAAAAACATGTTTTTCTTTCTTGTTAATATAAGGGCAAGTATGTTTAGGTTACATTGCTTGAGGACAAGCAATAGTTCGAGTTTGGGGGTGTGTAAATTGTCCACAAGTCCTATATTTCATGCACATTCCATCTCATATTATTGTTGTTCTTAAGCTCATTTTAGGCATAATTAGGACCATGCATTGCATTTTACAGTATTTCTTTACTTCACCATGTTTTAATAGGTTATCATTTGTTTAGTAAAGAAAATGTATTATTTTAGTGTACTTTTGGTTTTAGGTACTAAAGGCTGACAGAGAGAAAGAGGAGATGAGGATGTGATACTGAGGCAGTGAACCAGGGAGCTATACTGATGCAGTTCTAGATAGAGACAGCAACTGTCGAGTAGCTGCCACCGCCCACCGTGCCGCCCAAGACAGGAAATTATGGAGTTGGAGAAACGGAGTGCGATTTGTAGAGAAGAAAATCCTGATTCTATTGATGTTATCCACTCAATTTTTCGATGTCTGTAGCAGCGAGCAGAGCCGCCAAAGTTAAATCTCGAGATTGCTTGAACAAGGCAACGTGATAAAGTCCACATTCAACTCAAAGAAGTCAGAGTTTAAAGTCACATTTAATGTGGAAAGCTACTTTGAAGACTTCTACTTCAAGAAGGACTAGATCTAGCTAATGCATATATATACTCATTGTAATTCTAATTCAAAACATCTTAGGTTTTCTTTAGGCATAGTTTAGGTTTTCTTACCGACATGTTCTAAATTTCTCTTGGGTTTGGGTAATGTTGTAATTTAGTTGTGAGAACGGTTGTTTAGGTTTTCAAGTTTGTTTTTGCAATAAAATACTCTTAGTTTGCTTAATTCATGTGCTTCACTTCCTTCAATTAGTTCCAAAAGTCCAGTTGAAGAATCCATTTGTCAGGTACGAAAGTGTCAAACTCACGAAAGAATTAAGCACGGTCTCATCATGACGAGTTGTTGACTAATTCGGCTTAGACCTAAGTAAGAATTTCAGCAGCTAAAAGAAGCAACCAAATGTTGACTGCCTATGTTAGGTTTACGCTGAGATTGCTAGGTATTGCCTACATCACGCAGCAACAGAATCCTAGCCTAGACATAGGTAGGATCACTTCAAAATTTCTTCACCGAACTTGGAGTATCTGCCAGACTTGTCGCTGAGACTTCTATCCATCTCACCTACCATGGCAGTGAAAGTTGTCGCCGCTTCAATCCGCCATTACCCGCCAAGGCAACAGATCGTGACAGCGCAAAATAACTTAACCTATTCAACGCAGTTTCACACTAAGCAGCAGCATAATTCTGCCCTCTCTATCAATATGATCACTTCCTTATTATTACTTGTATTTTTATTTTTTTTCTTCTCAAACAACCACCTTACTTGTGCATTTACTTTTCTAGTGCAGGAATAACAATTCGAATCAAGCTGTCCAATCCTTGTGGGAGACGATATCTTATATACTATAACTTGACAGGAGTGTGCACTTGCGCTCATAAATAAAGAACACCCAAACGCTCTACAGATACCAAAAATTATTTAATTGTCTTGTATAGGTGTGATGGAGATTGATCAACAAGTCCAAATTTTTGGGGGAGCTCCATCCACACATGGAAGAACACTTGAAGAAGGAAGGCTTCACATCCTCCCTTGAAGTTCAAGTGTTGGTAAAATCTAGTTGCTTTATTTGTTTAATTTGATTTATTTTTAATTCAACTAGATTATCATGTATTGAACTAACCCTTAATGATGCTTTGAGTAAGGGGGAGCCAATATTATAATATTATTTATGTCAAATTTTTTAACTCTCCAATATTATGAACTTCAAAATTTTCAAACATAGTTTGAACCATTTTTGATATAACAAAAAGGGGGATGATGTTTTGAAAAATTGAATTTTCAAATGAATAAGGGAGAGCTTTAATTGATTTTGAATTTTAATTCTCTTATTCAAAATTTATTTCATTAAGGGGGAGAATCCCAAATAATTTTTTAAGATTGGTTTTATTATATAAAAAGGGGGGAGATTGTAAAACTAATGTTTTGATATAATAATTGAAAAATAGTTTTAGACTAAATTGAAAAGATTTCAAAAATGCTTTTAAGACCAAACAACTTGAAAATATGTTTGAGGAATTTTTAAAGAGCTTTTAAAGTGTTTTCTAAAGACAAATTTTACAAAACCAACCAGGTGTTTCGAAACACCCTAGGTGTTTCGATACGACCAATTAAAGTTTCAAAATGTTTCAATACAGCTTTGTTTGTTTTGAAACGGGCTTAATCTGGGTGAGGATTTTACATAGCATTTCGATACAGGCTTCACCGTTTCGATACGCCTATGTGGTAAAGACCTCAACGGTCAAAACCGCCAACGGCTATTTCCGAACGGTATTTTAATTTGTAGACTGTTTCGATACGGGGCTTCATGTTTCGATAAAGGCATTACGATACGACCCAAGATGTTCCGAAATGGGTGTTGCATCAGACCCCAATGTCTCTTTCTATTATTTCCCTGTTTCGATACAAGTGATGCCATTTCGGTACGGGTAGTTGTAGAACTACATTTATGGTGGGAAATAAAGTCTACAACGGCTCCAATTCAAACCCAACGGTCCCAAACAGCTACAAACTCAATTGGGAGTATAAAATGGACCTACAAGCATCAAGGGAAGACTAATGCTTCAATTTTAAACAACATTGTGATGTCAAATTGTCTTTAGGGCCTAAATTGTATATTTCTTGTATAGGCAACACTTGTGAGCTTAATTGTCAAAATTGCTCAAGTGTTTAAGTTTTGGGTGAGTTCTTAGAGTTGCAATCATATACCTATTAAAGGAATTTCTTGTTTGCTTTGAATTTTACTTGTAAGTGAGTGTATGATTAAGCTAAGGGTAGATAGCTTAATCGTTGTAAAGGTTTCCTCCTCATCCGAGAAAAGGGGACGAAATTCTTAGTGAATTTGGGAAATCCTTGGTGGCGTTCCAAGGTAATGGATCGAGGCTTGAGGTTAGAAAGCCAAACCACTCTAAATCCTTGTATTTAATTATTTATTTTTGCCACCAACTTAAACACCCAAAAATCCAACTTCTCCGCCACTTGGCAAGCATCGGTTGAAGGTGATAATCGAGCCTATCAAGTTAACAATTGGTATCAGAGCGAGGTTCAAACGAAGGGGATTAACATCCTATTAAGGCGATACAGAAAGTTCGATACAAAATTCATCAACCGGTCAAATGGCGCAATCCATCAACAAGCCACCTTTCTTTGACGGGATCAATTACAACATTCATCTGTTGAAGAAGGTCCTTATATGCCACAACGAAGTAAGGCGGAATGGAGTGCAGATGATCCCAAGAAGATGGAGCTAAAATGCAAGGCATTGCATATTATCTTTTGTGCATTTGGCCCCAACATCTATGAGCAGATGTCCTCTTGCAAATATGCCAAGGAAGTATGGGACAAGCTTGAGAAGATATCCTCTTGCACATTCACTTTTGTGCATTTGGCCCCAACATCTATGAGAAGTCGTCCTCTTGCGAACATGCTTGATGTGAGCATGGTGAATGGGTGTAGAGCGTTTGGGTGTTCTCTTTTTATGAGCGCAAATGCACACTCTTGTTAAGTTATAGTATAAAAGATATCTTCTCCCACAGGGATTGGAGCAGCTTCTGTGATTGGTTTCCTGCACAAAGATTTAGTAAATGCACAATTAAATATCACAATGTGGAAATATAAAAACACAAGTAAAATAAAGATAGGGATGATAGGGATGGTAGTGAAAGATTTGGTCGATAGATTGGTTAAGGCAATTTCAGCTCAGTAGCGTGTAGATTGCGTTGTAAAGCCTAAGTATGTTTTGCGTTGCCATGATTTGCTTCCTCGGCGGGTGATGGCGAGCGGCAGCTACGACCCTGTCACGCGGCCACAGCGGGTCTCTACCCTTGCAACTCTTGTTGTCTCGGCAGGTGGAATGGAAATAAGTCTTGGCGGCAAGTGTGGCAGACACTCCAAGTTCGGTAGAGCAATTCTTAAGTGATCCTTTTTATGTCTAGGCAAGGATTCTGTTACCACGTGATGTAGGCAATACATAGCAATCTCAGCGTAAACCTAACACAGGAAGTCGACGTTTGGTTGCTCCTTTTAGCTGCTAAAACTTGTGAACTTTTGGAACCAAGTTAGTCACGCTACGACATGTTGTGACCGTGCTTAACCCTTTCGTGAGCCTTACACTTCCGTGCCCGACAAATGGATTCTCTCAACTGGACTATTGGAACTAATTGAAAGAATGAACTGCATAGATTAAGAGAACTTGGAATTTTATTGAAAACATTCTTAAACTATTACAATCGTTTCTCGCAACTACTTTATATGTAAAAATCTAAACCCTAGGAGAGTTGGGCCGCGACCTCCAACACCTCCCATATACCTAGGTACGTCTCTGCTATGAAGCTATGTATGCGTGCATCCCCTCATGCCCATATACCCTCACATACATTGGGTACATATAGGGCACATGGCCTAAGTTTGAGTCTTCCTTGAAATGGGATTTCTTAAGTAGTTTCAATTAAATGCTAAATCCTTTTTGACTTGAATGTGGACTCTTTGGACGTTGCCTTCTACCGCAAGTAAGGATAAGTACTCCTACTTATCAATCTTGGATCAGTTCTACCGGCCGCTACATGCTTCAGAAAATCTTAAGACTAGGCTCATTGGGCTCAGAGAATTGCCCTCTTTCAATCGCGACCCATCTTGGCTAAGTCGGTGTAACTCCTGCCTGGGTGGCACTTGGCGGCAATGCTTCTTTGGCAGCGTCCTTGGCGGCATCTGGAACTTCTTCAGTACAACTCCTATTGTTTCCAGTTTTCCTATCCTCTCATGTCCTCTCCTCCTTTCCACAGCTACAGCACCTGAAAACAAAAACTAAACTAAAACAATATATTTTCTTAACCAATCATAAAATATTAAATAAAGGCTTGGTATAAGAGAAAATATTGTTATTATGCATGCAATACACCTAAATATGCCTAAATGAGCTTAAGAATAGCAATAATAAGGGCAGGAATGTGTACAAAATATAGAACTCGTGGACACTCTACACATTCGCAAACTCGAACTATTGTGTGTCCTCAAGCAATGCAACCTAGCTAGTAAATCTGCCCATTGCACAAAATTAATTGAAACTTTAGCATTTAACTTGATTTCTTACCTCAAGGCCGTGGCACCTATTTTTATGTTAGTGATGGGGAATGGCATGAAATAACTTAGGTTTTAATTTTCTTAGTGCTAGTGCAATGTGTGCAGATCTATGCCAATGCTAAACATGCTGAGATAACTAAGTTAACAAAGGATGCGTAAAATAATTAAATACTTGAAAAGGATACGAGTTGCTGCCTTGGCAGCACAGTGAGGCACTTTTCGTCTTCTTTTTTTATCATGGCTTTAAGGGCTTCAGCTCATCACAACTATTCTCTAGGTGTGAAACTAAGATAGGTGCACTCTACGAAATTTCGAACCCTTTGAATAGAGTCATCCCGTGAAGGCTTTCATTCGCTCTTGCTAATTTGTCTGTCACTTGGTTTAGATACATTGACTTTGATAGCAACGGAGTGTCCTTGCTCATGATCCTTCCTAGAGCTTGTTTCGGGCACCTCTAGGGTATTTAAATATCTTTCCTACAGCCTGTTTCGGGCACCTTTAGGGTATTTAAATATCTTGCCTAAAGCTTGTTTCGTGCACCTCTAGGGTTTTCTCCATCTTTGTTCTACTGCCATGTGCTTCCGCGGCGACAAACATGTATCCAGTTAAGGAATTTTTATTACGTAAGGCAGGCAGTGTTAAACTTACAACTCAAGCAAAAATTCAGCATTTAACAGACAATGTAAGAATAATTGGCAAAAGGAAAAAAAATCTAAGTATTTTCATGCTTCTTCCTATAGTTAGGTTAAAATTTTAGTATGGTATGAATATAAGTAGTCAGCTAACTATCATACGCATAAGTTTTAAGCTAAAAATTCTACTTCATTGAGCGTTAGGGCAGAATTTACATATGCTTCTATATGCTACTAAATGAACCTAAAAACAAAGTGGACTATTCCCCCCCCCCCCCCAAACTCAAGGTTGGCATTATCATCAATGCCTTACAAAATAAAAAGCAGAAAAATAAAACATAAAAAGGAAAATTAAAAAACAGAAATATAAAAAAAAGAAAAAGAAAAGGGGTGTTATAGACTAGGGGAGTTCCCCTCTGTTGCTACTGCGTCAGAGGAGGAATAGGATGAGGCGGGCAGGAGTAGGCGATGTGTGGCAGATGGTCTGGCAGCTAGGCTTTTTTTCTTGCCACGCGGCGGCTGGATGCGGCTAGGGGTGGGTTTCTTGGATTGTCTTTCAGGTCCTCCTCCTTGAGGCTCAGTTGTTGGCCGCTTTCTCTTCCTTACTACCTCTGTCGATTCGTCATCGAAGGAGTCTGAGATCTCCATATCTGAGTTGTAACATCCCAATTTTGGGCTTAGAAGTTTTGGGTTTGGACCGGGCCGGTCGGGTTGCGGTTCGAATATAAAAGGGTGAATTTAGGAAAGCCTAGTTCGGGTTGCATTAAAAATATGGAAAAATGTCTTAAAATCCTCTTTTATTATATACAAGAGAATGGTGAAATCAATTTTACAAAATAAGGTTTGGAGGTGTGACATTTTGGTTAGTGATCAAAATGTAATTTTTGAAAACTGGGTGATTGTTTTTAAAAGGATTGAAACTTTGAATCTTTAAGGAGCTATTTACCCAATAAGAGTTTCTCCAGATTTTTCTGAATATTTATCAATTAATTATTGGTTTTAAAATAAGGGGAAAAGGGAGGGAAAGATATTTTGGCATTTTAACTAACTTTTCCCAAAATTTCCATTTTCTTTTCTCTCAACTTTTCTCTCAACCCAAACACATTTCTCCAGCAAAATTCCTTCTGATTTTGACAACTTAAGATGAGATTTCAATCCTCATTTAATCTCTAATCAATTCTTCAACAAAACCTTAGCATTTGCTTATTGGATTTTCAAGATTTTGGTTCCAAAAAGGGGGAAACTCAAGTTTAGAGGTATGAACGTCCTTCTCCTCTAAATTCTCAGTTCTTTATTGAAATTCCAAAGTTCTCAATCCTTGATTTGTGTTTTATAAAATGTTTTACAATTGTGTTCTTGATCTTGGCTTTAAAATGCAAGATTTGCTTTAATTTTGATGAAATTCGTATGATCTGATTGGGCATTGTTTTGAGATGTCATTTTGATGTAAAATGAATGTATAATTGATGAGAAACTGAGGTTTAATCAATGCAATCCCGAATAGGTTGATTTTCCTAAGTTTTACTTGAGTTTTTGGTTGTTTTTGGAGTGATCTTGATGATCTGTTATAGCTAGAGGTATAAGGACGTGTTTAGATCCATTTTGGATGTTAATTGATGATTAAGGATGATTGGAATTGATGGATCTTGGCTGGGTAGTGTTGTGAAGTTGTTTGGATGTGTTTTCGGTTGTGTTTGGTAGCCGAAAAGGGAGTGTGGATGAGAGCAGCGAGTTTAGGTGCTTTCATTGAAGATATTAATGCATGATGATGTATTAATCCTCTGCTTTGATGTGTTTAAAACAGGGGAGTCATCTTCGGATCTTTGTGGTGGTGATCCGGAAGCTTGATTGGTGTTTCGGCAAGTGGTGAAACGGAATCGGTGAGTGGATTTTGGTTTTCAGCTTTGAAACCAATGTTTTGAAAGTTTGGGAGCTTAGTTTAAGTCTAAGCAACTTAGCTAAGCTCAAGAGTAAGTTTTCGGAAGATCTCACTTTATGTTGAACCATGGAATGGTTATATGCAATGTGATTTGTTTGCATGTTTTAATTCTGTTTTGAAAGCATGTTTTAGCATGTTTATTTGCTGATTTTATAAGCCATGTGTTGAAGGATGCTCAAGGTAAGAGATCCTTGTTTTGAACATTTGATAAAATGTGGTTTTGATGCATAATAGTGCATGATGATTAATGGCTTTGTTAATGCTTTAAAACAGTGGATTGTTGTTGTAAATGATGCATATTGGCAAGTGATGTTTTGAGAAAGGTTAAGAACACTATGGTGGTTAAAAGTCCATAAGTGGTTCTTGTGTTAAGAACAACATGGTGGTTAAAAGTCCATGGTTGGTTCTTGTTAAGGTCACAAAGGTGGTTAAAAGTCCTTGTGTGAGCCTTGGGTATTTTAAGAACAACATGGTGGTTAAAAGTCCATGGTTGGTTCTTGTTAAGGACACAAAGGTGGTTAAAAGTCCTTGTGTGGTCCTTATGAATTGTAAGAACAACATGGTGGTTAAAAGTCCATGGGTGATTCTTGTGCTAAGGACACTATGGTGGTTAAAAGTCCATATGTGGTCCTTGTGAATTGTAAGATCACAATGGTGGTTAAAAGTCCATGTGTGGATCTTATGTTAATTGTATCTTGAAATGGAAAGACTATGATTATCGCTTGTGGCCAATATGACATGTTAATGAATTTGAAGCATGAAAAGCTTGTTTTAAATGCTTATGTGCATGTCTAAATGTTGTTTTGAACTAAGGTTTATAAAGGTGTTTTATAAATGCATTATTGAGTTGTTTTAAATGAGCATTCCTCAGTAAGCTATGTGCTTACGCTCTCTCTTTTCTTAAACCAATAATGCAGAGCATTGAAGTGCTTATAAGGGCAGCAAGAGGTCAAGAATCCAAGTGAAGAATTAAGCTCATGTATGGTGAAAGTTTCTTAACACTATTAGCTTTTGGCTTTTGGCAATGGGGGACCAATGTTGTTGTTTTGGGAGATGTTTTGGACTCCCTAAGTTGGTTTTATGTTGTTGTTGATGATGGAACATGTATTTGGTCTTTGTGAAGTTGGTTTGGTATTATGATGCTTGAATGGTTTTCTAAATAGGATGCATGCCTATAGAATTGGGGATTTGTTTAATTGATGCCATGTTTGAGTATGGTTGATGCTAATATGTTCCTTATGCATGTAATGACTTGTTGGTATAATTTGGTTGCCTTTGGAGCATGTTTGATGAGTCAATTGTGTAATAAACCAGCTGTTTTTCTGCAATCTGGGCAGGTCGTATTGGAACGGGTGCTACCGTTTCGGAACGGGGGCCTGAAATGGCCTAGGCGTTTCGAAACGGGAGGAACCGTTCCGGAACGAAAATGCTACTGCCAAGCCCTGTTCCGGAACTCGTTTCGGAACGGTCCCGCGTTTCGGAACAGGTCCTCCCTGTTTCGGAACACACGACCGTTGGGCACTGAAATTGACGGTTATATGTTTTGGAATCTTTGTGTTTTAGTCCTGAACCTTGTTTATGCAATTGAATGAGTTTGAGATGTCCGTTTGAGCTGAAATTTGGTAGTGAAGCATGAAAGATGATTAATTTCATTTTGGTAACTTTTAATTGGGTTAAGTCCTTATAATTTTCAGAGTTTGCATTTTGGTCCCTAAATTTATGTTTTGTGCAATTAAGTCCCTAAATGTTTTCCGAACGCGCTGATCTTTGAGTATGATGATTGTTCGAACATATCAAGGGTTAATGTGCATTTAGATAAGATTAAAAAGAAAAAAAAGGGTCGTTAATCAAGGTTGACTTTCGGGTTGACTTTGGTTTTCCCCGTGTAAACTTCTTAATTTGGTTCAACCGTCTGGGCCAGGTTAAGGGGGTTACATGAGTTGTCGACATCTTTGGCAACGGCCTCCTTTGCTGCTGGGAAGGCGGTGGTGGTCTCTTCCTCTTTTTCTGACTCGGGTGAGGAGGTGAGGTCGTAGGGCTGGATGGGAGTAGGTGAGGTCCTTCTCCTGAGGCGGATGTGCGGCCCCTCGCTGTCGGCAGCGGCTGGAGTAGCAGCTGGTCTGGGTGTTATATGGATTGACTTGGATGCTGCTAACTCCGATGGGAATGCGGGTAACTGTGGGTCGTCGTCATGGTATTTATCAAGCAAGTAGGTCACAAAGGCCTCTTGCACCTCTACAATATATTTGGTGAAGATCACCTGTTTGTGCTAGATCCTTTGGCAGCTTTCGACGAGGTTGCGCAGCAGTGGGATCACGACGGAGGGGAGGGCAGCTTCAGTACTGCCCGCTGCGGCTGGGGTGGCGGCAGTTTGAGACGGCGGCTGGGCGGTTGATGGTGTTTCTAGCTCTGGATCCTGCACCATTTGCTGGCATGCCCTTCTTGTCCATCTTTCCTTGGCATGAAGTATTATATCCTTAGGGTGCGGCGGTACGCAAAAATTGGCGCATAGGCCCGTGATGAGTGCAGGGAAGACAAGAGGTTCGTTGGCGTTTGGCTTGTCTGCGTGGGCATAGATTTCTTCTAGGATTACTTTGCCAACATTGATTGGCCGCCCTATCATAATGTTGTGGATAAGGGCCAGCCGTGGCTTGTTCACTGTTGATCCGTGCGTAGTGGGCATCAAGCGGCGTTGGACAAAGTTGCTCCAAAGAACTGCCTCCGGCGGCAAATCGCGGCGGTTGACTGAGCCATTAATCTTTCCTGTTAGAAACTTGGTGTTGGGCTTGCAGACTTCTTTCTTGATCTTGTCATAGTTAGTCGTCGTGAGGTAGGACTTCCATTCTTCATGCGGATTGCCGCAGATTTCTATGTTTTAGAAATTGTTGATGGTATCCGCCGTGAACTTAACACCTTCTCCGCAGACATATACAAAAGGATTTCCCGATGTAGGTTTGTGGGTGTAGAACTCTCGCACCTGGTTGCCGTTTATCCCTTCTGGCTGCCGTGCAAACAGGTCCCAGCCCAAAGTATGAATCCTCTCGAATATGGTGGGTTCGAGGCCAAAATCCCCATCTGGAATGGTGTATTGGAACCCTATTTCTTCCCAGAGTTGCCGCTCCGTGAAGTACTTCCGGTAGATTGCCTCTATATCCTTATTTAAGAATTTCTTGAAGACTGGTTTGGAGGCGGAGGCGGGTTGTTGCGATGTGGCCATAGCTGTGAGATGGTTGTATTTTCTAAAGAACCAAAAAGAAAGTGAAACTAGTAAAATATTGAAAGCAAAGATAGCAAAAATAATTGAGAGCAAAAGAGAGAGCAAAGTGAAGAACGTGGCGAGAATAGTTGGCCTTATATAGCCGCTTCTCTTCGTTGCCTTGGCGGGCACGCTGCCAACGGGCGACGATGATTGCGGCGCGAATAACGGAATTTTAGCCGTTACGTAGATAGTCATTCCGCTCGTGGTTGCAAATGTAGCCGTTACGGCTTGCCGTTATGCTCATCTGTCTTGGCCGCTGGTTGGGCTTCTCCTTTATTCTTTCATCTTTCTTGTTCTTGCCTTCATTCCTAACCTAAAAAAAGTAAAAACAAAAATTCAAAAGAACTGAAAATTAAATCTATTCCTAATGCATAAAAATAAATTAAAAAAATAAAAATTAGGTTATGTTGGGTTGCGCTTTTTCTAAACATAACACCTTTCTGAGGGCTTTGCATTTGGCTTTTCGTCTGGGCATGTCCTTCCCCTCTTCAGTGGGTGTTTGTTGCAATCTTTGCCGCCATGGTGGGACATATACCAAAGAAAACAAAGACGCAATTGTTTTAAGTTTTTTGTTTTTTAAGAAAAATAAAATAAATAGAAATTTAATGTGCAAAAACTAAAGTAGAAGTACAGAAATTCAAACGCAGTTGTTGTTTGCAATCCTCAGCAACGACGCCAAAAACTTGTAGAGCGTTTGGGTGTTCTCTATTAATGAGCGCAAGTGTACACTCTTGCCAAGTTATAGTATAAAAGATATCGTCTCCCACAGGGATTGGAGCAGCTTCTGTGAATGGTTTCCTGCATAAAGATTTAGTAAATGCACAATTAAATCTCACAATGTGGAAATATAAAAACACAAGTAAAATAAAGATAGTGATGGTAGGGAGAGATTTGGTCGAAAGATTGGGTAAGGCAATTGCAGCTCAATAGTGTGTAGACTGTGTTTTAAAGCCTAAGTATGTTTTGCGCTGCCATGATTTGCTGCCTCAGAGGGTAATGGCGGGCGGCAGCTATGACCCTATCACGCGGACACATCGGGTCTCTACTCCTGCAATTTTCGCGGGTCTCGGCAGGTGGAATGGAAATAAGTCCAGGCGGCAAGTCTGGCAGACACTCCAAGTTCAGTAGAGCAATTCTTAAGTGATCCTTCCTATGTCTAGGTAAGGATTCTGTCACCACGTGATGTAGGCAATACCTAGAAATCTCAGCGTAAACCTAACACAGACAGTCGACGTTTGGTTGCTCCTTTTAGCCGCTGAAACTTGTGAACTTATGGAACCAAATTAGTCACGCCTCGACATGTTGTGACCGTGCTTAACCCTTTTTTGAGCCTTACACTTTCGTGCCCGACAAATGGATTCTCTCAACTAGACTTTTGGAACTAATTGAAAGAATGAAGTGCATAGATTAAGCAAACTTGGAATTTTATTGAAAACATACTTAAACTATTACAATCGTTTCTCACAACTACTTTACAAGTAAAAACCTAAACCATGGGAGACTTGAACCGCGACCTCCTACACCTCCCATCTACCTAGCTACCTCTCCGTTTTGCAGCTATTCATGCGTGCATCCCCTCATGCCCTATATCCTTACATACATTGGGTATATATAGGGCTCATGGCCTAAGTTTGAGTCCTTCTTGAAATAGGATTTCTTAAAGTAGTTTACATTAAATGTTGACTCCTTTTTTACTTGAATGTGGACTCTTTGGACGTTGCCTTCTCCCGCAAGTAAGGATAAGTACTCCTACTTATCAATCTTGGATCAGTTCTACCGGTCGCTACAGGCTTTAGAAAATTGCAAGACTGGGCTCATTGGGCTCAGAGAATTGCCCTCTTTCAATCGCGACCCATCTTGGCTAAGTCGGTGTAACTCCTGCCTGGGTGACACTTAGCAGTAATGCTGCTTTGGCAGCGTCATTGGCGGTATCTGAAACTGCTTCAGTACAACTCCTATTGTTTCCAGCTTTCCTATCCTCTCCTGTCTTCTCCTCCTCTCCATAGCTACAGCACCTGAAAATAAAAACTGAACTAAAGTAGTATCTTTTCTTAACCAATCATAAAATATTCAATAAAAGCATGGAAAAAGAGAAAATATTATCATTATGCATGCAATACACCTAAATATGCATAAATGATCTTAAGAATAGCAATAATTTGGGCAGGAATGTGTACAAAATATAGAACTCGTGGACACTCTACAGTGGGATTTGCAGCCATTGAAACAACATATGTATTATCGCACTAGATGACTGGTTTATGTAGAACTAATGTTTTGATATAATAATTGAAAAATAGTTTTTGGACTAAATTGAAAAGATTTCAAAAATACTTTTAAGACCAAACAACATGAAAATATGTTTGAGGAATTTTTAAAGAGCTTTTGAAGTGTTTTCTAAACCCAAAATTTACAAAACCAATCAGGTGCTTCGAAACACCCCCTATGTGTTTCAATACGACCATTTACATTTTCAAAGCATTTCGATAGAGCTCTATTTGTTTTGAAACGGGCTTAATTTAGGTGAGGGTTTTACATAGCGTTTCTATACGAGCTTCACCATTTCGATACGCCTATGTGGTAAAGACCTCAACGGTCAAAACCCCCCAATGGCTATTTCCCAATGTTAGTTTAATTTGCATGCTATTTCGATATGGAGCTTCATGTTTTGATACGGGCGTACCGATACAACCCAAGATGTTCCGAAAAGGGTGCTGCATCAGACCCCAACGGCTCTTTCTATTTTTTCCATGTTTCGATAAACGTGATGCTGTTTCGAAACGGGTAGTTTCAGAATTGCACTTATTGTGGGAAATAAAGTTTTCAACGGCTCCAATTCAACCCCAACGGTCCTAAACGGCTACAAACTCAATTGGGAGTATAAAATGGACCTCCATGCATCAAGCGAAGACTAATGCTTCAATTGTCAACAACACTATGATGTCAAATTGTTTTTAGGGCCTAAATTGTATATTTCTTGTATAGACAACACTTGTGAGCTTAATTGTCAAATTTGCTCAAGTGTTTAGTTTTGGATGAGTGCTTAGAGTTGCAAACATATACCAATTAGAGGGATTTCTTGTTTGCTTTGAATTTCACTTGTAAGTAGTGTTTGATTAAGCTAAGGGTAGATAGCTTAATCGTTGTAAATGTTTCCTCCTTATCCGAGAAAAGGGGACGAAATTCTTAGTGAATTTGGAAAATCCTTGGTGACATTCCAAGGTAGTGGATGTAGGCTTTGGGTTAGAAATTCGAACCACTCTAAATCCTTGTGTTTAATTCTTTATTTTTGCCACCAACTTAAACACCCAAAAATCCAACTTCTCCACCACTTGGAAAGCATCGGTTGAAAGTGATAATCGAGTCTATCAAGTCTAACAATTAGTATCAGAGCGAGGCTCAATCAAAGAGGATTAACATCCTATTGAGGCGATCCAAGAAGCTCGATACAACATTCATCAACCAGTCAAATGGAGCAATCCATCGACAAGCCACCTTTCTTTGACGGGATCCAAAAATTACTTGATTTTCTTGTATAGGTGTGATGGAGATTGATTAACAAGTCCAAATTTTAAGGGGGGGGGGGGGAGGGGGGGGCTCCATGCACACATGGAAGAACACTTGAAGAAGGAAGGCTTCACATCCTCCCTTGAAGTTCAAGTGTAGGTAAAATCTAGTTGTTTCATTTGTTTAATTTAATTTATTTTTAATTCAACTAGATTATCATCTGTTGAACTAACTCTTAATGATGCTTTGAGTAAGGGGAAGCCAATTTTAAAAATATTATTTTTGTCAAATATTTCAACTCTCCATTGTTATGGCCTTCAAAGTTTTCAAACTAGTTTGAACCATTTTTTATACAACAAAATGGGGGAGAATGTTTTGAAAATTTGTGTAACCCCCTTAACCCGGCCCAGACGGTTGAACCGAATTAAGAAGTTTACACGGGGAAAACCAAAGTCAACCCGAAAGTCAACCTTGATTAACGACCCTTTTTTCTTTTTAATCTTATCTAAATGCACATTAACCCTAGATATGTTCGAACAATCATCATACTCAAAGATCAGCGCGTTCGGAAAACATTTAGGGACTTAATTGCACAAAACATAAATTTAGGGACCAAAATGCAAACTCTGAAAATTATAAGGACTTAACCCAATTAAAAGTTACCAAAAAGAAATTAATCATCTTTCATGCTTCTTTGCCAAATTTCAGCTCAAATGGACATCTCAAACTCATTCAATTGCATAAACAAGGTTCGGGACTAAAACGCAAAGATTCCAAAACATATAACCGTCAATTTCAGTGCCCAACGGTCGGGTGTTCCGAAACAGGGAGGACCTGTTCCGAAACGCGGGACCGTTCCGAAACGAGTTCCGGAACAGGGCTTGGCAGTAGCATTTTCGTTCCGGAACGGTTCCTCCCGTTTCGAAACGCCTAGGCCATTTCAGGCCCCCGTTCCGAAACGGTAGCACCCGTTCCGATACGACCTGCCCAGATTGCAGAAAAACATGGCATCAATTAAACAAATCCCCAACTCTATAGGCATGCATCCTATTTAGAAAACCATTCAAGCATCATAATACCAAACCAACTTCACAAAGACCAATTACATGTTCCATCATCAACAACAACATAAAACCAACTTAGGGAGTCCAAAACATCTCCCAAAACAACAACATTGGTCCCCCATTGCCAAAAGCCAAAAGCTAATAGTGTTAAGAAACTTTCACCATACATGAGCTTAATTCTTCACTTGGATTCTTGACCTCTTGCTGCCCTTATAAGCACTTCAATGCTCTGCGTTATTGGTTTAAGAAAAGAGAGAGCGTAAGCACATAGCTTAGTGAGGAATGCTCATTTAAAACAACTCAATAATGCATTTATAAAACACCTTTATAAACCTTAGTTCAAAACAACATTTAGACATGCGCATAAGCATTTAAAACAAGCTTTTCATGCTTCAAATTCATTAACATGTCATATTGGCCACAAGTGATAATCATAGTCTTTCCATTTCAAGATACAATTAACATAAGATCCACACATGGACTTTTAACCACCATTGTGATCTTACAATTCACAAGGACCACATATGGACTTTTAACCACCATAGTGTCCTTAGCACAAGAATCACCCATGGACTTTTAACCACCATGTTGTTCTTACAATTCACAAGGACCACACAAGGACTTTTAACCACCTTTGTGTCCTTAACAAGAACCAACCATGGCCTTTTAACCACCATGTTGTTCTTAAAATACCCAAGGCTCACACAAGGACTTTTAACCACCTTTGTGACCTTAACAAGAACCAACCATGGACTTTTAACCACCATGTTGTTCTTAACACAAGAACCACTTATGGACTTTTAACCACCATAGTGTTCTTAACCTTTCTCAAAACATCACTTGCCAATATGCATCATTTACAACAATAATCCACTGTTTTAAAGCATTAACAAAGCCATTAATCATCATGCACTATTATGCATCAAAACCACATTTTATCAAATGTTCAAAACAAGGATCTCTTACCTTGAGCATCCTTCAACACATGGCTTATAAAATCAGCAAATAAACATGCTAAAACATGCTTTCAAAACAGAATTAAAACATGCAAACAAATCACATTGCATATAACCATTCCATGGTTCAACATAAAGTGAGATCTTCCGAAAACTTACTCTTGAGCTTAGCTAAGTTGCTTAGACTTAAACTAAGCTCCCAAACCTTCAAAACATTGGTTTCAAAGCTGAAAACCAAAATCCACTCACCGATTCCGTTTCGCCACTTGCCGAAACACCAATCAAGCTTCCGAATCAACACCACAAGGATCCGAAGATGACTCCCCTCTAAACTTGAGTTTCTCCCTTTTTGGAACCAAAATCTTGAAAATCCAATAAGCAAATGCTAAGGTTTTGTTGAAGAATTGATTAGAGATCAAATGAGGATTGAAATCTCATCTTAAGTTGTCAAAATCAGAAGGAATTTTGCAGGAGAAATGTGTTTGGGTTGAGAGAAAAGTTGAGAGAAAAGAAAATGGAAATTTTGGGAAAAGTTAGTTAAAATGTCAAAATATCTTTCCCTCCCTGTTTCCCTTATTTTAAAACCATTAATTAATTGATAAATATTCAGAAAAATCTGGAGAAACTCTTATTGGGTAAATAGCTCCTTAAAGATTCAAAGTTTCAATCCTTTTAAAAACAGTCACCCAGTTTTCAAAAATTACATTTTGGTCACTAACCAAAATGTCACACCTCCAAACCTTATTTTGTAAAATTGATTTCACCATTCTCTTATATATAATAAAAGAGGATTTTAAGACATTTTTCCATATTTTTAATGCAACCCGAACTAGGCTTTCCTAAATTCACCCTTTTATATTCGAACCGCAACCCGACCGGCCCGGTCCAAACCCAAAACTTCTAAGCCCAAAATTGGGATGTTACAACTCTCCCCCCTTAAGAAATTTCGTCCTCGAAATTTACCTGAAGGAAAGAGGTACGGAAACTGCTTCAACATGTCATCCTTCCGCTCCCACGTGGCTTCTTCAACACCACGATGCTTCCACAACACCTTTACCAACTCAATGGTCTTGCCTCGAACAACCTTACTATCCAAATCCAGAATCTTCACCGGTTCCTCATCATAGGTCAAATCCGGATTTAATTCCACTTCTTCCACAGGCATCACATGCGAAGGATCCGATCTATACTTCCGAAGCATAGAAACATGGAACACATCATGAATCTTTTCCAACTCTTGCGGTAACCTCAACTTGTACGCAACAGGACCCACACGCTCAATCACCTCGTAAGGTCCAATGTACCTAGGGCTCAACTTACCCTTTCGGCCAAACCTCATCACCTTCTTCCAAGGCGAAACCTTCAAAAACACACGGTCACCCACCGCATACTCAATCTCCTTACGCTTCAGATCCGCGTAAGACTTTTGCCGATCAGATGCTGCCTTCAAGCGCTCACAAATGAGCTTCACCTTCTCGGTGGTTCCTTTCAACAAAGCTGGCGTCTAAACCAACTTCTGACCCGTTTCAGCCCAACAAAGAGGAGTCCTACACTTCCTCCCGTACAAAGCCTCATAAGGTGCCATTTGAATACTTGCCTGATAACTATCATTATAGGCAAACTCCACCAAAGGCAAAAGTTTCTCCCAAGAGCCCTGAAACTCAACCACGCAGCACCTCAACATATCCTCCAAAACCTGGATAACACGCTCGGACTGACCATCCGACTGAGAATGATAAGATGTACTGAAATTCAACCGTGTACCCAAAGCTTGATGCAAACACTGCCAAAAACGCGATGTAAACCTTGGATCCCTATCCGACACAATCGACTTAGGCACACCATGCAGCCGCACAATCTCAGCAATGTACAGCTCCGCAAGCTTATCCAAGGTATACGTAGTATGCACAGGCAAGAAATGCGCACACTTCGTCAGGCGATCCACAATCACCCACACCGAATTCTTCTTCGATGGCGACAAAGGCAAACCAGATACAAAATCCATGGTGATCCTTTCCCACTTCCATTCAGGAATCCTTAACAGTTGCAACAAACCTGAAGGAAACTGATGCTCAGCCTTAACTCGCTGACACACCAAGCACTTACTCACAAACTCAGCAACATCTTTCTTTAAACCCACCCAATAGTACTCATCACGAAGATCACGATACATCTTAGTACTACCAGGGTGCATAGCAAAAGGACTACTATGACCTTCAGTCAAAATAGCACGCCTCAACTCAGCATCATTGGGCACCACTATCCGACTCCCAAAACACAACACACCATCATCATTAAAACAGAAATCCGAAGGCCTATCCTCCGCAATATCCTGAACATGAGGTACCAAGGAATCATCCAACAACTGCTTTTCCTTGATCAACTGAACCAAAGATGGTTTCACCTGCAACTCAGCCACAAGACCACCATCAACGAAATGCTCAAACTTGCAAACATAGCCCTCAACTCAACAGCTACCTTCCTACTCAAGGCATCCGCTACAACATTAGCTTTTCCAGGGTGATACTTAATCGTCAAATCATAATCCTTGAGCAACTCCAACCAACGTCGCTGCCTAAGATTCAACTCCTTCTGAGACATCAGATACTTCAAACTCTTGTGATCCGTGTACACAGTACACTTCTCACCATACAGGTAATGTCTCCAGATCTTCAAAGCAAAAACCACCGCAGCCAACTCAATGTCATGCGTAGGATAATTGCGCTCATGCACTTTCAACCGCCGCAATGCATAAGCCACCACTTTACCCTCTTGCATCAACATACATCCCAAACCAACATAGGACGCATCACTATACACCACAAACTCTTTCCCTGATTCAGGTTGAACCAAGATAGGAGCTTGCGTCAAAGCTGCCTTAAGCTTCTCAAAAGCCTGTTGTCTCGCTTCCGTCCACTCATACTTAACATCCTTCTGCAACAACTTCGTCAAAGGTGCAGCAATCTTTGAAAACCAATCCACAAACCTCCGGTAGTATCCTGCCAAACCAAGGAAACTACGGACTTCATGAGCAGACTTAGGAACCTTCCAATTCATCACCGCCTCAATCTTCTGAGGATCGACACGAATCCCTTCAGCAAAAACCACATGACCAAGAAACACCACTTCTCTAAGCCAAAACTCACACTTGCTCAGCTTAGCATAAAGCTGATTCTCCAACAAATCTTGCAACACAATTCTCAAATGCTCTTCATGCTCCTCCTCAGTACGTGAAAGCTGTCTTTGGCACATCTACATCCTTCACCTTCAACTGGTAATACCCTGACCTTAAGTCAATTTTAGAGAACACAGCTGCTCCCCTAAATTGATCAAAAAGATCATCAATTCTCGGCAATGGATACCGATTCTTGATAGTCAACTTGTTAAGCTGACGGTAATCAATGCACATTCTCATAGTCAACTTGTTAAGCTGACGGCAATGGATATCATCAATGAACACTACAACAAACTTGTCCAGGTATTCATGAAATACACGATTCATCATGTCCATGAAAGCTGCAGGAGCATTTGTTAAACCGAACGGCATCACAAGGAACTCATAATGCCCATACCTCGTCCTGAAAGTTGTCTTTGGCACATCTACATCCTTCACCTTCAACTGGTAATACCCTAACCTTAAGTCAATTTTAGAGAACACAGCTGCTCCCCTAAATTGATCAAAAAGATCATCAATTCTCGGCAATGGATACCGATTCTTGATAGTCAACTTGTTAAGCTGACGGTAATCAATGCACATTCTCATAGTGCCATCCTTCTTCTTCACAAACAAGACCGGTGCACCCCAAGGTGACACACTTGGCCGAATGAAACCACGATCAAGCAACTCTTGCAATTGCGTCTTCAGCTCCTTCAACTCTTTAGGTGCCATTCTATACGGAGTAATGGACACTGGAGTTGTGTTCTCATACAACTCAATCCCAAACTCCACTTCGCGATTAGGAGGCAATCCAGGCAACTCCTCAGGGAACACACCAGGAAACTCTCGCACAGTCCTGATATCTTGCACACGCAACTCCTTAGAGCTAGGATTCATCACAAAAGCTAGGTAAGCTTCACAACCTTGCCTAAGCATCCGGCTCGCCTCCAATGTAGACACCACATTGGCAAGAAACTTCACATTCTCACCAACCACAACTACCTCATAATCATCCGCAAGTTTCAACGAAACTCGCTTACTCTCAAAATCCACTACAGCATGATGCTCAACAAGCCAATCCATACCAAGGATTACATCAAAACCATAGAAAGGCAATTCCATAAGATCAACAGGAAAAACATGATCTTGCACAACCAAGGGACATCTTCTATAAAGCTTTCGAGTCACAACAGTCTCACCAAAAGAACTAGTGACACGCATACCAACATCCAAAGACTCAACAGGCAAACCAAGCAATTCAGCATGCTCACGCAAAATGTATGAGTGTGTAGATCCAGAATCTATCAAGGAAAGTAATGACAAGGATTGCAAAGTAAAAGTACCTGCGATCACATCCGTGTCATTCCTCCCCTCCCTCTGAGCATACACTCTGGCCTGGCCGCCACCCTCAGGCTGAACAGCTACAACATGAGCTACATTCCTTCCACCATCCTCTCTACGCTGGAAGTTACCACGGCCGCGCCCACGACCCCTCTGTGGTGCAACAACTACAGGAGCACGCCCTTAGCCACCAGCCAACATAGGACACTCTCTCCTCATGTGATCCGTAGATCCACAGTTCCAGCACGAATTACCAGCCGCCACAACAGGAGCTTGCTCCTCCCTCACAGCTCGAGGACAATCACGTTTCATGTGGCCACGTGATCCACATGTCCAACATGCGTTCGGTTCAGCTCTTGCCTTGTCTCCCTGAGCAGGCGCACCACCACCTCGCTTAGCTGAAGACTGATAGCTCTGATCACGTCCCCTCTTGTTTCGTCCACCACCGGAACTATATTCAGCAGCTCGCTTACCAGCACTAGAACCAGCACTTTTAGAAGATAAACCCAAATTCATCTCAATGTCCTTTGCTCGGCCAACCAGCACATCAAAATCATTATACTCAGCAGCTAACATATACGTCTTTACTTCCGTCACCAAACCATAACGGAACCTTTCACACCTCTCCCGCTCATCCGGAACAAGCTCAGGTGCGTATTGACTGAGTCGAACAAACTGAACTTCGTACTCAGCTACAGACATGCTCCCTTGGGTAAGAGACATGAATTCTCTCTTCTTTTCATCTAGGTACCTCACACCCAGATATCTCCTCTTAAACGCATTCTGGAAGAACGTCCAAGTCACATCAGCATCCGCCATCCCAGAGATAGTGGTTGTCCACCACGTATACGCATCATCTTGCAATAATGATACCACACAAGCCAGCTTCTGCACATCAGTGCAATTCATTTGACCCAAGATTCTCTTGGTACTTTCCAACCAAGATTCCGAACCTTAAGCAGACAAACCTCTGAACTCAGTCCCTCCCAGACTGCGCAAACGTTCCAAAGGTAGTCTAACTCCAGCATCTCCCTGATGCCCAGCTCCATGAGCTCCAGCTACCGCTGCTCGAAAAGCACCAGCAATAGCTTGTACCAGCATCGTCATGTCAGGACTAGCTTGCCCCTGACCAGCCTCAGGTCCAGCGCCCCCAGCACCAGCACCAGCTGCAGCTCCTTCACCCCCAGCACCACCACCACCAGGCGGAGGAGGTAAATCCACCACATTTTCAGCGTTCTCTTCATTTTCGTTTTGAGCCATAGCTCGCGTATTGATCCTCGTTTCTCTACGAGGTGCCATTCACTAACAATGCAATCACAATGCAAATAAACAAAATCAGGCCCAGCAAGGTAAGCAATCCAAGTACTCAAGCTCATTTCCACTTAAAAACAAATCATTACATTAGCTTTGATTTGGCAATGGGTCCCCCCAACATGCTTCACCACAGCATACAACACAATTGTAACATGCTAACAATTCACACAACATGCTTTCACCCAACAAACATACAAAGCATTCATACATTAATCATCCACACAATCATTCCCAATTACACGAGAACTCAGCTCTGATACCACCAAATGTAACCCCCTTAACCCGGCTCAGACGGTTGAACCGAATTAAGAAGTTTACACGGGGAAAACCAAAGTCAACCCGAAAGTCAACCTTGATTAACGACCCTTTTTTTCTTTTTAATCTTATCTAAATGCACATTAACCCTATATATGTTCGAACAATCATCATACTCAAAGATCAGCGCGTTCGGAAAACATTTAGGTACTTAATTGCACAAAACATAAATTTAGGGACCAAAATGCAAACTCTGAAAATTATAAGGACTTAACCCAATTAAAAGTTACCAAAAAGAAATTAATCATCTTTCATGCTTCTCTGCCAAATTTCAGCTCAAACGGACATCTCAAACTCATTCAATTGCATAAACAAGGTTCAGGACTAAAACGCAAAGATTCCAAAACATATAACCGTCAATTTCAGTGCCCAACGGTCGGGTGTTCCGAAACAGGGAGGACCTGTTCCGAAACGCGGGACCGTTCCGAAACGAGTTCCGGAACAGGGCTTGGCAGTAGCATTTTCGTTCCGGAACGGTTCCTCCCGTTTCGAAACGCCTAGGCCATTTCAGGCCCCCGTTTCGAAACGCCTAGGCCATTTCAGGCCCCCGTTTCGAAACGGTAGCACCCGTTCCGATACGACCTGCCCAGATTGCAGAAAAACAGCTGGTTTATTACACAATTGACTCATCAAACATGCTCCAAAGGCAACAAAATTATGCCAGCAAGTCATTACATGCATAAGGAACATATTAGCATCAACCATACTCAAACATTGAATCAATTAAACAAATCCCCAACTCTATAGGCATGCATCCTATTTAGAAAACCATTCAAGCATCATAATACCAAACCAACTTCACAAAGACCAATTACATGTTCCATCATCAACAACAACATAAAACCAACTTAGGGAGTCCAAAACATCTCCCAAAACAACAACATTGGTCCCCCATTGCCAAAAGCCAAAAGCTAATAGTGTTAAGAAACTTTCACCATACATGAGCTTAATTCTTCACTTGGATTCTTGACCTCTTGCTGCCCTTATAAGCACTTCAATGCTCTGCATTATTGGTTTAAGAAAAGAGATAGCGTAAGCACATAGCTTAGTGAGGAATGCTCATTTAAAACAACTCAATAATGCATTTATAAAACACCTTTATAAACCTTAGTTCAAAACAACATTTAGACATGCGCATAAGCATTTAAAACAAGCTTTTCATGCTTCAAATTCATTAACATGTCATATTGGCCACAAGTGATAATCATAGTCTTTCCATTTCAAGATACAATTAACATAAGATCCACACATGGACTTTTAACTACCATTGTGATCTTACAATTCACAAGGACCACATATGGACTTTTAACCACCATAGTGTCCTTAGCACAAGAATCACCCATGGACTTTTAACCACCATGTTGTTCTTACAATTCACAAGGACCACACAATGACTTTTAACCACCTTTGTGTCCTTAACAAGAACCAACCATGGCCTTTTAACCACCATGTTGTTCTTAAAATACCCAAGGCTCACACAAGGACTTTTAACCACCTTTGTGACCTTAACAAGAACCAACCATGGACTTTTAACCACCATGTTGTTCTTAACACAAGAACCACTTATGGACTTTTAACCACCATAGTGTTCTTAACCTTTCTCAAAACATCACTTGCCAATATGCATCATTTACAACAATAATCCACTGTTTTAAAGCATTAACAAAGCCATTAATCATCATGCACTATTATGCATCAAAACCACATTTTATCAAATGTTCAAAACAAGGATCTCTTACCTTGAGCATCCTTCAACACATGGCTTATAAAATCAGCAAATAAACATGCTAAAACATGCTTTCAAAACAGAATTAAAACATGAAAACAAATCACATTGCATATAACCATTCCATGGTTCAACATAAAGTGAGATCTTCCGAAAACTTACTCTTGAGCTTAGCTAAGTTGCTTAGACTTAAACTAAGCTTCCAAACCTTCAAAACATTGGTTTAAAAGCTGAAAACCAAAATCCACTCACCGATTCCGTTTCGCCACTTGCCAAAACACCAATCAAGCTTCCGAATCAACACCACAAGGATCCGAAGATGACTCCCCTCTAAACTTGAGTTTCTCCCTTTTTGGAACCAAAATCTTGAAAATCCAATAAGCAAATGCTAAGGTTTTGTTGAAGAATTGATTAGAGATCAAATGAGGATTGAAATCTCATCTTAAGTTGTCAAAATCAGAAGGAATTTTGCTGGAGAAATGTGTTTGGGTTGAGAGAAAAGTTGAGAGAAAAGAAAATGGAAATTTTGGGAAAAGTTAGTTAAAATGCCAAAATATCTTTCTCTCCCTTTTTCCCTTATTTTAAAACCATTAATTAATTGATAAATATTCAGAAAAATCTGGAGAAACTCTTATTGGGTAAATAGCTCCATAAAGATTCAAAGTTTCAATCCTTTTAAAAACAGTCACCCAGTTTTCAAAAATTACATTTTGGTCACTAACAAAAATGTCACACCTCCAAACCTTATTTTGTAAAATTGATTTCACCATTCTCTTATATATAATAAAAGAGGATTTTAAGACATTTTTCCATATTTTTAATGCAACCCGAACTAGGCTTTCCTAAATTCACCCTTTTATATTCAAACCGCAACCCGACCGGCCCGGTCCAAACCCAAAACTTTTAAGCCCAAAATTGGGATGTTACAATTTGAATTTTCAAATGAATAAGGGGGAGCTTTAATTGATTTTGAATTTTAATTCTCTTATTCAAAATTTATTTCATTAAGGGGGAGAATCCCAAACAATTTTTCAAGATTGGTTTTATTATATCAAAAAGGGGGAGATTGTAGAACTAATGTTTTGATATAATAATTGAAAAATAGTTTTAGACTAAATTGAAAAGATTTCAAAAATGCTTTTAAGACCAAAAAACTTGAAAATTTGTTTGAGGAATTTTTAAAGAACTTTTGAAGTGTTTTTTAAATCCAAATTTTACAAAACCACCCAGGTGTTTCAATACGACCATTTACAGTTTCAAAATGTTTTGATATAGCTCTATATGTTTCGATACATGCTTAATATGGGTGAGGGTTTTACATAGCGTTTCAATACAGGCTTCACCGTTTCGATGCGCCTATGTGGCAAAGACCTCAACGGTCAAAACCCCCAACGGCTATTTCCCAATGGTATTTTAATTTGCAGGCTATTTCGATACGGGGCTTCATGTTTCGATACGGGCGTTCCGTTACGACCCAAGATGTTCCGAAATAGGTGCTGCATCAGACCCCAACGACTCTTTCTATTTTTGCCCTGTTTCGATACAGGTGAAGCCGTTTCGGTACTGGTAGTTGTAGAACTACATTTATGGTGGGAAATAAAGTCTCCAACGACTTCAATTCAACCCTAACGGTCCTAACGGCTATAAAATCAATTAGGAGTATAAAAGGGACCTCCAAGCATCAAGGGAAGACTAATGCTTCAATTGTCAAAACAACACTATAAAGTCAAATTGTCTTTAGGGCCTAAATTGTATATTTCTTGTATAGACAATACTTGTGAGCTTAATTGTCAAATTTGCTCAAGTGTTTAGGTTTTGGGTGAGTTCTTAGAGTTGCAAACATATACCTATTAGAGGGATTTCTTGTTTTCTTTGAATTTCACTTGTAAGTGAGTGTTTGATTAAGCTAAGGGTAGATAGCTTAATCATTGTAAAGGTTTCCTCCTCATTCGAGAAAAGGGGACGAAATTCTTAGTGAATTTGGGAAATCCTAGATAGCGTTCCAAGGCAGTGGATGTAGGCTTTAGGTTAGAAAGTCAAATCACTCTAAATCCTTGTGTTTAATTTTTTATTTTTGCCACCAACTTAAACACCCAAAAATCCAACTTCTCCACTACTTGGAAAGCATCGATTGAAGGTGATAATCGAGCCTATCAAGTCTAACAGTTTACCAACCACAAATACACCTATTTCAGAAAGTGAGTTTCCCACCCAGATAAGTTCAGACACAGGATTAGCGAGACTTCTGTACTTAGCCTACGCATGTAAACGAACCGAACGAACAAGAACGAGGGTGTGTTCATGTTCGTTCGTTTAACTTTAACCGAACAAATGAACGAACACGAACATAAACGAACAAAAAGTTTCTTGTTCATGTTCGTTCGTTAAGGAATGTAGCTTGTTCGTGATCGTTCTTGTTCCTTCGTTTAAATGATAAATGAACACAAACGAACATATATAATGTGTTAAATATTTAAAATTTTAGGTTAATTCGATTAATTTAGTTAATTAGCCAATTGTAAACCAAATTAATCGATAATTGAAATATGAAAAAACTCTTAATCATTAGCTGAAACCTAAAATTATATAATAGATTAACTATTTTTTTAGTTCGGTCGGTTAGTTCGATTTAACTAAACAATGAACACCCCTAGACATATGTCAATAAACTTAAACGAACATAAACAAACGGACATAAACGAACAAACATAAATGAACGAATATAAATGAATGGATTATCGAACGCTCACGGACATAAATGAACGAACAAGCCCTTGTTCTGTTTGTTCATTTAATTAAACGAACAAAAATTCCTGTTCATGTTCGTTCGTTTAATAAGTAAACGAACATAAACGAACTTCCCACCGAACGGTTCACGAACAGTTCGTTGAACGTTTAGTTCGTTTACGACCCTAACTTAGCCTCTGAAGCAGACTGAGAGACCACTGATTGTTTCTTAGAGCTCAATGTAACAGGATTACCTCCCAAGTAAATGCAATAGCCCGAGGTTGAATGACGATCTTTAGTGCATGAAGCCAAATTAGCATCGGCTTAGGAAACTAGATCAAGATTTTTAGTACTTCGATACAGCAAACTATGAGTAAATGTACTGGCTAGATATCGAAGGATTCGCTTTAGAGAACGCCAATGACTAACACATGGAGAATTCATGTATTGAGAGACCTTGTTTACATCATAGGCTATGTCGGGTCTCGTTAAAGTGACATATTGCAGCCCTCCAATAACACCCTGAAAGAGATGAATATCAGAAAATTGTGATCATCATTAGTCTTGGATTTCTGTGTGACAACCATCGGAGTAGGATGGGAATTTAACATCTCAGCCTTTAAAAGTAATTCAGACACATACTTTTGCTGACTAAGGAAGATTCCATCGCGTTGTACCCAAACCTCCATCCCCAAAAAGAATTCAATCTAACCCAAATCCTTCTATTGAAATTTTGTATTAATCGGTCTAACCACTTCATCAACCTCGTCATTATCACTCCCTATGATGACAATGTCATCAACATAGACCATAAGAAGCAGACTATGATCATTATTGTTGCAAATAAATAAGGACGAGTAAGTCTTCGAGGCTGCAAAAGTCAACTTAGTCTGGAGAAAGGCTTTCAATGTCTCATACTAGGCCCTTGGTGCTTGTCGAAGGCCATAGAGGGCCTTTTTAAGACGACATACCAACTTTTCTCCATTGGGACCATACTTTTCACAACTAGGGGGTTATTTTATGTAAATTTCTTCAGTCAACGCACCATCCAAAAAGGCATTATTAATGTCGATTTGCCTTATAAACCACTGCTTTTCCACTACTATTGCCAATATTGTTCTAATAGTTGCAGGTCGAACCATAAGGTTGTAGGTTTCTCTAAAATCACTCCCCACCACTTGAGAATACCCTTTGGCAACAAGCCTGGCTTTGTAACGATTGATGGATCCATCAGGCTTCCTCTTAATCTTGAAGATCCACTTACACCCAACTGGTTTTTGAGAAGCGGGTAGAGCTGTGAGTTCCCAAGTTTTATTATTGATCAAAGTTGAAAATTCATCATTTACAGCTTCTCTCTAGGCAGGTTGCTGAAGAGCTTTGTAAACATCAGCCGATTCAGATGCTACATCCTCTGCCAAGTAAGCTTTAGGCTTAAAGGTCCCAACTTTACTTCTTGTGACCATGGGATGAACATTTGTAGTGGATGAAGGAAGTTAAATAGATGTTAATGGAGATTGTGAAGCATATGAAGATGGAAGTACGGAAGGTGAATGTGGAGATGGGAGGAGGGTGAAGATGAAGATAATGGAGAGGAGTATGAAAGTGAAGGTAATGGAGATGGAAATAAAGTGGAATGTGGAGATGGTAAATTTGGTGAAGATGGAAGTAATGGAGATGGTAAATTCTGTGAAGATGATGGCAATGGAGAGGAGTGTGGCGATGGTAATATTTGTAAAGATGGAAGTAATGGAGATGGTAAATTCTGTGAGGATGGTGGTAATGAAGGTGAAGATGATAACTCACTATGTTGTAAAGATGCAGACACAAGACGTACATCGGAAGATAAAGGAACATGAGAAGAGGACTGAGGAACAAATGCAGACTGTGGGGAAGGTGTGAGGTGAATAGGAGACAAAAAAGGGGAGAAGAAGAAATAGAATTTTGTTGTTGAGAACTGGTTTTGCTGACACTGTTAGAATTCTTATACAGAAGAGGAGGTGATAAACCAACAGACTCTCTACAACTGGACTGTAGACAAGCATTTTGGGAAGAATCACTACCCTCCTCCATTGGCAAAAAAGACTCGGAAACTTGTGGCTCGGAAACATTTGATCAAGATTTAATAGTAGAAGAAGCAAATGGGAACACACCTGTCTGGATATGTAAATGCGACGAGCAGAATCTAGACACTTTGTAACCCCCTAGACCGGCCTATGTGGAATGACCAAGTCTAGTAAGGCACATCAAAATTTAAAACTCAAGTGGAAAACCTGTTTGCAAACTAAGTGTTTATTTCGACAGCATAACGGCAGGACTTAGTGAAAACCATCAAGTTAAATAAACATGTTTAATACGTCAAGCAATAATATTTTCCAAAGTCATTCAGAACATAGACATCACAAATAATATAGGCAACCATGATTACTTAAATAAACCCATCATATGATAGTTACAAAATAAGTATCAGTTAGCATATCAAAATACTTCTAGTTTAATATTATACATAACAAAATATAGGCACATGTCACCCTGAAAGTACAAACGGTGGATAGAAATATTATATTAAAAAAGAAATACCAAATGTGTCGATCCTCCAAGTGTCAGCTACAGGGTAGCCTATCCAAAATATCTGAAAGGGGAAAGAATTTGGGGCGCGAGCTAGAAAGCTCAGTGTGTTCCAATAGTGCAAGTAAAATAGTTGCATCAATAAATAATAAATCATGTTATGCAAAACATATCATAAAAAGCATCAAAGTTTTCATGCAACCTTGCTACCCTCCAACCGAACACCATGATACAGTTCCCCAGAACAGTATCTTATACTGGCATTAACCCAAGCCCATTGGGCGGGGTACCATCCTAAGGATATACCTTAGAATACAGGCGACCCTAGTCGAAACTTAGGAACCGAAAACGGGCGGACCTGGCCAAAGCCTAGGATCTGAATACGGGCGGTCCTAGTCGAAGCTTAGGGTCTGAATACGGGCGGACCTAGCCGAAGCTTAGGATCCGAATACAGGTGGTCTTACCAGCTAGATCAGGGCTGAGCCGATAGTCTCCACATCATACCCCAAGTACCTCTACTAATTAGTCCAGGTAGTAACATAGTACGCAACAATAATAGTCATAGCAATGCTCAGCAACATATTTCTACACTGATAACCAAAAACCATAGGCATGCTTGTCCTGTCGAATGCTAGATCATAATTCAACCATACAGTACAATCGTATTTCTTTCATAAATAGAAAACATGCTAGCTTACCATAAAATCAAGTTTAGCAATCATATACACATAGTATGTTTTATTAAATCATGTGAAGCATGTAAAACAGTAAATGTGCAACAGTCATATAGCACACAAGGAACACACCTCAAAAGATGAGATCAGTCAGTCAAAAGGTCTATCGAGCACCGGGATCACGCTCCGCTATAGTACTGGAACCTAAATAGACAAGGATTCTGGTTACAATAAAATTTACACCTTGATTCGTATTAAAATACTAAGTTTTAGGGTCGTATGAGTGACGATCGGATCACGAGGTGGTACGGATCGAGACGAGCTGGGCTGGGCATAGGCACGATCGGGAGATCCACGAGTACCTATTAAATCAGAAGATTAACATCAGTCCTTAATCATCAATTTCTCTTAAATGACATAACTTATACAAATGCATATTTGGGTTCAACGTCAAATTTGGAGGCTTTCGGTATGAATTTCGCAAAACAGGCTTCAGAATCAGACTCAGGACGTCGACAAACATAAAATAGGACTTTTCTGAAAAAGTTGACTTTTTGGTCAAAGTCAACGCTGACGTCAGCGGTCAAAGTCAACGTTGACGTCATGCTGACGTCACTAGTCCAACGCTGACTCGGCGAGTTGACTCACTGGGTTGACTCGGACGAGTTGACTCACTGAGTTGACTCGGGCGAGTTGACTCATTGAGTTGACTCGGGCGAGTTGACTCACTGAGTTGACTCGGGTCAACGGGTCGGGTCGGTCAACGGGTCGGGTTGGTCAACGGGTTGGGTTGGTCAACGGGTCAGGTCGGACAACGGGTCGGGTTGGTCAATGGGGCTTGACTGAGCTGACCGGTTCAACCAGACCAGCCGGTTCAGACCGATTCGGTCTACGCGGACCAGCTCTTACCCTTAAAATTCGAAGGTCGCCGGACGGTCGCCGAAACCTCGCCGGAAAAGTCTATTTCGCGTTGTTTTCTACCGGAAAAGACACAATCAGTCCAACCCTAATTTTATTACATCTCTAGGAAACGAAATGACACTAGAAACGAACCAAAACTCACCGGATTCGTCCTTAATCGTTCGAACACGTCGGAAAAAGACGTAACTCTGACGATGAGGCAAACCACAATGAACGGGCGAACGGCAACTTGGGTTTTGATCAGCCTGCGACGGGGAGTCCAACGGCAGTGGTGACGCGACGAACGAACATTGAACGGCGCCGAAACTCGAAAGGAAAAGCGAACCGGTTTAGCCTTAGGTCGCGAATCTTCAACGACCAATTGCCGGTGAAGGGGACGGTGGCTGAGCGTGTGGTTTGAGGGGTTTTACTCGGGGTTTAACGGTGAACACTTTAACGCCGGCGGTGAGCGCCACGGCGCGGCGATGAGGGTTGATCGACGGTGGCCGGTTTGGTTAAGGAAGAAAAACAAAGGAACGACGATAGGAGGGAGGGTGTTTCTGGAAATTTTTGGGAAAAATTGATCCCAAATAAATTCACATTCAATAGGGTAGGTAGGATATTTTAATTATTTTATTATTATATTATTTTAGGATCTTAGATATTAACTTTATTTCCCCTAGTGCAACAACTAACCAAGAGCTATGTTAGCTCAATTGGTTAAGCCATTGACCTATACAGCCAAGGGTCACAGGTTCAAAACCCTTTCGTTGCTTTTCTCTTTTTTTTCTTTTTTTTCATTCCCCCTTTTTTTAACCTTAGAAAATTAGGGTTGTTACAACTCTCCCCTCTAAAAAGAAATTTTGGCCTCGAAATTTACCTGAATTGAACAGATGCGGGAATTGCTCCTCCATTGACTCAAGGGTCTCCCATGTAGCCTCTTCTGGACCACGATTACTCCACTATACTTTGACCATAGGAATACGTCGATTCCTTAGAACCCTCCCGTCTTGATCCAGGATCTGAACAGGTCCCTCCTCATAAGACAAATCTGGTCTCAACTCCACATCCTGTACCTGAATAACATGGCTCGGATCTGGGTGGTACTGCCTCAACATAGATACATGGAACACATCATGAATACGGCTAAGCTGAGGAGGTAACTCAAGCTGATAAGAAACAGGCCCGACTCTCTTCCGAATACGATATGGTCCGATAAATCTTGGGCTCAATTTGCCTTTGCGCCCAAATCTCAAAACTTTCTTCCATGGAGACACCTTCAGGAAAACCTGATCACCAACCTCAAACTCATTGTCTTTCCTCCTCCGATCAGCATAAGACTTCTGTCTATCAAAAGCCTCTTTCAGACGGTTGTGGATCAATCTGACGGTCTCCTCGGTCTCTCGAACCAACTCTGGGCCTAAAGTCTTCTTCTTATACAGCTTTGTCCAACAGATGGGAGTACGACACTTACGGCCATACAGAGCCTCATACGGTGACATGCGGATACTAGCCTGATAGCTGCTGTTGTATGCAAACTCAGCCAAGGGCAAGAAATCCTCCCAACTACCACAGAAATCAATCACACATCCCCGTAGCATGTCCTCAAGAATCTGAATCACCCTCTCCGATTGTCCATCTGTCTGCGGATGGAAGGGTGTACTGAAATTCAGACGGGTACCTAAAGCACTATGCAAGGCCAACCAGAATCGAGAAGTGAACCTCGGATCCCGATCAGAGATGATAGATAAAGGTACCCCATGTAGTCTGACGATCTCAGAGATGTACAGTTTAGCCAGCTTCTCCAAAGAGTAGGTGACTCGAACTGGAATAAAATGAGCTGACTTGGTGAGTCGGTCAACAATCACCCAGATCGAATCCTTTTTAGAAGGTGTCAGAGGAAGCCATGTAACGAAATCCATCGTGACACGTTCCCATTTCCACTCGGGGATCTTAATAGGCTGCAACAAACCAGAGGGATGCTGGTGCTCTGCCTTAACCTGCTGGCAAGTCAAACACCGAGATACATAATCTGAAATGTCCTTCTTCATACCTTCCCAACGATATCTCTGCCTCAGGTTTTGATACATATTGTCCCCACCGGGATGCATAGCATAAGGGTTGTTATGAGCCTCACTAAGAATAGCCCGCTTCAACTCGGCATCATCTGGTACACAATAACGACCCTTGAAGCACAAGACTCCATCCTGATCAAAGGCATAGATAGAAGTAGATCCCTGCTCAACCTGCTGCATGACAGGGAGTAAGGAATTGTCTAGAAGATGTTTGGCTCTATATTCCTTTGCCAATGTCGGTTTAACCTGCATTTCGGCTAGTAAACTGCCATCACTGTATATACTCATCCTGGCAAACAAGGATCTCAAGTCTGATATAGCCTTACGACTCAAAGCATCAACAACCACATTAGCCTTCCCCGGGTGGTACTCAATCACACAGTCATAGTCCTTAAGAAGCTCAATCCAACGACGTTGTCTAAGATTAAGATCTCTCTGTGTAAGAATGTACTTCAGGCTCTTGTGATCTGTGTAGATATAACACTTCTCTCCGTAGAGATAGTGTCTCCAAATCTTCAAGGCAAAGACCACAACGGCCAGCTCTAGATCATGGGTAGGATAATTACACTCATGTGGCCTCAACTGACGAGACGCATAAGCTATTACCTTGCCATCCTACATCAGAACACAACCAAGCCCAGAACGCGATGCATCACTATAAACCGCAAAATCCTTCCCAGACTCAGGCTGCGTCAAAACTGGAGCTTGCGTTAGAGCTGTCTTCAATTTCTCAAAACTATCTTGCTGAGCATCTGTCCAGATGAATGGAACATCCTTCCTCAATAGCTTCGTCAAGGAAGCGGCAATAATAGAAAATCCCTCGACGAAACGCCTGTAATACCCAGCTAAACCCAAGAAGCTGTGGATCTCGGGAACATTCTTGGGTTGCTTCCAACTCACAACGGCCTCTATCTTGCTCAGATCAACCTAAATACCCCGAGCCAATACCACATGCACCAGAAATGTCACCTCGTTGAGCCAAAATTCACACTTGCTCAACTTGGCGTACAATTTGTTCTCTCTAAGAGTCTGCAGAACAATCCTCAAATGCTCAACATGTTCTGCTTCAGTCCGGGAGTAGACTAGGATGTCATCAATGAAAACCACCACAAACTGATCCAAATAAGGCCGGAACACACGGTTCATCAGATCCATAAAAGCGGTAGGAGCATTAGTCAGACCAAATGGCATCACTAAAAACTCGTAGTGCCCATATCTGGTGCGAATGGCCGTCTTTGCTACATCAGACCCCTTTATCTTTAGCTGATAGTACCCGGAACGAAGATCAATCTTCGAGAAAACTGTAGCTCCCCGGAACTGATCGAACAAGTCATCAATCTTGGGCAGAGGGTACTTATTCTTGACTGTCAACTTGTTCAGCTTACCGTAGTCAATACACAGCCTGAGAGACCCATCTTTCTTCTTCACGAAGAGAACAGGAGCTCCCCAGAGCGAAGAGCTAGGTCGAATAAAGCCTCGGTCGAGGAGCTCTTGCAACTGAATCTTTAGATCCTTAAGCTCCTTAGGAGCCATACGGTAAGGGTTCATAGAGACTGGTGCAGAGCCCGGATATGTCTCAATCTCAAACTCAACATCTCTATTCGGAGGTAATCTAGGTAATTCCTCAGGAAAGACATCAGGGAACTCGCTAACAGTGCGAATCTCCTCAATCTTTGACAAAGAACCCTTGGTATTCAAGAAACAGGTGATGAAAGTCTGATAGCCCTTCCGGATCATCCTGTCGGCAGCCAAAGCAGATACCACATTAGATAGATACCCTCGGCACTCACCAATAAGAACCATTGTACGATCATCAGAAGTCTTCAAAATTGCTCTCTTGGACTCACAATCTAGATTAACCTGGTGTTCAGTCAACCAATCCATGCCAAGAATCAGATCGAACTCTTCTAATGGTAGTTCCATAAGGTCAGCTAGAAAGATCTCCCCTTGCACCTCGAGGGGACATCGCCTGAAAACCTTATTTATAACCACAGATTGGCCCACTAGACTCATAACGGTAATTGCACTCTCGGTGCTCTCAACTGGAATCTGGAGGTCTCAGGACACAGATCTCGATACATAGGAATGGGTAGAACCATTGTCAAGCAATGCAAAGTATGGAACATAAAACATAGTGAATGTACCTGCAATGACGTCTGGCTCATCTTTGTCATCACGACGTCTAGTAGCATAAACAAGTGCAGGCTGTCTGGCCTCAGTCATAACCGGTCCCCCACTCTGATGTGATCGGCCTCTACTATCAGATCTAGCAGAAGATCCATGAGCTCTACTCTGATAACGCCCTGAACCCGGTGTCTGGACAGATATCTGTGAACGGGCTGGAGTCTGGGATCGAGCAGTGGTCTGAAACGACAATCGGTCTACAGAAGGTGGGTGTGGACAATCTTTCTTGAAATGGTCAGTGGATCTACATCTGAAGCAAGCACCCGACATCTTCTTGTACTCCCCTCGATGAAGCTTACCACAATGCTCACATACAGGAAAAGTGGACCCTGGTGAATCACCACGACTAACCGATGGGCCCTGCTGTACTGTGGGCCTATAACTCGAACCACCACCCTGATACATGGTGCGAGCCCTCTTATTAGAGCGCGCGTGAGACTCTCCCTGTCTAGAAGATCTCCAAGATCGATCTCGGTCTCGCCCTCGATCCTTGCCTCTATCTCGATCTCCATCTCTACTACTTTGACTAGCTGTCAAGATCTACATTTGTTCTGCAGTCTTAGCTCGGTCCACTAAATCTTCAAACATATGATCATGGTGGGTAGCCACTCGATCACGTATCCCAATATGAAGGCCCTCCTGAAACTTTTCACATTTGTTTTTCTCAGTAGAAATCAAGCTAGTACCATATTTCGACAACTCTAGAAACTGTATCTCATACGCAGCTACTGTCATGGTACCCTGCACCAGGTCTTTAAAAGCCTCGCGTCTCTCTCTCAAGAACCGCTTGCCCAGAAAACGGTTCCTAAAGCGCTCCTTAAAGAAATCCCATGTCAGACGATCAGAAGGAACACTACTCATAATTGACTCCCACCAGGTGCGGGCATTCCCATTCAGCATAGATACAACACCCAAATACTTCCTGGATGGCTCAAAACCCAACTCACCCATACGTCTCTCGATATCGTATAACCACTCCTCAACCTCGATCGGTGGTCCACTAAGAGATCCTGAAAGGTCTTGATCCCGTTGGCAATCAGGGTCTGGGAGATAGGAACTTTAGGTGTGACTCCAGATGCTCTGACTACTCCCTGAATCAACTAGAGAAATTGTCTACTCAAGGAATCATCTGTAACTCCAGCCATAGGCTCGGGCCCAGAAACAGTAGCTCCCCTGACCGGAGTAGTCATGCCAATACCAGGAGTAGGCAATGGAACAGTGGGAGTAGGTGTATGAGCAGTCGGGACAGATGTCGGAGTAAGCGAAGCAGAAGCAGCAACAATAGCAGCAGCTGAAGGACCACTAGGGGTAGGAGGCTCTACAGATGTCGGAGGGTCAACTGCGGCTGTAGCAACTCCAGAGGCAGGTGGATCAGCCACCAGATCATCTATCAGGTCTGCAAATCTAACAGGTCGACCACGCCTACGAGCGGGTCGACGCCCCCTTCCGGTGCTCATCTCAGAGAATCTCTACAAGGGATAAAACCTAAGATTAGTTTATGACACTGGAGAATCGAACACCATTAAACATATAAAGTTGGGTGACATGGCCTCTTTTTACAATACTTGCAAAACATTCTAAAACGATATTTAAAAGGACTTATCCACAGTCTGAGGTTTTAAAACCAAAAGCTCTGGTACCAACTAAATGTAACCCCCTAGACCGGCCTATGCAGAATGACCAAGTCTAGTAAGGCACATCAAAATTTAAAACTCAAGTGGAAAACCTGTTTGCAAACTAAGTGTTTATTTCGACAGCAAAACGGCAGGACTTAGTGAAAACCATCAAGTTAAATAAACCTGTTTAATACGTCAAGCAATAATATTTTCCAAAGTCATTCACAACATAGACATCACAAATAATATAGGCAACCATGATTACTTAAATAAACCCATCATAGGATAGTTACAAAATAAGTATCAGTTAGCATATCAAAATACTTCTAGTTTAATACTATACATAACAAAATATAGGCACATGTCACCCTGAAAGTACAAATGGTGGATAGAAATATTACATTAAAAAAGGAATACCAAATGTGTCGATCCTCCAAGTGTCAGCTCAGGGTGGCCTATCCAAAATATCTGAAAGGGGAAAGAATTTGGGGTGTGAGCTAGAAAGCTCACTGTGTTCCAACAGTGCAAGTAAAATAGTTTCATCAATAAATAATAAATCATGTTATGCAAAACATATCATAAAAAGCATCAAAGTTTTCATGCATCAAAGTTTTCATGCAACCTAGCTACCCTTCAACCGAACATCATGATACAGTTCCCCAGAACAGTATCTTATACTAGCATTAACCCAAGCCCATTGGGCGGGGTACCATCCTAAGGATATACCTTAGAATACGGGCGGCCCTAGTCGAAACTTAGGAACCGAAAACAGCCGGACCTGGCCAAAGCCTAGGATCCGAATACGGGCGGTCCTAGCCGAAGCTTAGGATCCGAATACGGGCGGACCTAGCCGAAGCTTAGGATCCGAATACGGGCGGTCTTACCAGCTAGATCAAGGCTGAGCCGATAGTCTCCACATCATACCCCCAAGTACCTCTACTAATTAGTCCAGGTAGTAACATAGTACGCAACAATAATAGTCATAGCAATGCTCAGCACAATATTTCTACACTGATAACCAAAAACCATAGGCATGCTTGTCATATCGAATGCTAGATCATAATTCAACCATACAGTACAATCGTATTTCTTTCATAAACAGAAAACATGCTAGCTTTTCACAAAATCAAGTTTAGCAATCATATACACATAGTATGTTTTATTAAATCGTTTGAAACATGTAAAACAGTAAATGTGCAACAGTCATATAGCACACAAGGAACACACCTCAAAAGATGAGATTGGTCAGTCAAAAGGTCTATCGAGCACCGGGATCACGCTCCGCTACAGTACTGGAACCTAAATAGACAAGGATTATGGTTACAATCAAATTTACACCTTGATTCGTATTAAAATACTAAGTTTTAGGGTCGTACGAGTGACGATCGGATCACGAGGCGGTACGGATCGAGACGAGCTGGGCTGTGCGTAGGCACGATCGGGAGATCCACGAGTACCTATTAAATCAGAAGATTAACATCAGTCCTTAATCATCAATTTCTCTTAAATGACATAACTTATACATATGCATATTTGGGTTCAACGTCAAATTTGGAGGCTTTCGTGTTAGAATTTCGCAAAATGGGTTTCAAAATCGGACTCAGGACGTCGAAAAACATAAAATAAGACTTTTTGGAAAAAGTTGACTTTTTGGTCAAAGTCAACGCTGACGTCAGCGGTCAAAGTCAACGCTGACGTCATGCTGACGTTACTGGTCCAAGGCTGACTCGGGCGAGTTGACTCACTGAGTTGACTTGGGTCAACGGGTTGGGTCGGTCAACGGGTCATGTTGGTCAACGGGTCGGGTCGGTCAACGGGTCGGGTTGGTCAACGGGGCTTGACTGAGCTGACCGGTTCAACCGGACCAGACGGTTCAGACCGGTTCGGTCTACACGGACCGACTCTTACCCTTAAAATTAGAAGGTCGTCGCACGGTCGCCGAAACCTCGCCGGAAAAGTCTATTTCGTGTCGTTTTCTGCCAGAAAAGACACAATCAGTCCAACCCTAATTTTATTACATCTCTAGGAAACGAAATGACACTGGAAACGAACCAAAACTCACCGGATTCGTCCTTAATCATTCTAACACGTCGAAAAAAGACGTAACTCCGACGACGGGGCAAACCACGATGAACGGGCGAACGGAAACTTGGGTTTTGATTAACCTGCGACAGGGAGTCCAACGGCAGTGGTGGCGCGACAAACGGACGTCGAACGGTGTCGGAAAACTCGAAAGAAAAAGCGGACCGGTTTAGCCCTAGGTCGCGAATCTTCAACGGCCAATTATCGGTGAAGGGGACGGTGGCTGAGCGCGTGGTTTGAGGGGTTTTACTAGGGATTTAACGGTGAACACTTTAACGCCGGCGGTGAGCGCCACGGCGCGGTGGTGAGGGTTGATCGACGGTGGCCGGTTTGGTTAAGGAAGAAAAACAAAGGAACGACGATAGGAGGGATGGGTGTTTCTGAAAATTTTTGGGAAAAATTGATCCCAAAAAAATTCACATTCAATAGGGTAGGTAGGATATTTTAATTATTTTATTATATATTATTTTAGGAACTTAGATATTAACTTTATTTCCACTGGTGCAACAATTAAACAAGGGCTATGTTAGTTCAATTGGTTAAGCCATTATCCTATGCAACCAAGGGTCACGGGTTCAAAAGCCCTTGGCTGCTTTTCTCTTCTTTTTTTTCATTCCCCCTTTTTTTAACCTTAGAAAATTAGGGTTGTTACACACTTATAACCTTTATACATAGGGGAATAACCAAGAAAGGTACACACAGACGATCTAAACTGTAATTTGTGTTTGTTATAAGGTCTTAATAACAGAAAGCATGAACAACGAAAGACTTTAAGAAGACTATAGTTAGGAGTTTTGAAAAACATTTGTTCATATGGAAACTTGCCTTAAAGTGCTTTTGTCGGCACCATATTGATGAGGAATATAGCACTCATGAAGGCTTGATTCCAGAACCTCAGTGGCATAGACGCTTGAGCCAACAACGTGAGTCCTAGCTCAACTCTATGTCTATGTTTTCTCTCCACCAAATCGTTTTGCTCTGAGGTGTGTGGACAAGACGTGCAATGAATCTCTCGAGAATGCAATATGGTTGTTAATAAACTCGTTAATATGGCAGATGCATCCCATTTTCAAGTTGTCGTTTTTGAATATACTCCTTTTGATGTTCATTGTTTAGTTAATAGGGATATTTCTAGTCCCTTTATTGTAAACCAGTTATTTTAATTTTAAGGCATAAACCATTTTAAATCCAAAAAAAAAAATTCAACCTAAAGAAGATGAAGACTTAATGAACAAAGATAATAGAGCTATTGTTTTTATACATTAATTGAGAACTTAAAAATTTTGAAGATAAAAAATCAAGATCAATGCATTTTAAAAATCTATGGGTAATTTTTAGATAAAAGCAATGGTTTTCTGATCTGGGCTTGTGCCCTGACTTGTTTTGTTAAGGGCCTGTGTTGTCATGGTGTTGCTTGTTTTGGGATTTTTTTGGCTTTGTTTATATGAACTTTTTTTCAATAAAAGATTTTCATCTTTATTCAAATAAATATGAGTACGTTTTGGAATAATAAATATTTTATGGACTCAAGTGAATAAAATATTATTATATTAATAATATTGACTTTAATAATAAATTTTAAAATAAATAAGGGTAATTTTTTAGATTAAATAAAATTTTTAGGGACTAATAAAAATATTGGATGAAATTATTTTAAATATAATTTGATAATTTTATTATTAAAGTAGATGGCTTTAACTTTTCTTTCTTATCTTCCACCCAATTTTGAAGATAAAATTATTTGTATAAGAGCAAAGAAAACTACCTCCCTTCCTATTTTTTTTATTTTCAATTTTTCACTCTACTAATGAACCATTAAAGTTATTTTTTTTTTCAATTTCTCTTCTATCCTTTCTCTCTTTCACTTTTTCACCCAACCAAACAAAACCTAAAGGTTAAACCTTAATCCCTCTTAACAGTTTATGTCTTTGTATACCCTCTCCATATTCTCTTGTCTCCCTCAAAATCTTCAACCTTGATTTTGCTCCGTTCATGGCACTGGCGTGCTCCATGAAGAATACATCTCACTGTAATCGACGGATCATCTCACTTCGGTCATAATCTTGGACATGTTTCTCGACTATCGTATTTCGTCAGATAGAATCGAATGGAAGTTTCCTCGAAAATCCCTCGTTGATATTTGAATTTTTTTAATGATTAAATTGGAGTTAATTTTTTAATTTAATTACCATAACGGGACAATAAAGAAAATAACAACATGTTATTGTCGCGTTGCACCGTTAATCCACCGCTATTGATGTGAATTCGATTTTCACTGTTATTTTTGTTTATAGCAGTTTCTAACAGCGATGTTACTGTTAAATAACGGACGTTATAGCGATTTCTTATGAAGCACGAGTACTTTAATCTAAATCCTTACCACGTACCTGATACGTTCTTATATCGGGCACGTATTGGATACGATTTGAATACTTGCAAGTATTTCTTCTCCTTTATTTATTTATTTTTTTACTCTTCAACCATTTTTTGTCCTTTTCTTTTTTCTTTTTGACTTTTTCTTACTCAAATAATTTAACTATAAATATAAAGTTATGTGATTTTATGTTCGCACGATTTTTTTATAATCTTTTATTTTTGCATAGTTTTTAAATTTAAAATTTATTTTATATTTATCATATATTTGTGGTACTCGACCACCACAAACAAACGAGACTTAAAGGCCTTTAACTCTCCTTATTGAACTTTTTTCAGTACTAGTGTTTTGCGATCTGTTTTGGCAAGGGTTATATAGCAGAGTTTGACCTTGCACGACTCAACTCGTTAAGGCCTCGAGTCAAGTTCGAATTCAAATTAAGTGTTCACTAAATTTTAACCGAGTCGAATTCGAATTACTCGCAAACTGCTAAACTCAATTAATACACCTAGTTGAATCTGATTCTCAAATTACACCGACACAGTTAATGATTACAATTTGGAGGCTTAGAGTTTTAACCGTCTTACTTATTAATTCAAGAAATTTGGTAGAGTGAAAACACAAGCTCAACATCCTGCATGGATTCGAACACAAGGTCATCCTAGTAGCCGGCACAGATCTGAATTCTGTATTGGAACACAAGCTCAGCATAACCAGAAACCCCTATATCAACACAGCAACCATTCACCATATCGCAAGAGCAAGAAGTCTACAAGACCTTCATGTGATTTATAAATTCCGTATCCGAAAAGGATACAAAACCAGATAATCTAGGCGGCACATTCTCCCCACGAGTTTTAGGCTTTCCCTTACCGGTTTTTCCTTTTCTTCTGCTCAATTCCTTTGCTTCAAGCTTTTTCCTTGGGTTTGAAGTTGCTTCATCAACAAACCTGACCGAATCCACAGCTGTCCGCTCAACTAAATCATAACCAATCTTCCACCCATTTGATTATTATCAGAATCAATCTCCAAAACACTCTCAATCACCACATCACAACCATCAAAACAAAATGGAAGCAAATGCATATCACCCAGCCACCAAATCCTACAAAAAAAGACCATCAGACACCAAGAGAACCACCCTTCCATCAACATAAAAGTAAAACACAATCCACTCGAACCTCAAACAGATTTTATTAGTGAACAACATCCAAGAGCAACGAGCGTATTACAAGCAGCAATCAGACAAGTTACCATGACATCCTGCGCTTAAAACAAAACCTCCTTAACCAGCCTTTACTCCAGACTAGTCAAAAACCAATACATCCCAATTCAAATAACTAGACAGCGAAGGAGAAATCCCCACAGATAAAATAACATAATTATTATTAAAATTCATACACAAATGGTCAACTAAATCACTGGTGTGATATCAAAGTCTTGTCTCCAATTCAAATCTTGGACAGCCTTTTCTCATTCTTCCCTGTAAAAGAAAAATCATAAAAATGTTTCTTAAAGAGTTTCATATGGCTCGTCTCCAAACGAGCTACCACCGACAAACTCCCATCATCCGTTGGACTTGGCAGTATAATAGTTTTGCCTTCTTGGACAACATTTGCTGGCCCCATATAAATGGGGCGACCCCATCCGAAATCTGCATCATACAATGGTAACCTCACCCAAGTATTTACCGACAGGTTCGGGCATCGGAAAGTATGTGCTCCTCTGACCAAAGCGCTCAAATCAGACACTTTCTCGGTGTAATCAAGAGCTGATCTTAAATATTCATCATTAATCCGATTCAATCCTTCATTAATCCTCTTTACAGTATCAGGAAATGATTCGGTTTTGAGATCACCAGCTTGAGTAACTAATGCAGCTATAAAGATTGCATTGCCGAAGAATCCTGGTGGGAGAGGAGGATTCAATTTAGATCGACCGTCAACTGGAGAGTACATCTTGACAGGTTGATCGTCTGAGAGACCCCTCGCTTTACATGCACAACGGCATATATGTGCAGCCAATATGTTGAAAATAGTATATTTTGTACCACTCTTTGCACCTGCTTTGGCTTTCAGGAGATTCAACTGATCAGCTGTGAGCTTAAAGGTGGAGACAATGGATGGCTTAATATCATCCGAGTCGTGGGAAACCTTAGTCTTCAATGGTGGAGAAGGGTCATATTCAACATGGTGGAATTTAGGCATTGGAGGGACTCGAGCACGGAGAAGAGTTCGATCAATGAATGGGGCAATGGCTGGGGACAAGCCCCGTGCGGTGTCAGCCCAACTATTGATTAAATGAAAACACGTTGTACCATCTCCTAAAGCATGTTGAAACCCAACTCCGAGACTAACTCCACCGCATTTGAACTTAGTTACCTGACCAATTCCACACACAGTAATTCAGCACTAAATAATCATTTTGCTGATAAAATGCTTAGAGATTACCTGCACTACAAGAAGTGGAAAAGAAGATATCCCTCCGGAATAGTCCACTTGGGGAACTAATCGAAAGACTTGAGAGCTATCAGAGAAATCAGCAATCAAATGATCCATAACCGAAGTGGCTTCAGCTTCGACGAACAAAACTCCTTGAGTGTTGCATGAGATCTCAAGTCTTCCATTTTCATCATATCCTAACCTTCCAGCAACAGGGTAAAATGGCACAAGAATCTTGCTTAAAGCCTCTTTAAGCCTTCCGGTATCAAAGAAATCAGAACAACCATTGGGCTTATAATAGTATACCAAAGGGACATGGTATCTTGAAATCAATAGATCTAAATTGGAGTTCCATAGACTTGTTTTGGGAGTTTCCTGAGCAGGATAAACGATGGTAGATTCCTTTATGGTAATCTCCATGGCTGAAAATTAGTTAATAAGATGCATAGACTTGAAATCAAAGTGGTGTTTCTTTTATTAAAATCAAAATGAAATGAGCTAATAAACAAGACAGAAATGACACTAATTAGATAACATACTTATCAAAAGTCATAGAGAAATGGTCAACTAAATCATTCGAATTCAAATCTTGGACAACCTTCTCTCATTATCCCCTGTAAAAGAAAAATCATAAAAATGTTTCTTAAAGAGTTCCATGTGGCTCGTCTCCAAACGAGCTACCACCCACAAACTCCCATCATCCGTTGGACTTGGCAGTATAACAGTTTTGCCTTCTTGGACAACATTTGCTGGCCCCATATAAATGGGGCGACCCCATCCGAAATCTGCATCATACAATGGTAACCTCACCCAAGTATTTACCGACAGGTTCGGGCATCGGAAAGTATGTGCTCCTCTGACCAAAGCGCTCAAATCAGACACTTTCTCGGTGTAATCAAGAGCTGATCTTAAATATTCATCATTAATCCGATTCAATCCTTCATTAATCCTCTTTACAGTATCAGGAAATGATTCGGTTTTGAGATCACCAGCTTGAGTAACTAATGCAGCTATAAAGATTGCATTGCCGAAGAATCCTGGTGGGAGAGGAGGATTCAATTTAGATCGACCGTCAACTGGAGAGTACATCTTGACAGGTTGATCGTCTGAGAGACCCCTCGCTTTACATGCACAACGGCATATATGTGCAGCCAATATGTTGAAAATAGTATATTTTGTACCACTCTTTGCACCTGCTTTGGCTTTCAGGAGATTCAACTGATCAGCTGTGAGCTTAAAGGTGGAGACAATGGATGGCTTAATATCATCCGAGTCGTGGGAAACCTTAGTCTTCAATGGTGGAGAAGGGTCATATTCAACATGGTGGAATTTAGGCATTGGAGGGACTCGAGCACGGAGAAGAGTTCGATCAATGAATGGGGCAATGGCTGGGGACAAGCCCCGTGCGGTGTCAGCCCAACTATTGATTAAATGAAAACACGTTGTACCATCTCCTAAAGCATGTTGAAACCCAACTCCGAGACTAACTCCACCGCATTTGAACTTAGTTACCTGACCAATTCCACACACAGTAATTCAGCACTAAATAATCATTTTGCTGATAAAATGCTTAGAGATTACCTGCACTACAAGAAGTGGAAAAGAAGATATCCCTCCGGAATAGTCCACTTGGGGAACTAATCGAAAGACTTGAGAGCTATCAGAGAAATCAGCAATCAAATGATCCATAACCGAAGTGGTTTCAGCTTCGACGAACAAAACTCCTTGAGCGTTGCATGATATTTCAAGTCTTCCATTTGCATCAAATCCCAACCTTCCAGCAACAGGGTAAAATGGCACAAGAATCTTGCTTAAAGCCTCTTTAAGCCTTCCGGTATCAAAGAAAGCAGAAGAAGCATTTGGCTTATAATAGTATACCAAAGGGACATGGTATCTTGAAATCAATAGATCTAAATTGGAGTTCCATAGACTTGTTTTGGGAGTTTCTTGAGCAGGATAAACGGTGGTAGCTTCCTTGATGGTAATCTCCATGGCTGAAAATTAGTTAATAAGACGCATAAACTTGAAATCAAAGTAGTGTTTCTTTCATTAAAATCAAAATGAAATGAGTTAATAAGATAAAACGAACCATATTAGAAGGGAATCAAGAAATAAGAATTAGAGAGAAGATACAAAAGCAAAGCAGAGAAGAAAAGGTGTATAGAAGGGAAGATTGTTACCATTCTTTTTCAGAGTTAGAAACCATACCTTTTGTAAAGGAAGAAAGAAAGTGGTATGAAGAAGAAGAAAGGAGATATCTTTGGATTGCCAAGTGTTCAACAATTTATAAGCTTATTTTATAGATACAAGACTGGGTTCCTATCTCTCTAGTCTTGAAAGAATCTGGGTTTGGGCAACCCGAGGCCCGATTAGTTTTTGACAAGAATGCTAAATCCGGGTTGGGCAGGTCAAGCATTAAAGATGAGCGGGGGATATTTTCCGGTTCCACTGTCCCTAATTATTTTGCCAATCTATTTTCTTGTTTGAATGGCTTGGAGTATGAGAATTTCTTGGATCTTCCAGCCAAGGTAGGGCAATGGAAAATGAATCTTTGTTTTCTTCTTTGTATTAAGAAATTTCAAATGCTGTGTTTTGTAGAATAAAAATTGGGTAATTATTTGACACATTGACTATAGAAACTTTTTAGTTTATGAACATAGTTTAGGGTGTATGATTTTAATCTTGTTTTATATGCATTAGAATCAAACTCGTTTTTGAGATTTTGGTGGCCTGCGGGCGAACTTAAAATTTAGGCCTATAATAATAAGCATTGAAAAAAATGAATTTTAAGAATAGGTTTATAATAACAAGTATTAAGAAAAAAACGACATCTAACGACAAGTAATGAAAAAAATTAAATTTTAATAGTATGTACCTATTACAATATTTGAAAAAAAAATGGAATCAGATTGCTGTCAATGGGAACCCTTCATCTTCAAGGTAAGATTCATTTGTTGTTCTTCCATTTGTCTTCAAAGAGTAGTAATTAATTGGAATTTGAACAGACATGCGTAGCTAGACAAATTTGAAAAGCTGGATTTAAATGGTAATCGGAAGGAGAGCATAAGGGTTAAGGAGTTCCCATTGCATATATATTTACACTCATTCAATTTCGTTTCTGTGTGTTTTTCAAGTATTAAAGCTGATATTAAGCCAACATTTTTGCAGGCAATGGAAGAGAGCAGAGTCTGATCAATTTGGAAGAATGACAATTTGTTAAAATACATTCGGGTATTCGGATACCCGAAAATTCGATTTAAGCTTGACCCAGAAAATGGTGGGTCGGGTACCGAGACCCAAAAAGTGAAAAAATTAAAAAATTACCATAACTTTTTGATCGGGTCAACGGGATGGGTCATCCGGGTCGGGTATTTTTGAACAATCCTACTAATAATAACTATTAAAAAATTAGACCTCAATAATAATTTTTAAAAAATTAAAAAATTATTATTTAATCACTCAGCCGTTTAAAAAGTGACAGAAAATTAAAATATTTTGTATAATTACACATTCAGTCATTTATGTTTGCATATTTAAACGAAAAGAGCAAAAAGATTAATAAGAAGAAAGAAAGAGAAGACATAGAAGGAGAAGTGAATAATGAAACAACAATCACAGGTTTGAGCATTTAGTTTGGTTGTAGAGAGACAGACATAGAGGATTTGTGTTTTTTGGTGTTTGGTCTGGGAGTTGAACGGTAGGTTTGAAGGGGAGGGGATGCAAAAGTTTCTTCTTTCAACTTGAAATTTGACATGGAAACAAAACCAAAGCAAAGCACCGGTTGGTTGAATTCAAGTGAGAGAATGATAGAAGAGAGAGACAAACAAACGGTGGATTACGCTTGAAATTTCTACAGATAAGTCAATAATTCAAGCAATAATTTCCATGGTGTTGAAAACCTGAATTTTGAAAATGGTTTTACGAGTTGAACATTGAAACACTGGGGAGTTTTGAAAATAACTTCCATTAGTTTTCCTGGTAGTTGCAAAAATGGTCAGTTTATCAGACCATTATGATGTGCAAAGTGTACACACCATTGAAGGAGAGAGCGATGTTAATGCTCGGTTATTGATGCCACCAGCTTCTTCTTCTTTTCAAGTGAATGGATCTTCTTAATCTTGAGATTCATCAAATCATCATCAATGTTATTACATATGTTTAGGGTTAAATTATTTTTAATTAAAAATGGGGTCAAGTTAAAATAATGTTTAAATAATGAGAATTAAATTTTTTTTTTTTTTGAAATTAAGACTAAATTGTTTTATATAAAATATTTTAACTTCTCCGTCACTCTTTTAACGGCTAAGTGACTAAATTGGAGCAAGACTAAAAGTGTAATGGTAACATTGAAGCAATTGAAAGTTTAGTTATCAAATTAAATAATTGATCAAAATTTAGTGACCATTTGTAAATTTTACCCTGATAAATACTATTACTACTACAGTTAGTTGCGGATGCACACTAAGATTAGGGTAGGCACGATTCCACCTTAGGATCTAAATTTTTTTATTAGTTATCTATTTTTTTGATGGTGCCCACACTGAAATTTTTTGTGTCCACCCTAAAATTTTATTTGTCCCCATCCACCTATAAATTATAATAAAAATTGACTAAAGATGTTTATAACTAGTAACTTATTCTTTCTTAGTAGTCTACAAACAATTTATTTTTGTAACAACCCTCGCTCGAGTTAGGAGCGAGGAGTGTTACGACGTGCAGCGGACTTATAAACATATAACATATAAGTCAAATCGAGCAGACTTAACATATGATATTCAAGCAATCCATTTCAAGTAACACAACCAATATACACACTTAAATACACTTAAGATAGGTTAATCATGCATGTAACTAGTCATTTAGGGGGCTAATTTAAAACTTTTAACATAACAAGTTCTTATTACAACCTTAACGTGTCTAACATTAGATACGGCCCTCCGTATCGATACGCCCCTTAAAACCGTACTGGTACGCCTTCTATGCGTATCAATACGCTCTGTTTTCAGTCACAACGGCTTTTTCCTCTTTGATGCAGGTATCGATACACCCTCTACGAGTATCGATATGGTAGGCTGCAGAGCTGCATTTATTGCGGGAAAAATGCTCTCAACGGCTCTATTGATGATCCCAACTACCCAAACGGCTAGAATTCAATGCAAGAGTATAAAAACAAGCTTCAATTGACCAAGCAACAACTATTGAACCCACAAGCAAATCAAAGCATCAAATCCAAACCCTTGTGCCTTTCATAGTCAAATTCTTGTACCCAACTCTTGTGATCTTATTGTAATCTTGTATTGTGAGTTTGGGGAGTTTGAAATTGTATTTGGGTAAACATTTATCCTTTGAGAGGAACTTTTAGAGTTTACCAAATTCATCTCTTTGCAAAAGTGAGTGGATTAAGCTTTGGGTAGAAAGCTTAATCAATTTGTAAGGTTACCTCATCATCCAAGAAAAGGGGAAGAGTTCAAGTAGTGAATTGGTTGAAAATCCTTAGTGGGAACTAAGGTAGTGGATGTAGAGCTCATTTGGAGAACTTGAACCACTCTAACCACTTGTGTCACTTTTTATTTTTTCACTCTTACCTCCTACCAAAATTTAAATTTCCAATTCACCCCCTCTTGGCCATTTGCAATTGTATGATCAACTCAACAATTGGTATCAGAGCTACACTCATTGGAAGGATTACAACCCTCTTGAGTTGATTCTAGGAGAGTTTGATCAACAACTAATCAAGCAATGACATCCACCTCCAACTCCAACCTCTACGAGTCCCAATCTACTACCAAGCCACCATTCTTCAATGGGGATAACTACCCATATTGGAAGTGTAACCCCCTTAACCCGGCCTAGACGGTTGACCCGAATTAAGAAGTTTACACGGGGAAAACCAAAGTCAACCCGAAAGTCAACCTTGATTAACGACCCTTTTTTTTTCTTTTAAACTTGTCTAAATGCATGTTAACCCTAGATATGTTCACAAGATCGGCATACTCAAAGATCACCTCAAACCGAAACCATTTAGGGACTCGATTGCACAAATTATGATTTTAGGGACCAAATTGCAAATTCTGAAAATTACTAGGACTTAACCAACTTTTGAGTTACCATTATGTAATTAGTCATGTTTCATGCTTCTCTGCCAAATTTCAACTCAAACGGACATCTCAAACTCATTCAATTGCATAAACAAAGTTCAGGACCAAAACGCAAAGAATACAGAACATTTAACCAACAATTTCAGTGCCCAACGGTCGAGTGTTTCGGAACAGGGATGATCCGTTCCGAAACGCGGGACCGTTCCGAAACAAGTTCTGGAACAGGGCTTGACAGTGGCAAAACCGTTCCGGAACGGCTCTACCCGTTCCGGAACGCCAAGGCCATTTCAGGCCCCCTGTTCCGATACGGTAGCACCTGTTCCGAAACAGGCTGCCCAGATTGCAGATTTTTTTCTGGTTTATCATGCTTTTGACCAATCAATCATAATCCAAAGACCCTCAAAACATACCAGCAAATCATTATATACTTAAGGAATATAATAGCATCATCCAATTCAATCATGGCATCAATTAAGGACAAATCCAACTCTATAGGCATGCATCCTATATTGAAAAACCATACAAACACCAAAACACCAAACCAACCTCAATAGGACCAATTACAAGTTCCAACATCATCAAAAGCATGAAATCAACCTAGGGAGTCCAAAACATCTCCCAAAACAACAACATAGGTCCCCCATTGCCAAATGCCCAAAAGCTAATAGTGTTAGGAAAACATTCACCATACATGAGCTTAGTTCTTCCCTTGGATTCTTGACCTCCTTGCTGCCCTTTATACACTTCAATGCTCTGCATTATTGGTTAAGAAAAGAGAGAGAGCGTAAGCACATAGCTTAGTGAGGAATGCTCATTTAAAACATCACAATAATGCATTTATAAAACTCCTTTCAAAACCTTTAGTTCAAACCACATTTGATCATGCACATATGTATATAAACCAAGCATTTCATGCTTCAAATCATTAACATGTCATATTGGCTTTCAAGTGATAATCATAACATTTTACAACTCAAAACACAACCAACAATCGAACGACAATCGGATACGCGGATTACAAGCGTTGTCCCATACGCTTCATACACACTACCAATATCAAGGTGGAGCATGGTACAATCACAACCCCTCAACACCCGTGATGGAGACTATGGTACAATCACAACCCCTCCACATCACTCATTGGTAGTTGTATAACATCACTAACGAGATCACGGGACATACAACACAAGATCCACACATGGACTTTAAACCACCATTGTGATCTTACCAAACACAAGGTCCACACATGGAATTTTAACCACCATTATGACCTTAACACAAGACCCACCCATGGACTTTTAACCACCATGGTGTTCTTAACCATCTCGTTAGTGTACTTGGATGGAGCATGGTACAATCACAACCCCTCGACATCCAAGGCAACTTTATTCACGGTGCACCCAATCCTATAGCCGGCTAACTATATCCGATTCAAGTACTTTAAAACCAACACATCACTTGCCAATATACATCATTTAACAACATTAATCCACTGTTTTAAAGCATTTAACAAAGCCATTATCATCATGCATCATAATGCATCAAAACCACATTTATCAATGTACAAAAACAAGGATCTCTTACCTTGAGCATCCTTCAATTCATGGCTTATAAAACCAGCAATAAACATGCTAAAATATGCTTTCAAAAACAGAATTTAACACATGCAAACAAATCACATTGCATTCAACCAACACATGGTTCATCAACAAGAGAGTTTTTCCGAAAACTTACTCTTGAGCTTAGCTAAGTTGTTTAGACTTAATCTAAGCTCCCAAACCTTCAAAACATTGGTTTCAAAGCTGAAAACCAAACTTCACTCACCGATTCCGTTTCGCAACTTTGCCGAAACACCAATCAAGCTTCCGGATCAACTCCACAAGGATCCGAAGATGTCTCCCCTGTTTTAAACACATCAAAGCAGAGGATTAATGCATCATCATGCATTAATATCTTCAACAAAGACACCTAAACTCGCTGCTCTCAACAACACTCACATTTCGGCTACCAAACACAACCGAAATCACATCCAAACATCACTACAACACTACCCAGCCAAGATCCATCAATTCCAATCATTCATAAACCTCAATTAACATCCAAAAAGGATCTAACCACGTCCTTATACCTCCAGCTATAGCAGATCACCAAGATCACCCCAAAAACCACCAAAAACTCAAGCAAAACTTAGGAAAATCAACCTATTCGGGATTGCATTGATTAAACCTCAATTTCTCATCAATTATACATCCAATTTACATTAAAAACACATCTCAAAACAGTACCCAACCATTTCATACAAATTTCATCAAAAATTAACCAAATCTTGCATTTTAAAGCCAAGATCAAGAACACAACTACAAAACCTTTAATAAAACTCAAATCAAGGATTGAGAACTTGGGAATTTCAGTAAAGAACTGAGTATTTAGAGGAGAAGGACGTTCATACCTCTAAATGTGAGTTTCTCCCTTTTTGGAACCAAGATTCTTGAAAATCCAATAAGCAAATGCTAAGGTTTTGATGTAGAAATGATTAGAGATCAAATGAAGATTGAAATCTCATCTTTGGAAGTCAAAATCAGAGGGAAATTTGCTGGAGAAAAGTGTTTGGGTTGAGAGAAAAGTTGAGAGAAAAGAAATGGAAATTTTGGAGAAAAGTTAGTTATGACAAAATATCTTTTCCCTCCCTTTTACCTTTAATTTAAAACCATTAATTAATTGATTAATATTAAGAAAAATCTGGAGAAACTCTTCTTGGGTAAATAGCTCCTTAAAGATTCAAAGTTTCAATCCTTTTTAAAACAGTCACCAAGTTTTCGAAAATTACATTTTAGTCACTAAACCAAAATGTCACACTTCCAAACCTCATTTTGTAAAATTGATTTCACCAATCACTTTTATATAATAAAAGAGGATTCTAAGACATTTTTTCATATTTTTAATGCATCCCGAACTAGGCTCTCCTAAAAATCACCTTTTATATTCGAACCGCACTCTGACCAGACCGGTCCAAACCCAAAACTTCTAAGCCCAAAATTGGGGCGTTACAACTCTCCCCCCCTTAAGAAATTTCGTCCTCGAAATTTACCTGAAGGAAAGAGATACGGAAACTGCTTCAACATGTCATCCTTCCGTTCCCACGTGGCTTCTTCAACACCACGATGTTTCCACAACACCTTTACCAACTCAATGGTCTTGCCTCGAAGAACCTTACTATCCAAATCCAGAATCTTCACCGGTTCCTCATCATAAGTCAAATCCGGATTCAATTCCACTTCTTCCACAGGCATCACATGTGATGGATCCGATCTATACTTCCGAAGCATAGAAACATGAAACACATCATGAATCTTTTCCAACTCTTGCGGTAACCTTAACTTGTACGCAACAGGACCCACACGCTCAACCACCTCGTATGGTCCAATGTACCTAGGGCTTAACTTACCCTTCCGGCCAAACCTCATCACCTTTTTCCAAGGCGAAACCTTCAAAAACACACGATCACCCACCGCATACTCAATCTCCTTACGCTTCAAATCCGCGTAAGACTTTTGCCGATCAGAAGCTGCCTTCAAGCGCTCACAAATGAGCTTCACCTTCTCGGTGGTTCCTTTCAACAAAGCTGGCATCGAAACCAACTTCTGACCCGTTTCAACCCAACACAGAGGAGTCCTACACTTCCTCCCGTACAAAGCTTCATAAGGTGCCATTTGAATACTTGCCTGATAACTATTATTATAAGCAATCTCCACCAAAGGCAAATGTTTCTCCCAAGAACCCTGAAACTCAATCACGCAGCACCTCAACATATCCTCCAAAACTTGGATAACACGCTCGGACTGTCCATCCGACTGCGGATGATAAGATGTACTGAAATTCAACCGTGTACCCAAAGCCTGATGCAAACACTACCAGAAACGCGATGTAAACCTCGGATCCCTATCCGACACAATCGACTTTGGCACACCATGCAGCCGCACAATCTCAGCAATGTACAACTCCGCAAGCTTATCCAAAGAGTACGTAGTATGCACAGGCAAGAAATGCGCACACTTCGTTAGGCGATCCACAATCACCCACACCGAATTCTTCTTCGATGGCGACAAAGGCAAACCAGACACAAAATCCATGGTAATCCTTTCCCACTTCCACTCAGGAATCCGCAACGGTTGCAACAACCCTGAAGGAAACTGATGCTCAGCCTTAACTCGCTGACACACCATGCACTTGCTTACAAACTCAGCAACATCTTTCTTTAAACCCACCCAATAGTACTCATCACGAAGATCACGATACATCTTAGTACTACCAGGGTGCATAGAAAAAGGACTACTATGACCTTCAGTTAGAATAGTACGCCTCAACTCAGCATCATTGGGCACTACTATCCGACTCCCAAAACATAACACTCCATCACTATTAAAACAAAAATCCGAAGGTCTATCCTCCGCAATATCCTGAACATGCGGCACCAAGGAATCATCCAACAACTGATTTTCCTTAATCAACTGAACCAAAGATGGTTTCACTTGCAATTCAGCCACAAGACCACCATCACGCGAAATACTCAAACTGGCAAACATAGCCCTCAACTCAACAACTACTTTCCTACTCAAGGCATCCGCTACAACATTAGCTTTACCCGGGTGATACTCAATCGTCAAATCATAATCCTTGAGCAACTCCACCCAACGTCGCTGCCTAAGATTCAACTCCTTCTGAGACATCAGATACTTCAAACTCTTGTGATCCGTGTACACAGTACACTTCTCACCATACAGGTAATGCCTCCAGATTTTCAAAGCAAAAACCACTTCAGCTAACTCAATGTCATGCGTAGGATAATTGTGCTCATGCACCTTCAACTGCCGTGAAGCATAAGCCACCACCTTACCCTCTTGCATCAACACACATCCCAAACCAACGTAGGACGCATCACTATACACCACAAACTCTTTCCCTGATTCGGGTTGAACCAAGATAGGAGCTTGCGTTAAAGCTGCCTTAAGCTTCTCAAAAGCCTGCTGTCTCGCTTCCGTCCACTCATACTTAACATCCTTCTGCAACAACTTCGTCAAAGTTGCAGCAATCTTTGAAAACCCATCCACGAATCTCCGATAATATCCTGCCAAACCAAGGAAACTACGGACTTCATGAACAGACTTAGGAACCTTCCAATTCATCACTGCCTCAATCTTCTGAGGATCAACACGAATCCCTTCAGCAAAAACCACATGACCAAGAAACACCACTTCTCTAAGCCAGAACTCACACTTGCTCAGCTTGGCATAAAGCTGATGTTCCAACAAAGCTTGCAACACAATTCTCAAATGCTCTTCATGCTCCTTCTCAGTACGCGAGTACACGAGGATATCATCAATGAATACCACAACAAATTTATCCAGGTATTCATGAAATACTCGATTCATCATATCCATGAAAGCTGCAGGAGCATTTGTCAAACCAAACGGCATCACAAGGAACTCATAATGCCCATACCTCGTCCTGAAAGCTGTCTTAGGCACATCCACATCCTTCACCTTCAACTGGTAATACCCTGACCTTAAGTCAATCTTAGAGAACACAGCTGCTCCCCGAAATTGATCAAAAAGATCATCAATCCTCGGCAATGGATACCGATTCTTGATAGTCAATTTGTTAAGCTGACGGTAATCAATGCACATTCTCATAGTGCCATCCTTCTTCTTCACAAACAAGACCGGCGCACCCCAAGGTGAAACACTAGGCCGAATGAAACCACGATCAAGCAACTCTTGCAGTTGCGTCTTCAGCTCCTTCAACTCCTTAGGTGCCATTCGATAAGGGGTAATGGACACTGGAGTCGTGTTTTCATACAAATCAATCCCAAACTCCACTTCGCGATTAGGAGGCAATCCAAGAAACTCCTCAGGAAACACACCAGGAAACTCTCGCACAGTCCTGATATCTTGCACACGCAACTTCTTAGAGCTAGGATTCATCACAAAAGCGAGATAAGCTTCACAACCTTGTCTCAGCATCCGGCTCGCCTCCAATGTAGACACCACATTGGCAAGAAACTTCACATTCTCACCAACCACAACTACCTCATAATCATCCGCAAGTTTCAACGAAACTCGCTTATTCTCACAATCTACCACAGCTCGGTGCTCAACAAGCCAATCCATACCAAGGATTACATCAAAACCATAGAAAGGCAATTCCATAAGATCAACATGAAAAACATGATCTTGCACAACCAAAGGACATCTTCTATAAAGCTTTCGAGTCACAACAGTCTCGCCAAAAGAACTAGTGACACGCATACCAACATCCAAAGACTCAACAGGCAAACCAAGCAATTCAGCATGCTCACGCAAAATGTATGAGTGTGTAGATCCAGAATCAATCAAGGAAAGTAATGACAAGGATTGCAAAGTAAAAGTACCTGCGATCACATCCGTGTCATTTCTCCCCTCCCTCTGAGCATACACTCTGGCCTGGCCTCCACCCTCAGGCTGAACAGCTACAACATGAGCCACATTCCGACCACCTTCCTCTCTACGCTGGAAGTTACCACGGCCGCGCCCACGACCTCTCTGTGGTGCAACAACTCCAGGAGCACGTCCTTGGCCACCACCGACCAACAGAGGACACTCCCTCCTCATGTGATCAGCAGATCCACAATTCCAGCACGAGTTACTAGCCACCACAACAGGAGCCTGAACCTCCCTCGCTGCTCGAGGACAATCACGCCTCAAATGACCACGCGATCCACACGTCCAACATGTGTTCGGATCAGTTCTTGCCTTGTCTCCCTGAGCAAGCGCACCATGCCCTCCAGCACCTCGCCTAGCTGAAGGCTGAAACTTCCGATCACGTCCCCTCTTGTTCCGTCCACCACCAGAACTATACTCAGCAACTCGTTTACCAGCACTAGAACCAGCACTTCTAGAAGATAAACCCAAATTCATCTCAATATCCTTTGCTCTACCAACCAGCACATCAAAATCATTATACTCAGCAGCCAGCATATAAGTCTTCACTTCCGTCACCAAACCATAACGGAACCGTTCACACCTCTCTCGCTCGTCAGGAACAAGCTCAGGTGCATACTGACTAAGTCGAACAAACTGAACCTCGTACTCAGCCACTGACATGCTTCCTTGAGTAAGAGACATAAATTCCCTCTTCTTTTCATCCAAGTACCTCACACCCAAGTACCTTCTCTTGAAAATGTTCTGAAAGAACGTCCATGTCACATCAGCATCCGCCATCCCAGAGATAGTGGTTGTCCACCAAGTATATGCATCGTCCTGCAACAACGATACCACACATCCCAGCTTCTGCACATCAGTGCAATTCATTTGCCCCAAGATTCTCTTGGTACTTTCCAGACAAGACTCAGAACCTTCAGCAGACAAACCCCTGAACTCAGTCCCTCCCAGACTGCGCAAACGTTCCAAAGGTAGTCTAGCATTAGCATCTCCCTGATGCCCAGCTCCTTGAGCTCCAGCTACTGCTGCTCGAAAAGCTCCAGCAATGGCTTGCACCAGCATTGTCATGTCAGGAACAGCTTGCCCCTGACCAGCTTCAGATCCAGCGACCCCAGCACCAGCACCAGCAGCAGCTCCTTCACCCCCAGCACCACCACCACCAGGCGGAGGAGGTAAATCCACCACATTTTCCGCATTTTCCTCATTCTCATTTTGAGCCATAGCTCGCGTATTAATCCTCGTTTCTCTAAGAGGTGCCATTCACTAACAATGCAATCACAATGCAATAAACAAAGTCAGGCTCAGCAAGGTAAGCAATCCAAGTACTCAAGCTCATTTCCAATTAAAAACAAATCATTACATTAGCTTTGATTTGGCAATGGGTCCCTCTAACATGCTTCACCATAGCATACATCACAATTATAACATACTTACAATTCACACAACATGCTTTCATTCAACTAGCATACAATACATACATACACTCATCACCCACATATCAGTTCCCTAATAAATCGAGAACTTGGCTCTGATACCACCAAATGTAACCCCCTTAACCCGGCCTAGACGGTTGACCTGAATTAAGAAGTTTACACGGGGAAAACCAAAGTCAACCCGAAAGTCAACCTTGATTAACGACCCTTTTTTTTCTTTTAAACTTATCTAAATGCATGTTAACCCTAGATATGTTCACAAGATCGGCATACTCAAAGATCACCTCAAACCGAAACCATTTAGGGACTCGATTGCACAAATTATGATTTTAGGGACCAAATTGCAAATTCTGAAAATTACAAGGACTTAACCAACTTTTGAGTTACCATTATGTAATTAGTCATGTTTCATGCTTCTCTGCCAAATTTCAACTCAAACGGACATCTCAAACTCATTCAATTGCATAAACAAAGTTCAGGACCAAAACGCAAAGAATGCAGAACATTTAACCAACAATTTCAGTGCCCAACGGTCGAGTGTTTCGGAACAGGGATGATCCGTTCCGAAACGCGGGACCGTTCCGAAACAATTTCCGGAACAGGGCTTGACAGTGGCAAAACCGTTCCGGAACGGCTCTACCCGTTCCGGAACGCCAAGGCCATTTCAGGCCCCCTGTTCCGATACGGTAGCACCTGTTCCGAAACAGGCTGCCCAGATTGCAGATTTTTTTTCTGGTTTATCATGCTTTCGACCAATCAATCATAATCCAAAGACCCTCAAAACATACCAGCAAATCATTATATACTTAAGGAACATAATAGCATCATCCAATTCAATCATGGCATCAATTAAGGACAAATCCAACTCTATAGGCATGCATCCTATATTGAAAAACCATACAAACACCAAAACACCAAACCAACCTCAATAGGACCATTTACAAGTTCCAACATCATCAAAAGCATGAAATCAACCTAGGGAGTCCAAAACATCTCCCAAAACAACAACATAGGTCCCCCATTGCCAAATGCCCAAAAGCTAATAGTGTTAGGAAAACATTCACCATACATGAGCTTAGTTCTTCCCTTGGATTCTTGACCTCCTTGCTGCCCTTTATACACTTCAATGCTCTGCATTATTGGTTAAGAAAAGAGAGAGAGCGTAAGCACATAGCTTAGTGAGGAATGCTCATTTAAAACATCACAATAATGCATTTATAAAACTCCTTTCAGAACCTTTAGTTCAAACCACATTTGATCATGCACATATGTATATAAACCAAGCATTTCATGCTTCAAATCATTAACATGTCATATTGGCTTTCAAGTGATAATCATAACATTTTACAACTCAAAACACAACCAACAATCGAATGACAATCGGATACGCGGATTACAAGCGTTGTCCCATACGCTTCATACACACTACCAATATCAAGGTGGAGCATGGTACAATCACAACCCCTCAACACCCGTGATGGAGACTATGGTACAATCACAACCCCTCCACATCACTCATTGGTAGTTGTATAACATCACTAACGAGATCACGGGACATACAACACAAGATCCACACATGGACTTTAAACCACCATTGTGATCTTACCAAACACAAGGTCCACACATGGAATTTTAACCACCATTATGACCTTAACACAAGACCCACCCATGGACTTTTAACCACCATGGTGTTCTTAACCATCTCGTTAGTGTACTTGGATGGAGCATGGTACAATCACAACCCCTCGACATCCAAGGCGACTTTATTCACGGTGCACCCAATCCTATAGCCGGCTAACTATATCCGATTCAAGTACTTTAAAACCAACACATCACTTGCCAATATACATCATTTAACAACATTAATCCACTGTTTTAAAGCATTTAACAAAGCCATTATCATCATGCATCATAATGCATCAAAACCACATTTATCAATGTACAAAAACAAGGATCTCTTACCTTGAGCATCCTTCAATTCATTGCTTATAAAACCAGCAATAAACATGCTAAAATATGCTTTCAAAAACAGAATTTAACACATGCAAACAAATCACATTGCATTCAACCAACACATGGTTCATCAACAAGAGAGTTTTTCCGAAAACTTACTCTTGAGCTTAGCTAAGTTGTTTAGACTTAATCTAAGCTCCCAAACCTTCAAAACATTGGTTTCAAAGCTGAAAACCAAACTTCACTCACCGATTCCGTTTCGCAACTTTGCCGAAACACCAATCAAGCTTCCGGATCAACTCCACAAGGATCCGAAGATGTCTCCCCTGTTTTAAACACATCAAAGCAGAGGATTAATGCATCATCATGCATTAATATCTTCAAAAAAGACACCTAAACTCGCTGCTCTCAACAACACTCACATTTCGGCTACCAAACACAACCGAAATCACATCCAAACATCACTACAACACTACCCAGCCAAGATCCATCAATTCCAATCATTCATAAACCTCAATTAACATCCAAAAAGGATCTAACCACGTCCTTATACCTCCAGCTATAGCAGATCACCAAGATCACCCCAAAAACCACCAAAAACTCAAGCAAAACTTAGGAAAATCAACCTATTCGGGATTGCATTGATTAAACCTCAATTTCTCATCAATTATACATCCAATTTACATTAAAAACACATCTCAAAACAGTACCCAACCATTTCATACGAATTTCATCAAAGATTAACCAAATCTTGCATTTTAAAGCCAAGATCAAGAACACAACTACAAAACCTTTAATAAAACACAAATCAAGGATTGAGAACTTGAGAATTTCAGTAAAGAACTGAGTATTTAGAGGAGAAGGACGTTCATACCTCTAAATGTGAGTTTCTCCCTTTTTGGAACCAAGATTCTTGAAAATCCAATAAGCAAATGCTAAGGTTTTGATGTAGAAATGATTAGAGATCAAATGAAGATTGAAATCTCATCTTTGGAAGTCAAAATCAGAGGGAAATTTGCTGGAGAAAAGTGTTTGGGTTGAGAGAAAAGTTGAGAGAAAAGAAATGGAAATTTTGGAGAAAAGTTAGTTATGACAAAATATCTTTTCCCTCCCTTTTACCTTTAATTTAAAACTATTAATTAATTGATTAATATTAAGAAAAATCTGGAGAAACTCTTCTTGGGTAAATAGCTCCTTAAAGATTCAAAGTTTCAATCCTTTTTAAAACAGTCACCAAGTTTTCGAAAATTACATTTTAGTCACTAAACCAAAATGTCACACTTCCAAACCTCATTTTGTAAAATTGATTTCACCAATCTCTTTTATATAATAAAAGAGGATTTTAAGACATTTTTCCATATTTTTAATGCATCCCGAACTAGGCTCTCCTAAAAATCACATTTTATATTCGAACCGCACTCTGACCAGACCGGTCCAAACCCAAAACTTCTAAGCCCAAAATTGGGGCATTACAGGAAGAATTGGATGATGCTCTTCATCAAGTCTACCGACTACATGGTGTGGGATGTGGTTGAAGAAGGTCCATACATTCCCATGAAGAGAGATAGTGAAGCAAGACTTGTCCTAAAGGTGAAAGCCGAAATGACGGAAGATGAACAAAGAAGGATGCAAGTGAATGATAAAGCTCTTCATGTCATCTTTTGTGCACTTGGTTCGGATATCTACTCCAAGGTGTCTTCGATCGAGAATGCCAAGGAGGTTTATGACACCCTCGAGAAAACATATGAGGGAACTAGTGATGTCAAGGAAACAAAAATTGGGCTACTCAATCTAAGCTACGAAAATTTCAAGATGGATCCCGATGAGAGTGTTTCCAAGATGTTTGATCGATTCTCGGTCATTGTCAACGGATTGAAGGGTTTCGGTGAGATCATCCCCGAAGACAAGCTAGTGAGTAAATTGTTGTACTCTCTTTCGGAATCATGGGATAGCAAGAGAACGACTATTATTGAAGCTTGAGATTTGAAGACTCTCAAGCTTGATGCTCTTGTTGGATCTCTACTCACCCATGAGATCATGAGAAAGGGAAGAGAAGAAGAAAAGAAAATGGAAGAGAAGAAGGTTGAGAAGAAGAAGGTTGGAATCGCTCTTAAAGCTTCATACCATAAAAGCGATTCGAGCGAAGATGAAGATGAGGAGATGGTCATGTTGGCCAAACGGTTCACTCGCTTTATGAAGTTCAATCGTGGGAGAAAGTTCATTAGAAAAGGAGACTTCAAGAGCAAGAGTAAGGAAGAGGAGAAGGACCAAATCACTTGCTATGAATGCAAAAGGCCTGGCCATATCCGTTCCGAATGTCCCCAATTGAAGAGGAAGAGATTTGGGAAGAAGAACAAGCTCAAAGCTCAAGTAGCAACTTGGAGTGACGATGAGTCATCTGATGAGGAGAAGGAAGTGGCCAATCTTTGTCTCATGGCCATTGATGATGAACCAAAGGTAAATCCTAACTCATCTAATTTTGATTTTACCTTTAATGAGCTTCAAGATGCTTATGATGAATTGCAAGAGATTTACGATGAGTTAGTTGAAAAATATAAGGAATCCATTTTGAGAAACAAGAAAAACATTTTTTATTTGAAAAATCAAAATGAAACATTTTCAAGAACTAACTCCGAATTGGAAAAGAAGGTTTTGTTTTTAGTAAATCTTTCAAATGATCTTAAAACGAAAAATCTTGAACTTGAAAAAATTCTTTCTGATTTTCAAGATTATCACACAAAGGAAGTGGATAATCTTAAAGCATCAATTGCTATTGGAAAAAACCATTTTGAAAAAGGAAACTCTTCTAAATCTCAATATGTAAAAAGAAAACATTTTATTCCTAAACAAAGAAATTTTCATAAGCAATCTAGAGATCAAAAGGTTAGAAGTGTTTGGGTTCCTAAAGAACTCATTATTTCTAATAATATGAATGCTATTGCTTCTTGGATTCCTAAGGGAACCAAAATTTTGAAGGCTAACACACATGGACCCAAAATGATTTGGGTACCAAAAATCAAGGCCTAATTTCTTTGTTTGTAGGGGGAGCATTGCTACAAGGCCAAAGCTTCAAGCCAAAACTCACGGTACCTTGATAGTGGATGCTCAAGACATATGACCGGTGACAAGAGTAGATTCGTGGAACTAAAGCCAAAAAGTGGTGGAGTGGTAACTTTCGGTGACAACTCCAAAGGCCACATTGAAGGAATAGGCTTCATTGGTAATCACTCTTCTATTTTCATTAAAAATGTTTTGTATGTCAACGGTCTTAAACATAATTTATTGAGCATTAGTCAATTATGTGATAAGGGTCTTAATAGTTTATTTGATAAAAGTGGTTGCAAAATTGTGAACATTAAAACAAATCAACTAATGCTCATAGGACATAGAATAGACAATATCTACATGGTGCATTTAGATGACATCCAATCATCTCATACATGCTTAGTTGCACATGATGAACATGACTCATGGCTTTGGCATAGAAAATTAGGACATGCTAGCATGAGTGTCTTAGAGAAATTAATTTCCTTTAATCTAGTTAGAGGTTTACCCAAACTTAAAGCATGTTGAAACCCAACTCTGAGACTAACTCCACCGCATTTGAACTTAGTTACCAATTCCACACACAGTAAATCAACACTAAATAATTATTGGGTAAACTACACAAATGACCACTGAACTATGAGTTTGGTGTCAAAATGACCACTATATTAGTTTTTCGGCAAATACACCACACAACTATTTAAATGGTTCCATTTTAGCCACACGTCGTTAAAAAAATGAAAAAGTTAACGGAACTGTTAAAAATTTGGTATAATTACACATTTGGTCCCCTATATTTATAAAATATATCAATTTAGTCCTAATTTTAATCTAATAAAATAAATTAATTATTCAATAAGATGGTGACAAGTGTAACCACTTGTTTAAAGGAGAAAGACAAAATTTAAGCTTTTGCTTAAGAGGGAATTCAAACCTGCGTGTGATAGAAAAAAAGTAGTGGCTTAGCCACTGCACCAAGCACATCTTCGTGCTACAAATTACCAGACTTTTTATATATCTCTTCTTGGTTTTTACATCTATATGCTTAAAGCCCAAACCCTAAACATTAAGTTCACTAATTTATAACATTAAACCTTAAATATTTCAAATTAATTTTACACCAGATATTTCAAATTAAATTAACATATATAAACCTTAAACCTTAAACCCTAAACCCTAAATATTTCAAATTAATTTCACGGTAAATATTTCAAATTAATTTCACATATATAAACCCTAAACCCTAAATATTTCAAATTAATTTGAAATATTTAGGGTTTATATATGTGAAATTAATTTGAAATGTTTAGAGTCTAGGGTTAGGGTTTAAGGTTTATATATGAGAAATTAATTTGAAATATTTAAGGTTTATATATGAGAAATTAATTTGAAATATTTAAGGTTTAGGGTTAGGGTTTAAGGTTTATATATGAGAAATTAATTAAAAATATCTAGGGTTCATGGTTTAAGGTTTAGGGTTTAGGGTTATATATGTGAAATTAATTCGATGATTATATATAATAAATTAAAAGAATGAATGTAGAAAATATAAGGCACATATATTTAATTTTCCAAATTAAAGCATGATGATGTGCTTGGTGCAGTGGCTAAGCCATTGCTTTTCTTCTTATCACATGCAAGTTCAAATCCCCTCTCAAGAAAAAGCTTGAATATCGTTTTTTTAAAAAAATTTTGGGCACTAATACTATTTAAATATATATCAAAGATTGTATTTCATAGCACAAAAAAGTGCTTAGCCTAATGGCAAGCAATCTCCATGTTAACATTTTTCCACCTCCAATTGGGTGTGACACGTGTCCCTATACCCGCACCTGACCCGAAGATATTCTTTTAAAAATCCAACCCGAAAATAAATACACTAAACCCGACCCATAGAAAATAGTTAATTTTTAGGGACCTAATTGTAAAAAATAATTTTAGGAGACATAATCGTAAAAAATATAATTTTAAAGACTAAATTGTAAATAAAAATTCAATTTTAAGGACCTAATTATAAAAAATATATAAAATGAAGTATTATTATAAATATTCTTACAAAATTTAAGAAAAAATTACACAATTAATCTTGGATCAGATCAAATATTTTGACCCTTAACCAACTCAGCCCGAACCTAATTTTTTATTAAAAAAATTCAACCCAATCGAGTCGAGTGGATACCCAACCGGGTCAGGTAAAATGCCCATCCCTATGAATCCACATACGTCTAAAGCTTGCACAATAGCTTTTCCCTTACAATTATCAGTTCTTTTGCAGAAAAATCACATTTAAAGTCCCCATGGCTTTTTAAGAATCAACTAAGCATCCCCTTCAGGAACGACTTTTGAAAGTCCTGTTGTGACAGTTGTTGGTGGTAACTGGTAATATAAAATAAAATGCTTAATATAAAAATAAGTGTCTAAATAATATCTCTAGTTAATTTTAAATGTTTAATGTTTTGTTTGATTAATTTTAGATATTTGATAGTTAACTGTCATTAAAAAAATTCGTTAACCAATCAAAACATAACACACATAATATTTATTTTATTTTTTTAAAAAAAACTTAAAATAAAAATTCTCACCCAAATTTTAAATTTTTTAAAAAATCTCGAAATTCTTTAAATTTTATAAAATAGTCTTCAAATCCTTAAAATATCTCAAACCTAAAATAATAGGCTCACCATTATTCGCCGTCAGTCACCGCCCTTAGGTCCACACCTTCGATCGCCGGACTTAGTGGGTCATTTCTTCCAATATGGCATCGTTAGAAAGGACAAACGACGTGCCAGCCGAACATCGATTTTACATTTTATGTTCGGCTGACACGTAGTAATTTTCGACAATGCCATGTTGAAAGAAATGATCGGGCGAGGTATGATGATCAAAGAAATCGACTTAGAAGCGACGACCGGCGACGGAAGGAAAGGCGATTTGGAGGATTGAGTTTGAGATATTTCAAAGATTTGGGGAAATTGAAATTTTTTGAAAAATTAAAAATTTTAAATTTTTTCGTCAAAAATTAAAATTATTAGTACTTGTCAAGCACTAATTAATTAATAAATTAAAAAAACTTTTAACTACTAAACATCTAACTTTATAAAGGTATAAACTATTTTTACCATCAAATAATTAAAACCTTTAAAGTTAATAATATGTATAGTTTATGCGCTTATTTATATATATTAATCCTATGGAAAATTCTCTCACACTACTTTTCAAATCAAGCAGTTAAGGAGATTGGGATGGGTGGGATTCTTTTCGCAATTTTAAATCAATTTCTTTTTTATTATTTAATTAGAAGAATGACTCTCGTCTAAAATTATTTAAGAAAATGACTCTCTATTTGTCCACGTCAAATAAATTTGTGTTCTACAAAAAAACGAATTTTAAGTTTGCATACTATAAAAAGCAAGTTTTATGTTAAAAACACGATAAATTAATTTTTTTTCTAACTTACTCAACATGAAATTCGTATTTCTAAAAAGCGAATTTCGAGTTCGTGTCCTGTAAAAAACGAGTTTGCTTTATGTGGACAATTTGAATGTCATTTTTTCAAATAATCTTAAATGAGATTGTTTTTCTAATCAAATCATAAAAAGAAATATTGATTTAAAATTGCCGATTCTTTTAGTACTCACTTTTGTCTTATATACAAATTCACCTCTAAATTTTTCCTTCAGAAATAAACTTCAACTCTTCATTTAACACACCACAGTTATCTACTTATTTTCTTTATCCTCTTCTCATGTAATACTCTGAATTGTTAAATTATATTTTATGAATTCGTAAATCACGAAATTATTTTAGGGATTAAAATATTAATTTTAATTGGTGAGAAGTATTGTTAGATAGATTATTAGAAGATATTAGTTGGCAATTAGTTAGTTAGTTATGTGATAGGTTCTTGGTTCTTTGTTACTATATAAACAATTATATCCTAGTTTCCTAAGTAAGTAAAAGTCTATATTTTGTATTCACAGTTGACTAAACTCTGTATTCTTTGATTCATTAATAAAGTGTAAAGAAACGGTATCGTTTCATTTCTTCATTGCTCAAGATCAAGATACGGTGTCGTATCTCACACACCGTTACTTTCCCAATTTCCACTTCTCAATATGGTATCAGATTCTCGAGAAGTCTCTTCCGCTCTTGAAGGTTCGAGGGGATTCAAGAACGATGATCCCACGGATCCTTACTATATTCATCCCGGTGAGAATCCGGCGTTGGTTCTTACGTCGGCGTTGTTGAATGGTTCTAATTACCATCCATGGGCGCGGTCTATGAAGATGAGCCTAATTTCGAAGAACAAATTAGGGTTCGTCGATGGTTGGATCTCGCAACCCCGGTCCGATGCTCCACGTTTTGATGCCTGGACGAAGTGTAACAACCTTGTGTTGTCCTGGATTCAGCGTGCCCTAAGCCCAGAGATTGCGCAGAGTGTTATATGGATTGATAGCGCTTTAGAACTCTGGACGGATCTGTTCGACCGCGGTATCGTTTCATTTCTTCATTGCTCAAGATCAAGATACGGTGTCGTGTCTCACACACCGTTACTTTCCCAATTTCCACTTCTCAATATAGATTAACGTTAGTCCGAAAACAAAACAGTAAAAAATAACAAAATGTATTGAAACATAAGATCGAAAAAAGCAGCATAGAATTTATAACAGAAATTAAGAGGAATGGAATCGAATAAAATACTTGATAGCAGACTGGAATTCGATTGAAGAGAGAGTTCAGGATGTTTTCACAATTTTCGTAAGACAAATTTGACCGCTCATTTAGTGGATTGTAACCTCATCTTTTTCTATCACCAAAAATTAATTTTAAAATAGGAAAAACAATGTGTCTTTCCCTTGTAGCTTTGCCAAATAAAGAGATTTACACTAAAGATTTATTGAAAGTTCGAATAATGTAGCAGTAAATATAAAGCAAATTTGTTATAGTGCTTCAGCCTCCAAGTGTAAAAGAAATCAGAAGAACCATTTGACTTATAATCTAGAATACCATAGGGTGATAGGGAGATGGTATCTTGTCAATATATCTAAATTTGAGTTCCGTAAACTCTCTGTTTGAGTTTTTGAGCAGGACAAACGATCATGTTAAGATCTTAGAATGAACTATCTAAATCAAGAATGAGGGAAAGAGAGACGACACTCTCTTTTTGTTTTATTGATTTTTTTTAACTGTAATACCTTCGAAGAGAAGGCCAGTAATTTATATACAATATTACTCTGATGATGTAGTTTTCAACAGTCTAACATCCCTAAACTATTCTTAACCAACTTCAGAGAGAGTGATGCAGTACAACCAGACCTATCTGCACCCACTGTTATATTCCCCTTACTACCCTAAATCTGGGTTGATTTAATATCTGGGTTTTATTTATTTATTAATGAAATCTAAAGAAAATGCTCCTGAACTCTTTAGCTTTAATGGCTGCCTCACGCTTATTATGATTCTTTTTTATTGGGCCTTCGATTTCTGGGTATTTTTCTTTTCAGCTACTGTTTCATTGATTGGATTTTATCTTGCATGGTAGTGGTTTTTTTGGGTGATTCAAGCAGTTGGTCTTGGTTATACTCGGGTTGTCGTTGAGACGGACAATCGAGATGTTTTCAATTGGTTATGCCACCGAGATCCTTTTCAAATCCCTTCGAGCTTGAGGGGACACCTTGCAGAGATTTTAGCACGAAGTTGGGAGGTTAAGTTTTCTTGGGTGAGGCGCGAGGCAAATACTATTGCGGATATGATGGCGAAGAGGGTTAACGACTTGCCCCTTGACTACTACCGATTCATCGACCCTCCGGCGATGGTTTTGGATGCTATCCGTGTAGAGGCTGATGTCGACGAGGGCATGGTGCATGCAGGAGTGGCTGGCAGTGTTGGCAATGCTGCAATCTGATTGTGTTGGCTTTGTTTTGGTTCTTTAGGGTGTTTCTTTGTTTTAGTTGGTTGTTAATGTAATGGTATGGTTGGATTATACGGTTGATCTTGTATCTTAGCTCTATTACATGTACTCTTTTTCCTCCATTAGGTCTAGGGAGGTTTTTTAACGAGGCATGTAATAGATGCTTTTCCCCTTTAATTCAAAAAAAAGACTTGCTTATGAGTTTACTTAATTGGAATGTATAAATAATGTCCTAATTGACTAATTCTGTCAATTTGGATTATTATAGCAAAGGAAATGTTGTGTTATTTCGTTGTGATTGAGCTGATGTTAATACTACTCGATGCACTAAAAGAGATCAATTTAGTTTTACTATGGTAAACTTCTCTCGATTAATTCACAGATGTCAACAATTGATGGATGAACCATATGTATTTTCTTCCCAAGTGAAACAAGTTTTTTACTGTCATGATCCAATGGACAAGGGTTGGTATGTTGTCCTCCGTAACACCCCCAGAGACTTGATAGACATCGGAGATGGAAGTAGTGATGACATTGAAACAAGATCAGAAATTTTGCCTTTTACAGCCCAAAACTTAGATGGAACAATTGCTAGTTCTAGTACACAATTCCAATGTGTTCGGGAGGACATGGATGTAGATTTTAATGAAAACTGATGACATAACAATGTAATAACATATTATAACTCTAACTCATGTTGTATACATATAGTAATAGTAATATTGTCACTAGTTTCTAAAATTGTTGTTTGTTTATTGCAGATATTATGCCTAGGAGGAAACTGAGTGACTTGCGGATTGTTCAAGTTCCTCGAGAGGAGGAAGTAACAAATAATGATGACATGTTTGGTGTTGGATCTTCACAAGTTTCGGAAACAACTGAAGAAAATGTAGAAATCGAAGGTAATATTGAACACTTTATTTAAATGGTAGATGTTTTTCTTGTTTTGACTTGACTTTAAAATTTTCATTGAATATTTCTTATATAGTTGAAAATGGTCGAAGACGCAAAAGTAGAGGGCGCATGATGTTGACGGATTTATACCATCTTCGTCCCGAGGAACGAGTGAAAGTTTCAAGAAATGATGTTGACCAACCTATTGGGAAAGAAGCAGGTGTTCTGGCCAATTTCATAAGCATGACTGCACGTAATGCATCACTTTTGCCGATCAATTATGAGTCATAGCGTGAGATGCCATGACACGCGTCGTATAGTGTCAAAAGTAAATCCTTAAACTCAAATAAATAAGAATAAAATAGTATAGCGAGAGTAAGAGTCGATCCACAGGGAATAGGAGTTCTAACACCCTTTCGTTCTGACTTAGACCAAGAAACCTGTAAAAATAAAAGTGTGTGTGTGTGTGTGGGGGGGGGGTTAGAGAAGTGATTTGAGTAATAAAAAAGAAAAAATAATAAGAACGGAAATAAGTATTGAAAATGGATTATGAAATGAATTAGCCTCAAGCTACGCTTTGCCACGACATCCTCGATCACCGAAATTGATTTTTCTTCAACTTTCTTACCGGTTACAGTCTACAAGACCCAACCCTTGCAACTTACTTCTCTTGGGTAAACTCGACTCCCATGACAATCCTTGAAATCAAGCTTTAGTTGGTTAGCTACGGCAATCGATGCTAACTCAAGTCTGAGTTAGTGCTGGAGAAGCCCGTGCTCGGATAATCGTCTCGATGAGAATTGCTTCCGATTTTGATTCTCCTTAGTGGACCGCCACTAAGTTTGTTATTAGGGAGTTGAATTGGCTACAAGCTTTTCCTCGTCCCCAACGATGGATCTAAACCACTTCAACCCGATGCGCGCTCTCGGAATGAAACAATTGAGATTCCTAAAGATTAGGCCGATCGCCTAATCAATTTTACAGAGAATATAAAAAAGAATTGTTGAAGGAATGAAGAACTCTTCTAATCTCACGAGTTTAGTCGGGTTTGGCGTTGCTTTTGGCTAAAGAGGATTTAGTTAAGCATGGTTAGTGAAGAAACCATACTTAATTAAATAATGAAAGAAATGGAGAAAATGGAAATGGAGAAAAATAGAGAACTTTATTAAACTCAAAGGTAGAAGAGAACAATGAGCAAGTGATGTCTAACTCACCCCCAAAGTGGGGTATTTATAGTAGCTAAAAACCCTAAAAACTAAAATGATAAATCTCAAATTTAATTTAAATTACATAAAATAATTATCCCAAGTTTGAATTTTAAAAATTAAAATCCGGATGATAGGCTATTTGATAAGCGTCTTGATAAGCTATCACTGCTGCTGACGTGGCGCCCAGTCAGCATTCATGCCCTGATTCATGCCCTGATTCATGCCCATGAATCTGCCCACGACTCTAGTATTTCCAGCATCACGTAACATGCATGAGAACAACATAAAACAGCCTAGTTAAGTCCCTCAAACTTATATTTAATCGAAATAAGGACCAAAAACATAACCAAAATAAATACTCATCAAATTCCCCCTCATTTATCCGATACTTGTCCTTAAGTATCTCAAAATTAAACAAACCTAAGCTCAAGTTGTCATTCTTAATTTCACGAAGTCTCAAAGTTTTCGATATGATTAAGCATCTAAACATGAAAGAAAAATAATGAGCAAAATAGATAAATGACAAGATTAAGAAATTTAAGCAAAAACGACATTCCAATATCCTACTAACATCAATGATGCAAACCAAGTACCCTCACAAGGAATCACTCATGTCACTCAAAGTGTTTAAAGGTAGAGAAAAATCACTCGAGACAAAACTAATTAGAGCATTACTATAGGCTTGTGGTTAAATCTAATCTCCACTACTAAGTATGAATGTGATGCAAAAATCAAGAGGTCTTAAAAAGGGTTGTAACGGGGCTAAGGTTCGGGTAGGATACAAGCCGAAAAATAAGGGTTAAAGTTCAAGACAAAAGTTATCCCAAAGATTTATTCGAAACTGTTTTTGTTTTTTTTCTTCTTTTTTTCATTCGAATCAAAACTGTTCAGCAGCATTTTTTTAACTGCACTGCTATTTTTCTGCTCTTCTTTACTGCAGATTCGAATGATTTTCTGCACAGTTTTTTTCTACACTGCATATTCGAAACAGTTTCTGCACAGTCTTTTTTTTTCTGCACAATGTTCTCTGCTCTACCGGACTGCATGATTTGAATATGTTTTTTTGGAAACAATTTTGTCTTGAAAAAGTGACCAAAATAATGAAAATAATAAAAAAACGAATTAGGCTAAAATATGGTGAATCTCAAGAAAAAGGCCAAGGCTCAAAATTGTTTCACTAAGGGAAAATAATTAAAGGGTATGCAATTTGTTTGGGAGGAGAAAGGGTTAAAACCTAGTACCTCAATCATATTTAAGCATCATATTCAAATAACGTAATCTCAAAAAGAATTTAAACACAAGTTCTAGAATGCAACTAATTTAGCTATGCACACTCAAAGAAACAAAGAGCAAAAATAATGCATGCTCATTAGACTCAAAACTCACAAAAATTATCTTGTGTACCTAGGTAAGCATCATGTCAATTAATAGAGAAAGAAATGTCATAAAAAAAGATTTTATGGAAAAATTAATCATGCCAAAATCTACCATGCAACCTAAAATTTTCTAACAAGATAGATACAAAATCATACGGAAACAATGAGACGAGGCCAAACTAAGGATTAAACAAGGAACTTAAAGTAAATAAAATCAAGAAATCAAGAGAACAACCAAACGGATAAGCAATATGAAAATTTGACAAGCATATCTCACTCCCCCCCCCACTTAAATCATTTTACCTCAAAATAAAATACTCCCTGATTGCAGAAGAGCATGTTTCGGTAGTGGGCTCCGAGTCTGGTGTAGGGGCGGAGGCGAGCTTGCTCTCGAGTTCGGACCATGGTGGTGGTAATGGTGGACGATCGGGTGATGAAGGTTGAAGATGAAGTGATAATGGCGGCTGATGTAGTTTAATAAAAAGAACAAAATATAAGAAGAAAGGTTTATTGGAAATGAACGAGTGAAGTGGTATTTGTGTTTATAAGGGGTGTTTCAAAAATTGGTAGGGTCCACGGAATATATATATATATATATAAAATAATAATTTAAAAGATCTATATATGTATAGATTATGATTTAAAATCAACAATAATTTAGGATAATAAAGATAAGGGTTAAATTTAAAAATAAATAAGATAATATATATATATATATATATAATATAGTTTATGATTTAAATTTAAAACTAATTATAACTTACGTGAATTTAAATAAAAAGATAATATATAATAAATAAATTATTAAGATAGATTATAATAAATATATTATTAGAGGGGGTAAAAAAAGAAAAATAAATAAAAGAGAAGGAGATGTGGGTTCCATATTCGATTGATGTGTATGATGCACCTGAAAATGAAATAGAATGAAAATATGAAAATGAAAAACAATAATTCAAGACATGAAATGAAATGAAAAAAAATGAGTTGCCTCCCATTCAGCGTTTTATTTAACGTCGTGAAGCTCGACGACCTGGTTCAGACTACAGGCATTGCGACAAATACTTCTTCCAGTTCTTGCGCTTTATCCAACTGAGTATTTCCCTACGAGAAATTTTGTGATTATGGAGTTTTTTTTACTGGAAAAATTTCTCTTTCACTCTTCAATTTATCTAGAGATAATTTTAACTCCAAATTCAATTCTCGCAAAATGAAATAAAACATTTTAAATTTTGATGGAGTTAGGCGTAAATCAGAATGAACAGAAGAAACATTTTTCAACTCCTTAATTCCTTTGCCGCGATCCTTCAAATCCCTGCACGAATCATCAACAGATTTAGATTCTATAAATTCTTCAACGGCGGGCTCAATAACATCTATAAAATTTATACTAGCAACATTATTAGGATGTCGCATCGCTTTGTAAACATCAAATTTTACCACCTCGCCATCGAATTCCATTATAAGGATCCCGCTTCTCACATCGATTTTCGTATTTGCAGTACATAAAAATGGACAACCAAGGAGGATTTCGGAAGAATTATTAGTCTGATCGTTTTCCATGTCTATGACATAGAAATCTACCAGAAAGATTAAATCGTTTACCTTTACCAGAACATTCCCTAGCAATCCTTCCGGGTAAATTATGGATATGTCCGCCAGTTGTATGGTTACTTTCGTATCCTTCAAAGGCTCAGTAGAAAGTGAGTTATAAAATGAAAGTGACATAACATTAATTGAGGCCCCTAAGTCACACATTGCTCGTTTAATACCCACTTTTCTGATTTTGCAGGGAATGACGAACATACCTTGGTCCTTCAATTTCGGCGGTAACCTTCGCTGAAAAACTGCCGATACATGTTCTCCTAGATTAACTTTTTCAACTCCTATAAGACGAAGTTTGTTAGTACATAAATATTTCAAAAATTTAGCATACCTCGGGATTTTTTGAATTACGTCAAGGAGTGGGATATTAATTTCCACTTTTTGAAACATATCTAGGATCTCCTTTTCTTCGGCTTGTTTATCTTTCTTCACTAATCTCAATGGGAAGGGAGGTGGCACGGCATAGGGGATGGTTTAGGGGTCGGGTTCGGTGTATCTTTTTCAACGGGAGATGTTGCCTTTTCTTTACCTTTCTTTTGAACGCCATCCTCCGTGGCTTCTGGTTCGACGACTGTACCACTTTGTAGAGTGATGGCATTCACACTCTCTCTTGTATTGGGCTCCGTTTGAGAAGGTAATTTTCCTTTGGATTCTAAGCGACTTACCGCTAACGTCAGTTGACTTATCTGTTTGTCAATTGCTTCAAAGTGAGTTTCGGTCCTTAGTTGAAATTTTTCTTGGGCTAGCGCCAACCTTTCAACAATTGACTTCAACGAAGGCTTATGCGGTTGATATTGTTGTGGTGTAGTTGGTTGATAAGCTTGATTTGGCCTCTGGTTTTGTGCGTAACCGAAGTTTGACTGGTTTCTCCATCCCTGATTATATGCATTTCCTATGGCATTGGCTTGAGAGATATCATCTTCCCGAATCATCGGACAACAGCCTGTCGGATGTTTTGGACTAGTACAGATTCTGCAAAGTATAACTGTTCTTCTTTTATTTGCAACAAGAGATTGCACTATTTCAGCTAATTTATCAATCTTATTTTCTAAAGAAACTGTGCTTCCTCGCGAACCCTTCGAGATGGTTCGCTAGATTGATTAAACCTTTGCGAGTTGGCGGCCATGGTTGATATCAGTGTTTTAGCCGCAGTTGGGGTCATATTGACTAGAGCTCTGCCGCATCTATTACTTTCATATCCATAGGTGTCAATCCTTCATAAAAATACTGAAGAAGGGTTTGTTCCGACAATCCATGTTGTGGACAATTTGCACACAACTTTTTAAACCTCTCCAGTATTTATATAAAGATTCAGATTCCCTTTGTTGAATGCTTAGGATGCTGTGCCTTATTTCGCTCGCTTTTACCGCAGGGAAGAACCTGTCAAGAAAAGTTTAGCCATGTCAGTCCAAGTTGTAACAGATTTTGAGGGTAAATCAAATAACCAATCTTTTGCGATATCTGCTAAAGAAAATGGAAAAGCTCTAAGTTTAATTTGGTCATCGGATACTCCCTAAGGCTTTGTGCTTAGACAAACCATGTGAAATTCATTCAAATGTTTGTGAGTATTTTCCGTTGGCAAGCCGTGAAAAGTAGGTAAAAGGTGGATCAAACCCGTTTTTAGCACGAACAATGTTTCACCATTTGGGAAGGTTATACACATTGGTTGTTGGCCATCGGGAGCCACATTTAGCTTGCGAATAGTTTGATTTTCGTCTCCCATTGGATCTGGTTCGTAGTTTAACTCTGCTTCGAATGTGATCTCTAGACCGCGTTCAAATCTTTGCTGGCGTTGTTTGTTTTTCTTTTCTCGAAGTGTTTGTGCGTGCAACTTTCGGGCTAGTGCTTCGATTTCTGGGATGAGTTCAAATTGTTCTCCCGGATTGCTCCTGGTCATAAATCAAATGAAACAATATTAGTACTTTGCCTTATTCCCCGACAACAACACCAATTTTGACATGCGTCGTATAGTGTCAAAAGTAAATCCTTAAACTCAAACAAATAAGAATAAAAATAGTATAGCGAGAGTAATAGTCGACCCGCGCAGGGAATATGAGTTCTAACACCCTTTCGTTCTGACTTAGACCAAGAAACCTGTAAAAATAAAAGTGGGGGGGGGGGGGTTAGAGAAGTGATTTGAGTAATAAAAAAGAAAAAAATAATAAGAACGAAAATAAGTATTGAAAATGGATTATGGAATGAATTAGCCTCAAGCTACGCTTTGCCACGACATCCTCGATCACCGAAATGGATTTTTCTTCATCTTTCTTGCTGGTTACAGTCTACAGGGCCCAACCCTTGCAACTTACTTCTCTTGGGTAAACTCGACTCCCAGTGCAATCCTTGAAATCAAGCTTTAGTTGGTTAGCTACGACAATCGATGCTAACTCAAGTCTGAGTTAGTGCTGGAGAAGCCCGTGCTCGGATAATCGTCTCGATGAGAATTGTTTCCGATTTTGATTCCCCTTAGTGAACCGCCACTAAGTTTGTTCTTAGGGAGTTGAATCGGCTACAAGCTTTTCCTCGTCCCCAACGATGGATCTAAACCACTTCAACACGATGCGCTCTCTCGAAATGAAACAATTGAGATTCCTTAAGATTAGGCTGATTGCCTAATCAATTTTACCGAGAATCTAAAAAAGAATTGTTGAAGGAATGAAGAACTCTTCTAATCTCACGAGTTTAGTCGGGTTTGGCGTTGCTTTTGGCTAAAGAGGATTTAATTAAGCATGGTTGGTGAAGAAACCATACTTAATTAAATAATGAAAGAAATGGAGAAAATGGAAATGGAGAAAAATAGAGAACTTTATTAAACTCAAAGGTAGAAGAGAACACTGAGCAAGTGATGTCTAACTGACCCCCAAAGTGCGGTATTTATAGTAGCTGAAAACTCTAAAAAACTAAAATGATAAATCTCAAATTTAATTTAAATTACATAAGATAATTATCCCAAGTTTGAATTTTAAAATTAAAATCCGGATGATAGGCTATCTGATAAGCGGCTTGATAAGCTATCACTATTGCCGACGTCAGCTTCTAGAAGGTGCTGACGTGGCGCCCAGTCAGCATTCATGCCCTGATTCATGCCCATGAATCTGCCCACGACTCCAGTATTTCCAGTTTATTTCCAGCGTTACGTAACCCGCATGAGAACAACATAAAACAGCCTAGTTAAGTCACTCAAACTTATATTTAATCGAAATAAGGACAAAAAACATAACCAATATAAATACTCATCATGCCAAATAGTAATAAAAATCAGGCTGTGGATCATGTGAAGGTAATAATGTCATTGTAATAAATAATTCATTACAATACGATAATAATCTATATTTACTTTGGTTGTGTCATTTGTAGGAGAAATTTTCTTTAGAGGTCTCGGACGATTATGTGAAGCACGCGTTAGGGAAGAAATGGAGAGACCATAAGAGTTTTTTGAAAAAGAAATATTTCAAGAATAATCTCAGCTTGCAGGAAAAGATGCAAAAATGTCTCACCTGGAATGCTCTGGTATTAATGGGAAGACGCAGTCAGATTTTGGAGTTCAACGAAAGGAGAGGTATGATCGATGCACTTTAAAAAGAATACTACTATGTCATTAAAATATTGCCTTTATATGTAATACAACTTTTAAATTTAGGATCGAGAGCGTGTTGGAGTTGCTAGCAGATAGCAACAGAAATGTACTCATACAACCGGGTCGAAGAGCTTTGCTCGTATAGCTAATGACGAGGTATTGTTTTCTTATCGTTTATTGATTATTTTTTAATCTACTACTTTTTCGTAAGTATTAGTTTTTATTATACATTGTAGCAAGTTACGACCGGCAATAGCATTGGACGAGTAAAGCTCTTCGACATTACACACACAAAAAAGATGGCTCTCCTATCACTCCTGAAGCTGCAGAAATTATGGTATATTTATTGGACACAATCTGGATTATGTTATGTTTCTATCAATATTATAACATGTTTGTATTAAATATGGATTATGTTATGTTTGAATCCGTTTTTCTTACATGATTATCAGGCAAAATCGAAGGATAAAAAAGATGGAGTATGAAGCTACGGCTTCAACTAATGGTTCTTCTAATGTGGATGAGATCGACAATCAAGTTATTGTTGACGTTTTGGGTCCTGAACGATATGGTTGGGTTTGATGCCAAGGATCATTCGTTACTCCAACAAAATAATTTGGTGCTAACTCGTCTCAGCATGTAACGCCCCGGTTTTGGGCTTAGAAGTTTTAGGCTTGGACCGGTTCGGTCAAAGTGCTGTTCGATTATAAAAAGGTGAATTTAGGAAAGCCTTGTTCGGGTTGCATTAAAAATATGGAAAAATGTTCTAAAATCCTCTTTTAATATATATAAGTGAACTGTGAAATCAATTTTACAAAATGAGGTTGGGAAGGGTGACATTTTGGCTAGTGACCAAAATGTAATTTTTGAAAACTGCGTGACTGTTTTAGAAAGGATTGAAACTTTGAATCTTTAAGGAGCTATTTACCCAAAGGGAGTTTCTCCAGATTTTTCTAAGATATTTAATGTTTTAATTCTGATTTTTAAACAAAAGGAAAGGGGAGGGAAGTTATTTCTAACTAATTTTTCCTAAAATCTCATTTTCTTTTCTCTCATTTTCTCTCAACCCAAACACCTTTTCTCCAGAGTTTTTCTTCTGATTTTGTCACTTAAATCTCTCTTTTCAATTCTCTTTTGATTTCTAATCATCTCATCAACAAAACCTCACCATTTGCTAATTAATTCTTCAAGCTTTTTGGTTCTAAAAAGGGAGAAACTCAAGTTTGGAGGTAAGAACGTCCTTCTCCTCTAAACTCTCAGTTCTTTACTGAAATTCCTAAGTTCTCAATCCTTAATTGATGTTTTATAAATGGTTTTAAAGTTGTGTAATGGATCTTGGCTTGAAATGCAAGATTTGGTGATTTTTGATGGATTTTCGTATGATCTGATTGGGCTGTGTTTTAAGGTGTTAATTTGATGTTAAATGAATGTTAAATTGATAAGGAATTGAGTTTTAATTAATGCAATCCCGGATAGGTTGAATTTCCTAAGTTTAGCTTGTGATTCTTGGTTGTTTTTGGTGTGATCTTATGGATCTGATGTTGCTGGAGATATAAGGATGTTGTTAGGTCCTTTTTAGATGTTAAATGATGTTAAGGGATGTTTAGTTTTGATGGATCTTGGCTGGGCATTGTTGAGGAGTTGTTTGGATGTATTTTCGGTTGGGTTTGGTGGCCGAAAATGGAGTGTGGATGAGAGCAGCGAGTTTAGATGCTTTCATTGAAGCTATTAATGCATGATGATGCATTAATCCTCTGCTTTGATGTGTTTAAAATAGGGGAGTCATCTTTGGATCCAAGTGTTGGTGATCCGGAAGCTTGAATTGGTGCTTCGGCAAGAGGCGAAGTGGAATCGGTGAGTGGAATTTGGTTTTCGGCTTCGAAACCAGTGTTTTGGAGGTTTGGGAGCTTAGTATAAGTCTAAGCAACTTAGCTAAGCTCAAGAGTAAGTTTTCGGAAAAACTCTCTTGGTGATGGCCATGGTTTTTGGTTGTATGCAATGTGTTGTTTGCATGATTTTAAATCTGTTTTGAAAGCATATCTAGCATGTTTGTTTGCTGAGATTTTAAGCCATGTGTTGAAGGAAGCTCAAGGTAAGAGTTCCTTGTTTTTGAACGTTGTTTAAATGTGGTTTAATGCTTAAAGATGCATGATGTTTATGGCTTGGTTTAAATGCTTTAAAACAGTGGATTATTGATGATAATGATGCATATTGGCAAGTGATGTTAAGGTCACAAAGGTGGTTAAAAGTCCTTGTGTGAGCCTTGTATATTTAAGAACATCAAGGTGGTTAAAAGTCCTTGGATGGTTCTTGGTTAAGATCACAAAGGTGGTTAAAAGTCCTTGTGTGGATCTTGTAAAGTTTAAGAACAACATGGTGTTTAAAAGTCCATGGTTGGTTCTTGGTTAAGGCTCAAGGTGGTTAAAAGTCCTTGTGTAAGCCTTGGTTACTTAAGAACTCCAAGGTGGTTAAAAGTCCTTGGGAGATTCTTGTTAAGGACACAAAGGTGGTTAAAAGTCCTTGTGTGATCCTTGCCATGGTGTTTAAAAGTCCATGGGTCCATGGTGTTTAAAAGTCCACGGGGATAAGATCACAATGGTGTTTAAAAGTCCATGTGTGGATCTTATGTGAAATGTGTCACTTGTTGCCAATATGACTTGTTATGAACATGAAGCATGAGATGCTTGTTTTAAATGTTAAAGAGCATGTTTAATGTTGCTTGAGGCGTGATTTATAAATGAGCTTTATAAATGCATTATTGAATGGTTTTAATGAGCATTCCTCACTAAGCTTTTGCTTACGCTCTCTCTCCTTTTCTTAAACCAATAATGCAGAGCATTAGGGTGCATTGAGGGCAGCAAGGAAGGCAAGCAATCAAGTGGAAGTTAAGCTCAAGTATGGGAAGGTTTTCTTAAACACTTTTAGCTTTTGGCATTTGGCAATGGGGGACCTATGTGGATGTTTTGGGAGAGGTTTTGAACTCCCTAAGTTTGTTTAATGTTGTTAATAATGCTGGATTATGTAATTTGCCATTATGTGGTTGGTTTGGAAATTTTATGCTTGAATGGTTTGCTAAGTAGGAAGCATGCCTTTAGATTTGGGGCTTTCCATATTTGATGCCATGATGATGATTGGATGATGCATTTATGTTCCTTACATGTTGAATGTCTTGTTGGTGAAGTTTGGTAGCATTTGGAGCATGTACGGTTGTTCAATTGTGTGTTTAAGCAAGCATTTTTCTGCATTCTGTGCAGGTCGTATCGGAACAGTAGCTACCGTTTCGGAACGGGTGCCTTGTAGCAGCCCAGGCGTCCGAAACGGAAGACACCGTTCCGAAACGGAATGACCTCTGCCAGTACTCGTTTCGGAACACGTTGCGGAACGGCCCCGCGTTTCGAAACAGGTTCTTCCTGTTTCGGAACACCTGACCGTTGGGGGCTGACATTGGCAGTTACATGTTTTGAAATGATTGCAATTTGGTCCTGAAACTTGTATGTGCAATTGTATGAGTTTGGGATGTCCGTTTGAGCTGAAATTTGGCAGTGAAGCATGAAACCTGATTAATTATAAGTTGGTAACTTTAATTTGGATTAAGTTCACATAATTATCAGAATTTACAATTTGGTCCCTAAAGTTGTAAATTGTTCAATTGGGTCCCTGTTTGATCTCTGATGTTTATAATCTTTGAGCATGTTGTTTGAGTGATCATAACTAGGGTTAATGTGCATATAGACAAGTTTAAAAAAAGAAAAAAAAGGGTCGTTAATCAAGGTTGACTTTCGGGTTGACTTTGGTTTTCCCCGTGTGACTTTCTTAATTCGGGTCAACCGTCTAGGCCAGGTTAAGGGGGTTACACAGCATATGCCATCACAGAGCCAGTCTTCCCAAGCAGAACTTAATTGTTTACATCAACAATTAACTCAATTTAAAGCCGAAGTAGAAGTGAGGGAAGCAGAGAGAGCAGCGAGAGAAGCGGAGAGAGAAGCAACATATAAGAATCTCGAGAATAAGTTTCAAGAAATGATGGCGATGTTCAAGCAGAATCCCCCATATTAGTTGATTTATTAGGTTTGTTTATGTTTTGTTTATTGTACTAAACAAATGTTGAATTACATTTCACTTTGACGTTAAACTACAATGTTGAATTGCATTTCACTTCTAGACTTGAATTTAATTTTGTTGTTAAGTCTTTCTACTTAATTTCTGCAATTATTTTTCAGCTTTGGTCTTACAGGTTAAATTTGGGTAGTAATCATATATGGAAAAATTTGGTTGCAGTAGCATTACAATTCGCGACGTTTGTAAAAGAAAACGCCGCTAGAGAGGAGGCATCTGCGACGTTTTTTTAAAGGAAACGCCACTATAGAGACGTAACCTGTTGCGGCGTTTTCTAGGCAAGCGCTACTAAAGATCACACATATTTTACGGCGTTTATCTCAAAATGCCACTATAGAATGATACCTTTTGTGGCGTTTTCTAGCCAAACGCCGCTATAGAACACACATATTTGCGGCGTTTTCTTATGCAAATGCCGCTATCTTTTGCGGTGCTCTTTTCCCTGGTGGTTTTAGCGCCGCCATAGACCTAAAAAAATGTCGCTACAGAACAAGTATGGTGCAGTGTTGGTCGGCAAATTCTTTCTCTTCCGGGACGTATCACCTTGGCGCGATCAGTCTTACGAGTAATCCCAAGTTATACCATGTAAGCAACTTGGTTATTGAAAGGAATTTGTATGCAGATTGAGAAATATATTCGAAATTTTATATGGGTAACTCAATTGATCACCACAGAATTAACCTTGTTCGATGGGAAGATGTGTAGTATCCGGTTGAATATAGTGGTTTGAGATTCCAAAACTTAGATAAATACAATCGTTAGGAGTTCAATTAATTCAGGATGGGCATTGTGGGGCAAAATATGGCTGGAATGGAGTTGTTCCTTCAACGCTTCTATCTTGCAATTGTTCTCCCCTTTGGTCTGGAGTAAGCAGGGTGTGGGTTGATTTGGAGCTTCCGTGATGGATGCCATGTGGATTTTTGGTATGATGAGTGGTTAGACGAGGTTGGCCCACTAGTCCACAAATGCCAACTTGGGGTAAACCCTTTACCATCCCCAACGATATCATATACGATTGCTTCAGCGATGTGGGACGTCCGTGTTATCGGAGGACTGTGTACATGGAAATGGGAATGGGAGTCAAAGAGGAATTTTTCTTTTAAATCAGCCTACACGACCTTGGAGGGATACGCCGAGGCAGCTAGAGATGATATATATAGGGGATGGTGTGGTGTCATTACAAGTGCCGCAACACGTTCGAGTATTCATGTGGCTTGCATTACGAGACAACCTGCTTACAAATGTGGAGAGGATGAGGAGACATATGACCTCAGATAATAGGTGTGGTGCATGCAAATCGGGTGCCGAGGATAAATTTTTAGATTCCAACATTCAAACTAATAAGGCGAAAAGAACAAATTACCAATTATTATATAGAGTACTACATCCATGGAGTAATGACACAAATTAGATAGCATACTTATCAAAAGTCATAGAGAAATGGTCAACTAAATCATTCGAATTCAAATCTTGGACAACCTTTTCTCATTCTTCCCTGTAAAAGAAAAATCATAAAAATGTTTCTTAAAGAGTTTCATATGGCTCGTCTCCAAACGAGCTACCACCGACAAACTCCCATCATCTGATGGACTTGGCAGTATAATAGTTTTGCCTTCTTGGACAACATTTGCTGGCCCCGTATAAATGGGGCGACCCCATCCGAAATCTGCATCATACATTGGTAACCTCACCCAAGTATTTACCGACAGGTTCGGGCATCGGAAAGTATGTGGTCCTCTGACCAAAGCGCTCAAATCAGACACTTTCTCGGTTTAATCAAGAGCAGATCTTAAATATTCATCATTAATCTGATTCAATCCTTCATTAATCCTCTTTACAGTATCAGGAAATGATTCGGTTTTGAGATCACCAGCTTGAGTAACTAATGCAGCTATAAAGATTGCATTGCCGAAGAATCCTGGTGGGAGAGGAGGATTCAATTTAGATCGACCATCAACTGGAAAGTATATCTTGACAGGTTCATCGTCTGAGAGACCCCTGACTTTACTTACACAACGACATATATGTGCAGCCAATATGTTGAAAATAGTATATTTTGTACCACTCTTTGCACCTGCTTTGGCTTTCATGAGATTCAACTGATCAGCTGTGAGCTTAAAGGTGGAGACAATGGATGGCTTAAGATCATCCGAGTCGTGGGAAACCTTAGTCTTTGTTACAGATTCTTAGGCTAATATCTAGGCTATTTATTAGGCTAGTATATATTGTAATTAATGTTATATATTATGTTACCTAGTTTAGGTAAATTAGATTTGTATATATAGCCTTATATGTTTTATGAATAATACACAAAAAAATATTCTCTACATGGTATCAGTTGTCCTAGGTTCTTTCGAATACAATTAAAATTATTAGGCTATTTTTTGGGCTGTTAGGGTTTTTACCTAAACCCACTTTTTTGGTCGTTCTTCACCGGCCACCTTCGGAGGCTTCTCTGTCGACACCGCCCGTACCACGGGAACCGCCGTCCGCCGATCTGTCGATCTGGAGATTTGGGTCACCAGAATCCCAGCGCGTGAGCCTCACGCGCCGCCCCAAGCTTCTGTCTGTCCTTCACGCGTCGGCGCGTGAGATCTTCTTTTCGCCGCCGATTTTTCCACCGACGTCGCTGCTTCATTCCGATCACACCCGTGCCGCCGGTCCTTGCTTTCGGATTGTTTTGGGTTGGGTGTTCTGTCTTTTGGAATTATTAGGGTTTTGTTTTTTCTGCTCTTCTTGGTTCTTTGCTTCTTTGATCTCATGGCTGATAAAAAGGTTGACTTTATGTCTGATATCGTTCCGATTACGTCTAAGATTACTGATCATAATCTGAATAGCTTTAATTTATGATCAGTAATCTTAGACGTAATCGGAACGATATTAGACATAAAGTCAACCTTTTTACTCTTCCAAGAAATCAAGTTTCCTCCAACAAACACAGAATATCCTGAGGTGGAGAAGGGTCATATTCAACATGGTGGAATTTAGGCTTTGGAGGGACTCGAGCACGGAGAAGAGTTTGATCAATGAATAGGGCAATGGCTGGGGACAAGCAAAGCATAGAGTCGAATTTTAGAGTTATTCGAATTTTCATTTTACAACTTAAACTTTATTTAAAATTTTTTCGAGTCATTCGAGTTTATGAAATTTCAAGTCGAGTCGAGTATTTTTGCCTCGAGTCGAGTTGAGTTATTCAAAATTTTTGAGTCGAGTCGAGTTTTGCTCACGCCCACTTCCAGCCAAGGTAGGGCAATGGAAAATAAATCTTTGTTTTCTTCTTTGGATTAAGAAATTTCTGATGCGATGTTTTGTAAAATAAAATAGGGTAATTATTTGACACACTGACTGTGGAAACTTTTTAGTTTCCACAAGCGCCTTAGTTTTAAGTTTATAGATATAGTTTAGGGTGTATGGTTTAGGGGTTTAGGTTTTAAATTTAGAGATAGTGGTTGAAATTTATAATTTAAGGTTACAATTTTGGGGTCTATAGATTAAAACCTAAATCCTCACTATATTATCCTAAAAACTAAACTCTAACATCTAATCCCTAAATTCTTACCCTAAACCCTAAATTCTAACCACCATCCCTAAACCCCTAAACTCTACATCTAAACCCCTAAACCCTACACCCTAAACTAACCCCTAGACCCTAAAACTAAGGCGCCTATGAAAACTTTTAGTTTCCACCGCAAGTATATAGGATAATAATCCATAAAAATATGTTCTTTTCCGGTACTTTTATATATGCTCTAGTCTAAAAAAAATAAGGTTTATGGCTTAAATAAATGTTTAATGTTAAGGTTTAGGGGATTAAGAGTAGAACATATATGATTTTAATCTTGCTTTATATGCATTAGAGTCATGCTCGTTCTTGAGATTTTGGTGGCCTACGGGCGAACTTAAAAATTAGGCCTCTAATAATAAGCATTTGAAAAAATGAATTTTAAGAATAGGCTCATAATAACGAGTATTAAGAAAAAAACGACATCTAACAACAAGTAATGGAAAAAATTAAATTTTGTGACATTTTAAATGCAACATGACCTAAATTAGGCCTCTAATAAAGTTGAATATTAGTACTAAAATGTGACATTTTAAATGCAACATGACCTAAAAAGTAATTAATCTCTAGCTTAAAAAATTGGTGGCTTATTTCCCTAAAAAATTTTGTATTTTCCCTCTCTATTTTTATCAACTGTCTTTTTCTTTTTCTTTTTTCAATCTAGCTTAAAAAATGGTGACTTATTTCTCTCCAAAATTTTGTATTTTCCCTCTCTATTTTTACCAATTGTCTTTCTTTTTTTTCTTAATTTAATTGAGTTTCAATTTAGATTAATTTAATTAAAATTTCACATTTAGTTTTAGAATTATTTTAATTATGTCCGTGATTTATGCTTCTAAATTTTAGTTAGCCAATTAGATCCTAAGTTTAATAAATTAATTCATTTTAGACATTATTATTATTATTATTATTATTATTATAAACTTTGATTTAATATAATAATACACAAAATTTTGATATGAATATATGAAGCTTTAATTTAAATATTTAATCAAATTTAAATGCATAGATTAACAAGTTGAATCATAATTAATCTCATACACCAATAACTCTAAACTAAACCTAAAACCCTAAACCCAACTCAAACTGAATTGACCCAAAAATTCAAATGTTGATCCAACCCGAAATCGACCTGAACGACCCGAACCGAAAGCAACCTGAACGACCCGATTTTGACCCGATCTGAAAGCGACCGATCCGATATTGACCCGACCCGAAAACAACTGACCTGATTTTGACCTGATCCAATACCCGAACCGAATCCGACTCACCATAGACCCGAATTAGACCCGAACCGAACCGAACCAAATCTAAACCGATTCTAGATAGACCCGAAATGACTCGAACAGAAATGACCGAACCGAACGACCCGATTGCCACCTCTACATTAAAGCAATTGAAAGTTTGGTTACCAAATTGAATAATTGATCAAAGTCTAGTGACCATTTGTGAACTTTACCCTGATAAATACTATTACTACTGCAGTTAGTTGTGGATGCACACTAAGATTAGGTAGGCACGGGTCCACCTTGGAATCTGAATTTTCTTTTATTAGTTATCTATTTTATTGATTGTGCCCACCCTAAAATTTTTTGTGCCCACTTAAAATTTTGTTTGTCCCCATCCACCTATAAATTATAATGAAAATGGACTAAAGATGTTCATAACTAGTAACTTATTCTTTTTTAGTAGTTAGACCTATCAAACTTGACCCGAGACCCAAAACCCGAACTTGACCCGAACATGATGATTCGAAGTTGACCTGAAACCCGAAATAAACCGAACCGAATTTTTTTTGTTGAACCAAAATGGACCCAAACCGATTTGACCCGAACCAATGCTACCCGAACCGAAAGCTGAACCAAATATCGACCCTATTTTAACCTAAAAATTAAGGTAAAATAAAGGAATAATTTATTTTTAATATTATCTATTTTTAACAATATAATAAATAATAAAATGAAGTATGTTTTATTATCTTTTTGTACTATACCATGGAAGAGACTGTTGCTCTTGTCAAAGTTGTGGTATGTATAATAACATTTTATGTCATTTTACGTTTAAATATTAATTAAATAAAACTTTTGTCCCTACTAATTTTTAAATTTAAAATTTTAATGTGTTATTTTCTCTCCCAATATTTAATCTTAAGCCATAAATCCTAAACAATAAACCTTAAGCCATAGAAATAATTTCATGAACCAATAACCTTAAACTAAGCCATAAACCCTAAATCATTAACACTCAGCCCTAAAACCTAAACTGTTAACCTTTAAGCCATAGATATTAATCTAAAATCAATAACCCTAAACCATTAACACTAAGGCATAAACCATAAACCATAACCTGAAATTAGAGACAATTTTTACAATCTTACCATAAAATATAGCTAAAACTAGAATTAGAGATCATCTTGACAATTTGAAAGTAGAGAAATTTGAGAGCTTGGTGACCAATTTTATAATTTCACCATAAAATATAGCATAAAACTGAAATTGTGGACTAAATTGACAATTTGGAAGTGGAGAAATTTGAGAGTCCAATGACCAATTTCATAATTATACCATATAAATAAATAGGGGTCAATTTTGGCTAAAAATTAAATCTTAGAAATTAAAATGAACAAAAATATCATTATATTAAATTAATAGACTAAATTACAAAGATGAGTTAATTTTGACTAAAAGTAAATTTTTAGAGACTAAATATCACTACGGGGAGGAGATTTCTATATCCGAATTCTAAACCGTGGGGATACTTGTGAATAAATTAAATTAAACTAAAACTTGAAGTTGAATATTAGTACTAAAATGTAACATTTTAAATGCAACATGACCTAAAAAATAATTAATCTCTAACTTAAATAATTGGTGGCTTATTTCCCTCCAAAATTTTGTTCTTTCCCTCTCTATTTTTACCAATTGTCCTTTTCTTTTTTTCAATCTAGCTTAAAAAATTGGTGGCTTATTTCCCTCCAAAATTTTGTCTTTTCCCTCTTTTTTACCAATTGTCTTTCTCTTTTTCCCCCTTAATTTAATTGAGTTTCAATTTAGATTAATTTAATTGAAATTTCACATTTAGTTTTAGAATTATTTTAATTATGTCCGTGATTTATGCTTCTAGATTTTAGTTAGCTCAATTAGATCCAAAGTTTAATAAATTAATTCATTTAAGACATTATTACTATTATTATTATTATTATTATTATTATTATTATTATTATTATTATTATTATTATTATTAATTTTATATATAATAAACTTTGATTTAATATAATTATACACAAAATTTTGATATGGATACATGAAGCTTTGATTTAAATATTTAATCAAATTCAAATGCATAGATTAACAAGTTGAATCAGAATTAATCTCATACAACAATAACTCTAAACTAAACCATAAATACTAAACCTCAAACCCTAAACACAACTCAAACCGAATTGACCCGAAAATTCAAATGTTAACCTGAACCGAAAATGACTCGAACGACCCGATTTTGACCCAAACCGAAAGTGACCGATCCGATATTGACCCTACCCGAAAACAACCGATCCGATTTTGACCCGATCCAATACCCGAACCAGATCTGACTCATCACAGACCCGAATTAAACCCGAACCCGAACCGAACCGATCTGAACCGAATCTAAACCGAATCTAAACCGATTCTAGATAGACCCGAAATGACCCGAACTGAACGACCTGATTGCGACCTCTATTAGTAGTCCATAAACAATTCATTTTAACCAAGTTCATTTACAATCCAGGGTGAGCTCGTGCCTACCCTAATCTTAGTGTGCATCCGCCACTTCTAATTAGGTTATTTCGAATTTGTTGTAGTCTTGTAGGTATTATATATCACACTACTTTTTATATTGTAATTTAGAGATTTATGATTCACTAATGTGTCTTTTATGGCTAGCGTGAATGATATGCTTTCATTTCCTTTGTTATACATGATTGTATACAATCCCCGCGATATTGGAGAAGAAAATGTTTGTATAAAATTGTCCACATCATGAAGATGCTATATAGGTCCGCCTCTGTAAGTTGTAACCGAGTACATTGTTTTCTTCTTTTAAACAAACTTTAAATTATACATATTAACCATATTGACGAATCCAATAATAAGTGTGAGCAAGTTATTTACATCGTTGTTTTCTGATTCACTAATGTTTGCATTAATAACTTATTTATACCACTGTAAATAAACATTGTTAACTTATTTACACCTAGTCACTTATGTTCGCAAATATATAAATGATTACGTTCACGGACACTAAACGGACATGTTCGAGAAAGCTAAAAAAATCGAGCCTAAGCACACTAAATAATAAACGAATTAAATTCGAACATAATATTAATATATGTGTGCCCACCCTAAAAAATATTTATGAATTCGTCACTGACTGCAGTATGACATAAATTAATAATGGGTTGGAGATGGTAATGAATTATTCATTACCATTAACCATGATTTTAGATTTGAATCAGGGTTGAAGTGAAATGTATGAAAATATAATCCAAAAGCACTTCAATAATTCTACTGATAAAGATGAGGAGGCAGTGTGCAATGGGGTTATTGCACCCAAAACCTAAAGGGGCATTGAAATTTGAGGATCACTTTGTACTTTTTAGAACCTTAGAGGCCATTATGTAATTTTCCAAAACTTGTGGGATTACTTCTAAAGACTTACTAAATCTAGGGAGTATGCCCCAATTTTGCCTTTGTTATTTTATTATATAAATACATGTTCTTCACTCCTCTGGTAAGCCCCATGTTCTCCGTAGCCTATCAGAAACATGTTACGATATAATGCATAAATCTGGTTTAGTTAAAAGTCTTAATTTAGTAGTCTTTGTTAGTAGTTTAATCAGTCAATAATTTGTTGTTAAGAGTCCTAGTCATATGGGGTTGTTAGTAAGAGTCTTACTTGTAGTGGAGTTTGTTCCATTATTTACGTTCTTTAGTTATGTTTTGCTTTTGTATTTAAATCCTTCTAACTGAATAAGATGGATATATCAGGTCATCAATTTTTTGAGTGTATTTCTTCATTTATTTCCTGTTTTTGGTATTGTTATTTTTCAACATCTGGTATCAAAGCTTCTACTGAGGTCTGTAAAGAAATTTTGTGATGGCAGGTAATGCAAATGGTGTAAACATCTCTCAACCGACAATTCCAATTTTTCGAGGCAACAATTATGATGTTTGGAGCACAAAGATGAAGACTCTCTTCATCTCTCAAGACTTATGGGATTTCGTAGAGAAAGGCTACAACGAGGAAGGTGTAGCAGCTGACACTTTGAAAGATATGAGAAAGAAAGATGCCAAAGCTCTCTTTTTCATCCAACAAGTAGTAGATGATGCCGTTTTTTCTTCTCGGATTTTCGACACAGCAAAAGCAAAAGAAGCATGGGATTCACTCAAAATTGGATATCGAGGCACGGAGAAGGTGCTCACAGTCAAACTTCAAACACTTCGCAGATAGTTTGAAAGTTTTCGAATGAAGTATGGAGAATCGGTGCATGATTGTTCTAATAATCTTATGGTCATAGTCCATCAAATGAGGAAGTATGGTGAGCAGATATCAGATCAAAAGGTAGTTGAGAAACTACTTCACAGTTTAACAAGGAAGTATGAATCTACTGTTGCTGCAATAGAAGAATCCAAAGACTTAACAGTCTTAACCGTTGACGAGTTGTTGGGATCTCTTCAATCCCATGAAGATAGACATAAAAGCTATGAGGAGGAGAATACCGAGAAGGCATTTCAGACCAAACTGAAATTGTCAAATGATACTAATGTTGGCCCTGAACGAAGTGGTAGCAGCAACAATCGTGGAGGTTCTTCTTATCGAGGGAGAAGGGGTGGCTATGGATTCAGAGGTGGTGAACGATCAAGCGACAGACAACAAAAGTCAACTGATGATGGAAAAAATATTCGTAAGTTTGAGTGTTATTATTGTCACCAACCTGGTCATATAGAAAGATATTGTCGTAAGAAACAATATGATGAAAATCAAGCAAATTTTGATGAGGATAAAGAAGATACTGAAAGTCTATTTCTTGCTTGTTATGCTGCTAATGTTTTTTTATTATGAAGTGTGGTATATGGATAGTGGTTGTAGTAGTCACATGACTGCGAATTTGGAGCTCTTTATTAGCTTGGACATGCCAACTAAAACTCACATAAAGATGGTTGATGGAACAATTCATAACACAAAAGGAAAAGGAGTGATAAAGCTGAATTCTGGAGAAGGTAGTTGCATCAAAGATGTTCTATATGTTCCGGATTTAGACTCAAACTTGTTGAGTGTCGGGCAATTTTTGAGAGAAGGTTACTGCTTGCTCTTCGAGGATTTCTCATGTACTGTCTTCACTGATAAAACAAAGAAGAACTTGTTGCTCCAAGTTCCAATGTCAAGGAACAACATGCTTCCTGTTGTTATCCACGATGAGAAGAAGGCACTAGCAGCTACACTAGAAGATGACAATTGGTTGTGGCATCATAGGTATGGGCATCTCAACTTTACAAGTTTAAGTTTATTGTCTAATCAAAAGTTGGTGGATGGATTACCTGTGATAAGGCCTATTGATGCTGTATGTGAAAGTTGTGTGGTTGGTAAGCAACATAGAGACACTTTTTCGAGCAGCAACATGAGAGCTTCAAAGATAGCTGAATTGATCCACGCTGATGTCTGTGGACCTATGCAGACCCTTTCTCTAAATAAGAACATATATTTTGTGGATTTTGTTGACGATTTCAGTAGAATGACTTGGGTCTATTTTGTGAAAGAAAAATCGGAGGTGTTCTCTATCTTCAAGAAGTTCAAGTCTTCTATTGAAAAGCAAAGCGGAAATGCAGTAAAAGTCTTGAGGACAGACCGTGGTGGCAAGTTTATGTCTAGAGAATTTGATAGTTTTTGTGACGAGATGAGCATTCACAGGCAATTGACAGCCAGCTACACTCCTCAATAAAACGGGGTGGCCAAGGAGAGGAGGCCATGGCGTTATGGGTGGTTGTTTAGCGAGATTAATAGTGCTTGTATGCAGCTGCGTTGTGTGTGCTTTAACCATGCTTTCCGTGAGGCGAACTTCTTTACCGATGCTTTGGCAAAAGGGGGCGTGGATAAAATGTCTTGGTTTCATATTCTTGCGGATCCTTGTATGGTGTCGTAACGGGTATTGTTATTGGGGTTGGTTGTTTTTTTTACTTACCATGATGCACTTTTTTTCCTCCAATATAGGTTAGGGAGGTTTTTTAAGGAGGCATATGATAGGTTGTATGATTTTGGTGTTTTGAATAAAATCATACTGTTATTGATCAAAAAAATAGAACGGGGTGGCCGAGAGGAAGAATCGGAGTCTTGTTGAAATGGCAAAGAGCATGCTAAAAGCAAAATGTCTTCCAAAAAGTTTTTGGGCAGAAGCGATTCATACCGCAACATATGTACTCAACAGTAGTCCAACTTCAGCACTGATACACCAAACTCCTTTTGAGGCATTTCATGAACGAAAGCCAAAGGTAACACACTTTAAAATTTTTTGTTGTGTTACGCATGTTCTTATTCCATCTCAAAATAGGAGTAAACTTGATGATAATAGTGTGAAATGTATATTTGTGGGATATAGCTTGGAGACAAAAGGCTATCAGTTTTATAATCCTGAAACCAAAAAATTACTGATTAGTCGTGATGTTGTGTTTGACGAGAAAAGTTCATGGACGTGGAATGAAATGCAGATAAATGAAGCAACCATTCAAGAAGATGATGATTCCACAAACCAGCAAACAATAGAAAGAAACATGACTGATGGTGGTGGAAATTTGCAATTGTCAACACCTGATTCTGTTTCTGGTTCATCTGCATCAGCAAGTTCATCTTTCTCAAGCACACATCCTAGGAAATGGAGATCATTAACAGAGATTTATGAGCAGATAGAAAGGTGCCAGCTTGTCCAAATTGCAGAACCGAGTTCATTTGATGAAGCTGTTCAAAGTGTTGCATGGTGTAGTGCGATGGATGATGAAATGAAGACACTGGAGAAAAATAAGACTTGGGAGCTGATCGACTTGCCGAAGGAAAAGGAAGTCATCGAACTTAAATGGATTTACAAGCTAAAATTCAAGCAAGATGGTTCAATCCAAAAGCATAAAGCTCGTTTGGTTGCGAGGGGCTATATGCAGCGTGAAGGTATTGATTTTGAAGAAACTTTCTCACTTGTAGCTACATTTGATACTATTCATACTGTTTTATCAATTGCCGCTAACTACAAGTGGAAAGTTTATCAATTTGATGTGAAGTCAGCATTTTTAAATGGTTTTTTGGATGAAGAAGTCTATGTACAGCAACCTAAGGGTTATGAATTGAAAGGAGAGGAAATGAAGGTTTACAAGCTGATGAAAGCACTCTACGGGCTTAAGCAAGCACCAAGGGCCTGGTATGAAAGGATTGACAGTCACTTAAGCAAAAATGGGTTCCAAAAGAGTGGAAGTGAAGGGACTTTGTATGTGAAAACCAAAGGAGTTGATGAGGTATTACTCGTATGTTTGTATGTGGATGATTTAATTTATACAGGAAATAGCGTTGCTTTGGTTAACGATTTCAAGAAGATTATGGTGTCTGAGTTTGAAATGACTGATTTGGGTCAAATGAGCTAGAAGTGCAACAAAGTTGAGCTGGAATTTTTATTTCACAACAAAAATATGTGAAAGATCTTCTGGAAAAGTTCAATATGAAAGAATGCAATGCGGTCGGAACTCCAATGATTATGAATCAAAAGTTCTGTTTAGATGATAGAGAAGAAAAAGTCGATGCTCAGTTGTATCGGAGTTTAGTTGGAAGTCTGCTATATCTTACAAATAGTAGACCTGATATCTTGCAAGCTACAACTCTGCTGTCTCGGTTCATGCAAAATCCCAACAGTATTCATTATGGTGCAGCAAAAAGGATTCTTAGGAATTTGAAGGAAACATGCTCTTATGGTTTGTGGTACTCTAATTCTAATAATTTTGAATTATTGGGTTTTTCCGATAGTGATTGGGCAGGTTCGGTTGATGATCACAAGAGTACTACTGGTATTTGTTCATGCTTGGATCAAGTCCAATTTCTTGGTGTTAAAAAAATAGCCATCTACTGCATTATCTTCATCAGAAGCAGAATATATGGCTGTAAGTTTGGCTGCTTGTCAAGCCATATGGTTAAGAAGAATTTTAGGTGACATGAAGCAACATCAAAAGGAAGCTACAATAATTTTCTGTGATAATCAGTCCACTATTTCAATGACGAAAAATCCAGTTCATCACAATCGCACAAGGCATATTGATACTTGACATCATTATATTCGTGAATTGGTGAACGAAGGAAGCATAAGGATAGAGCATTGCAGCTCTCAAGAGCAAGTTGCTGATTTGTTTACAAAGCCATTGTCTGCAGAAAAATTCATTTATTTTAGAAAAAGGTTGGGAGTTACAGATTTTTGCATTAAGGGAGCGAATGTTACGATATAATGCATAAATCTGGTTTAGTTAAAAGTCTTAATTTAGTAGTCTTTGTCAGTAGTTTAATCAGTCAATAATTTGTTGTTAAGAGTCCTAGTCATATGGGGTTTTAGTAAGAGTCTTACTTGTAGAGGAGTTTGTTCCATTATTTACGCTCTTTAGTTATGTTTTGCTTCTGTATTTGAATCCTTCTAGCTGAATAAAATAGATATATCAGTTCATCAATTTCTGAGTGTATTTCTTCATTTATTTCCTGTTTTTGGTATTATTATTTTTCAACATAACCAGACTCCCTCGTCCCTTCTCTCCCCGTCCCAAGCCAACCACAAACCCACCGCCCTCTCACCATTCTTCGTTCCCGGTCGGCCACGGTTCACCCCCAATCGTGTGTCCTCGCCCAGATCCCGAACCCAACATCACCGGCCAGCGGCCTCTATTTGTTTCATGATGGGTATTTTTCTTCCATCAAGATTCAACAAGCTTCTTACTCCCTGTTTGTTATTGAGATGGACCTTTTAAAAGTTTAACCTGAATAATTTCGAAATTGTACACATCACTCTTTTCTGTATAGTATTGTACAGAAAAGAGTGATGTTTATAATTTCGGAGTTGTTCAAGTGCAATAGATATCGAGGTCCCAAAATCCTGATAGTCTTCGGAGCACTTCATCCATGTCGATCTCACATAGTAATTAAGTTCAGAGTTTAGAAATTGTTTACATATAAATTAATGTAATGACAAATGACAGTCATGCAAATTCAATTCCAACTTTACAATATTTTTTCTTTTCTTTTACGAAATCTAAAATGGTGAAGGACAAGAAATTTGATGAAAAAGAAGGTTGAAGAGCTTTCGTACTGATATATAAGTTCATCTCAAATGAAACAAAATGTAATCTCTTTCATTACCAAAATAATGAATTCATGAAAATGCTCGATTTAGTTAATTTTATTTCCCTAAGTCCAAGAAGAATAAATTGACGTTACCTTTTTTAAGAATAAAACTTACTTTTCCAAAACAAAAACAAAAAACACATTCTCAGATGTAATTCATTCAGATGACCCGAGTTCGAGCATCAATTCTACATGGTGTGTATGCCTTATTAAAAAAGATTAAGAAAATTGAACAAATCCTACTAGTGGCGAATATAGTTTTCTGGCTGGTAGGCCCACCATTAAAATAGAAAAAAAATTCTAGATATATTTTCCCATTATTTTACTTCCCCAATTCCCAAATCACTTTTTTTTACTCTGAAACGTGACCCTACATCAAAACTTGCTAGAGATCTTTTTATATTGTTTTACTTTCCCAAATCACTTTTTACTCTTGAATTTCAACTTGAAGGGTGAACAATCGACACAGCTGTGGTCCTGTGGATACAAATTTGTTAACTTTTTTTTTCATACTTCAAATTTCTCGGTTTTATTCACAATGATCTTTTTTAAAGCTTGAAATTTGAGTGGTAAGTTAGATTTATTTTTTTCAGGTGCAGTTTGAATAGAATTAGTATTGTATTTATTTTAGTTTACTGTTCAATATTTTATTTTTTTGATAAGTATGGGGCCTCGTTAAAAACCCCCTCTAGTCCTAGGTAGGGGGAAAAGAGTGCCCGAAATTTTTTTATTTCATCAAACAAATAACTTACACCTTGTAATTAGTTCACTTTCTTACAAACAATTCCCCAAGCCTTGACTTTGTCGAAAAGCCAAGACCCCAGCAATCCCATACGCCCCATACACCTACCAATGCCGAAACAATTAGCCTCTCTCAGCCAATACCGGCTTTGGCCAGCTCGTCTGCTCTCACATTGCACACTCGAGGAACCCAGCCAACCTTCACCCCTCTGCGCCTAACAGCCGAAACCAAATCCTGCACCAAGCTTTCTATTCCGGCTGGGGGAATCTCTTCACCATTCACCCATTTCACTGCTTGTATACAATCAGACTCAATAATTAAACCCACCCTGTCACAACCGTCCAACTGAGCAGAAATCTCCAAGCTTTCGCGCACAGCAAACAGTTCAATTAAAGCTGGAGCCCCTCCTGCACATGACTTGGAGAAGCTATTCAATACCTTGCCCGTCGAATCTCTTAGCACACCCCCGATACCACCCTTTGAACCACACACCCCAGCAGCCCCGTCCACATTCCATTTTACATACCCACACGGCGGGGGCTGCCAGCAAATCCTAGAATTCTTGCTAGTTCGCGACAGCACCCTGTTATCAGCTCGAAAGGGATCCGCCATGATATTATCTATCTTAATCTTATCATCCCAAAACTTTGCATTCAACCAATAAGCGAGCCTAGTTTTAATCAAAAACATAATTTGGACAGCATCCCATCTCTTTTCATTGAATACTATTTCATTACGAAACAGCCAAATCGACCAAATAACTACGAAAGGGATGTACGACCATACCTCACTTGTGTACCCAAGACCGATGCCTTTCCATGCCATTAGAAAGCCCTTCGGATCTTTAGGCATGACAGTGTAGATCCCTTGCCACGAGCAAATATTAGACCATACCTGCCAACTTTTCAAACACAAAAAAAATAGATGCTCTACCGTTTCGACGTCCTCTTGACACAGTGGACAGTCCACACTAGGCAAGTTCGTCACCCCCCGTTTCCTCAGTTCTGCGCGGACAGCCACTTTTCCCTGAGCCACCAACCAAACAAACAGCTCCACCTTCGGAGGGGCAAAACCCAACCACACGAATTCGTCCCCAAAATTTTTTGACTGAATTGGGCCAACCACCAACCTCTTTAACGCCTTCACTGAGAAAGTACCATCGCTGGAGCCAATCCATCGCACCCAATCCTGCTGTGCATCCAACGACCTATAATCTTCCAACTTCCCCATGAGTTCGTTATATGACTGCACCTCCCAGTCAAACAGCGCCCTACGTAGATGAATTTTCCACTCCCACCGACCATTTGCTTTTGATCCAAATTCCGATATCGATCCTGTTTTATTAATTGAGAGCGCAAAAATACGAGGGAACTCTTCTTTAATTGGACGATCTCCAAGCCAAACATCCGAACAAAAAGCAATATCTTTTCCATCCCCCACTTGAATAGAAAGACTCGACCTACAACAAGCTCCAAAATTATCCTCTTTAGCATAGGATTGAATAACTGCCTTCCAACACCATGATCGGTTCCGAGGGTGTGAGATAGCCGGTAACAGTCCCTCCGACTTACCCCCATCTTTAGACGCCACCACCCTTCTCCAAAGGCTTTTACTTTCGTTTCTGTACCTCCATACCCACTAACATAGCATCGTCCGATTAAGAACCTCTAAATCGACAACACCAAGACCACCATTGCTTTTCGGATTGCAAATACCTTCCCAACTAACCCAATGAACTTTCTTCCTCGTCGAATCACTACCCCAAAGGAACTTGGCCATCAAACTATGCAAACGATCCACAATCGAGGCTGGCATTCTAAAGAGGGACATGTAGAAGATAGGTAAGCTAGATAAAACGGTCTTTAGTAAAACCAACCTACCCCCCATCGACAGAAGTTTAGGTTTCCATCCTTCTAGGCGAGCAGAAAATTTAGCAACAACCGGCTCCCAAAGAGCCGCTGAATTCCTTCGAGCACCTAAGGGGAGCCCGAGATAAGTTGACAGAAATGCTTCCACTTGGCACCCCACCTCTGCTGCCCACCTTAGCACTAATGAGTTGTCAACATTAATCCCCATTAACTTGCTTTTCTTTAAATTAAGTTTTAATCTCGAGGCCAGCTCGAACACCCTTAGCACTCGCTTCACGTTCCTAACTTGAGTTTCGGAGTCCCCACAGAATATCAATAAATCGTCCGCATATTGAAGATGCGAGATTTCCACACTGTCACCACTCGATCCAACCGAAAAACCCCCAAACAGTCCTAACGCCACCGCCTTGCCCAACATAAGGTTAAGGGCCTCTCCCACGAAATTAAAGAGGAAAGGCGACAGGGAACACCCTTGTCTCAAACCTCTAGAAATCCCAAAAGATTCTGTCGGAGAGCCGTTTACCAACACAAAAATTTGCGCCGACGAGATGCATTTGAGTATCCATCCACACCAAACCTCCCCGAAACCACACTCTCTCATCACTTTTATCAGGAAATCCCAACAGACTGTATCATACGCCTTCTGGAAATCAATCTTGAAGGTCACCCCTTTTCTGCCAGATTTAAACATGAAATCAACCGCTTCGTTCGCAACCAAGGAGCAGTCCAATAATTGCCGACCTTGAATGAAAGCGAATTGGGATTCGCCGATTACCTTACCAATAACAGTCTTCAATCTTTTTGATAGGACTTTTGACAGTATCTTATACATCCCTCCCACCAAACTGATCGGACGAAAGTCCTCTAGAGACTCCGGATTGATCGCTTTAGGAATGAGAGTAATGAAACTATGATTGATCCCTTTTCCCATTCTTTTCCACGGTAGAACTCATCAAAGAAACACATAATATTGTCTTTAAATTGGGGCCAAAACTTTTTAAAGAACCCGAGATTGAAGCCATCCGGCCCCGGGGCCTTATTGCTATCAGCCGACGCAAGGGCCTCTCAAACTTCCGGTTCTGAAAATCTCCTCTACAAATAATCAGCATCCTCCATTGAAATTCTCTTGAAATCCAGCCTCATACTACTTACATTCAACGCGAGCTTCTTGTTGTAAGCTTCCGAAAAATGATCGAACAAAAGCCTCCTAATTTCTTTGGTATCCGATGTCCTCTCCCCCGAATGTAATAGGTTGTCTATCGCGTTTACCCTTCTTCTATTAGAAGCCGTCATATGGAAAAATTTTGTGTTTTTATCACCCTCGCAAAACCATCTTAGACGTGACTTTTGCAGCAAAATGCTTTCAATTTTACGATGTTCCTTCCAGAGTTGTGCACGAAGCTCGGTCAACATCCTCGCCATATCTTCAGTACAAATCCCCGCTTGCATCTCTGACTCAATCTTCCCAATCTGCTCCTCAATTCTAGCTATCTCCATATTTGGTTTATTGCAATCTTTCCGAGACCAAGATTTAATAGCCTCCTTCGAATTCTTTAACAGATTCCCAATCCGGATTCTCTGTTGCACCCTCTTAGCTTGTACAACAGTGTCGATAACCAAATTCTCAAAAGAGGGATCCTTATACCAGAAATTTAGGCATCTAAAAGGCTTAGGACCACCTTCCAGAGCCGGGTCCTCAAGCATACTGGCGTTATGATCCGAGATGCCCCTCCCCAATAGCTTCGGAACCACATTAAGGACCCCAAATTCAAAATCCGCCGATATTAAAAATCTATCTAGACGAACCAAAGTGGGGGGAAAACGGTTGTTGCACCATGTGAACCGACCCCCTTGTAACGGGAGATCATTCAATCCAGCTTCAAAGATGAAGTTATTAAATAGATTTATCTGAGCATGATTTACCGTAAAACCCTGTTTCTCTTCCATTCTCAAGATCAAGTTGAAATCTCCCCCAACGCACCACGCAATTTGTTTACTCCTAATGACCTCCATTACTTCATCGAGAAACACCGACTTTTCTGAATCCATCGTCGGCCCATACACATTCATGAAACCACACACTAATTTGAGCACTGGAATTCCCCCCATAAGAACAATATACCTCTCGCCACTGAGTGTCTCGCTGGCTATAAAAAATTCGCTATCCCATATACACATAAGCCCCCCTGCTGATCCTGACGCAGGGGAAGAATAAAATTCAAACTTCTCCCCACCCCAAAGCCTCCTGGCCAAACTCCTATCGCAAGAAGCAATTTTAGTCTCCTGAAGAAACAGAATTTGGGGCTTATTTTCCCTCACTAATTCCCTTACCGATCTACGTTTTTCGAGCTTTCCAATCCCTCTAATGTTCCAAGAGATCACTTTTATCATCACGAAATCAACAAAAACCCAATTACAAAAGCCTTCAGCAGGTCTGCCGTAACTCTTTTTCGAGTTCACAGACCCTCTTGATAACCGCTTCTTTCCCTCTACTAAAACTAAAATACAGCAAATTACATACCTCGAATACCGCCTCTGCTTCCTCTTCCTCCCCCGAGCCTTTCCGATTGCCACCCAACATCTCAGACGAAGCACCCTGACCCTCTGACGGATTATCCAGCGATTCTCTGATCTTTCTCCTCAAATCTCTCCTTGCACTTGCTTTGAAAAAAAACCCCACTGTTACCTGGTCCTCCGAACCCAGATTAACTGCAGCCCCAACAAATTTGTTGGGTTCCTCCATCCCCTCGAAACTATCTGGCACTACCTCACCAGAGGAGAGCCAAACTCGTCTGGACGAACTGTCTTGGGACGAGGGAGCGGCCAGGCTGTCCAGATCAAAGTTTCAATTAGCCTCGACAAACCGTCAAAATTAATGCCTCCCCCAACCGAAACCTCTTGCAACTCTATACTTGGGTTACAATATTCCGGGTCTGGGTCCACTCCTGATCCACCGATATTCACTGGGCCACCACTAGGCTCAGGCCCAAACGACACCCCCCACTTAATCCATCAATGCCATCCTCCAGCTCACTAATTCTTTTTCCTTTATTATTTTGGCACTGATACCCATGCGCCTCTTCTCGTTGCATGGGGCATGCATCAGCATTCAATTCGCATGAGGAATTCAAAGGGACGTCCTCCACTCCGGGAGATACTCTTTGCTTCTCCGCCGGCAGCCTAGCCTCTGTAGACGGCATCTCTGGAAAACCTCCAGCATGCCCCTGACGATTCTGGTTCGCACAGTCGGTCTCATCAAATTCCTCATCCGTGAAAACCCCCACATCCACTTCATCCACCTCTATGTCTGAATCAAAGCCACATACCTCCACTTGAACACAGAACTTAGACCCTAACGTCCAAATCGAAAACCGTTTTGGTATCTCTGTTCTGATGACAACTACTGCATCGTCCATACAAGCTTTCTCTCTCGTGTTTTTGGAGCATTCCACATAGGTTCCCCAATGATTACCGATCCAGGCAAAGAACTGCTCGAACCAGCATGTAACCGGAATTTCTTTCAACTTGAGACGGCAGAAAAACTGGGGAATCCCATTCAATATCAGTCTGTCCAAAAATTTGAACCAGAATTTTATCACCACCAGGCTGTTTCTCATACAGTTTTCCATTTCCGCTACCGTGTTAAAAACGATTAACATTGATCTATCGTCTCCTCCCCATTTAACCACCTTCGCTTGAAAACCATCGCTCCTAATACCCTTTTGGACCAAATCGATCTCAAAACCCTTCTTAGTGATTCCCACTAAGCAGCGACTTAACCATTCCATATCCTTCATCTCTATGCTTTCTGTAGTTGGAGCCTCACTTCCACCATTTTCGATATCCACCACGATAGGCCTGTCCACGAAAACCTCTCCTCCGACACCCCTACCCGAGTTCCTGATAAGAGCATCCCTATATGTTTTCCCTTCTTCTCTTAATCCAGAGTTCCGAACCCCGCTTCTATGATTGTCCGACCCTCGCCTGCTTGTTCCAGCATCAAACCTTCTAACTTCCCTCCGTGTTAGGTTTTCTGCAGGTTGTCTTGAATATCTTACCTTCGAAACCTTGATTACTCTACCATCAATGATAGAGTCATCTAAATTCGCTATGGCCCTCTCAATTTCCTTAAAACTAGAAACCGCAACAAACGCAAAGGTGGACTCTCTATACTTCGCCCTCCTATTCAACATCGGGACAAAAACTCTTCTCACTCTCACATACTGGTTGAACATCTCTTTCAGAGCTACCCTCGTCACTCTCTTGCTGAGATTGTCGAAAAACATGGACCATTCCTCCGATCTCCCACTCTGTAAAACAACTCCCCTCCCCGCTTTACTCGCCCATACCCCTTTCTCCGACGACTTGTTCGCACCTTCTCTCCCGCTCTCTCTCACTCCCCTCCTCTCCATTTCTCCTGGGTCAGTATTTTATTTAATATGAGAAAAGGAGAGTTTAATTTATTTCTTATGGTTTCTTGTTTTCTTTTTGCTGCTAATTTTTTATTCATTTTATTCTTATTGATTAAAGATTATTTGCATGACCGTTTCAATTGTGTAGAGCGTTTAGGTGTTCTCCATTTATGAGCGCAAGTGCACACTCTTGTCAAGTTATAGTATAAACGATATCGTCTCCAATAGGGATTAGAGCAGCCCCTATGAATGGTTTCCTGCACACAGATTTAGCAAATGTGACATTAAACCTCATGATATGGAAATATAAAAACACAAGTAAAGATAAAGATAGTAATGAGAGGAGTGATGGGGAGAGATTGGGCGATAAGCTGGGTAAGACAGGTGCAGCTTAGTAGCCTGTGGACTACATTGTGAAGCTTTGAGTATGTTTTGCGCCGCCATGAATTTTTGCCTCGGCGGGTATGGCGGGCGGCAAACTACGACCTTGTCACACGATCACAGCAGGTCACTGCCACTGCAGGGGTGTGTACTGTCTCGATAGGTGGATCGGAAAGAAGTCCTGGTGGCAAGTCTGGCAGACATTCTGAGTTCGGCAGGATAGTCAACAGTGATCCCTTCTATTTCTAGGTTAGAATGCTCGAGATTGCTTAACTTGAGGACTAGTGTGGAACCAAATTAGACAACTCGGTTGGTAATCCCTTTTAGCCGCTGAAACTTGTGGACTAGTGTGGAACCAAGTTAGTCACGCCTTTGTGAGTTGTGATCGTGCTTAACCCTTTCGTGAGCCTTGCACTTTCGTGCCCGACAAATGGATTTTCTCTTCAATTGACTGGTGTAGACTAATTGAACGAACAAGAAGCATGGATTAAGCAAACTCAGGACTTTATTGAAAACAACTCAAAACTATACAACTGTTTCCCTCAAACTACTTTACATACACGCGTCTAAACCCTAGGAGAGTTGGGCCGCGACCCCCAACACTCCAACTTATCTAGCTATCCCCTCATCCTCACTATCATCGGCAGATGCTGTTGATGCACTGATCCCTCTACGAGATATGCCCCTATACCCTTACATACATTGGGTATATATAGGGCTCATGACTTAGGTTGAGTCCTCCTTGAAGTAGGAGTTCTAAAAGTAAATTACATTAAATACAAACTACTTTATACTTTAAATATAGACTCTTTGGACTTTTCCTTCTTTCGCAAGTAAAGATAAGTGCTCCCACTTATCGAGCTTGAATTAACTCTACCGGCTGCTACAGGCTTTACGAAATTGCTAGACTAGGCTCATTGGGCTTAGGAAATTGTCCTCTTGAAATCGCAACCCTTCTTGGCTAAGTCGGTGTAACTCCTACCCAGGAGGCTCTTGGCGGCAATGCTGCTTCGGTAGTATCCTTGGCGGCATCTTGAGCTGCTTCAGTACAACCCTTCTGGTTCCAGTTTTCTTGTCTTATCCTGTCCTCTCCTAGCTATAGCACTTGAAAATATAAACTAAACTAAAACAATAACTTTTCTCTACCAAACATAAAATATTCAATACAAGCATGGTAAAAGAGAAGATAATGTTATAATGCATGCAATGCACCTAAATATGCCTAAATGAACTTAAGAACAACAATAATAAGGGCAGGAATGCGTACAAAATATAGAACTCATGGACACTCTACACACCCCCAAACTCGAACTATTGCTTGTCCTCAAGCAATGCAACCTAACTAGTAGATCTGCCCTTAGCACTTTTATTCTCTTTTTCTGATCATAGCTTAAGGGCTTCAGCTCATCACAATTATTCTCTGGGTTTGAAGCTAAGATAGGTGCACTCTACAAAACTCTGAACCCTTTTAAATAGAGTCATCCCATGAAGACTTTCATTCACTCTTGCTAATTTGTCCGTCACTTATCTTAGATTCATGGACTTTGATAGCAGCGGAGTGTCCTTGCTCATGATCCTTCCTAGAGCCTGTTTCGGGCACCTCTAGGGTTTTTCTTTCTGCCTAGAGCCTGTTTCGGGCACCTCTAGGGTTGTTCTTTCTTTGTTGTGCTACCATGTGCTGTCGTGGTGGCGAACCTGTATTCAATCAAGAAACTTTTATTAAGTAAGGCAGGCAATGTTAAACTCAAAACTCAAGCAAAATTCAGCTTTTGACAGACAAGTGTAAGGATAATTGGCAAAAAGAATTTTTTTCTAAGTTTTTTTCATGCTTCTTCCCATAGTTAGTTAGATTTAATTTTTTTGAATGGTGCGAATATAAGTAGTCGGCTAAGCTATCATAGGTACAAATTTTGAACTAAAGATTCTATTTCATTAAGTGCTAGGGGGCAGAATTTACAAATGCATCTATATATTATGAATCTAAAACAAAGATGACTAATTCCCCCCAAACTCAAGGTTGGCATTGTCCTCAATGCCTCTACAAAACAAGAATTAAAAATAAAACATATATAAAAAGAAAAAGAAAAATTAAAAACAGAAAAATAAAATTTAAATATAAAAAAGAAAAGGAAAAAATGGTGCTATAAACTGGGGGAGTTCCCCTTTATTGTTGCCGTGTCAGAGGAAGAATCTGAGGAGGCAAGCAAAACAAGGTAGCGCGTAGTAGATGGTTTTTCTTCTGGGCTCTTCTTCGAGCTACACGGAAGCTGGATGCGGCTGCGGGTGGGTTTCTTGTTTGTCGTTCATCTTCTCCACCCTGGGGATCCGCTGCTGGTCGCTTTCTCTTTTTGGCTGCCTCTGCCGGCTCATCATCAAGGGAGTCAGAAATATCCAAGTCTGAGTAGCCTATATCCTTGGCAGCGGTCGTTTTGGCTATTGGGGAGGCAACAATTGTCTCATCTTCCTTCTCTGATTTAGAGGAAGAAGTGAGGTCATATGGCTGGATAGGGGTTGGGGAGGTTCTTCTTTTGGGGCGGTAGTATGACCCCTCGCTGTCATCGGCGGCATGAGCGGTAGTGGGTCTTGGAGTGATGTGAACTGGTTTGGATGCTGCTAGCTCCGTTGGAAAGGCGGGCAACTGTGGTCCGGCGTCCTGGTATTTGTCCAGCAGGTAAGCCACAAAGGCCTCCTATACGTTTGTTACATATTTGGTGAATATCACCTGCTTGTGCTCGATCCGCTGGCAGCTTTCCACTAGGCTGTGCAGTAGGGGAATTGCGGCAGACGTACGGGTAGCATCAGTACTGCCTGCCGCGGCTGGGGTGGCGGCAGCTTGGGATGGCGGCTGGGCTGTGGAGGGTGTCTCTGGCTCTGCACTATGTATCATTTGTTGGTGTATCCTTCTTTTACATCCTTCCTTGGCAGGAAGAATTTTATCTTTTTGGTGTAGCGGCACGCCAAAATTAGCACACATGCCAGTGATGAGTGCAGGGAAGAAGAGTGGATCTTTGACGGTTGACTTTTCTGCGTGGGCGTAAATCTCCTTTAGTATTACATCGCCAACGTTGATCTGTCAATTTCATAATACTACTGATGAGGGCGAGCCGTATCTTGTTTACTATCGACCCGTGCGAGGTTGGCATCAGGCGGCGTTGGACAAAGTAGCTCCAAAGGGCGGCCTCTGGCAGCAAGTCTCTGTGGTTGACTGACCCATTATTTTTGTAACCACTCGGACCCGCTTAAGCGTTTCACCTGACTCCGGGCGGTCACAACCTATAATCAAACTTCATGTGAATATCTCAGTCAAAATATCGAAACCAATATAGTTCCCCCTACGGGAGATTTACGACCCATACCTTAAAACCTGTTAACAAAGATATATCAAATACAATTCTCAGAACGATTATAAATTCTATCAGTATTGGTTTCAAATCCATCCCAAAATAGTAAGTAATAGTTTAGTATCACGTGGTTACAAAATAGGTGATATGAAAGCATAAAGTGTTTAGTTATAAACTAAAGCCAACATCTGGCCAAATCCATAAGATATATCGTATCAAAATATAGGCATAAGTCACCCAAATACAGACAGTTCGAAAGATAAGAACATTACAACAGACTAAATGCTAAATGTGTCGATCCTCCAATTGACGGGTCTGTTGTAATGTTCTTATCTTCCAAACTGTCTGTATTTGGGTGACTTATGCCTATATTTTTATACGATATATCTTAATGATTTTGCCGGATGTTGGCTTTAGTTTATAACTAAACACTTTATGCTTTCATATCACCTATTTTGTAACCACATGATACTAAACTATTACTTACTATTTTGTGATGGATTTGAAAGCAATACTGATAGACTTTATAATCGTTCTGAGAATTGTATTTGATATATCTTCGTTAACAGGTTTTAAGGTATGGGTCGTAAATCTGCCGTAGGGGGAACTATATTGGATTTGATATTTTGACTAAGATATTTTACAGGAAGTTTGATTATAGGTTGTGATCGCCCGGAGTCAGGTGAAACGCTTAAGCGGGTCCAAGTGGTTACATTTAGTGGTATCAAAGCTTTTGGTTTTAAAAACCTCGGACTATGTATGAGTCCATTTGACGCAATGTTTGAATTTTTTTACAAAAAGGTGTTTTGAAATGAGCTAAGTCACCCAATTTTGTCTGCTTAATTGTGTTCGGAGTCCTCTCGGTGTTGCCTCTGGAGTACGGTACTGTATAGTTAGTGGGCATGTATGTCATGTATTGTCTTATGATAGTGTCTGTAAAACACTTTCTGAAAAAAAAAAATTATGTGTTTAAATGACTTCCTGAATTGATATTTTAAACAGATGTTGATTTCACAGTTTAATACGTGTTTGAGAAAAAATATTTTTATGTGTATTTTTACTGTGGGTCGCTCTTGTGACCCTAATGTGACTTTCTAGGATCCGTTATAACGCATAGGCGGGTCTAGGGGGTTAAAATTTTTACCTGTTAGCCATTTGGTGTGTGGCTTACATAGTTCCTTCTTGATCTTGTTGTAGTCAACCCCTGTCAAATACGATTCCCACTCTCCGTGTGTTGTCACTAAATTTTCACCTCGGTTTTAAAAATCTGAAAAAATAAAAAAAAATCATTTTCCCTCTAAATAATAAAAGGTCCACCCTTTTTAAATTAAAAAAAATAAAAACCCATCTTTCAAAACCCATTCTTAAAGCCCATTTCAAAAGGAAAAGAGAGAGAGAGAGCATATTTTGAAGCCCACTTTTAAAGAAATAAACAAAGCCCACTTTAGAAAAAAACTCATCTTTTAAAAACGAAAAAAAAGAAAAGAAATGTGATAAAATTTAAAATAAACAGTAATAATAATAAAGAAAAAAGGAAACAAAATTAAAACAAAAAAAAAATAAAACAACAAAAAAAAAGAAGCAAAGGAAAAAACAACAAAAAAATAATAAAAGGAAAAAGAAAAGCAAAAAAAAGGGCCACGTGCTTAGCGCGTGTGCCACACGCGCTCGAGTCAACAACCCCGATAAAACCCTAGGCGGGGCTGCCGATCTTCGTCCCACTGTTTTCGGCCACGGCGGCCGCCTGAGGGGAGCCAGTCGACTCGACTCGTCTCGGCCGACCGGTTCTGGTGCCGCCGACCCCACTCCTTGCCGTCACCGGTAGCTCACCGATTTGGGGGGGGGGGCAAGGTTTCAAACCTTAATTAAATTGGGGGGGCAAAATTCTCCGAATTGGAGCCAAATTTGTTGAAATTTGGATAAGATTTCAATGTGATAAAGTTGGCTGATCAAAAGGATGATTTTTAGGGGAAAGAATTTAGAGATTTTGTCCTCAATTGCATTAAAACCCCACCCCAAGAACCCTATAAAACCCCCAAATTCTTCATTGTTCATCACACCAAATTAGAGAGAAAAACCACTAAAAAGGGTTCAAGAAAACTCCAAAAAATTCTCTAAATTTTTCTTGAGTTGGCTGGAAATTTATGGAGAGAAAATTTGAGTTTGGAGCAATTCCCCGAATTAGAGCCAAATCTGTTGAAATTTGGATAAGATTTCAATGTGATAAAGTTGGCTGATCAAAAGGATGATTTTTAGGGGAAAGAATTCAGGAATTTTGTCCTCAATTGCATTAAAACCCCACCCCCACGAACCCTATAAAACCCCCAAATGCTTCATTGTTCATCACACCAAATTAGAGAGAAAAACCACTAAAAGGAATTCAAGAAAATCCAAAAAATTCTTTGAATTATTTTTGAGTTGGCCGGAAATTTTTGGTGAGAAAATTAGAGTTTGGAGCAATTTTCCGGAGGTGGTTTGGAGCATTTCGAGAAGCTTGAGTTCGAGTTCATCGTTCGTTGATTTCTCGGTAAATTTTCTATCCTTTCTTTGTTTATTTTTTAGGTTAATTATATGTTTGTTCTTGGTTGAATTTTTGTGTTTTTGTTTGTGTTGTTTGTGATTTTTAGGTTGCTTTCTCGAAGTCGAAAAATCGTTCACGATTCCGGTAACTTTTTGTTTTAAATTTCGTTTTAATTTTTAGTTTGATTTTAAAATGTTTGCATGCTTTTAAAAAATGTTGTTAAAGTGATTTTGATCTTTAGAAATGTAGAAAATAATTTAAAAGATGTTTAGATTTTAAATGCAAGAATAAAAAGAATAAATGTAGATAATTTGAAAAAACTTGAAATTAAGGATTTAATTAGAAGAAATAATAATGTGAGGTGTTAGATAATAAAGGGTTTGATTTTAAATAAAAATGGATTTTTATGATTTGTTTTTAATAATTGATAGGCAAAATGATTTTAAAAGAAAAAATAATAAAGATGTTTTTTAGAATAAAAATAAAAGAAATAAGTTTTCAAAGAAAAGAAAATAAAAAGGTTTTAAATAAAAGTTTAGGGTCTAGGATAAAAATTAATTTTTGAAAAGGGAAAAAACTTAAAAAGAAGTTTTTTAGGAAAAAAATAAAGTTTATTTTGAAAAGGGGTCGTATTAAAAGAAAAAACTGAAAAAAAGAAAATGAGTTTAAAAAGAGAGAAAAATATTTGTTTGAAAAAGAAAAACATAAAATTGTAAAAACATAAAAAATTAAAAAAAGTAAAAACATATAAAAAAAGTCTTAGCTTAGAAATAATGAAAAGAAATAAAGGCTTTTAAAAGAAAGTGTAACACTCTAATTTTGGGCTTAGAAGTTTTGGGTTTGAATCGGACCTGTCGGATTTTCGGTTCGAATATAAAAGGTGGTTTTAAGGAAAGCCTAGTTCGGGATACATTAAAAATATGGAAAAATATCTAAAAACCCTCTTTTAATATATATAAGAGGGTGGTGAAATCAATTTTACAAAATGAGGTTTGGAATTATGACATTTTGAGTTGGTGACTAAAATGTAATTTTTGAAAAGTTCGTGACTGTTTTAAAAGGATTGAAACTTTGAATCTTTAAGGAGTTAATTTACCCAAGGGAGGATTTCTCCAGATTTTTCTTGATTTTTAAAGACTCATTTAATGTTTTATTAATAAAAAGGAGAGAGGGAAAAAGATATTTTTAGTTTCATAACTAACTTTTACCAAAATTTTCCTATTTCATTTTCTCTCAAAATTCCCTCAGCCAAACACATTTCCACAGCAACATTTCCTTTGATTTTCACACCTAAAGTTGAGATTTCAATTACTAAATGATTCCTAATCATTTCTACATCAAATCCTCATCATTTGCTTAATGAATTTTCAAGGATTTTGGCTCTAAACAAGGAGAAATCCACATTTAGAGGTATGAACGTCCTTCTCCTCTAAATACTCAGTTCTTTACTGAAATTCCCAAGTTCTCAATCCTTAAATTAAGTTTTATTAAAGGTTTTAATGTTGAGATCTTGATTTTGGCTTAAAATGCAAGATTTGGATTTAATTTTGAAGAAATTTGTATTGGATGATTGGGCTCTGTTTTGAGATGTCTTTTTGATGTATTTTGGATGTCTAAATGATGTGTGATTGAGGTTTAATCAATGCAATCCCGAATAGGTTGATTTTCCTAAGTTTTTACTTGTGAAAATGGTGGTTTTTGGGGTGATCTTGGTGTTTTGTTAATGCTGGAGGTATAAGGACGAGTTTGGGATCATTTTGGATGTTAATTGATGTTTAAAAATGGTTAGAAGTGATGGATCTTGGCTGGGTTAAGTTTTGGAAGAGTTTGGAGGTGATTTCGGTTGTGTTTGGTAGCCGAAATGTTGGATTTGTGTAGAGCAGCGAGTTGAGTTGTGTTGCTGGAATTTTTAATGCATAATGATGCATTAATCCTCTGTTGTTATGTGCTTGAAACAGGGGAGAATGATCCGTGAGCAATAGAGGTGGCGTTGAAGGTTTCGGATGCTTGGAAGACTTGTTGGCTAGCCTAGTTTTGTGTATCGGTGAGTGAAGTTGGGGTTTTCAGCTTTAAAACCAATGTTTGAAGGTTTTGGGGAGCTTAGTTTAAGTCTAAACAACTTAGCTAAGCTCAAGAGTAAGTAAATGGAATTTCTCTCTTGGTTTGTGTTATGAATTGGTTTTTAAAGCACTTGCGATTGTTGGATGCATTGCATGTGATTTGCATGTTTAAATTCTATTTTGAAAGCATATTTTAGCATGGTTTAATGCTGGTTTTGAAAGTCATGTGTGAAGGATGCTCAAGGTAAGAGATCCTTGGTTTTGTACATTGGAATTGAGGAATTGATGCTTAGTGTTGCATGTTGTTTAATGGCTTTGTTTAATGCTTCAAAACAGTGAAGTGATGATGGTAATTGGTGGTTTTGGCATCTTGGTTATGCTTGTAAAAAACAATGGATTAATGTGGTAAAATGGTTATATTGGCAAGTGATGTAAGTGGTTCTTGGTTACTTTAATCGGATATAGTTAGCCGGCTATAGGATTGGGTGCACCGTGAATTGAGTCGCCTTGGATGTCAAGGGGGTTGTAATTGTACCGTAAATTCCATCCAAGAATCCTAGCGATTGAGGAAATTGGTGTCACCACGATGAAGGATGGCTCTCGTGGGTGGGCTTGGTTAAGTGCCACCACGATGGAGGATGGCACTCGTGGGTGAACCTTGTGAAAAGTCACCACGATGGAGGGTGGCTCTCGTGGGTGGACTTTGTTAAGCGTCACAACGGTGGAGGGTTGCTCCCGTGTGTGAGCTTGGTTAAGGTGATTACAAGGTTGTGGTAGCTTCCATGTGTAAGCCTTGTGATGTGTCCCGTCTCTCGCTAGTGTGTTATACAACTTCCGATGAGTGATGTTGAGGGGTTGTGATTGTACCATTAAACTCCATCACGGGTGTTGAGGGGGTTGTGATTGTACCGGTAAACTCCACCTTGTGTTGTTCGGAAGTGTATATGGAGCGTGTGGGACAACGCTTGTAATCTGCGTATCCGATTGTGTCTTGTGTTATGATGGTTTGTGAATTATCACTTGGAAGCCAATATAATGTTCTTGAATGTAATGAAGCATGAGATGCTTGAAATGATGCATGGTTGCATGGGAAGTGTGTGATGTTCTAAGAATGCATGTATAACTTGTTAACTTGTACAAGTGTTTATCTTATATTAAGAATGGTGCATATGTGCATGGGAATCTCTTTAGTGCATTGAAGTCTTGCGAAGGCTTGTTTTAAAAGGCATGTAATGCAAATGTTGATTTTGTGGTTCATGTATTGCATTTGTTTAACGCATGAGATAGATTGAAGGAGTAAGTGGTTTTCAAAGGTTTCTTGCTTTGAGATGATTTTCAAGAATGAGAAAAGTATAATGTGAAGTGGAAGTGTTTTCCAAGGAATTTGTATTTAACTTTGCATATGATGTTCATGCATGGAAAGGTTAAATTGATGGTTTTGCAAGGGTGTGCTTTGAAGTGAGTTACTTAGCTTTTCTAAGCTAAGGGTTGGTTTTCATGTTTGAGCAATGCATGATTTAAAGCATGTTGTTTAAAAAGGGGTTTTCAAACACTGCTTTGGTTTATCGAAATGTGTTTACTTTTTAAAGATGTTTTATGAATCGCTGCATTGATGGTGTTTTGGTTTTGAGCATTCCTCACTAAGCATTATGTGCTTACGCTCCTTTTTGTCCATCAATGCAGATATTTGAAGTTGGGACAGCAAGAAGCAAGGGATTCAAGGAGAGCTCCACTTGAGATGCATGTCTCGGTTAATAGCTATAGATAATAAAGGCAATGGGGGGAGAGTCTTTTATGTTGATGATTAATGAGATTGTGTATGTTGGACAAGTTTGGTTTGTGATTTGAACTACGTGGTTTAACGCTTGCAACGTTTGAATCTTCTTATTCATAAGTCGTTATGTTATGCTTCTTGTTTTAAAAGCATGATTAAGTGTTGGATGTGTGGAAGGAGTTGGTGCACCTAGGAGTTGTTTTGTATCTAGATTTTAATGCAATTTGGTAGTTATGATGCTTGGCAAGTTGTTGATTTGTTGAGGATTGATTTGGAGCATGTTCGATGGGGTTTAGATGTGTTAAAACAGGCCTATCTGCTGTTTCTGGGCAGGGTGTTTCGAAACACCCTGGCCTGTTTCGAAACAGGTGCTTGATTTGGCCTGGGTGTTTCGAAACGGGTAGAGGTGTTTCGAAACACTTTGGCTACTACCAAGCCCCGTTTCTGAACGGGCTAACCCCGTTTCGAAACAGTTGACCGTTGGGCACAGATTTGAATGGTTTTGAGGTTTGCAAGCTTTATGTTTTAGTCCTGATTTTTGTATGTGCAATTGCTTGAGTTCGAGATATCCGTTTAAGGTGAAATTTATCAGAGAGGCATGAAACATGACTAATTTCAGAATTGTAACTTAAAAATTGGTAAAGTCCTCTTAATTTTCAGAATTTACAAATTGGTCATTAAATTCGTATTTTGTGCAATTGGGTCCCTTATTGTTTTCCGATTGCTGTGATTTTTGAGTATGCTTATCTCAAGAGTATGACTAGGTTTAATGTGCATCTAGACAAGTTTAAAAAGAAAAAAAAGGGTCGTTAATCAAGGTTGACTTTCGGGTTGACTTTGGTTTTCCCCGTGTAATCTTCGTAGTCCAGGTCAACCGTCTAGGTCGGGCTAAGGGGGTTACATTTGGTGGTATTAGAGCTGAGTTGCGAATGCTTGGTTAAATGGTAAATTGTTGTAATAAGTGTTTAATGTTTATTCTGATGTGTGGTTGAAAGTCGGTTGAAATGTGTGTCTGTGAGCGAATTGTTGATGTTTTTGTCATGCTTTTTGATTGTGAATCTTCATTGAGCTAATGTGGATTTGTGCTGATGATATGCTGGTGATGTAAGCTGATTTTATGAATGATGAAAGGGTGATGGGTATGACATGTTGATATTATGCTGTTGCGGGTGAATGTTGTTTGATGAGAGCATGATCAAAGTATGTTGATTGATATGCTCGATGTTGTGATATCCATGTTTTTATTGACTGTTATGTCATGTAAAAGGGGAGAATTCGGGATACCCATTGCCTTATTATTATAGCTATTGTGTTATGTTGGAATTGGAGTCTTGAATCCTTGCTTGAAGCTGGCCTGATCGTTTTGTTTGTTTTGTTATGATAGCTTGTTGTTAATAGCATGGTGAAATCAATGAGAGAATGGCAATTAGGTGAGATGGTTGCTGCTTTAGAGCAGGTTGTTAAGGCGTGGAATTCACCTTTTAGTGGAGGTGTTTCGTCTCAGTCTTTTGTGCCTGGAGTTGAGGTAGTGAGGCAGGAGGAAGAAGCTGGTTCTGTGATGAAGAGTTCATCACCTATTGTTCAAGAGGTGTTGGGAACATCTCAGGCTGTGGCGAAAGTAAGGCCTGTAGACGTGCCGACTGTGGGACGTGCGAGTTTGTCGAAACAGCGTTTACATGATTTGGGAGCTGTGGAGTATCATGGTTCGACACCTGAGACGTTCGAGGCCTGGTTGGCCAGTGTAATTCTGATTTTGGATCAGGAAGGTTGTGACTACGCTTGTAAGCTGGGAAGTGTTGTCTCATTGATGTTGGAGGACGCCTGTGCCTGGTGGACATCTGTGGCGGTGGCATCGCATATCCACGATATAGGTTGGGACTTCTTTGTGTCTGCCTTTTATGAAAGGTACCTTGGAGAGAAATTCCCAAGGGTTAAGCAACGTGAGGGTGTGGTTTCAGTTTATGAAGGTGAGAAAAGTTTAAGCAAGAGAGTTGTGGGTAATGACCTCCAGAGCAGTCAGCGTAAGAGGCTACGTGATAGAAGGTTTTGCTTGAATCAAAGTCTGGGTGGTGGTGCAGACGTAGGTCAAGTGCGGTATGATCAAGGAGTAGTAGCTCGGTTGCTGAAGTGTGACCATTGTGGAAGGTGTCATGTTGGAGGTTGTTGGGGCATGAGAGTTTGTTGGAACTGTGGTTCTAAGAAGCATGTGAAGCGAAATTGTCCTCAAGTGGTGAGATTAGCTTTAGTGGTAGCAAAAGGGTCTCTGAAGGGTCGTGGGCACGGTCGAGACAAAGTTCGAAGGTGGCAGGAAGGGCAGAAAGGTGTGAGAAGCTTGGGGAAAGAATCTTGTTGGAATTGTGGGTCTGTTGGGCATTTGAGACGAAATTGTTTGAAGTTAGCTCGAGGTAGTCAGGGTTCTTTACCGCAGGGAGATGGTGATGATCTTAATGTGTTAGTTGATGCTGCAGCGGTACGGCTGGAGAATGATGGTCCTGCGAGGAAGAGAGCTCGTCTGTTGAAGCTCCGGGGTGGTGAGGTGTTTACAGGTAACCTTGTTAAGTAACCTTTGCCCTAGTTATCTTAGTTTGGTTTCGGTTGGTATTTCCTTGCGTGGTGGGTATGGTCTCATAGCTAGAAAGTTTGGGGTAGTAGTTGGTGTTGTTTTGAAAACAACTTTAGTGTGAAGAGGGAATTAGTGGGTATTTTGTGGTTAGCGGATTGTTAGAATGATGAGGTTGGACAAGTTGGAAGTGAGATAGGAGGTTGTTCTTAGACGAATCATGAGGATGTTATTGGTGGGTGTGAACCGACATACATGCACAGTTAAAATTATTTGTTATATGTTATATTATATATGTTGGTACATGCATACATGCGACATGACATTAGAGGTTTTGCATACATGTACACAGGCATTGATAGGGCATATAGGTGACCATGCATACAAACGTTCACACTCGCTAATAGCTAATCGGGTCTGTTGGTGTTGTGATAGGGTTAGGTTGGATGATGGGTTTTAAAAGTTGTTTTGGTGCTAGGAGAATGTTAGAAGTAATGGAGGGTATTAAGCGAGCTGTCACTATTGTGAGTGCGGTATAGCATGTTGGCAGAAGGAAAATGTTTTGGCGCTTAAAGAGTTTAGTGGTGTGGTGGTGAGGAGATTACCGGTTGAAGTTAGAATCAGTCAAAGTGGTTGTGAATAGCTAGTAGAAGTGGTAGTTTCTTGGTGTTAAGTGATGTTGCAGGTTAGTAAATGTGTTTCCAGGGTGCTGAGGTAACTTGGCATTGATGTTGTAATGGAAGGGTTGTTTTTGTAGGTGATGGTTCGTAGCAACCTTTGAGGAGTTGAGAAGAGGTTGTGTTGAGGGTTGTAGAAAAGGTTGGCCTGGGGTGAATAGAAGTTTCGTAATCTTTATATGTATGTATAGAATGGGCGGTGTCCTGGTAAGGCTAGTGTTGTAGTTAAAGCTTGAAGTGGAAAGGCAATGTAAGTTCAAGGGCCAATGTTGGTTGGGCGGGTTCTTGTGAGAAGTGGTTGGCTAGTCGTGTATAAGTAAATTCCTTCTGAAGTCAGCTAGTGGTATGTGGAACGGCTGGCGGAGTCAAGGTTGGGGTTTTGTGGCGTGAATTTCGGATGTTGTGTGAGTAGTTTTGGTGAGTCGTTATGGTAGTGATAGTGGCGGATGTGAAGGAATGTCAGCAATACGTTGAGAAGTTTGAGTAAGCAGTTGATGCTTAAGTATTCTTGCTTGATGTGGTAACCTTTAGAAGAGGTTGAGCAGTTGTGCAAGGGTTTTAGAAGCAGTGAAGGTTGTGGGTCACATGGTGGCTGAACTGGATGGGTTGGTGTCACCGTGTGTACGAGTTTTGGGAGTTATGAGCTGAGGTGGTGTATGTTGTAAAAGTTTGGAGGTTCTTCAGGTTGTTGTTGGGGTTGTGCGCAGTTTGGAAGTGTGAAAGGTTAAGATGTGGTTAACATCTGAGTGTTCTGGAATTTGTGAACAGTATGTGGTGGTGTTGGGTCTGGTGGAGTTTTGTGTGGAGAGTGTTCAATGGTGGTTAAGCCTCATGTGTTGCCTTGTGGGTTGATTTGAGAAGTTTGGTTGTGCTCTTTTCGCCAGTTGAAATTTCGAGGACGAAATTTCTTAAAAGGGGGAGAGTTGTAACACCCCAATTTTGGGCTTAGAAGTTTTGGGTTTGAATCGGACTGGTCGGATTTTCGGTTCAAATATAAAAGGTGGTTTTAAGGAAAGCCTAGTTCGGGATGCATTAAAAATATGGAAAAATATCTAAAAATCCTCTTTTAATATATATAAGAGGGTGGTGAAATCGATTTTACAAAATGAGGTTTGGAAATATGACATTTTGAGTTGGTGACTAAAATGTAATTTTTGAAAAGTTCGTGACTGTTTTAAAAGGATTGAAACTTTGAATCTTTAAGGAGCTAATTTACCCAAAGGAGGATTTCTCCAGATTTTTCTTGATTTTTAAAGACTCATTTAATGTTTTATTAATAAAAAGGAAAGAGGGAAAAAGATATTTTTAGTTTCATAACTAACTTTTACCAAAATTTTCCTATTTCATTTTCTCTCAAAATTCGCTCAGCCAAACACATTTCCACAGCAACTTTTCCTTTGATTTTCACACCTAAAGCTGAGATTTCAATTCCTAAATGATTCCTAATCATTTCTACATCAAATCCTCATCATTTGCTTAATGAATTTTCAAGGATTTTGGCTCTAAACAAGGAGAAATCCACATTTAGAGGTATGAACGTCCTTCTCCTCTAAATACTCAGTTCTTTACTGAAATTCCCAAGTTCTCAATCCTTAAATTAAGTTTTATTAAAGGTTTTAATGTTGAGATCTTGATTTTGGCTTAAAATGCAAGATTTGGATTTAATTTTGAAGAAATTCGTATTGGATGATTGGGCTCTGTTTTGAGATGTCTTTTTGATGTATTTTGGATGTCTAAATGATGTGTGATTGAGGTTTAATCAATGCAATCCCGAATAGGTTGATTTTCCTAAGTTTTTACTTGTGAAAATGGTGGTTTTTGGGGTGATCTTGGTGTTTTGTTAATGCTGGAGGTATAATGACGAGTTTGGGATCATTTTGGTTGTTAATTGATGTTTAAAAATGGTTAGAAGTGATGGATCTTGGCTGGGTTAAGTTTTGGAAGAGTTTGCAGGTGATTTCGGTTGTGTTTGGTAGCCGAAATGTTGGATTTGTGTAGAGCAGCGAGTTGAGTTGTGTTGCTGGTGTTTTTAATGCATAATGATGCATTAATCCTCTGTTGTTATGTGCTTGAAATAGGGGAGAATGATCCGTGAGCAATAGAGGTGGCGTTGAAGGTTTCGGATGCTTGGAAGGCTTGTTGGCTAGCCTAGTTTTGTGTATCGGTGAGTGAAGTTGGGGTTTTCAGCTTTAAAACCAATGTTTGAAGGTTTTGGGGAGCTTCGTTTAAGTCTAAACAACTTAGCTAAGCTCAAGAGAAAGTATAGAATTTCTCTCTTGGTTAGTGTTATGAATTGGTTTTTAAAGCACTTGCGATTGTTGGATGCAATGCATGTGATTTGCATGTTTAAATTCTGTTTTGAAAGCATATTTTAGCATGGTTTAATGCTGGTTTTGAAAGTCATGTGTGAAGGATGCTCAAGGTAAAAGATCCTTGGTTTTGTACATTGGAATTGTGGAATTGATGCATAGTGTTGCATGTTGTTTAATGGCTTTGTTTAATGCTTCAAAACAGTGAAGTGATGATGGTAATTGGTGGTTTTGGCATCTTGGTTATGCTTGTAAAAAACAATGGATTAATGTGGTAAAATGGTTATATTGGAAAGTGATGTAAGTGGTTCTTGGTTACTTTAATCGGATATAGTTAGCCGGCTATAGGATTGGGTGCACCGTGAATTGAGTCACCTTGGATGTCGAGGGGGTTGTAATTGTACCATAAAATCCATCCAAGAATCCTAGCGATTGAGGAAATTGGTGTCACCACGATGAAGGATGCCTCTCGTAGGTGGGCTTGGTTAAGTGCCACCACGATGGAGGATGGATCTCGTGGGTGAACCTTGTGAAAAGTCACCACGATGGAGGGTGGCTCTCGTGGGTGGACTTTGTTAAGCGTCACAACGGTGGAGGGTTGCTCCCGTGTGTGAGCTTGGTTAAGGTGATTACAATGGTTGTGGTAGCTTCCATGTGTAAGCCTTGTGATGTGTCCCGGCTCTCGCTAGTGTGTTATACAACTTCCGATGAGTGATGTTGAGGGGTTGTGATTGTACCGTTAAACTCCATCACGGGTGTTGAGGGGGTTGTGATTGTACCGGTAAACTCCACCTTGTGTTGTTCGGAAGTGTGTATGGAGCGTGTGGGACAACGCTTGTAATCTGCGTATCCGATTGTGTCTTGTGTTATGATGGTTTGTGAATTATCACTTGGAAGCCAATATAATGTTCTTGAATGTAATGAAGCATGAGATGCTTGAAATGATGCATGGTTGCATGGGAAGTGTGTGATGTTCTAAGAATGCATGTATAACTTGTTAACTTGTACAAGTGTTTATCTTATATTAAGAATGGTGCATATGTGCATGGGAATCTCTTTAGTGCATTGAAGTCTTGCGAAGGCTTGTTTTAAAAGGCATGTAATGCAAATGTTGATTTTGTGGTTCATGTATTGCATTTGTTTAACGCATGAGATAGATTGAAGGAGTAAGTGGTTTTCAAAGGTTTCTTGCTTTGAGATGATTTTCAAGAATGAGAAAAGTATAATGTGAAGTGGAAGTGTTTTCCAAGGAATTTGTATTTAACTTTGCATATAATGTTCATGCATGGAAAGGTTAAATTGATGGTTTTGCAAGGGTGTGATTTGAAGTGAGTTACTTAGCTTTTCTAAGCTAAGGTTTGGTTTTCATGTTTGAGCAATGCATGATTTAAAGCATGTTGTTTAAAAAAGGGTTTTCAAACACTGCTTTGGTTTATCGAAATGTGTTTACTTTTTAAAGAGGTTTTATGACTCGCTGCGTTGATGGTGTTTTGGTTTTGAGCATTCCTCACTAAGCATTATGTGCTTACGCTCCTTTTTGTCCATCAATGCAGATATTTGAAGTTGGGACAGTAAGAAGCAAGGGATTAAAGGAGAGTTCCACTTGAGATGTATGTCTCGGTTAATAGCTATATATAATAAAGACAATGGGGGGAGTCTTTTATGTTGATGTTTAATGAGATTGTGTATGTTGGACAAGTTTGGTTTGTGATTTGAACTACGTGGTTTAACGCTTGCAACGTTTGAATCTTCTTATTCATAAGTCGTTATGCTAGGCTTCTTGTTTTAAAAGCATGATTTAGTGTTGGATGTGTGGAAGGAGTTGGTGCACCTATGAGTTGTTTTGTATCTAGATTTTAATGCAATTTGGTAGTTATGATGCTTGGCAAGTTGTTGATTTGTTGAGGATTGATTTGAAGCATGTTCGATGGGGTTTAGATGTGTTAAAACAGGCCTATCTGCTGTTTCTGGGCAGGGTGTTTCGAAACACTCTGGCCTGTTTCGAAACAGGTGCTTGATTTAGCATTGGTGTTTCGAAACGGGTAGAGGTGTTTCGAAACACTTTGGCTACTGCCAAGCCTCGTTTCTGAACGGGCTAACCCCGTTTCGAAACACTTGACCGTTGGGCACAGATTTGAATGGTTTTGAGGTTTGCAAGCTTTACGTTTTAGTCCTGATTTTTGTATGTGCAATTGCTTGAGTTCGAGATGTCCGTTTAATGTGAAATTTGGCAAAGAGGCATGAAACATGACTAATTTCATAACGGTAACTTAAAAATTGGTAAAGTCTTCTTAATTTTCAGAATTTACAAATTGGTCCCTAAATTCGTATTTTGTGCAATTGGGTCCCTTATTGTTTTCCGATTGCTGTGATTTTTGAGTATGCTTATCTCAAGAGTATGCCTAGGTTTAATGTGCATCTAGACAAGTTTAAAAAGAAAAAAAGGGTCGTTAATCAAGGTTGACTTTCAGGTTGACTTTGGTTTTCCCCGTGTAATCTTCGTAGTCCGGGTCAACCATCTAGGTCGGGCTAAGGGGGTTACAGGAAGAATAAAAAGGGTAAAATTCAAAAGATTAAAAGGTTTGCTTGCTTGTTTTAGAAATAGGTGAAAACTTAGGATTAGGGACTAAAGCTTAGATAGAAACTTTGTTTGTTGAAAAATGTTCTTCATAAAAATGAAACAAACTTAAGCATATTTAAACCTTATGTAACCCCCTTAGCCCGGCCTAGACGGTTGACCCGAACTATGAAGATTACACGGGGAAAACCAAAGTCAACCCGAAAGTCAACCTTGATTAACGGCCCTTTTTTCCTTTTTAAACTTGTCTAAATGCACATTAATCCTAGGCATACTCTTGAGATAAGATACTAAAAAATCACAGCAATCAGAAAACAATAAGGGACTCAATTGCACAACATACGAATTTAGGAACCAAAATGTAAAATATAGAAATTAAGAAGACTTTACAAATTTTCAAGATACCATTATGAAATTAGTTAGGTTATAAGCTTCTCTGTCAAATTTCACCTTAAACGGACATCTCGAACTCAAGCAATTGCACATACAATAATCAGGACTAAAACGTAAAGTTTGCAAACCTCAAAACCATTCAAATCAGGGCCCAACGGTCAAGTGTTTCGAAACGGAAATTGACCGTTCAGAAACACGGCTTGGCAGTAGCCAAAGTGTTTCGAGACACCTCTACCCATTTCGAAACGCCCAGGCCAAATCATGCACCTGTTTCGAAACATGCAAGGGTGTTTCGATACACCCTGCCCAGAAACAACAGAAAAGCCTGTTTTTACACATCCAAACTCCATCAAACATACTCCAAATCAATCCTCAACATATCAACAACAGGCCAGGCATCATAACTACCAAATTGCATTAAAATCTAGATGCAAAGCAAAACTTAGGTGCACCAACTCCTTCAACACATCCAACACTTGATCATGCCTTTAAAACAAGAAGCATAGTATAGCAACTTAAGAATAAGAAGATTCAAATGTTGCAAAGCGATAATCAATAAGATTCAAACCACAAACCAAATACGGACAACATACTCAATCTCATTACACATCAATATAAAAGACTTTTCCCCCATTGCCTTTATTATCTATAGCTATTAACCGAGACATACTTCTCAAGTGGAGCTCTCTTTGAATCCCTTGCTTCTCGTTGCCCCAACTTCAATTATCTGCATTGATGGACACGAAGGAGCGTAAGCACATAATGCTTAGTGAGGAAAGCTCAAAACCAAAACACCATCAATGCAGTAAATCATAAAACCCTCTTCAAAAGTAAGTGCAATTCAATAAACCAAAGCATTGTTTGAAAAACCCCTTTTTAAACAACATTTTTTAAATCATGCATTTCTCAATCATGAAAACCAACCCTTAGCTTAGAAAAGCTAAATAACTCACTTCAAAGCACATTCTTGCAAAACCATCAATTAAAACCTTTCCAAGCATGAACACCTTATGCAAAGTTAAACTCAAATTCCTTGAAAAACATTCCCTCTTCATAACATACTTTTCTCATGCTTAATGATCATTTCAAAGCAAAAACTTTGGAAAACCATTTGTTCCCTCTAACTATCTCATGCATTCAACAAATGCACAACACATGAACTACCAAAAGCAACATTTACATTTCATGCCTTTCTAGACAAGTCTTCACAAGACTTCAATGTATTAAAGAGGTTCCATGCGCATATACGCCATTCACAATAGAAGATAAACACTTGTTCAAGCTTAACAAGTAATACATGCACTCTTAAACCATTACACACTTCCCATGTATCCTTGCATCATTTCAAGCAATTCTTGCTTCATTACATTCAAACACATTATATTGGCTTTCAAGCGATAATTCACAAATCATCACAACACAAGACACAATCGGATATGCGGATTACAAGAGTTGTCCCACACGCTTCATACACACTACCGAACAACACAAGGTGGAGTTTACCAGTACAATCTCAACCCCTCAACACCCGTGATGGAGTTTAGCGGTACAATCTCAACCCCTCAAAATCACTCATCGGAAGTTGTATAACTCACTAGCGAGAGCCGGGGCACACCACAAGGCATACACATGGGAGCTACCTCAACCATTGTAATCACCTTAACCAAGCTCACACACGGGAGCAACCCTCCCCCGTTGTGACGCTTAACAAGGTCCACCCACGAGAGCCATCCTCCATCACGGTGACTCTTAACAAAGTCCACCCACAAGAGCCATCCTCCATCATGGTGACACTAATTTCCTCAATCGCTAGGGTACTTGGATGGAGTTTACGGTACAATCACAACCCCTCAACATCCAAGGCGACTCAATTCACGGTGCACCCAATCCTATAGTCGGCTAACTATATCCGATTAAAGTAACCAACAACCACTTACATAACTTGCCAACATAACCATTTTACCACATTAATCCACTGTTTTACAAGCATAACCAAAATGCCAAATCCACAAGCATCACATGCTTTAGTCATATGCACCCAACACATGCAAGTCAAAGATAACTTACCTTATGCATCTTAAACATAATGGCATTATTAACCAACATTAAACCATGTCCAAACATGCTTAAAAACATTAATTTAAACACAATCATCCCAAGTGCATTTAAAAACCAAAGCATAGCCCAACCAAGAGAGAAATTCCATTTACTTACTCTTGAACTTAGCTAAGTTGTTTAGACTTAAACTAAGCTCCCAAAGCCTCATCCAAAATGTTTCAAAGCTGGAAAACTCTTTACCACTCACCGATACACAAAACTACGCTAGCCGTCAAGCCTTCCAAGCATCCGAAACCTCCAACGCCACCTCTATTGCCTCCGGATCATTCTCCCCTGTTTTAAACACATAACAACAGAGGATTAATGCATCATCATGCATTAAAATCACCAGCAACACACCTAAACTCGCTGCTATACGCAAATCCAACATTTCGGATACCAAACACAACCGAAATCACCTCCTAACTCTTCCAAAACTTAACCCAGCCAAGATCCATCACTTCTAACCATTATTAAACATCAATAAACATCCAAAATGAACCCAAACTCGTCCTTATACCTCCAGCATTAACAAAACACCAAAATCACCCCAAAAACCACCATTTTCACAAGTAAAAACTTAGGAAAATCAACCTATTCGGGATTGCATTGATTAAACCTCCATTTCACACCATTTAAACATCCAAAATACATCAAAAAGACATCTCAAAACAGAGCCCAAACATCCAATACGAATTTCTTCATAATTAAATCCACATCTTGAATTTTAAGCCAAAAATCAAGATCACAACATTAAAACCTTTAATAAAACTCAATTTAAGGATTGAGAACTTGGGAATTTCAGTAAAGAACTGAGTATTTAGAGGAGAAAGACGTTCATACCTCTAAATGTGGATTTCTCCTTGTTTAGAGCCAAAATCATTGAAAAATCAATAAGCAAATGAAGAGGATTTGATGTAGAAATGATTAGGAGTCATTTGGGGATTGAAATCTCATCATTAGGTGTGAAAATCAAAAGAAAAGTTGCTGTGGAAATGTGTTTGGCTGAGGGAATTTTGAGAGAAAATGAAATGGGAAAATTTTAGCAAAAGTTAGTTATGAAACTAAAATATGGTTTTTCCATCTTTCCTTTTTATTAATTAAACATTAAATGAGTCTTTAAAAATCAAGAAAAATCTGGAGAAATCATCCCTTGGGTAAATTAGCTCCTTAAAGATTCAAAGTTTCAATCCTTTCAAATCAGTCACGAACTTTTCAAAAATTACATTTTAGTCACTAACTCGAAATGTCATATTTACAAACCTCATTTTGTAAAATGATTTCATCACTCTCTTATATATATTAAAAGAGGATTTTTAGATATTTTTCCATATTTTTAATGCATCCTGAACTAGGCTTTCCCTAAAACCACATTTTATATTCGAACCGAAAATCCGACCGGTCCGGTTCAAACCCAAAACTTCTAAACCCAAAATTGGGGTGTTACAACTCTCCCCCTCTTAGGAAATTTCGTCCTCGAAATTTCAACCGGCGAAAAGAGCACAACTAAACTTCTCCAGGCAACCCACAAGGCAACACAGGAGACTTAACCACCACTGAACACTCTCCACACAAAGCTCTACAAACCAACTCCTCTACAAATCAACTTACACTATAACCAAACCCAACACCACCACATACTATTCACAAATTCCAGAACACTCAGATGTAAACCACAACTTAACCTTTCACACTTCCGAACTGCGCATAGCCCCAACAACAACCTGAAGAACCTCCAAACTTTTACAGCATACACCACCTTAACTTATAACTCCCACAACTCGCACACACGGTGACACCAACCCATCCAGTTCAGCCACCATGTGACCTACAACCTTCACTGCTTCTAAAACCCCTTGCAAAACTGCTAAACCTCTTCTAAAGGTTACCACATCAAGCAAAATTTTAATCAACAACCGCTTACTCAAACTTCCTAACGTATTGATGACATTCCCTCACATCCGCCACTATCATTACCATAACGACTCACCAAAATTACTCACCCATCACTAGAAATCCACACCGTAAAACTCCAACCTTAACTCTGTCAACTGTTCTACGTACCCCTAGCTGACTTTAGAAAGGATTTACTTATACATGATAAACAGACCACTTCTCACTAGAACCCGTCCAACCAACAATGTCCCTTGAACTTACATTGCCTTTCCACTTCAAGCTTTGACTACAACACTAGCCTTACCAGGACACCGCCCATTCTATACATACATATTAAGATTACGAAACTTCTATTCACCCCAAGCCAAACCTTTTCTACAAACCTCAACACAACCTCTTCTACACTCCTCAAAGGTTGCTACGAGCCATCACCTACATAAACAACCCTCCTATTACAACATCAATGCCAAATCACCTCAGCACTCTGGAACACATCCACTAACCTGCAAGATCACTTAACACCAAGAAACTACCACTTCTACTAGCTATTCACAACCACTTTGACCGATTCTAACTTCAACCGGTAATCTCCTCACCACCACACCGCTAAACTCTTTAAGCGCCAAAACACTTTCCTTCTGCCAACATGCTATATCGCACTCACAATTACTGACAGCTCGCTTAATACCCTCTATTACTTCTAACATTCTCCTAGCACCAAAACAACTCTTAAACCCATCATCCAACCTAACCCTATCACAACACTAACGGACCCAACTAGCTATTAGCAAGTGTGAACGTTCGTATGCATGGTCACCAATATGCCCTATCAATGCCTGTGTACATGTATGCAAAACCTCTAATGTCATGTCACATGTATGCATGTACCAACACATATATATATAATATAGTATATAACAATGGTTTTAACTGTGCATGTATGTCGGTTCACACCCACCAATAACATCCTCAGAATCCGCCTAAGAACAACCTCGAACCTCACTTTTAACTTGTCCAACTCCACCATTCTAACAACCCATTAACCATAAAATACCCACTAAGGCCCTCTTCACACTAAAGTTGTTTTCAAAACAACACCAACTACTACCTCAAACTTGCTAGCTATAAGACCATACCCACTACGCAAGGGAAAACCAAACCGAAACCAAACTAAGATAACTAGGGTAAAGGTTACTTAACAAGGTTACCTATAAACATCTCACTGCCTCGGGGCTTCAACAGACAACCTCTCTTCTTCGCAGAACCATCATTCTCTAGCCGCACCACCGCAGCATCAGCCAACACCTTAAGGTCATCACCATGTAAAGAACCCTGACTACCCCGAGCCAACTTCAAACAATTCTGTCTCAAATGTCCAACATACCCACAATTCCAACAAGATTCATTCCCCAAGCTCCTCACACCTTTCTGCCCTTCCTCCCACCTTCGAACTTTGTCTCGGCCGCGCCCACGACCTTTCTGAGACCCTCTTGCTACCATTGAAGCTGATCTCACCACTTGAGGAAAATTTCGCTTCACATGCTCCATAGAACCACATTTCCAACAAACTCCCGCGCCCCAACAACCTCCAACATGACACCTCCCACAGCGGCCACACATCGGCAACCGAGCTACCCCTCCTTGATCATGTAGCACTTGCCCCACACCTGCACTACCATCCAGGCTTCGATTCAAGCAAAACCTTCTATCACGTAACCTCTTAACTGACCGCTCCCGAAATCAGTACCCACAGCTCTCTTGTTAAAACTTTTCCCACCTTCATAATCTGAAGCCACACCCCCACGTTGCTTAACCCTTGGAAATTTCCCTCCAAGGTACCTTTCATAAAAGGCAAACACAAAGAAGTCCCAATCTATATCGTGGATATGCGCTGCCACCGCCACAGATGTCCACCAGGCACAGGCGTCCTCCAACATCAATGAGACAACACTTCCAAGTTTATAGGCGTAGTCACACCCTTCCTGATCCAAAATCAGAATTACATTGGCTAACCAAGCCTCGAACGCCTCAGGTTTCGAACCACGATACTCCACAGCTCCCAAATCATATAGGCGCTGTTTTGACAAACTCGCGTGTCCTTCAATCGGCACGTCTTCAGGCCTCACTTTCACCATGGCCTGAGATGTCCCCGACACCCCTTGAACTATAGGTGATGAACTCTTCACCACAGAACCAACTTCCTCCTCCTGCCTTACTACCTCAACTCCAGACACTGAAGGCTGAAACGAAACACCTCCACCAAAAGGTGAATTCCAAGACTTAACAACCTGCTCTAAAGCAGCAACCATCTCACCCAACTGCCATTCTCTCATCGATTCCATCGCACTAATAATCAACAAGCAATCATAACAAAACAAACAAAACGATCAGGCCAGCTTCAAGCAAGGATTCAAGATTCCAACTCCAACATAACACAATAGCTATAATAATAAGGCAATGGGTATCCCGAATTCTCCCCTTTTACATGACATAACAATCAATAAAAACATGGATATCACAACATCGAGCATATCAATCAACATACTTCGATCATGCTCTCATCAAACAACATTCACCCGCAACAGCATAACATCAACATATCATACCCATCACACTTTCATCATTCATAAAATTAACTCACAACACCAGCATATCATCAATACAAATTCACATTAGCTCAATGAAGATTCATAACCAAAAAGCATGATAAAAACATCAACAATTCCCTCAAAGACACACATTTCAACCGACTTTCAATCACACATCAGAATAAACATCAAACACTTATTACAAAAATTTACCATTTCCCCAAGCATTCGCAACCCAGCTCTGATACCACCAAATGTAACCCCCTTAGCCCGGCCTAGACGGTTGACCCGAACTACGAAGATTACACGGGGAAAACCAAAGTCAACCTTGATTAACGACCCTTTTTTTCCTTTTTAAACTTTTCTAAATGCACATTAATGCTAGGCATACTCTTGAGATAAGCATACTAAAAAATCACAGCAATCAGAAAACAATAAGGGACTCAATTGCACAACATACGAATTTAGGGACAAAAATGTAAAATCTGGAAATTAAGAAGACTTTACAAATTTTTAAGATACCATTGTGAAATTAGTTAGGTTATAAGCTTCTCTGTCAAATTTCACCTTAAACGGACATCTCGAACTCAAGCAATTGCACATACAATAATCAGGACTAAAACGTAAAGCTTGCGAACCTCAAAACCATTCAAATCAGGGCCCAACGGTCAAGTGTTTCGAAACGGAAATTGACCGTTCAGAAACACGGCTTGGCAGTAGCCAAAGTGTTTCGAAACACCTCTACCCGTTTCGAAACGCCCAGGCCAAATCATGCAACTGTTTCAAAACATGCAAGGGTGTTTCGATACACCCTGCCCAGAAATAGCAGAAAAGCCTGTTTTTACACATCCAAACTCCATCAAACATACTCCAAATCAATCCTCAACATATCAACAACAGGCCAAGCATCATAACTACCAAATTGCATTAAAATCTAGATGCAAAGCAAAACTTGGGTGCACCAACTCCTTCAACACATCCAACACTTGATCATGCCTTTAAAACAAGAAGCATGGTATATCAACTTAAGAATAAGAAGATTCAAATGTTGCAAAGCGATAATCAATAAGATTCAAACCACAAACCAAATACGGACAACATACTCAATCTCATTACACATTAATATAAAAGACTTTTCCCCCATTGCCTTTATTATCTATAGCTATTAACCGAGACATACTTCTCAAGTGGAGCTCTCCTTGAATCCCTTGCTTCTCGCTGCCCAACTTCAATTATTTGCATTGATGGACACAAAGGAGCGTAAGCACATAATGCTTAGTGAGGAATGCTCAAAACCAAAACACCATCAATGCAGTAAATCATAAAACCCTCTTCAAAAGTAAGTGCAATTCAATAAACCAAAGCATTGTTTGAAAAACCCCCTTTTAAACAACATGCTTTAAACCATGCATTTCTCAATCATGAAAACCAACCCTTAGCTTAGAAAAGCTAAATAACTCACTTCAAAGCACATTCTTGCAAAACCATCAATTAAAACCTTTCCAAGCATGAACACCTTATGCAATGTTAAACTCAAATTCCTTGAAAAACATTCCCTCTGCATAACATACTTTTCTCATGCTTAATGATCATTTCAAAGCAAAAACTTTGGAAAACCATTTGTTCCCTCTAACTATCTCATGCATTCAACAAATGCACAACACATGAACTACCAAAAGCAACATTTACATTTCATGCCTTTCTAGACAAGTCTTCACAAGACTTCAATGCATTAAAGAGGTTCCATGCGCATATACGCCATTCACAATAGAAGATAAACACTTGTTCAAGCTTAACAAGTAATACATGCACTCTTAAACCATTACACACTTCCCATGCATCCTTGCATCATTTCAAGCAACTCTTGCTTCATTACATTCAAACACATTATATTGGCTTTCAAGCGATAATTCATAAATCATCACAACACAAGACACAATCGGATATGCGGATTACAAGCGTTGTCCCACACGCTTCATACACACTACCGAACAACACAAGGTGGTGTTTACCGGTACAATCTCAACCCCTCAACACCCGTGATGGAGTTTAGCGGTACAATCTCAACCCCTCAACATCACTCATCGGAAGTTGTATAACTCAGTAGCGAGAGCCGAGACACACCACAAGGCATACACATGGGAGCTACCTCAACCATTGTAATCACCTTAACCAAGCTCACACACGGGAGCAACCCTCCCCCGTTGTGACGCTTAACAAGGTCCACCCACGAGAGCCATCCTCCATCGCGGTGACTCTTAACAAAGTCCACCCATGAGAGCCATCCTCCATCATGGTGACACTAATTTCCTCAATCGCTAGGGTACTTGGATGGAGTTTACGGTACAATCACAACCCCTCAACATCCAAGGCGACTCAATTCACGGTGCACCCAATCCTATAGTCGGCTAACTATATCCGATTAAAGTAACCAACAACCACTTACATCACTTGCCAACATAACCATTCTACCACATTAATCCACTGTTTTACAAGCATAACCAAAATGCCAAATCCACAAGCATCACATGCTTTAGTCATATGCACCCAACACATGCAAGTCAAAGATAACTTACCTTATGCATCTTAAACATAATGTCATTAATAACCAACATTAAACCATGTCCAAGCATGCTTAAGAACAATAATTTAAACACAATCATCCCAAGTGCATTTAAAAACCAAAGCATAGCCCAACCAAGAGAGAAATTCCATTTACTTACTCTTGAGCTTAGCTAAGTTTTTTAGACTTAAACTAAGCTCCCAAAGCCTCATCCAAAATGTTTCAAAGCCGGAAAACTCTTTACCACTCACCGATACACAAAACTACGCTAGCCATCAAGCCTTCCAAGCATCCGAAACCTCCAACGCCACCTCTATTGCCTCCGGATCATTCTCCCCTATTTTAAACACATAATAATAGAGGATTAATGCATCATCATGCATTAAAATCACCAGCAACACACCTAAACTCGCTGCTCTACACAAATCCAACATTTCGGCTACCAAACACAACCGAAATCACCTCCAAACTCTTCCAAAACTTAACCCAGCCAAGATCCATCACTTTTAGCACCCCTACAAACGCCCGTTATCGGTACCTTATTAATTTTAAGCGACATTTTGACATTTCAAACATTAATATGAATTTAATTAAGTCTTTAATTGTTAAACGAATCTCATTTCGAATTGGGATATCCTTTTGTGAGAAAATACATGTTGGACGAATATAAGTTTTGAAACGTCCAAATATATTAGGACTCTTCAATTTATATTCAAAATGTATCTCAACACAAAAGATTTAATCCATGTTCAATTATTGTCTTGTCATTTTTAAGTAAGAAACCTAATTTGGGCTCCATTGATTTAATTAATTAAAGTCTATGAATATTATCAAGTTTAAGGCTTATGTGGTAAAACCCAAAAAAGTTTGGGCACTACCCATATTTTCCCTAAATTAATAATATTTCTATTATTAAAGTCACTAACTATTTAATCCTAACTCCAATTTTATTTAAACTAGCTACATGTGATTTTCATTTTCTATGTTCAAATGAAGCATTGAATCTCTTACCTAAATACCCCATTGATTAACATCACATTGCAACGTGATAATAATCAACTTAGGACATTTAAGCTTTTATCCAATATTCATTTATTTTCTATAATGTCCTTTCTTAGCAATTTAATAAATTTAATTAGAGAACTTAATCCTAAAAGGCTCTAATTTTATATTCTAAGTGGTTAAAATCTACTAAACAAATATAGTATATGCTATATAAAACATACAAAATTGTATACAAATTAATTGCATTTAAATCAGACAATTAAAAATGAAACAGAGATTAAATTGAATTAAATTGTAAACTATGGTGCCAAATTACATGGTTTTATGACCAAATTGAAATGGAAACAAAACATGATTGCTCAAACTCTAAAACCTCAAGAGTTGGGTGCGGGTTCCTCATTCCTGACTCGATAACCACGCGCGGACCCTTCCATACCCGGCTCAAAACGACATCGTATGGGACTGCCTATATAAGACCCAGACCGAGTTTGACTCAATCATTTGGCCGAGTTACACACTCTCTCTACATTTCCCCCTCTCTCTTTTTCTCTAAACACAAACACCCAATATCTAAAAAAACAAGCCCCAAATGGATCAAAGTCCCTTATTTTTCCTAAATTCAAACACGTTCTTTATTTTTTCACCCTTTGATCCGAAACCACATCACTCCGGTCATGCTATCATGTTATCCGACTGCCAAAAGATGAACACCGGTCACCACTCGCCTTCAGCCGGTCGCCGCGGGCAATTTTTGTCCGCCGACCGAAACCTTAGAAATCTGAAAATCCCCAAATTTCAAGCCTAAAACCCTAAATCTAATCCCAGCTCGTTAGAGCCGCCCATCTTCACCCCTTAAAATCTACCTACTCGTAACCATAACCTTCAACTTTGCCTCTCTCACTGTATTCAAGCCATCACAAATAAACTTTCCAAACACTTCTTTTTTATTCTTTTCGATTTATGTACATAATAACATGTTTTCCTTTTTTTGCAGAAAAACCAAAAAGAATGGAGGAGATTATACCTTCTAGTGGCGGCCGAATCACTCCGAAAACCTTTTCTGGCGTTTGTTCGTGTACTCAACGATATTTCGATCTCAAGCCTCAGTGACAAACTGCATCTCTGGTGCCGATTTGGTTCTACGGCGTCGGTTCGAATGGTCGGTGCTGCTTCAGCTTCCGCGTCGACTTCTCAGCTTCTGCGATGTTCTGACGGCAATTAAAATGGCCGGCGACCCTTCATTTGCCGGCGGTTCAAATCCATGTAGATATCCTCTCTCCTTATTATTATTATTATTATTATTATTATTAAATGGTAAGTAATTATTAGTGGTCTTAATTGCTTCTAATTTTTCTCTCTCTCCTTATTTATAGGGTTGTCAGCGATAACGTTAGCGGTACCAGAAAAATCATAATCTGGGTGAAGGCTAAAGGAGCCAATTAAAGGCTGCCACATGTCTCTTTGGAAACCAATTTGGGCGGAAAAGGGAATTTTCTGATTAAATTTGTGTTTCTTGGATTGAAAACTAGTGGGAAAGGGTATATGTGTTTGGGATTTGGGCCTTGCTTCTAATTTGGGCTTTGTGTTTATAGAAGGAACATTATATGCAATTTGGACTTATTTTGGATGGAATATTTATTTATTTAGGGGTTTTATTATATTTATTTATTTTTGGTTTTATTTATAGAGAATTATATATATGAGTACTCGAAAAAAATATGAGTATTACTGCTGCCCCTCATTGTCGTGGAACAAGAATAAGGCATAAGGCAAAGACTAAAAAGACACGAATTTTGTCCGAACCATATGTCCATCGGGTCTTGAAGCTATTCTTCTGATTATGGAATGCCTTAATCTTCTCTCTATCTCCTTCATTTGCTAGGGATGGACTCTACTCATTAGAAATCCTTCCTTTGCTGGGCGAACTCTTCACATTAGGAGCTCTATCTTTTCTGGGCTAACTCTTCACATTAGAAGCTTTGTCTTTGCTGGGTGATGTAACCCCCTTAACCCGGTCCAGACGGTTGAACCGAATTAAGAAGTTTACACGGGGAAAACCAAAGTCAACCCGAAAGTCAACCTTGATTAACGACCCTTTTTTTTCTTTTTAATCTTGTCTAGATGCATATTAACCCTAGATATGTTCACAAGATCAGCATACACAAAGATCATACCAATCAAAGAACATTCAGGGACTCAATTGCACAAAATAAGGAATTAGGGACCAAAATGTAAATTCTGAGAATTACGGGGACTTAACCCAATTAAAGGTTACCAATATGAAATTAGTCATGTTTCATGCTTCACTGCCAAATTTCAGCTCAAACGGACATCTCAAACTCATCTAATTGCATAAACAAAGTTCAGGACCAAAACGCAAGGTTTTCAAAACATTCAACCAACAATTTCAGTGCCCAACGGTCGAGTGTTCCGGAACAGGGAGGACCTGTTCCGAAACGCGGGACCGTTCCGAAACTGGTACCGAAACAGGGCCTGGCAGAGGCCAAACCGTTCTGGAACAGTTCCTTCCGTTTCGGAACGCCCAGGCCATTTCAGGCCCCCGTTCTGATACGGTAGCACCTGTTCCGAAACAGGCTGCCCAGATTGCAGAAAAATTGCTGGTTTAACACACGATTGACCCATCAAACATACTCCAAAGGCAACCAAATCATACCAGCATGTCATTCAACATACAAGGGACATAATTGCATCAAAATCTAGATACAAGACCACCCCTAGGTGTACCAACTCAATAAACACATTCAACACTCATTCATGCTTTTAAGACAAGAAGCACATCATAATGACTTAAGCATAAGAAGATTCAAACGTTGCAAGCGTTCAACCACATAGTTCAAAATCATAAACCAAACTTGTCCAACATACACAATCTCATTAAACATCATCATATGAGATTCTCCCCCCATTGCCTTTATTATCTATAGCTATTAACCGAGACATACATCTCAAGTGGAGCTCTCCTTGAATCCCTTGTTTCTCGCTGTTCCAACTTCAAATATCTGCATTGATGGACAAAAAGGAGCGTAAGCACATAATGCTTAGTGAGGAATGCTCAAAACCAAAACACCATCAATGCAGCGAGTCATAAAACCACTTTTAAAAGCAAACTCGATTCGATAAACCAAAGCAATGTTTAAAAATCCTTTTCAACAACATGTTTAAAATCATGCATTGCTCAAACATGAAAACCAACCCTTAGCTTAGAAAGCTAAGTAATCCTTTCCAAAGCACAAACTTGCAAAACCAACAATTTAACCATTCCATGCATGAACATCATATGCAAGGTTAAATACAAAATCCTTGGAAAACACTTCCACTTTACATCTTACCTTTCTCATACTTAAAAAAAATCATCTTAAAGCAAGAAATCTTTAAAAACCATTTACACAATCAATATAACATGTGCATTAAACAAATGCGACATATGAACCACATCATCAATATTTGCATCTCATGCATTTAAAAACAAGTCTTCGCAAGACTTCAATGCACTAAAGAGATTTCATGCACAAATGCACCATTCTCAATAGATAATCAACACTTGTGCAAGCTAACAAGTTAAACATGCATTCATAGTACATTACACACTTCTCATGCAACCAAGCATCATTTCAAGCATTTCATGCTTCATTATGTTCAAGAACATTATATTGGCTTCCAAGTGATAAACCAAATCCACTTTTCAACTCAACATCCAATCGGATACGCGGATCACAAGCGTTGTCCCCACGCTTCATACACACTACCAATCTCAAGGTCCCCAAATGGAATTTTAACCACCATTTGACCTTACCATACCCAAGGTTCTCATATGGAATTTCAACCACCATATAACCTTAACATTCACAAGGTCCTCATATGGAATTTTAACCACCATATAACCTTAACATTCACAAGGTCCTCATATGGAATTTTAACCACCATATAACCTTAACATTCACAAGGTCCTCATATGGAATTTTAACCACCATATAACCTTAACATTCACAAGGTCCTCGTATGGAATTTTAACCACCATATGACCTTAACATTCACAAGGTCTTCATATGGAATTTTAACCACCATATGACCTTAACATTCACAAGGTCCTCATATGGAATTTTAACCACCATATGACCTTAACATTCACCATTGGTAGTTGTATAACATCACTAACGAGATCCGTGACATACTACACAAGATCCACACATGGACTTTACACCACCATTGTGATCTTAACAAGCACAAGGTCCTCAAATGGAATTTTAACCACCATTATTACCTTTGCTTACACAAGACCCACCCATGGAATTTTAACCACCATGGTGTTCTTAACCATCTCGTTAGTGTACTTGAATGGAGTTACCGGTTCACTCACAACCACTCCACCTCCAAGGCGACTTTATTCACGGTGCACCCAATCCTATAGTCGGCTAACTATATCCGATTTAAGTAACCAAGAACCACTTACATCACTTGCCAATATTACCATCTTACCACATTAATCCATTGATTTACAAGCATAACCAAAATGCAAAAACCACCATTTACCATCATCAATCCACTGTTTTTGAAGCATCACACGAAGCCAATAAACAACATGCATCACTATGCAACAATTCCACAATTCCAATGTACAAAACCAAGGATCTCTTACCTTGAGCATCCTTCACACATGGCTTTCAAAACCAGCATTAATCCATGCTAAAATATGCTTTCAAAACAAAATTTAAAACATGCAAAACACATGCATTGCATCCATCAATCACAAATGCTTTAAAAACCAATTCACAACACAAACCAAGAGGGAAAATCCATTTACTTACTCTTGAGCTTAGCAAAGTTGTTTAGACTTAAACTAAGCTCCCAAAACCTTCAAACCTTGGTTTAAAAGCTGAAAACCCAACTTCACTCACCGATACACAAAACAAGGCTAGCCAACAAGCCTTCCAAGCATCTAAAACCTTCAACACCACCTCTAATGCTCACGGATCCATCTCCCCTGTTTCAAGCACACAATAACAGAGGATTAATGCATCATTATGCATTAAAAACACCAGCCACACAACTCAACTCGCTGCTCTACACAAATCCAACATTTCGACTACCAAACACAACTGAAATCACCTCCAAACACCTCCAAAACTTAACCCAACCAAGATCCATCACTTCTAACCATTTATAAACATCAATTAACATTCAAAATGATCCCAAACACGTCCTAATACCTCCAACTATAACAGATCATCAAGATTACTCCAAAAACAACCAAAAACTCAAGCAAAACTTAGGAAAATTAACCTATTCGGGATTGCATTGATTAAACCTCAACTTCTCATCAATTATACATTCATTCAACATCAAAAAGACACCTCAAATCACTGCTCAAACAGATCATACGAATTTTACCAAAAATCAACCAAATCTTGCATTTTAAAGCCAAGATCAAGATTACAATTGTAAAACCTTTAATAAAACATAAATCAAGGATTGAGAACTTGGGAATTTCAGTAAAGAACTGAGAGTTTAGAGGAGAAGGACGTTCTTACCTCCAAACTTGAGTTTCTCCCTTTTTAGAACCAAAATTCTTGAAGATCCAAATAGCAAATACAAAGGTTTTGTTGAAGAGATGATTAGAGATCAAAAGAGGATTAAAATCTCATGTTTGGATGTCAAAATCAGAGGAAAAAGCTCTGGAGAAAATGTTTGGTTTGAGAGAAAAAGATGAGAGAAAAAGAAAATGGAATTTAGGAAAAGTTAGTTGGAAACTTAGGAAAATATCTTCCCTCCCTTTTTTCCTTTATTTTAAAACCATTAATTTATCATTTAATATTTAAGAAAAATCTGGAGAAACTCCCATTGGGTAAATAGCTCCTTAAAGATTCAAAGTTTCAATCCTTTTTAAAACAGTCTCACAGTTTTCAAAAATTACATTTTGGTCACTAACCCCAAAATGTCACTCTTCCAAACCTCATTTTGTAAAATTGATTTCACCTTTCTCTTATATATAATAAAAGAGGATTTTAAGACATTTTTCTATATTTTTAATGCAACCCGAACTAGGCTTTCCTAAAAATCACCTTTTATATTCGAACCGCAACCCGACCGGTCCGGTCCAAACCCAAAACTTCTAAGCCCGAAATTGGGGTGTTACAACTCTCCCCCTCTTAGGAAATTTCGTCCTCGAAATTTCAACTGGCGAAAAGAGAACAACCAACCTTCTCAAAGAAACACACAAGGCAACACAGGAGACTTAACCACCACTGAACACTCTCCTCACAAAACTTCACCGAAACTCAACACCACCACAAAATATTCACGAATTCCTGAACACTCAAATGTTAACCACCTCTTAACCTTTCACGCTTCCGGACTACACACAACCCCAACAACAACCTGAAGAACCTCCAACTTTTACAGCGTACACCACCTTAACTCAAAACTCCCAAGAATCGTACACACGGTGACACCAACCAATCCAGTTCAGCCACCATGTAACCCACAACCTCCACGGCTTCCAAAACTCCTTGCAAAACTACTCAACCTCTTTCAGAGATTTTCACAACGAGCAAAAATTCTTAAGCATCAACTGCTTACTCAAACTTCTCAACGCATTGCTGGCACTACTTCACATCCACCGCTACCATCACCACAACAACTCACCAGGACTACTCACCCATCACCCGATAATCACGTCACAAAACCCCAACCTTGACTCCGCCATCCATTCCACACACCACCAGCTGACCTCAACAGGAACTTACTTAATCACAACCAGCCAACCATTGCTCACAAGAACCCGTCCAACCAACAATGGCCTTTGATCTTACATTGCCTTTCCACTTCAAGCTTTGATCACAACACTTGCCTTACTAGAACACCGCCCATTCCACACATACATATTTAGGTTACGAAACTCCTATTTTCCCGGACTAACCCTTTTCTACAACCCACAACACAACATCTTCTCAACTCTTCGAAGGTTGCTACGAACCCTCATCTACGAAAACAACCCTTCCACTACCATATCAATGCCAAGTTACCTCAGCACTCTGGAAACTCATCCACTAACCTGCAACATCACTTAACACCAAGGAACTACCACTTCTACTAGATATTCTAAACCACTTGACCGATTCTAACTTCAATCGGTAATCTCCTCACCACCACACCGCTAAACCCATTAAGCATCAAACACCTTACTTCTACCAACATGCTATACCGCACTCACTATTACTGACAACTCGCTTAATACCCTCCATTACTTCTAACATTCTCCTAGCACCAACACAACCTCTAAAACCATCATCCAACCTAACCCTATCACAACACCAATAGACCCGATTAATTATTAGTGAGTGTGAACGCTCGTATGCATGGTCACCAATATGCCCTATCAATGCCTGATGTACATGTATGCAAAACCTCTAATGTCATGTCACATGTATGCATGGACCAGTACATATGTAATATAGCATATAACAAATGATTTTAACTGTGCATGTATGTCGGTTCACACCCACCAATAACATCCTCAGAACCCGTCTAAGAACAACCTCCTATCTCACTTCTAACTTGACCAACTCCATCATTCTAACAACCCATTATCCACAAGATACTCACTAATGCCCTCTTCACACTAAAGATGTTTTCAAACAACAACAACTACTACCCCAAACATGCTAGCAACGAGGCCATACTATCTACGCAAGGAAATACCAACTGAAAACCAAACTAAGATACTAGAGCAAAGGTTACTTAACAAGGTTACCTGAAAACACCTCACCGCCCCGGAGCTTCAACAGACGAGCTCTCTTCCTTGCAGAACCACCATTCTCCAGCCGCACCGCTGCAGCATCAGCTAACACACCAAGGTCATCACCATCTCCTTGCGGTAAAGAACCCTGACTTCCCCGAGCCAACCTCAAACAATTACGTCTCATATGTCCAACAGACCCACAATTCTAGCAGATTCCACTTCCCAAACTCTTCACAACTTTCTGCTCTTCCTGCCACCTTCGAACTTTGTCTCGGCCGTGCCCACGACCCTTCAGAGACCCTTCTGCTACCACTGAAGCTGATCTCACCACTTGAGGACAATATCGCTTCACATGCTCCTTAGAACCGCAGTTCCAACAAGCACCTGCGCCCCAACAACCTCCAACATGGCGCCTTCCACAACGGTCACACACCGGTAACTGAGCTCCCACTCCTTGATCAGGCAGCACTTGCCCCAGATTTGCACTACCATCCACACTTCAATCCAAGCAAAACCTTCTATCATGTAGCCTCTTACGCTGACCGCCCCCGAGGTCAGTATCCACAACTCTCTCGCTTAAACCTTTCCCACCTTCATAAACAGAAACCACACCCTCACATTGCTTAACCCTTGGGAATTTCCCTCCAAGATACCTTTCATAAAAGGCAGACACGAGGAAGTCCCAATCAATATCTTGGATGTGCGATGCCACCGCCACAGATGTCCACCAGGCGCAAGCGTCCTCCAACATCAATGAAACAACACTTCCCAGCTTACAGGCATAGTCGCAACCTTCCTGATCCAAAATCAGAACTACACTGGCTAACCAAACCTCGAACGCCTCAGGTGTCGAACCATGATACTCCACAGCTCCCAAATCATGTAAACGTTGTTTCGACAAACCCGCACATCCCACAGTCAACACATCTATAGGCCTCACTTTCGCCACAGCCTGAGATGTCCCCAACACCTATTGAACAATTAGTGATGAACTCTCCATCACAGAACCAGCTTCTTCCTCCTGCCTTACTACCTCAACTCCAGGCACAGAAGACTGAGACAAAACACCTCCACTAAAAGGTGAATTCCACGCCTTAACAACCTTCTCTAAAGCAGCAACCATCTCACCTAACTGCCATTCTTTCATCGATTTCACCATGCTATTAACAGCAAACAATCATAACAAAACAAACAAATCGATCAGACCAGCTTTAAGCAAGGATTCAAACTCCAAAATAACACAATAGCTATAATAATAAGGCAATGGGTATCCCGAATTCTCCCCTTTTACATGACATAACAGTCAACAAAACATGGACATCAAAACATCAAGCATATCAATCAACATACTTCGATCATGCTCTCATCAAACAACATTCACCCACAATAGCATAATATCAACATATCATACCCATAACAATTTCATCATTCATAAAATCAGCTCACAACACCAGCATATCATCAGCACAAATCCACATTAGCTCAGCGAAGATTCATAACCAAGAAGCATGTTAAAAACATCAACAATTCGCTCAAAAACACGCATTTCAACCGGCTTTCAACCACACATCAGAATAAACATCAAACACATATTACAACAATTAACCGTTTTCCCCAAGCATTCGCAACTCAGCTATGATACCACCAAATGTAACCCCCTTAACCCGGTCCAGACGGTTGAACCGAATTAAGAAGTTTACACGGGGAAAACCAAAGTCAACCCGAAAGTCAACCTTGATTAACGACCCTTTTTTTTCTTTTTAATCTTGTCTAGATGCATATTAACCCTAGATATGTTCACAAGATCAGTATACACAAAGATCATACCAATCAAAGAACATTCAGGGACTCAATTGCACAAAATAAGGAATTAGGGACCAAAATGTAAATTCTGAGAATTACGGGGACTTAACCCAATTAAAGGTTACCAATAAGAAATTAGTCATGTTTCATGCTTCACTGCCAAATTTCAGCTCAAACGGACATCTCAAACTCATCCAATTGCATAAACAAAGTTCAGGACCAAAACGCAAGGTTTTCAAAACATTTAACCAACAATTTCAGTGCCCAACGGTCGAGTGTTCCGGAACAGGGAGGACCTGTTCCGAAACGCGGGACCGTTCCGAAACTGGTACCGAAACAGGGCCTGGCAAAGGCCAAACCGTTCCGGAACAGTTCCTTCCGTTTCGGAACGCCCAGGCCATTTCAGGCCGCCGTTCCGATACGGTAGCACCTGTTCCGAAACAGGCTGCCCAGATTGCAGAAAAATTACTGGTTTAACACACGATTGACCCATCAAACATACTCCAAAGGCAACCAAATCATACCAGCATGTCATTCAACATACAAGGGACATAATTGCATCAAAATCTAGATACAAGACCACCCCTAGGTGTACCAACTCAATAAACACATTCAACACTCATTCATGCTTTTAAGACAAGAAGCACATCATAATGACTTAAGCATAAGAAGATTCAAACGTTGCAAGCGTTAAACCACATAGTTCAAAATCATAAACCAAACTTGTCCAACATACACAATCTCATTAAACATCATCATATGAGATTCTCCCCCCATTGCCTTTATTATCTATAGCTATTAACCGAGACATACATCTCAAGTGGAGCTCTCCTTGAATCCCTTGCTTCTTGCTGTTCCAACTTCAAATATCTGCATTGATGGACAAAAAGGAGCGTAAGCACATAATGCTTAGTGAGGAATGCTCAAAACCAAAACACCATCAATGCAGCGAGTCATAAAACCACTTTTAAAAGCAAACTCGATTCGATAAACCAAAGCAATGTTTGAAAATCCTTTTCAACAACATGTTTAAAATCATGCATTGCTCAAACATGAAAACCAACCCTTAGCTTAGAAAGCTAAGTAATCCTTTCCAAAGCACAAACTTGCAAAACCAACAATTTAACCATTCCATGCATGAACATCATATGCAAGGTTAAATACAAAATCCTTGGAAAACACTTCCACTTTACATCTTACCTTTCTCATACTTAAAAAAAATCATCTTAAAGCAAGAAATCTTTAAAAACCATTTACACAATCAATATAACATGTGCATTAAACAAATGCGACATATGAACCACATCATCAATATTTGCATCTCATGCATTTAAAAACAAGTCTTCGCAAGACTTCAATGCACTAAAGAGATTTCATGCACAAATGCACCATTCTCAATAGATAATCAACACTTGTGCAAGCTAACAAGTTAAACATGCATTCATAGTACATTACACACTTCTCATGCAACCAAGCATCATTTCAAGCATTTCATGCTTCATTATGTTCAAGAACATTATATTGGCTTCCAAGTGATAAACCAAATCCACTTTTCAACTCAACATCCAATCAGATACGCGGATCACAAGCGTTGTCCCCACGCTTCATACACACTACCAATCTCAAGGTCCCCAAATGGAATTTTAACCACCATTTGACCTTACCATACCCAAGGTTCTCATATGGAATTTCAACCACCATATAACCTTAACATTCACAAGGTCCTCATATGGAATTTTAACCACCATATAACCTTAACATTCACAAGGTCCTCATATGGAATTTTAACCACCATATAACCTTAACATTCACAAGGTCCTCATATGGAATTTTAACCACCATATGACCTTAACATTCACAAGGTCCTCATATGGAATTTTAACCACCATATGACCTTAACATTCACAAGGTCCTCATATGGAATTTTAACCACCATATGACCTTAACATTCACCATTGGTAGTTGTATAACATCACTAACGAGATCCGGGACATACTACACAAGATCCACACATGGACTTTACACCACCATTGTGATCTTAACAAGCACAAGGTCCTCAAATGGAATTTTAACCACCATTATTACCTTTGCTTACACAAGACCCACCCATGGAATTTTAACCACCATGGTGTTCTTAACCATCTCGTTAGTGTACTTGAATGGAGTTACCAGTTCACTCACAACCACTCCACATCCAAGGCGACTTTATTCACGGTGCACCCAATCCTATAGCCGGCTAACTATATCCGATTTAAGTAACCATGAACCACTACATCACTTGCCAATATTACCATCTTACCACATTAATCCATTGATTTACAAGCATAACCAAAATGCAAAAACCACCATTTACCATCATCAATCCACTGTTTTTGAAGCATCACACGAAGCCAATAAACAACATGCATCACTATGCAACAATTCCACAATTCCAATGTACAAAACCAAGGATCTCTTACCTTGAGCATCCTTCACACATGGCTTTCAAAACCAGCATTAATCCATGCTAAAATATGCTTTCAAAACAGAATTTAAAACATGCAAAACACATGCATTGCATCCATCAATCACAAATGCTTTAAAAACCAATTCACAACACAAACCAAGAGGGAAAATCCATTTACTTACTCTTGAGCTTAGCAAAGTTGTTTAGACTTAAACTAAGCTCCCAAAACCTTCAAACCTTGGTTTAAAAGCTGAAAACCCAACTTCACTCACCGATACACAAAACAAGGCTAGCCAACAAGCCTTCCAAGCATCTAAAACCTTCAACACCACCTCTAATGCTCACGGATCCATCTCCCCTGTTTCAAGCACACAATAACAGAGGATTAATGCATCATTATGCATTAAAAACACCAGCCACACAACTCAACTCGCTGCTCTACACAAATCCAACATTTCGGCTACCAAACACAACCGAAATCACCTCCAAACACCTCCAAAACTTAACCCAGCCAAGATCCATCACTTCTAACCATTTATAAACATCAATTAACATTCAAAATGATCCCAAACACGTCCTTATACCTCCAGCTATAACAGATCATCAAGATTACTCCAAAAACAACCAAAAACTCAAGCAAAACTTAGGAAAATTAACCTATTCGGGATTGCATTGATTAAACCTCAACTTCTCATCAATTATACATTCATTCAACATCAAAAAGACACCTCAAATCACTGCTCAAACAGATCATACGAATTTTACCAAAAATCAACCAAATCTTGCATTTTAAAGCCAAGATCAAGATTACAATTGTAAAACCTTTAATAAAACATAAATCAAGGATTGAGAACTTGGGAATTTCAGTAAAGAACTGAGAGTTTAGAGGAGAAGGACGTTCTTACCTCCAAACTTGAGTTTCTCCCTTTTTAGAACCAAAATTCTTGAAGATCCAAATAGCAAATACAAAGGTTTTGTTGAAGAGATGATTAGAGATCAAAAGAGGATTAAAATCTCATGTTTGGATGTCAAAATCAGAGGAAAAAGCTCTGGAGAAAAAGTTTGGTTTGAGAGAAAAAGATGAGAGAAAAAGAAAATGGAATTTAGGAAAAGTTAGTTGGAAACTTAGGAAAATATCTTCCCTCCCTTTTTCCTTTATTTTAAAACCATTAATTTATCATTTAATATTTAAGAAAAATCTGGAGAAACTCCCATTGGGTAAATAGCTCCTTAAAGATTCAAAGTTTCAATCCTTTTTAAAACAGTCTCACAGTTTTCAAAAATTACATTTTGGTCACTAACCCCAAAATGTCACTCTTCCAAACCTCATTTTGTAAAATTGATTTCACCTTTCTCTTATATATAATAAAAGAGTATTTTAAGACATTTTTCCATATTTTTAATGCAACCCGAACTAGGCTTTCCTAAAAATCACCTTTTATATTCGAACCGCAACCCGACCGGTCCGGTCCAAACCCAAAACTTCTAAGCCCAAAATTGGGGTGTTACAGGTGAACTCTTCTCATTAGGAACTCTATCTTTGCTACGCGAACTCTTCTCATTAGGAGCTCTAACTTTGCTGGGTGAACTCTTCTCATTAGGAGTTCTGTCTTTGCTGGGAGAACTCTTCTCATTAGGAGTTTTGTTTTTTCTGGGTGAACTCTTCTCATTAGGAGTTCTGTTTTTGTTGGGTGAACTCTTCTCATTATGAGTTTTGTTTTTGTTGGGCGAACTCTTCTCATTAGTAGTTCTGTCTTTGCTGGGCGAACTCTTCTCATTAGGAGTTATGTCTTTGCTGGGCGAACTCTTCTCATTAGGAGTTCATCATTCCTGCAAAAAGAAATATCTTCAATTAATAAGGATTCTTCTTAGTGTAATATGAGATATCTTCAATTTTCCGCTTGAAGCACCGAAATATTTAAAGTCACTGCTTTTTTGCTTATGGTGTCTTGATCTTCCCATCTGAAACTCACATCAGATCTCTTATTGCTTTCTCTATTGGTTTATCTCTTTCTACACTCAGAAATTGCATGACTTGCAAAAGTCAAATCTATCATTAATCTTCCAACATAACTGTAAAGCAAATGTACAACTTGAATATATCATTAAGAAACTTTAAGTGTTTCAATGAGAAACATTGAAACTTTTGACCAATTAAACTGCGAATCCTCTTCATTTGAGTTTAGAGTCGATCTATCTCTTTTTCCATTCTCTCACTTTTTCTAGTAACTCAAGAGGTTAATATCTTTGTCGATACTATGCTCCAATTGTCTTACTGTGACGTCATCTAAAAAGTTCTCATCATTTATAGAGGTGTCGGTCTAAAAGGACTTAACATCATGCCTAAAGGGCTTACTGATGAACCGAAGGCTTTAAAATTGCATTGCACTATATGTCTTGTACAAACAATCGCATCACTTACGAAGGTGATGTCTCGAAGAACTTATTATCATGCCTGAAGGACTTATTGACGACCCGAAGGATTTAGATTTGTAATGCACTTCCTTTCATGTGCAAATAACCACATCACTCCCGAAGGTGATGGCCCAAAAGACTTAACATCATGCCCGAAGGACTTACTGATGACCCAAAGGATTTAACATCATGCCCGAAGGACTTATTGATGACCTAAAGGATTTAGGATTGTAATGCACTATCTGTCTTGTACATACAATTAGAAAATCTTGCTAGAATATGTCTCTATAAATGGAATATATAAGATCCATCTCTGTAAATGGAGTGTCCACCTCTGTAAATGGATTATCTTGGGATCTACCTCTGTAAACGGGGTATTTAAAGAAATCCGCCTCTATAAATGAGGTATTTGGAGAAATTTGCCTCTACAAACGAAATATCTTGAGATCTGCCTCTATAAGCGAAGTGTTTTGAAATCTACCTCTATAAACGGAGTAATTTGTTGAAATTTGTCTCTTCAAACATGTCAAAATCCTTGCTGATTTCGGTCCCTTTTAAACGGATTGAAATCTTTGATGTGATCCACCTCTTCAAACGGGTCAAATTCCTGCCAAAATATACAAAAAGCTCTGACTGTATGAGTTAGCATGTCATGCTCCTATCTTATGGATGTCTAACTATATGATGCATGAAGGTTTTCAATTGAGGACCACTTGGGTGAGCTTTCATCTTCAGGGAAGCTCAAAAATTTCTCACTTCATTTTTCAAAAACTCTTTTGTTGCCAAGGTAACCCATCTCACACTCAAGTTCAATCTTCATGATCTCTGCATTTTTTGCTCTAAAGCGCATTTTCAGGTTTTCACTTTAGTCTGCTTTTCTCAAAGCACCCTTGTGGGTTTTGACTTTGGTTTTTTTTCTTTTCTTCTTTTTCTTTTTCCAAGGTGCCCTTTCGGGTTTTCACTACGATTTTTCTTTTTTCTCTTTTGCCTTTTTCTTTTTCTTCTTTTTTGAGAACTCAAATTGACTTCATCAATATCTCAACAGTTGACAATTCAAATTTCCTTTTTCAACGAAGGAACGTGGGGCTGTGAATCTAAGAAACTGACGATCAATATCGAAGGATCTGCTTCACACTTCATAAATTGTCCCAAATGAGATGATGCGAAGTAATTGCAACTAGAAAGAATAATAGCAGAGATAGCAATGATGTTCCTTTGATACATAGGACAGATAATGGACAAGTTCCAATCATGATAATGTGTTGGTCTTGTGGTTCAAATCATCTTAGCATGAGCATTAAGATAAAAATCATTATTCTTCGGGTGACAGACTTTGTTGTCAATATCAGTTCTAGATTGCACATTGTTTGGAGTCCCATTTTTGTGTATTTTCTGGCATGGGATTCAACATTATCTTCACTTTATACTCTTTTCTTTTCTATCCTCGAGTCATGTTTCCCAACAAAGACCATCACCATTGTAACATAACACATTCTTCCATAGTGTTACCCAGTCTTAAATTCAACTGTCATCTTTTGCCCGTTCTAACATTCATAAAGCTTTCTTGTCTTGCAGTTCCTCAGAAGTAATGTTTTTTGCTTTTCGAATAGTGTGGACCTTTAATGGTTCAACCATGCTGCAGCTTTTGCCCCAAGAGATGGCTCATTTTTTTGCCCCAGGGTTGTCTGCGTCTCTTTCCTGTTGCTTATGTTTAAATGTTTCTGACACTCAGAGTAGTGTCCTTTCCTCGTCATACTTTTCATCATTAAACAAGTACCGAGGCCACCTCCTATTCTGTCTACGCTTAAAGGATTAGTACATCATAATAATACCCACAAAATCCTTTGCTTTTCTTTAATCGATTTATATGCAGGATGCTTGTTGAAATGATAAGTGAAAGGCTCAAAATATTATCTTATTAAATCGGAATAATTTGATAAATTATGGCAAACAAAAGAAAAAACAAAATTAGGCCCTGTAATATTAAGTGCAATAGAGGCGTTGAACGAAATTAGCAAAGATCAACTCAAATGTGACCCCTTCCGAATTATTAGACCTTCGAGAGAATCATTCCCCATATGCCTAGCTCTATCCCATTTAGGTGGTGCTCTTTACCTCACTAAATTACCAACCCAGTTCTTCCCTCTTTTCTGATCTCGACCAGACATCAGAAGTCTAAAAATCCTTGAAGAAAGGTTAACCCTGGGAAGCGGGATGTATTCTGAAGAAAAACTTCCCTTACTCCAATACTCGCATATGAACAAAATAGTCTTTTGAGGCTTGTAATGGGGCATGGCTCACGACTATGAAATAAAGGATATATAGGCTCAAAATTAATGTTTAAGGGTGATGAAACCAAGGATCATTCCTTCCAAGTGAAATCTTATTTCTATGCTCATTGATCTAAATATGCTTGGATGAAGTACTCTTTTTCTTTTTCTTTTGTTTCTCTTCTTTTTTTCTTTTCTCTTTTTTGTGGATCGCTCTAGACTGTCCATTTCTAGGTTTTCACCCTAGATTCCATTTCCTTTCGTTGAATTCAAGAGTGATGAAGCCTCCTGTAGAGTGTCCACGAGTTCTATATTTTGTACACATTTCTGCCCTTATTATTGCTATTCTTAAGCTCATTTAGGCATATTTAGGTGCATTGCATGCATTATAATAATATCTTCTCTTTTACCATGCTTTTATTGAATATTTTATGTTTGGTTGAGAAAAGTTACTGTTTTAGTTTAGTTTTTATTTTCAGGTGCTATATCAAGGAGAGGAGATGAGAGGACGGGAAAGCTATAACAAATGGAGCTGTACTGAAGCAGCCCCAGATGCCGCCAAGGACGCTGTCGATGCAGCATTGCCGCCAAGAGCCGCCCAGGCAGGAGTTACACTGACTTGGCCAAGATGGTCGCGATTGAAAAAGGGAAGTTTCCTAAGCCCAATGAGCTCAGTCTTGCAATTTTCTGATGCCTGTAGCGGCCGGTAAAGCTGATCGAAGATCAATAAGTAGGAGTACTTATCTTTACTTACGAAAGAAGGAAACATCCAAAGAGTCCACATTTAAGTCAAAAAGAAGTCTATATTTAATGTAAATTACTTTAAGAACTTCTACTTCAAGGAGGACTCAAACTTAGGCCATGAGCCCTATATATACCCAATGTATGTAAGGGTATAGGGGCATGACGAGGAGTGAGAGGATGCATGCTTGAATAGCCGCACAATGGAGATGAAGCTAGGTAGATGGGAGTTGTTGGGGGTCGCGGCCTAACTCTTCTAGGGTTTAGACCCTTGTATGTAAAGTAGCTTGTGAAAAACGGTTGTAATAGTTTTGAGTTGTTTTCAATAAAATTCCAAAGTTTTCTTAATCTATGCACTTCATTCTTTCAATAAGTCTACACCAGTCAATTGAGAGAATCCATTTGTCTGGCACGAAAGTGCAAGGGTCACGAAAGGGTTAAGCACAGTCACAGCATGTTGGGGAGTGACTAACTTGGTTCCTAAAAGTTCACAAGTTTCAGCGGCTAAGGGGGGATCACCAATCGAATGGACTTGCTTGTGTTAGGTTTACGCTGAGATTGCTAGGTATTGCCTACATCACGTGAGTGTTCGAGCATCCTTGCCTAGAAATAGGGAGGATCACTGTCGACTATCCCGTCGAACTTGGGATGTCTACCAGACTTGCCGCCAGGACCTATTTCCATTCCACCTGCCGAGACAACAAAAGTTGCAGGGGTAGTGACCCGCTGCGGCCGCGTGACAGGGTCGTAGCCTGCCGCCCGCCATACCCGTCGAGGCAGCAATTCATGGCAGCACAAAACATACTCAAGCTTTACAATGTAGTCTTCATGCTACTGAGCTACAATTGTCTTACCCAATCTATCGACCAAATCTCTCCCTACCATCTCTCTCATCCCTATCTTTATTTTATTTGTGTTTTTATATTTCCACATCGTGAGATTTAATTACGCATTTACTAAATCTTTGTGCATGAAACCACTCATAGGAGTTGCTCCAATCCCTGTGGGAGACGATATCTACAGCATCATGAAGGGGCGACAAATCAATGTTGGCGAGGTAATCCTAAAGGAGATCTATGCCCACGCAGAAAAGCCAAAGACTACGGTACCTCTCTTCTTCCATGCACTCATCATAGGTCTTTGTGCCAATTTCCACGTGCCGCCGCACCCCAAGGACAAAATTATTCCTCCCAAGGAAGGATAGACAAAAAAGGCACACCAGCTAATGATGCAGAACCCGGAGCCAGACACACCTTCAACCGCCCATCCGCTGTCCCAAGCTGCCCCCACTCTAGCCGCAAAGGGCAGTACTGGAGCAGCCATCCCGCCTATCGTTATCCCCTTGTTGCGCAGCCTAGTCGACAGTTGCCAAAGGATCGAGCACAAATAGGTGATTTTCACCAAATATGTGGCGGACGTGCAAGAGGCCTTTGTGGCCTACTTGCTTGACAAGTACCAAGACAATGGCCCGCATTTGCTTGCTTTTCCAATGGAGTTAGTAGCATCAGAGCCAGTTCATATTACACCCAGACCAGCTGCTACTCCTGCAGCCGATGACAGCGAGGGGCCACATCACCACCCTAGGAGAAGAACTTCTCCGACTCCCATCCAGCCATACAAGCTCAACTCCTCATCCGAATCAGAAAGGGAGGAGGAGACCACCGCTGCCTCCCTAGTAGTAGAAGAGGTCGCTGCTCAAGACGCCGACGACTTAGATATGGAGATCTTATACTCCCTCGATGACGAACCGCCAAAGGCAGCAAGGAAGAGAAAGCAGCCAGCAACAGAGCCCCATGGTGGAGGACCTGAGGGACCATCCAAGAAACCCACCCCCAGCCACATCTAGCCGTCGCATAGCAAGAAAAAGAGCCCAACCGACAGACCAGCTGCCACGCGCCGCCTAGTTCTGCCCGCCTCCTCAACATCCTCCTCTGACGCAGCAGCAATAGAGGGGAACTCCGCCAGTTTATATCACCATTTTCTTTTATTTTCTTTTTAATTTTTATATTTTATTTTATTTTTCTGTTTTATTTTTCTTTTTCTGTTTTTATTTTTCTTTTATGTTTTAATTTCTGTTTTTAATTTCTATTTTGTGTGGAGGCATTGAGGACAATGCCAATCTTGAGTTTGGGGGGAGGGAATAGTCCTCTTTGTTTTAGGTTCATTTAGTAGCATCTAGGAACATATGTAAATTCTGCCCCTAGCACTTAATGAAGTAGAAATTTTTAGTTTAAAAACTTGTGCCTATGATAGATTAGCCGACTACTTATAATCGAACCATTCCAAAAATTTTAACCTAACTATGGGAAGAAGCTTAAAAATACTTAGAAAATTTTTCTTTCTGCCAATTATCTTTACACGTGTCTGATAAATGCTAAATTTTTGCTTGAGTTCTGAGTTTAACATTGCCTGCCTTACTTAATAAAAATTCCTCGATTGGATACAGGTTTGCCGTCACGGCAGCACAGGGCAGCAATACAAAGATGATGAAAACCCTAGAGGTGCCCGAAACAGACTCTAGACAGGAAGTTTAAATACCCTAGTGGTGCCCAAAACATGCTCTAGGAAGGATCATGAGCAAGGACACTCTGCTGCTATCAAATTCCACGTATCTAAACCAAGTGACGGACAAATTAGCAAAAATGAATGAAAGCCTTCACGGGATGACTCTATTCATAGGGTTAAGAGTTTCGTAGAGTGCACCTATCTTAGATTCATACCCAAAGAATAGTTGTGATGAGTTGAAGCCCTTAAAGCCATGATCAGAAAAAGAAGACGAAAGTGCCCAACTGTGCTGCCAAGGCAGCAACTTGAATCCTCTTCAGTAATTTAATTATTTTAGGCATTCTTTGTTAATTTAGTATCTCAACATGTTTATCATGAACATAGACTTGCACACACTGCACTGGCATTAAGAAAATTAAATCTAAGTTATTTCATGTCATTCCCTATCACTAACATAAAATAAGTGTCACGGCCTTGAGGTAAGAAATCAAGTTAAAGGCTAAAGTTTCTATTAATTTTGTGCATGGGGCATATTTACTAACTAGGTTGCATTGCTTGAGGACAAGCAATAGTTCGAGTTTGGGGGTGTGTAGAGTGTCCACGAGTTCTATATTTTGTACACATTCCTACCCTTATCATTGCTATTCTTAAGCTCATTTGGGCATATTTAGGTGCATTGCATGCATTATAACAATATATTCTCTTTTACCATGCTTTTATTGAATATTTTATGTTTGGTTGAGAAACGTTACTGTTTTAGTTTAGTTTTTATTTTTAGGTGCTAAAGCAAGGAGAGGAGAAGAGAGGAGAGGAGAGGAGAGGAAAGTTGGAACAAAAGGAGCTGTACTGAAGCAGCCCTAGATGTCGCCAAGGACGCTGCCGAGGCAGCATTGCCGCCAAGAGCCGCCCAGGCAGGAGTTACACCTACTTAGCCAAGATGGGTCGCGATTGAAAGAGGGCAATTTCCTGAGCCCAATCTTGCAATTTTCTGAAGCCTATAGCGGCCGGTAAAGCTGATACAAGATCGATAAGTAGGAGTACTTATCTTTACTTGCGGAAGAAGGCAACGTCCAAAGAGTCCACATTTAACTCAAAAAGAAGTATGTATTTAATGTAAACTACTTTAAGAACTTTTACTTCAAGGTGGACTCAAACTTAGGCCATGAGCTCTATATATACCCAATGTATATAAGGGTATAGGGGCATGACGAGGAATGAGGGGATGCGTGCTTGAATAGCCGCACATCCAAGATGTAGCTAGATAGATGGGAGTTGTTGGGGGTCGCGGCCCAACTCTCCTAGGGTTTAGACGCTTGTATGTAAAGTAGCTTGTGAGAAACAGGTTGTAATAGTTTTGAGTTGTTTTCAATAAAATTTCGAAGTTTTCTTAATCTATGCACTTCATTCTTTCAATAAGTCTACACCAGTCAATTGAGAGAATCCATTTGTCGGGCACGAAAGTGCAAAGCTCACGAAAGGGTTAAGCACGGTCAAACATGTTGGGGCGTGACTAACTTGGTTCCTAACAAGTTCACAAGTTTCAGCGGCTAAGAGGGATCACCAATCGAATGGACTTGCATGTGTTAGGTTTACGCTGAGATTGCTAGGTATTACCTACATCACGTGAGTGTTCAAGCATCCTTGCCTAGAAATATGGAGGATCATTGTCGACTATCCCGCCGAACTTGGAATGTCTGCCAGACTTGCCGCTAGGACCTATTTTCGTTCCACTTGTCGAGACAGCGAAAGTTGCAGGGGTAGTGAACTACTGCGGCTACGTGACAGGGTCGTAGCCCGTCGCCCGCCATACCCGCCAAGGTAACAATTCATGGCAACAAAAAACATACTCAAGCTTTACAATGCAGTCTTCATGCTTCTGAGCTGCAATTGTCTTACCCAATCTATCGACCAAATCTCTCTCTATCATCCCTCTCATCCCTATCTTTATTTTATTTGTGTTTTTATATTTCCACATCGTGAGATTTAATTGCGCATTTACTAAATCTTTGTGCAGGAAACCACTCATAGGAGCTGCTCCAATCCATGTGGGAGATTATATCTTTTATACTATAACTTGACAAGAGTGTGCACTTGCGCTCATAAATAGAGAACACCCAGACGCTTTACACCTCCATTTCTCCTTTAGATAGAAATTCATTTTGAATGGAAGATCTCACATGTGTAGCTCACTTTTCTTGCACTTTTTCAACTTTGTGCTTTCTCTTTCAATTGCTTCAAATTTTATGTCAACAATCTTTAACTTGATTTAGTTGATTCTTTGAACATGAACTTTCCACTGTTTTCTTTTTCTTTTTTCATTTCTTTTTCTTTCTTTTCTTTCTTTTTCTCTTTTTTCTTTTTTCTTCTTTCTTTCTTTTTTTTCGATTTGACTTTCATTTTCCTTTTTGACTTGATTCTGAATATTTGTCTTCATTCAGCTTGCCTTTCTTGCTCTTGTAAAGCATCCACTTTTGTTTCTTGCCCCTAATTCTCAAGGCATCACTATTATAGCACGATCAAAACCAAACATCCTTCACTTGCAAAAAAACGTTCGTCCTCTTTGCCCCCAGTGTAGGGGTGATCCTTGGTTTGGGTTGAATCGAAAGAAACTCATCAAGCTTAAAGGGGACAACAAATGATATTTCTTTTATTTTCTTTCTTTGTGAAGGGAGATGAAGGAATGCCAAATTTCCTCCCGTATACGGATATCTTCGAAGAAAAACAGTCTTCGGGTGGTAGACCTTTTGGGTTATCACTTCATTCAAGGACCTTGGTCAACAATGCCTGAGAGGAAAATTCACTCATATTTTGTATTTGGGATTCTCTTGTGATTCCTGAACACTCATTAATGTCTTCCTGTTGGCTTAAATAACTTGTAAGAGAGCCACATTTCGAAATTGATCTCTGAATTTGATTCTTGGTCACTCTTGCCGTTAATATTCAGGGCCCTGATAAAACAAATGATAGAAAAGATATATGTATGAGAGAAGACAAATTAACCTATAACAAAGAATGAATGAATTATTAAAAGAATCAAAGAATGTAAAAATGTTTGCCATTTGAGAAAAGTTATGTAGAAAACAAGCATCGTAAACAAATAAACTGATTAACCTCCCTTACAAAGGACCCCCAATGCTTGCGAGCAAAACAATTGAGATGGTTCAGGGTATTATTATGTAGAGGTCCTAAGAGTGCAGACATATCTCCTGCGGTCAAACTGTCAATCTTTATTCACGGGAAACTTGAGTGAATTTCAGCCCCAACAATTCTTCAATTTTCCTTTGCCATCACAAGGACATACCATTTCTTACTTATGTTCTCATCAAATTTTTGAAGTAAGACCATCTTGTCTATGAGTTTTCTAGTTTCTTCAATCAATTGCTTGCTCTTTTCATAGAATATCCAATCACTTGCATGTGGAAATTGATAACTTCTTCTGACCGGCGCTTAGATGAACTCTGCTTCTCAAGATGTTAGCTAGATATGTTGGTGTTTTCAATGGGTATATCTATTCGAGGTTTCTTCCTTGACGGTTGCTGACTCCCAATTAGTTTCCCTTTGCTCTTCTTTCTCTTTCTTTTCTTGACATCTTTTAGCATTTGATTTCCATTCAACCCCAATCACATTGGCTCCGATTAGGTGACTACATCTTGAGTTACAACTCTTAATGGAAAGACCTTCAATGTTGGTTTCCAAAATCCATTGGTTCAAAAAGTTTTGAACTTGTAGCTTGAAAGTGTAAATGTCTTCAATGTCACGATAATGGAATCCATTATGATTCTCACAATAATTCCTGATGTTGTAACGACTCGAATGATGGGGCTTTGAAGATTTCAAATGACACAACATCGAATAAAAATACAGCTCTCAACAGGAAACATGATTGAGATTTAGTTTGGTCTCTGATTTTCCAATGACATGTGCATCTGGAGCATTTGTACTTGATGTATTCTTCAGTGAAGGAAATATCGAAGAAGTGGACATCCAAACATTACTCTGATTCTTATTAAGCCTAAACTATAGCGGATCACTCTCAAGTGCTTGTTGCGGACTACACCATTTCCTTTTTATTCCAATTCTTTCAGCAGGCAATGGTCTTTCGTAAAATCGAAGTTCTTCGCATAATAAATGCTCATTTCTGATGAAATCCCGGACTTTGTTTCGGATCCAAACCCATAAAAAACTTTGGGACACTATCATCAAAATGTGGATTCTACACAAGGTTGGGCAACAAATCTGAATAAGACATTAAACTAGGAATAACTATATCTCTTTTTTTTGTTGAATCATTTGATCTCTCTGTATTGAGTTTATGTGCTCTTTGCTCCTCTTGTAGTTAATTCTTTTGTGAGAAAAATTCAATATCCAACTGGGTCCTTGACTTTCATCACTTTAGAGAAAAGGTTCTACAATCCCTCAACTTTGCTAGATTCATCGTGTACTCAATATGTCACGGAACCATTGATCAACCTAATTTTTGGCAGAAACACCAGAATTTGGCTTTATTCAGTCCTTCCATGTATGTCTACTGGACTACCTTCATCTCAGTATCTTCAAAATTCACTAGTGCATTCACCTCATTACTTCCTTCTGATCTATTGAATTTCTCATAGATGCCCCGGCTATATTGATCTGAACTTGCTCCCATTTTTTCTTTCTTTTTTGTTTTTGACCTTTTTTGTATTTTTTTGGTCTTTTGACTTTTTTTGTCTTTCTTGTTTTTTTGTCTTTTGTCTTTTTTCTTTTTCTTTTTTTGCAGGGAGAATCATTCAGGTTGGACCCTCATGTGAGATGTGATACATGTTTGCTTATCAATATCAGATTTTGTGTGAACCATTCCTTTTTTGCCCTCCCTAGTTCCAAGCAAAATGGTAGCTTGAATTACCAGCTCGTTCTGGGACTGATCAATCCTTTGCTCAACTCGACCCAAGCGGTTCTCAATAACCTTATGAGATTGCATTACCCTAACAAACCTATTGCCCATGCTTTTCAAAATATTGGTTTTCAACTTTCACGCTATTATCTCAAGAATGCAACAAAATGCAATCATTATTATTAATTTTTTTAAATGGTGTTATTTAAAAAAATGCGATGATTTTTCTAAAATGCAATATTTAAGCAATGCAATGTATGAATGCATGAGGTATCGATTTCAAGGACTAGTCTTTAGATCAACATCCATTAGCCAAAAGGTCGAATACAAGAAATGGACAATCTCATTATAGAAATCAACTAGCCTCCGTCCCTAGGTTAATCACTTCGTTCTGTTTCCGAGTCAGCGTCTGTTCTATCTTGGTGCTGATGTCAAGGTTTGTTACAAGTTCATGGCTTCGATTGATAAAATCTGCACGAATCAAGTAACTCTCTGCATGGCTTCTAAACTGGATCATTTCATGACTCTGCTTTTGGATAATTACCTCAAGCTTTCTTCTTAATACATTTTCTTTCTCTGGTAATACCCCTTCTAAAGCTTTCAAATGTGCCTTTCAAGTATTCAAATATCGCTTTCCAATTCTATCACGTTCTTTCCAAGCTCTTTCATCTTCTTGCTAAAAAAGTTAACTTTTCTCCATTATAGTATCCCTTTGATGACTTTCCTCAACTTTGGAATTTGTGATGGCAATTCTAGACTCAAAGCTTGCTATTCCTTTAATTTATGTTCGATCCGTTCATTCAAATCCATTAATTCTTGAATCTTCTCTCTCACTACGCTTTTAACCTCTTAACACGGCTTCTTGTGGTTGCTTGCACCCTGACATGTCATTCTCATAGATATTGATCTTTTCTTGAATTGAGTCTTCTCTGACTAGGTCCACACCGTCGTATTGCCTTCTCCTTGTCTATCGAACTCATTGGCCATTATGAATATTGCCTAACTTGACTAACCCTCGAATCGATACCTCTGATGAATGCAAAATTATGCTAGGTAGAAAAAAGACAAGAAAATAAAATAAATAAAAAAGAAATAATGTTAGTATTGTGAATTAATATGAAAAAAATAAACAAATTATCGACACAAAAAATACATAATATTCAGCAAAAAAATAACCAGAGAAATGTATTTAAATCGGCAGCACCTGTCCTAGGTACCTGTATGGCTCTAGCGGGGTGGGCTTCTAAGAACAGAATGTGGGCTTTGTTTATTCTAGACTTAGGGATCCTGAACCGTCGTTACTGTCTACTGCGACAGTAAGACATCGATTCGGTAGTATAGGTCCCTTATATTGGAGGCGTGGGCCCCACGACTCATAAGGTTAGTATACTGGAAGAAGGAAAAAAATCCGAACTCGGAGCTAGAGAGCATCACGTCGGATATTGTCTCTCTCCCACTAAAGGGTAAAAAACCCGGGTTGAGGGTTTATGCATGAATGACAGATATATCATACAAAAAAGCTACCCATTTTTTTAAAAAAATCCATCCAACAATTCTCTTAGAAAAAATTAAATTCAGATTAGTATTCAAAATGCCAAAATGCCACGTGAAATTAATTAATAGGCTTGAATCTTAATTTTGTCACTAGCGGAGTCGCCAAGCTGTAGCGACCGTTTTTTAAAACTCGTTTGTGGAAAAACAGTCTGACGATTATAATTTTGGAAATCGGGGTTTTTCATTTTAATTTGATCTTGAAATTAGGGTCTTTTCCATTTTAATTTAAATTTCCTTTATTATTCTAAAAAATTGTTTTGGAGTCGCCACGTGTAGGGGAAGGGTTAGCACCCCCTACAAACGCACGTTATCGGTATCTTATTAATTTCACGTGGCATTTTGGCATTTCAAACATTAATCTGAATTTAATTAAAACTTTAATTGTTAAACGAATCTCATTTCGAATTGGGATATCCTTTTGTAAGAAAATACATTTTGGACGAATATAAGTTTTGAAACGTCCAAATACATTAGGACTCTTCAATTTATATTCAAAATGTATCTCAACACAAAAGGTTTAATGCATGTTCAATTATTGTCTTGTCATTTTTAAGTAAGAAACCTAATTGGGCTCCACTGATTTAATTAATTAAAGTCTATGAATATTATCAAGTTTAAGGCTTATGTGATACACCCAAAAAAGTTTGGGCACTACCCATATTTTCCCTAAATTAATAATATTTCTATTATTGTTGTCACTAACTATTTAATCCTAACTTCAATTTTATTTAAACTAGTTACATGTGATTTCCATTTTCTATGTTCAAATGAAGCATTGAATCTCTTACCTAAATACCCCCTTGATTAACATCACATTGCAATGTGATACTAATCAACTTAGGACATTTAAGCTTTTCTCCAATATTCATTTATTTTCTATAATGTCCTTTCTTAGCAATTTAATTGAATTTAATTAGAGAACTTAATCCTAAAAGGCTCTAATTTGATATTCTAAGTGATTAAAATCTCCTAAACAAATATACTATATGCTATTTAAAACATACAAACATGCATACAAATTAATTGCATTTAAGTCAAACAATTAAAACTGAAACAGGGATTAAATTGAATTAAATTGTAAACTTTGGTGCCAAATTACATGGTTTTAGGACCAAATTGAAATGGAAACAAAACATGATTGCTCAAAATCTAAAAGCTCAAGAGTTGGGCGCGGGTTCCTCATACCCAACCCGATAGCCACGCGCGGACCCTCCAAAACCCGGCTCAAAATGACGCCGTATGGGACTGCCTATATAAGGCCTGAACCGAGTCTGACTCGGTCATTTGGCAGAGTTACACTTAAAACTCCCTTATTTTTCCTAAATTCAAACGTGTTCTTCATTTTTTCACCCTTTGATCTGAAACCACATAACTCTGGTCATGCAATCATGTTATTCGACTGCCAACAGATGAACGTCGGCCACCACCCGCCTTTGGCTGGTCGCCGCGGGCGATTTTCGGTCGCCGTGTTGGCCGCCGGCCGAAACCCTAGAAATTTGAAAATCCCCAAAGTTTGAGCCTAAAACTCAAAATCTAATCCCGACTCGTCGAAGCCGCCCATCTTCACCCCGTAAAATCTACCTACCCATAACCCTAACCTTCAACTCCGCCTCTCTCACCATATTTCGGCCATCGTAAATAAACTTTCTGATCATTCCTTTTTTATTCCTTTCGATTAATGTACATAATAACATGTATTCCTTCTCTCTTTTTGTTGGACTTTATGTGCTTGATTTCCTTCAACCGTTCTAGGTAGCCAAGTGTGGAGAAGATTGGATTTTTGGATGATTTTGTGGGAGGTGAAAAATAGACAATAGACACAATGATTTATAGTGGTTCGGCCTTCTAACAAGCACCTACATCCACTACCTTAGCTTCCCACTAAGGATTTCACCAAATTCACTCTTGAATTTCTTCCCCTTTTCTAGGCTAAGGAGGCAACCTTTACACACTCAAAGCTTACTAACCCAAAGCTTGAGTAAACCCTCTATACAAGAGAAATTTGAGCAAACTTGAAATCCCTCAGTAGGTAAATAGTTTGCAGTCTTAAGCTCACTCACCCAATCCTAAACACTTGAGCAAATTTGACAATGTTTAGCTCACTAGTGTTGTCTACACAAGAAATGTGCAATAAAGCTCTAAAGACAATTCGACATCACAATGTTGTTGACAATTGAAGCATTAACCATCTCTTGATGCTTGGAGGTCCCTTTTATACTCCTAATTAAGTTTGCAGCCGTTGAGGACCGTTGAGGTTGAATTAGAGCCGTTGGAGCCTTTATTTCCCTCCAGAAATGCAGTTCTGCAGCTTGGCGTATCGATACCCTTGAAATCGTATCGATACGGTCCCGATGAGGAAATAGCCGTTAAGCACTTCAAGCTGGTGCGTATCGATCCGCATAGTAAGCTTATCAGTACGATCCTGCAATTTAAAAGACCGTTGGAAAATTGACCATTGGGGGTAGTTAGGCGTATCGGTACGCAATACAACCGTATCGATAAGCGAACTAGTCGTTAGCTATTTTAAAGCACACCGTATCGATACAACTAAGCGTATCGGTATGGGTTTTGGCTACTGGAAAATCATTGTAGTTAAAACCCTAAAGGGTATCGATACGGTACCATATAGTATCGATACAATTACACTTAAAACATGGTTTTGACTACTTTAAATCATTCCAAAGCCTTGTAAATCCCTTAAACATATTTTCAAGTTTTTTTTTACTAAAAACATATTTTAAATTCTTTTCAATTTAGTCCAAATTTTTTTCAATTATTATGTCAAAACAATTAGCTCTACAATCTCCCCTTTTTGATATAATAAAACCAACTTGAAAAATTGTTTGGGATTCTCCCCCTTAGTATTTTAAAAACTTGAATAAGAGATTAAAATTTTAATGAAATTAAAGTTCCCTTTTATTCTCTTGAAAATCAAATTTTCAAACCATTTCTCCCCTTTTTGTTATATCAAAAAAAATTTAAAAGGACATTAGGCTGAAAATAACTTATGACGTAAAAACAAAATTGACACAATTAAAAAATTTGGTTTCAAAATTGGCTCCCCCTTACTCAAAGCATCAAACAATGTTAGTCCAACATATATGATAATCTAGTTTAAAAAATAAATAAAATAAAACAACTAGATTTTACCACACTTGAACTCAAGGGAGGATGTGAAACCTTCGTTCTTCAAGTGTTCTTCCTTGTGTGCATGGAGCTCCCCCTCAAATTTGGACTTGTTGATCAATCTCCATCACACCTAAACAAGACAATCAAGTAATTTTTGGTATCCAAATTGCTTTGGATCCATAGACATTAGTAGCACAAAGTTTAGTCCCCTTAGGAATCCATTTTTCAATTTCATCCCTTTTAGTTGAAGTACTTAGTCCTTTTGGGACCCCAAATACTTCTAAAAACTTTTCCATTCAAAAATCTAGGGACACTAGATTGTCTTACATAAAAATTTGATTTTTCTAAATTGTTTTTCTTTTGAAGTTCTTTGGAAATCAAATCTTTTTCCTTCTTAAGATCATCTACCTCTCTTTGATGATCTTTATCCATTGTTTGAAGCATGTTTTGTAAGTACAAAACTTTAAGCTCAAAATATTTGATTTTCGCTTCAAACTCTAAATTGGTTTTAGAAAGCAAATCATTTTTGGTTTTTAACTTTGAAATCAATTTCTTGTTTTTCGAAAATGAAGCCTTGAATTCAAATACCAATTCATCATAGGCTTCTTGCAACTCATCAAAAGAATATAAATTTGAACTAGATGAGTTAGAAGTTACCTCCCCCTCATTGAGGGCCATGAAACATAGGTAGCCAAACTTATCATCGGTGGAGTCTTCATCACTCCATGTTTCCACATATGCTTTCTTTGAAGATGATCCCTTTTTGTTGGACTTGTGGGACTCCTTCATCTTCTTCTTCGATTCATGCTTAGATTTATCCATTTCGCTCTTCATGAACTGGGTGAATTTCTTGAAGAGATAAGTCATCTCTTCATCTTCGCTTCCCTCTTCACTTAGTTCTACATGATAGCATGTGAAATATTTGAGAGCAACGACACTCGTATTGATGCCTAGCTCCATGATCTTCTTCTTCCCATCTTTCTTATCTCTTCCTTCTTCTTCTCCTCTTCTTTGTCTTTCTTCATGATTTGGTGAGTGAGAAGTGACCCCATTAGTTCATCAAGCTTCAAGGTCATGAGATTTTTGGCTTCGATGATGGCGGTCTTTTTCGAGTCCCATGACTCGAGAAGAGAGTAGATAAGCTTTCGGACAAGCTTTTTCTTTCGGAATGACTTCTTCATAGCCTTTTAGTCCATTGGTGATGGTGGAGAATCGATGAAACATCTTCTCAATGTTCTCTTCCGGATCCATCTTGAAGTTCTCACACTCGTGATTGAGGAGGCCGATCTTGGTCTCCTTTACTTCGTTTGTTCCCTCATATGTGACTTCAAGCTTGTCTCATACTTCCTTGGCACTCTCACAAGAAGACATCTTCTCATAGATGTTAAGGCTAAGTGCACAAAAGATGAAGTGCAAAGCCTTACAATTTAGTTCCATCTTCTTGCGGTCGTCGGCACTCCAATCTTCCTTGCTTCTTTGTGGTACGAATGAGACATTCTCAATAATGTCACAAAGCTTGTAGTCTTTGGATTTGACAAAGAACATCATTCTTGTCTTCCAATAAGCATAGTTGGTCCCGTCGAAGAAGGGTTGCTTGTCGATGGATTACGCCATTGAACCGGTTGATTAAAATGTTGTTCGAGCTTGCCAAATCACCTCAATAGGATGTTAATCCTCTTCAATTGAGCCAAGCTCTAATACCAATTGTTGGACTTTATGTGCTCGGTTCCCTTCAACCGTTCTAGGTATCCAAGTGTGGAGAAGATTGGATTTTTGGGTGATTTTGTGGGAGGTGAAAAATAGACAATAGACAAGGATTTAAAGTGGTTCAGCCTTCTAACAAGAACCTACATCCACTACCTTAGCTTCCCACTAAGGATTTCACCAAATTCACTCTTGAATTTCTTCCCTTTTTCTAGGCTAAGGAGGCAACCTTTACACACTCAAAGCTTTCTAACCCAAAGCTTGAATAAACCCTCTATACAAGAGAAATTTGAGCAAACTTGAAATCTCTCACTAGGTAAATAGTTTACACTCTTAAGCTCACTCACCCAATCCTAAACACTTGAGCAAATTTGACAATATTTAGCTTACTAGTGTTATTTATACAAGAAATGTGCAATAAAGCTCAAAAGACAATTTGACATCATAATGTTGTTGACAATTGAAGCATTAACCATCTCTTGATGTTTGGTGGTCCCTTTTATACTCCTAATTGAGTTTGTAGTCGTTGAGGACCGTTGGAGTTGAATTAGAGCCGTTGGAGTCTTTATTTCCCTCCATAAATGCAGTTCTACAGCTTGGCGTATCGATACCCTTGAAATCATATCGATACAATCCTGATGAGGAAATAGCCGTTGAGCACTTCAAGCTGGTGCATATCGATACGCATAGTAAGTGTACCAGTATGGTCCTACAACTTAAAAGATCGTTGGGAAATTGACCGTTGGGGGTAATTAGGCGTATCGGTACGTGATACAACCGTATCGGTACGCGAACTAGTCGTTAGCTATTTTAAAGCACAACGTATCGATACGGCTAAGTGTATCGGTACGGGTTTTGGCTACTGGAAAATCATTGTAGTTAAAACCCTAAAGGGTATCGATACAGTACCATACAATATCAATATGGTTACACTTAAAACATGGTTTTGACTACTTTAAATGCAATTTAAATCATTCCTAAGCCTTGTAAAACCCTTAAACATATTTTTAAGTTGTTTTTTTACTAAAAACATATTTTAAATTCTTTTCAATTTAGTCCAAAATATTTTTCAATTATTATATCAAAACAATTAGTTCTACATTTTTTGCAGAAAAACCAAAAAGAATAGAGGAGATTATACCTTCTAGTGGCGGCTGAATCACTCCGACAACCTTCTCTAGCGTTTGTTCGCGTACTCAACGGTGTTCCGATCTCAAGCTTCAATGACAAACCGCATCTCTGGTGACGATTTGGTTCCTTGGCATCGGTTCGAATGGCTAGTGCTGCTTCAGCTTCTGCGGTGTTCCGACGGCAATTAAAATGGCCGACGACCCTTCATTTATCGGCAGTTCAAATCCCGGTAGATCTCCTATCTCCTCATTATTATATTTTTATTTTATTATTATTATTATTATTAGTGATAGTATTAGTATTAGTATTAGTATTAAACGGTAAGTAATTATTAGGGGTCTTAATTGCTTCTGATTTTTCTCTCTTCCTATTTATATGGTTGTCAGCAATGAAGTCAGGGGTACCAAAAAAACCATAATCCTGGTGAAGGCTAAATGAGCCAATTAAAGGCTGCCACATGTCCCTTTGGACACCAATTTGGGCGGGAAAGAGAATTTTCTGATGAATTTGTGTTTCTTGGATTGAAAACTAGTGGGAAAGGGTATATGAGTTTGGGATTTGGGCCTTGCTTGTAATTTGGGCTTTGTGTTTATAAAAGGGACATTATATGTAATTTGGACTTATTTTGGATAGGCTATTTATTTAGGGGTTTTATTATATTTATTTATTTTTGGTTTTATTTTTTAAAGAATTATATATATATATATATATATATATATATATATATATATGAGTACCGGACAAAATATGGGTATTACATCTGCCAAAACCCGTATTGATATAGGACCTCCAAGCATCTATGGAAGACCAATGATCCACAAGTCAACATTCATATGATCAAAACATATCTTTGAGCTTAAATTCTCATTCTTTGTATAGACAACACTTGTGAGCTTACATTGTAATATTTGCTCAAGTGTTTTAAGATTGGGTGAGTGCTTAACAGTGCAAACAATCTACCTTGTGAGGGATTTACAAGTTTGCTCTTATTTCTCTTTGTAAAAGAGGGTTTACGCAAGCTTGGAGTTAGAAAGCTTTGAGTGTGCAAAGGTTACCTCCTTAGCCTAAGAAATCCAAGAGTGAATTTGGAAAATCCTTAGTGGGAAGATGAGGTATTGGGTGCAGGCTTTGGTTAGAAAGTCAAACCACTCTAAATCTCGTGTCATATTTTTCTAATTTTTTCTTCCACCACAATCACCCAAAAATCTATCTTCTCCACCACTTGACAAGTAATTCAGTTGAAGATCTAGCACTCATCTATTTTTCTCCAAATTCAGAATTCTAGATTTTAAACAGGTAATTCTTCACCCTTAATCATCCCGATTCGTTTGATGAAAATTATTTGTTATTTTTATTTCAAGATATTTGTTTGAGTTGTTACTTTATAAAAAGGAAAAATTAATTGGATTCGGACTTTTAAATTTGGATTTTAGATATTTTATTGGATCAGACTCGGATTTTTTTGGAGGTCCAATTATTAATTGGATTGAACTTGGACTTTATAAAGTCCAATCCAAGTCCAATCCATTGTCATCCCTAATTATAAGGTAGTATACGTTCATACATATTCTTTAACTCTTTGACAATGTGCATACACCTTATATACAAAGTGATTTGAACCCGTATCTCCTAGGATGAACATCATCCGCTTTTTAACTGGGACACTTGTGAAGTTCAATAATATTTTCTTTTAAAATACAAGATCATTAGATTTGATTTTTTAATCAATAATAAAAATATTACATTTTATTTAAATTTCATAATATTTTTAATATAAAAACATTTATTTTTATATTTTAACCCACGCAATATGAAATTCTCAAAAGGTGCACTAACAGTGGAAACGAAAAATTTCTACAAGCGTCATAGTTTTAGGGTTTAAGGGTGTAAGTGCATGGTTTTAGAATTTAGTGTTTATGGTTAGAATTTATGTTTAGAGGTTATGATTTAGATTTTAAAATAATATGGCTAGGGATTTAAGTTTTAACCTATAAACCCTAAATTCTAACCACGTTCCTAAATTCAAAACTCATCAACTAAAACCCCTAAACACTAGACCCTAAATCCTAAAACTAAAGTGCTTATGAAAACATATTTTCTACATGCGCTTGTGCATGGAATAATTACCCGAAAGGAAAAATCATATATTTTAAAATTTGTATTCATTTCCTCTTTTAAACATTTTTTATCAAAAATTAACTGAAAATTACTTTAACTAATATGGTCATAAAATAAAAAAGTTAAATAAGATAAAAAAACGTTTGAAGATTTAATTAATTGCGTGGATGAGTCTAGAACGGGTAACGCACACTGTTAAACACCATTAACGCAATACACAACTAAACACTATTAATTTTTAAAGGATTTTTAAATGATAATTAAAAATCTTAAATGATACGACATGCAATTAATCATATTTCAAAGCAAAATTAAAAGAAATTATTCTATGAACTATTTTCACCACTTCATTCATGGTCCTACCCAATTAAATGAAACTACGTCATCTTTATTTTCTACATAATATTTTCTTATAAATTAAAATTTACAAATCATCATCTTCTTCCTCATACTTCATATATTATATGTTAATAAATAAAATCTTTGAAAATAAAAATAAAACTAAAAACTTAACTCACGAATCAAAAGAGACACAAATAAAATAATTAATTCTAATATATTAAAAATCCTCAGAATAACATATTTGTTTGAACCGCGAATAAATTAATTAAAAAAACCCCAATGTTTTCTAAGTTACATCGGCTATTAATGTCAAAACCCACCGTTTGCATCAGCCGTCACGTAGAAAGGAGCAGTGCTTGGCTCCATATCCAAATGGCGCCCAGATCGGATATTATTATATCGGTTACCATGAAATCAAATTAGAGAGCTATTTAATTTGTTCGCAGTTCAAACAAGGATAAAAATCATCTATTTTTTTGTGTTTTTTTATGCTCAACATTAAAAAATATTAAAAATTAAATGTCAAGTCCTAACCTTAAATTCTAAACATTAAACCGTACACCCTAAAAAATACATCATATCTCAAATTCCTTAAATCCTAACTATAAACTCTAACCTTAAATCCTAGACCCTAAACTCTAAACTTAATTTTTAGTGTGAAGCATAAATAAGGACACTGAAAAGAGACAGATGATTTCTATTCGTTCAAACAAATATGTTAATCCTAGGGTTTTTAACATATCAGAATTAATTATTTTATTTTTGTTTCTTTTGATTCGTGGGTTAAGCTTTTGGGGTGTTTTTATTTTATTTTAAGGATCTTGTTTATTAATATATTAGAATTAATATATAAATTATGATGAAGAAGATGATGATTTGTAAATTTTAATTTATAAGAAAATATTATGTGAAAAATAAAGATGATGTGATTTTATTTAATTGGGTAACATAAAATAATTTTTTTTCTAATTTTATTTTGAAATATGATTAATTGCATGTTGAGAATTTGAGATTTTAATAATTATTTAAAATATATTAAAAATTAATATTGTTTAGCGGTGTATTAGTGCCATTGTCCATTTTAAAATTTTCCTAATTGCGCACTATTTACTTTTCGTAGATTTATGTAAAAGACATAGGGTTTAATTGGTTTTAATATAGGGTTTAATTTGTTGCATATTATTTAGTTTTCATAGATTTATGTAAAAGATAAAAAGCTTAATTAATTGTATATTATTTAATTTGGATGAGTCTAGAACAGGTGATACACACTGCTGCACTATATAAATCAATGTTACACATTATTATACACTATTAATTTTTTAATAATTTATAAATAATTATTAAAAATCTCAAAAATTCGTCATACAATTAATCATATTTTAAAATAAAATTAATATTTAAATTCAATAATCACTTCATTAATAAAACTTTATGGTAATTCAAGAACCCATAAACCAAATATCAAAACCATCCAGTCACAATTTCAAGCATCTAGATTAATGTATCCGATCCTAATACATACAATTCAAGCATCTAGATTTATTGTAGACGGATTTTAATGTAGAATTGGATACATTAATTAGATGATGCATGTATTAGAATTGCGGGTTTTATTTCTTAAGCCTATTATAATAATTCATTTAACTTTTGAAAAAAATCAATTAAGCCCTTAAATTTTATTTTACATCCAATTAAGCTTTTAAACTTAAAATTTTATCAAGTCACCACTTTGACTAACATTGACTGTTAAATCTAACAATTTTTTATTAGTTGGTGCAACGTGTCATGTTACAATATTGTTACTTGACATTTTTAGAATTTATTTATTTTATTTAAAAATTCTAAAAATTCTAAAAAAACTTATAAAAATATTGAAAATAATTTTCTAAAAAATCTATAAATATCACATGACAAAACTATTATGTGTCACGTGGCAGTAATATCTTAAGAAAAAATATCAAAAATTAATGGTCAAAACTAGTCAAAAAGCTTAATTAATTTAATTTATTAGTTAAGGGGCTTAATTGAGTACAAAAAAATTAAGAGCTTAATTCATTTTTTCCAGAAGTTCAAGGGCTTCAAGTACCCTTAAGCCTATTTTTTATTTATGAATACGGACGAAATTCGGATATAGAAAGACGAAGTGTAAACTAGGGATTTGGTATTCGAAATTAGGGTTTCAATATTTTTAAATTAGAGTTTAAAGGTCGAGAGTTTAATATTTAGATTAAAGGTTAAAAAATAATAAAAAACAAAAAGATGAAAGGTTATTCAACCTCAAATTTTAATTTTATTTTAAAATATGATTAATTTCCTATAGAATCTTTAAAATTTATAATAACGATTTAAAAGTGATTAAAAAATTAATGATGTAAAAGTCATTATCTTAAAATCAAATATGACTATAGTTCGATGGAAAATTTTCCATTTAACTTACATAGGTTTATGTAAAAGTATTATCTTAAAACCGTTAAACTGCTTAAAATGAACCCTAGTCATATTTGATTTTTGGGTAAAGTATGCCAGGTACCATCGAACTATAATGTCTGACCTGTTTTTATCATCAACGTTTTAATTGGTCCAAAACTATCATTAACGTTTAATATTTGATCCAATTATATCATCCCTCTGTTAAATCATGGACGTCGTGGTGACGTGGACTAAGAAAACCGTAACGGTGCTGACTGTGTACCCTATATATTATTATTTATTCCACGTCATTAAAAAAATTAAAAAATAAAAAACCCTTTTGGTTTTCAAAACGACACCGTTTCCATAATCCTTTGTTTTAAAATTTGAAATTTTGAATCCCTAATTCATTCTTTCTCTATCTCGATCGTTTTCTGATTCATTTTCTCCAGAGGTAATGAAGGTTGAAGGGCGAAGGGAAACAACATTCCCCATAAGCAATTGGGACGGTGGGATCAAAGAGCCCATTGCATTTCCGGTGTGTGGCTGTGGAATTCCGGCGCAACTGAGAACATCGTGGTCCATTGACAATCCTGGAAGGAGGTTCTTTGGCTGCAAGAACTATGGTAGTTTGCTGCATCATGCTTGTCGCTTTTTCAGATGGTTTGATCCTCCAATGAACCCACGCGCAAGGATTGTTATTCTTGGACTGCTGAAGAGAATAAGGGAGAATGAAGTTCAAAGAAAAAAAAAAGAAAGACTGTGTTGGTTTAGTATTTTGGTTGTTTGTGTTGTGATTATTTGGTTCTTTAAAAGTTAATGTTCTGGGTATATGCAGTTTGAAATTTTGTGGTTTATTGGTATTGGATTAGGGTTGGGATTGAGATTGATTTTGTAAGTTTTGGTTGACTGGTGGTACTACTGTTATGGAATGATTTAGGGTAATGGAACAGTTAATCTAACGGAATGAATTATGTAATGGGATTAGTACTGTAATGGAATACTTAATGTAATGTTTTGATTGTTTGTGTTGCTATGAAATGTTATGTTATTGTGCAAATTCAGAGTTAAATGTTAATGTGAAAAATTAGAGTAAAATTTTATATTCTATTAAAAATAGAAGCAGAAACAATGAAACATATAAAATATTGCTCTTGGCATATATTTCACCATATAATTTGAAGTTTACATAGGACCAAGTACAAAATAATTTGTCAAAAATACTCTGTTTATCACCAAAATACATACAAAAACACCTTCACTTCAGCTATTCAATGAACAAAATGACTTTAGCTATTTCATAACTATCAACCCATATAACCCAAAACAGGTTCAAACATATATCATCCCTAGGTGTAAACTTCACATATATCAAAATAAGTTAAAGTAAGAAATCATATACCCAAAACATGTTCAAAGACCTAAAACCATTAACCTACACCATCCTAGATTTTTTTGCCAAAGCACTGGGACTGTTGGCTTCCTGTGAAGATGGCATCCATCGTACTGTCATAACATTTCCTGGCTGCTGATCACATACATGGCCTGGAGTAGGAACAAAAACAAATGGTGATGTTGTTGTTGCCCTCGTAGGTGGTGAAGATGATGTAGTGGCTCTCACAGGTGATGATGTTCCTTTAGACATGTTTGTTGTTACTGATGATGTAGTAGGCCTCCTAACCTGCATAATACATTTAAAAAATTCAATCAAAGAAAAGATAACATATTAAATTAACAGTAAAGGATTAATCAAATAACTTAATAATCACTTACTTGTAATTTTGGTGTTCTAAGAGGTAGTCTAACATATGCACCCCTAGGTGGTCGAAATGATCCTGGTGCATTAACAGGTCTATTTGCAACTTCTCCCTTGCAAGTTCTTTGGTTGTGACCTGGTTTTTTGCACTTAGAGCAGTACATGGTTAAACCCTTCTTGGTCCATTTAGAGCTTGAACTTATTGCTTCATCTGCTTCCTTTACCCTCTTCTTCTTGGGTCTACCTGATGGTCTTTTGAGTTTTAGTTCTATGACAGGCTCACATGTTGTGTCGTGCAACCATTGATTAGGGCCTCTCACTGGTTGAATGCAGTGGTTGTATATCTGCTGTTGTGTGGTGGTATGATAACATGAATGAACATATGATTCATTTCTTTCATTTATTTGTACCATGACTGCAGCGGCATGTATACATGGAATTCCTGTTGAGAAAACAAATAGACAAATAAAAAATGTTAGTTAATTTCTATATGTAAAAACAAACTACATGTATACATTGAGCAATAAAAAGATATAACCAACCAGTGATATCCCACTTCCTGCAGGAGCATGTGTGATTACCCAAATCAACTAATGTTGATTTAATGGTCCAACAGAAACTTGGTACTTATTTCCTCCAGCATGTGTAGGCCAGCACCTGAAAAAATAGAAATAGTGATTAAAAAAGTAGTGACAAAAATAAACAATTTACAAGTAAATAAAAAACATTATCAGTTACCTAGTGGATTGCTGAATTGCCAATTCAACCTTGTTTTGTAATTTTGGACACAATAATCCAGGAAATTTAGTAGTCTCTTCTTGTTTTGTGGCAATTTTGTACATAATTTTGGTCCTCACCATCTCCATTAGTGTCAAAATGGGTTTATCTCTTGCTTCCTAAATCATCTTGCAAAAAACATCAAACAATGTTAGTGCATGAATGAAAAATATGAAAATATCAATACTTTTATTATATGATAGTCATACCTTATTGAAGCACTTAGACAGATTGCTCAAGAGCATGTCACACTTGCTCCTAGGAGAGAAATGAGATTTGGACCAATGTCTTGGGTCCTTTCCATTCAACCAATTAAAGGCTGGTGTTGACAATGCTTTAAGTTCAACCATTGCATCTTCAAATTCCTTCAAATATGTAGCTCTTGCTGCCTTCCATAGTGCATCCTTTAGATTTTTTCCAGTGAACCTCTTCTTATTCTTGAAGTTGGAATACAAGTGTCTAACACAGTTCCTATGCTCAGCAGCTGGAAGCACTTCAGCTATTGCCCTCTTCAATCCCTGATTCAAATTAAAAAAGTTAGTATTAATTCAATTAAGAATGTATTAAATTAAGGATAAAAACATATTAGTACCTTTTGTTTGTCTGAAAGAATTGTGATATTTTCTGAAGTTTCAAGGTCTAGATCATTCTTCACTTGTGACAAAAACCAAGTCCAAGAAGATTGATTTTCAATTTCAACAACAGCAAATAAAACTGGGTAAATGCTGTCATTAGCATCTACAAAAACAGCTGCCAAAAATATACCTCCATAATAACCTTTCAAGTGGCAGCCATCAATGCTCAATACAGGTCTACATCCTTTGTAACCTTCTTTGCAAGCTTGTAAACAAATATACATCCTAAGGAACACTCTATTGTCTAGCATAAAAGTGGTTGTGCTTCCAGGATTTGATGTCCTAATTTCTCCAAGGTAATCATAAATCATAGAGTACTGCTCCTTGTGACTCCCAAGCACCATTTCTAGTGCTAAGTTCTTAGCCCTCAAACACTTACCCAATGACATGTTATACACATGATCAGACATGACATCTTTCTTCAGAAGTCTAGTTGAGTATGTAGTGTCAGCCCTATATTTTTCTACGTAAGTCTTAGATAACCACTTATAAGTTGCATTTCTATTTATAAAACCTCTCAGACATTTATGCTCTCCCACATAAGACTTAATTTGCCATGTCATGTTCATTTTATCTTTTGGGTCTGATCTTGAGGCCCACATGTACCACGGACACCCTTCCTTACACACAACCTGAACATTTTTACTATATGTTCTTTTAAATCAGACATCAACCCTATTTTTAATCCCATAATCCCTGACTCCCTGTTTCAAAGTCTCTTTATCCCCAAATAGCATACCTTTCTGAAACTGTGGGTTTAGGGAGTCTACCTCAGAATTGAACTCATGACATTTGAGTTTCTTTTGTTGTTCATTATTTGAGTCAGAATCAGTGGCACTATCCAATTGGTCTGGTTCATAATTTTGCTCTTCATCATCTAAGGTTATAGTAGGGCAACCTCTCAACAGATCACTATTTAAGTTATTAATGTCCATTTCATTCTCTACTCCTACATGAACATCATGTGCATACCCTTCTACATCACTAATATCATGCTCACTATCTTCAAATCCACTATCAATAGCAACATAATCCTCATCTTCTTCTGAGTCATCTGATTCAGCACTAACGGATTGTGTCCTAACATGTTCAATAGAGTCAGTCCTATCAGGGTCAACAGATTCAGTCCTAATAGGGTCAATAGATTCAGTCCTATCAGGGTCAACAGATTCAGTCCTAACAGGTAAAACTTCTTCTAAGTATACATGCAGTTGTCTATGTTTAGGCATACAATTCAACATGAGAAGAATATCATTGTCAGTTTTTAAATGCTTAACATTTAACCTCCCACCAGGTTCTTTCCAGTATAGAATATAGTTACCTGTAATACCTAATTCTCCAACAATATCATACATTTCCAGCATTGACATGTTTTTCACATTACACATGTCAAAGAAGTTTATCTTCTTTCTAGTATACTGAAAGCTTGGTGAATTCACCATGAACCCTCCATGGTGTATGGCAATTGTGCAATACTCAGATGAAGTTCCTGTCAAAACAAATTATATCGTAAAACAATATATATAATAATAATACATTTCCAGTATACTGACAGTTAATACATGCAAGACATTTAAACAAACAGTTAATACATGCAAGACATTTAAACCAACATAAAAATACTCAGTTTCTTAATGCATTAATACATTAATGTGTATTATGTATATTATAATGCAAATTATTCTTAAAGTACATATACTAATACATTTAAACCAACAGAAACAAAAAAATTGTCAACCATTCAATCTAAATTTCAGCATAAAATGCTACATATAATAATCTTAAAGTGGTCCACCATTCAATCCAGATAATAATATCTTAATGGTGTCCACCATTCAATGTAAATAATAGGGTGAAGTGGTCCAACATTCTGACCCACCACGCAGACCCAACATTCATTCCCCAAAAGCATATTACCCTACATATAAAAATGCACACTAGCTGCCAAAGTACTCACAATCTAATGTATTGTCATTAATGCTATATCCCATTAGAAAAAAGTAACATTACAGTGGTTTAAACCACAGTACAACACAATCATAATAAAGAACATCAAAATGACATCAACCAAACCAATCAACCTTGTTACAATTTGCAATAAAACAGTAGCATTACAATGGTTTAAACCTAAATCCTACTTAAGTTGCACATAAATCTGACAAAAAAAACTAAACCCTAAATCAAAATGACAGTTAAATAAAATCCCTCAATTTCGTTGAATAAATCGAAACAAGAAAGTAACTTTACAAAAGTAATCAAACGAAATAAAAAATTTACAACGACTTGAAGTAGTCAAAAGAAATCAAAAACAGTACTTACCATACTTCATGCTCGTCATTCCTTTAGTTCGCATCACTCGCCTTTTCATTTTGATTCAAACTAAAAATAAACTGAAAATGGTTAATTCGTCGGCCATAATCCATTAACAAAACCATGAGTATGTTTTGGGTAAACAATGACAAACCTGAGATAACAAATCTTCGATTTCAGAAGTAAGCTTCACCGATTATGAGAGATTAGGGATGCTTAGTTTCTCAATTGACAATTTTGGGAGATTCAATAGGGGAAATCTTTCTTCTGTTTGAGAGAATGAGGGAGGGTTAGAATCTCAATCGACATCAACACCTTCTCATTTGATTTGGGAAAAAAAATTTAAGTCGTTAAAATTTCAATAACAGAGGATTATGGAAACGGTGTCGTTTTGAAAACCCAAAGGGTTTTTATTTTTTAATTTTTTAATGACGTGGAATAAATAATAATATATAGGGTACACAGTCAGCACCGTTACGGTTTTCTTAGTCCACGTCACCACGGTGTCCATGATTTAACGGAGGGATGGTATAATTGGTTCAAATATTAAACGTTAATGATAGTTTTGGACCAATTGAAACGTTAATGGTAAAAACAGGTCAGACACTATAGTTCGATGGTACCTGACATACTTTACCCTTGATTTTTTTTTAAATTTCAAGTCAGAAAATATTATTATATATCAAAGTGTATCATTAATTAAAAGATAGAATCTTGTGATACGAGAGTACATAGAGAGAAAGTCACAATTTGAAATAAAATTGTTTGATCTTATTTTTTTAACAATTTCTACTTGCGTGAAGAGAAAATTTGCTCTTAGTAGGTTTAAAACTTACAATCTAAAGAAGATGAGAGGATATCAATTGAGAGTTTTAACCATTTAATTTAAAAATTGTTGACAAGTTCCTTGATCTTGTAATTTTAGATTCCACAAACAACATCATGTCTCTCGTTTAAAGTGTAATTAAAAAAATATGACTTAACTTCAAAGTTTAGTTGTGAAAATAAAATATATTTTATATAAAAATATATCGACATTGTAAATTAAATAAATTAAACTTAAAAATAATTTTTTTGTAATACTATCCCATATTTTATTTACATTAATGCTTTGTTTCACCTATGCCTAACATTAATTAAGTAGAAGATTCTATTATTATATTTAATATGAAATATTTAATAAGAATCTTATTTAAGAGAATTTTTTGATTATTTAACTCGTTTAATCCTTAAAACTCTAAACTTAAAACCCTAAAATATAAACACTAAACCATGACCCATAAAAACTCTAAACCTTAAACCTAAAGACACTAAAACCTAAATCCTAAATCTTACCCCTAAAACCACAAACCCCATAAAATCCTTAAACCATAAATAACACTAAGTGAGAATTAATATTATTAAATGAATTAAATAATCAAAAAATTCTCTTAAATAAAATTCTTATTAAATATTTTTTATTAAATATAATAATAAAATCTTTTACTTAATTAATATTATTCAATACACCTTAACTTATAACTCACACAAAGAATAATGTGGTGCAATCTAAAAAAACATATATTGTGAATGTCAGAGCAGCCAATTGATTTGTTTTGGTAGGTCAATTGAAAGTGGGCCACATGCTTCGTCATCAGGGCCCCACCATATCCCCAACCCTGCAGCTCAAGTTGTCGAACAACAAATTTGTACTCATCTTTTAGATATTAATTATCGTAGTAGTTTTTGGGCATTGTCTACCTTTTTTAAGCATTAAATAAAATAGGCTGTAATCATTTTTTACGATTAATTTTTTTTACAATAACAATTGAATTTAGTAAAAGAAATTATAAAAAATATTACAATTACAAATGCATCTAAAAAGGAAAAAAATGAGAACTAGTCCATCAAATCTCATATAAAAACCTAAAAGTGTAAAGAAAAGTAACAATTTTTTCTAGATATTAGCATACCGTCAAAATCAAGAAGCCTTTTTAAATCTTTTTGTCTCTATTCAAACGAGACGCATTACGGGGTGAAAAAGAGTGTTAAGCAAGTCAAACTATCAGGTAGATTGCTCCGTTATCCAGGACTGATTACATCGGCAAACAACCATCAATTGAGTGTGGATCTATCTTTCTATGACCACCGACAGAATTATAATTAGAAACTAGCGTCGTGAAGATCTCTGAACGAGTACCAAAAAACCACTAAGGTGTGCTGAAATCATGCCAAAACGATAGATGAAACAAAACGACACAAACAAATAAAATGTGTGCCACAAAGACAGAAATTCTTATTAAAAATATGAAAAAGAACAAGAGAATAATGAACTCGATGGTCGATAACTAAGACTAATTGTCGACTACCGGCTAAGGAAAAAAATAATAGAGACTGTCGCGCTAAGAATGGTGCAGAGAAAAAATAGGTTAAAGAGAAAGAGGTTGCATAACATATGTTATTACAATTAGGTATTTTTTTAACTAAGAGTCTAGTTTTTAGGGTATAAGTACGCACCTAAATTCAGCTGTATCAAACTCAAAACTACAATAAGTTTTATCTCTCAAAACTACGTTAAAACTCAATCATACTTCTGCTTTAGCTAACGTTCAAAAAAATACTTATACTTTAACTCTCATGCATGAATTTGAATAAAAAAAACCTTGAATTCATTTAAATCGGTTTAATTCAGTCAGATTTTAAACTTTTATATCGTTCGTTTTAATTTGTTTCGACTCAATTTGATTCTTGATTTTTTATACATTAATTTTAGTTTTCATTTTTACTTTATTTTGACAAACTATTATGTTTTGTTTGCATTATTTGATAGATTTTCGAAGTAATTTTTCATAAATATTTTTAAAAGAATTTATTTTTTAAGTAAATAAAAACAATTAATAATTCGTATATTATTATTATTATGTTATTTTTACTATTTGAGATATAAAAAATTATTTTTATATTATAAAAAATAATTATAAATTAAATGAAAACTAAATTATGATTCAATTAAGGTAATTGCAATTTTAACGTGTAAATAATTATTTGTATGGTTTTGGAGTGCGATTTAACAAAAAATCATATTTTTAAATCAAACTTAAATAAATGAGGCATAACGATATCTCATTTACCATGTATGATTGGGGTGAACATTCAATCGAGACAAGTCGAGTAAAAAGTTAAATTAGTCGAGTTGATAAGTCTTATTTTATAATTAAATTTTATTTAAAATTTTTTCGAGTCGAGTTGTTCAAGTTTCTGTTCAAATTTAATTACAAACATTTATAATGTATGATACTAATTAGTTTCAATTTAAACGATTTTTCTATAACTATATACAATACACATATATTTCTTGTATTTTTTTCATACATGATATGTACAATATCGAGCAGAATTGAGGGAGTCAAATCGAACTTGAAAATCGATCCACTAATTACTAAAATTTTGAGTTATTGAAATTTATATTTTATAACTTAAACTTTATTTGAATTTTTTGAGTGGAGTCAATACGAGTCGAGTTGAATCGAATAATTTAATTTTTTTCAAAACGAGTCAATTTGTTTTTACATCAAGTTGAATAGTTTGAGTTTTTTTAGTCGAGTTTTACACACTCGTGCATAAGATCAAAATATCATATTATATTTATTGAGTATTTCGTTCGCCAATTCAAAGTCGGCCGAAAGCAAACAAGTAAGAGTATCTTTTTCAAATGGGTCCAACACGGACGGATGAATCTAATAAGAAACACCTCAATTTGGCTAACTTAAGGTCGTACCCTTTCTGTCGTTGGATGAGGTGTTCAATGATGAAATAAAATTTGAACAGTTGGATTAAATAAAAAGAAAAAAAAGAAATAGGTAAAAGGATGAAAAGATTAACCGATTATTATTTTAAAGATAAAAGGGTGTTTACTAAACTAAACGTCAGAATCAGTACCACTCACAAAAATCCACTTCTCCTTTGTCTTTCTTTCATCGCCTTCAATTTTTTTTACAAGTGTGTGTTAGAATAGAGTAAGATTTGAGTTAAGATTCTTGTTCTTCACATATGAAGCTTGAAAATAAGATAAAAATCTTTATATCCTTGATTGTTATGGAGTAGCTAGGTTTTTGTTAAGGCTTTGACTTTGTTATAGGTTGTGAAGTATTTTGGTAGATGATTTCTAATTTAATATGTTCATTAATCTTTTGATTTCATTATGTATTGTATGATGATAGATAATATTGAAAGAAGTAGAGTATTCTAAAAGTAGACACAAGGAGCAAGCTTGTGGACAGGATAAAAAAGGCTCATTTGAAAAGTTTTCCGCAAGGTAATACACTATCATTACTAGTAGGTGCCATATGAGTCATAAATTGTAAGTCTTGTAGGTTAAATATGTTAGAAATTCATTCCATGCTGAATTTAGTGAAGGAATATTCTTCAAGTGAGTTTGACGTTACAAATGCTTGTTAACATAGATGAATAACGTTGGTGGCTTTAGCTATAGTCTTAGAGATACTATGAGACGATTAGATTTAGATTTATGAGTATTTTCGAGCTTAAAATGACATTTTTTGCATTTTGGTATTGATTGTTCTTGTAGTATCAATATCATTTGAAGAAATGTAGAAATTTAGGTAAGAGTGTCATCTAGTATCGATATTATTCTTGATGGTATTTGTATTGTTCTTACATATTGCATAAAAATTTCAAATTTTCAAAATCATATACTTATATATTGTTCTCATGTTTTGTAGAACTAAGTGTTTTGATATAATAATTAAAAAATGTTTTGGACAAATTTGAAATGAATTTAAAACTTGTCTTTAAGTCCAAACAACTTGAAAATATGTTTGAGGTATTTGAAAAGGTTTTTGACAAAGTTTTTAATGATTTAAATTAGCCAAACTTGACTTTTCAACAAGCCCGTACCGATACGGTGTACCCCGTATCGATACACTTTTGCCCAGGTTTTGATCTGCCAAAAATTGTACCGATACGGGTGAGACGTATCGATACGGATAGGGATCGTTTCGATACGCCCCTTAAGCGTACCGATCCTTGTTTTAACAATCCCAACGACTATTTCCCAACGATCTTTTAAATGACATACCGTACCGATACGCCCTCAAGCGTATCGATACGCTTAGGCTGGCAAGAGCCCAACGGCTAGTTTCTGAAGAAGAGCGTACCGATATGGGTCCTCGCGTATCGATACAGAAGGCTCCAGAACAACATTAAAGATGGGAAATAAAGTCTCCAACGGCTCCAATTCAACCCCAACGGCTAGTAACGGCTACAAACTCATTAAGGAGTATAAAATGGACCTCCAAGCATCTTGTAATGGTTAATGCTTCAATTGTAATACAACATATGATCAAAATGTGTCTTAGTGCTTAAGTATCAATTATTTGTATAGACAAACACTAGTGAGCCAAAATTGTTAGATTTGCTCAAGTGTTTTAAGATTGGGTGAGAGCTTAATTGTGCAAACAAATACCTATTAGAGGGATTTGAGTTTTCTTATCTTTATCTCATTCTAAAGAGGGTTTGATCAAGGCTTTGGGGTAGAAAGCTTGATCGGTTTGTAAGAGTTTCCTCCTAAGCCTAGAAAAGGGGACGAATCAATAGTGGATTGATTGGAAATCCTTAGTGGGAAGCTAAGGTAGTAGATGTAGACCTTGGTTAGAAGGTTGAACCACTATAAATCATCTTGTCTTTATTCATTTTAGCTTCCACACCTCTTATACCCAAAATTTCACTTCTCCACCACTTAGCAAGCAAGAATGGTTGAAGGAATCGAGCACCGAAAAACCTAACAATTGGTATCAGAGCTTGGCTCAATTGAAGATGATTAACATCCTATTGAGAAGATCCGGCAAAGCTCGATCAACATTTCAAACAACCGGCTCAATGGCACAATCCCTCGATAAACCGCCCTTTTTCGACGGAACACACTATGCCCATTGGAAGACAAGGATGAAGTTCTTCATAAAGTTAAAGGACTACAAGCTTTGGGACATAGTATAAGATGGTTCGTTCGTGCCACAACAAAATAAGGCGGATTGGAGTGCCGACGATCGCAAGAAGATGGAGCTAAATTGTAAAGCCTTGCACATCCTATTTTGTGCATTTGGCCCCAACATCTATGACAAGATGTCTTCTTGTGAGAGTACCAATGAAGTTTGGGACAAGCTCGAAGTTACAAACGAGGGGACAAACAAAGTAAAGGAGACCAAGATCGGGCTCCTCAACCTAGCGTATGAGAACTTCAAGATGGACCCGGAAGAGGACATTGAGAAGATGTTCGATAGATTCTCCACCATCACCAATGGACTTAAAGGTTATGGAGAAGCCATCTTGGAAGTGAAACTTGTCCGAAAGCTCATCTACTCCCTTCCCGAGTCATGAGACTCAAAAAGGACCATCATCATCGAAGCTAAGAATGTCAAAACTTTGAAGCTTGATGAACTCATGGGGTCTCTTCTCACTCACCAAATTATGAAGAAAAACAAAGAAGAGGAGAAGAATGAAAAGATTAGAGCTGTGGGGGAGAAGAAGCTCAAAGGGCTTGGCATCAACACAAATTTCATTGCTCTCAAATCCTCCACATGCCATCATGTAGAATCAAGTGAAGAGGATGATGAAGAAGAAGAGATAGTCCATCTCTTCAAGAAGTGTGCCCCTTACATGAAGAAAGCCTTGAAAGAGCTTGAACGAGAATCTATGAAGAAGAAGAGGGCAAGCACTTCAAGCCATAAGAAGAAGGCATATGTGGCTACTTGGAGTGATGAAGACTCCACCGACGATGAACAAGCCAACATTTTCCTTATGGCCATCGAAGAAGATTCAAGGGTAACTTCTAATTCATCTACTTCATGTTCATATTCTTTTGATGAATTACAAGATGCCTATGATGATTTGGTTTTAGAGTTTAAAAATCACATTTTGAAAAACATTAAAATGATTTCAAAGTTGAAAATTCAAAATGATTTGATTTCTAAAACCAAACTTGAACTTGAAGCAAAACTCGAAGAGTTTGAACAAAAATGTTTTGATTTGCAAAATTTGCTTCATAAAGTTCAAGAAGAAAAGATTTGATTTCCAAAGAGCTTGAAAAAAAAATAATTTTGGAAAATCAAACTTTTATGTAAGACAATCCAGTGCCCCTAGATTTGTAAATGGTAAATGTTTTAGAAGTGTTTGGGTCCCAAAAGGACTAATCATTTCAACTAAAAAGGATGAAATTGGAAAATGGATTCCTAAGGGGACGAAGTTTTGTGCTACTAACGTCTATGGATCCAAAGCAATTTGGATACCAAAAATTACTTGATTGTCTTATGATAAGTGTGATGAAGAGTGATCAACAAGTCAAACATTGAGGGAGAGCTCCATGCACACAAAGAAAGACACTTGAAGAAGGAAGGCTTCACATCCTCCCTTTTGTTCAAGTGTGGTAAAAATCTAGTTGTTTTATTTGTTTAATTTGATTTATTCTTTATTTCAACTAGATGATCATATATGTTGGACTAACATTTTTGATGATGCTTTGAGTAAGGGGAGCCATTTTAAAACCAAACTTTTTAATATTTTCAAAATCTAAACCTCAATTGTTATTTTGAGCTTAAAAGTGTTTTAAATTCTTTTTGATATAACAAAAAGGGGAGAAATGGTTTGAAAAATTGAATTTTCAAATGAATAAGGGGGAGCTTTAATTGATTTTATATCTTAATTCTCTTATTCAAAATTTATTTGACAAAGGGGAGAAATCCCCCAAAAAATTTCAAGTTGGTTTTATTATATCAAAAAGAGGGAGATTGTAGAACTAAGTGTTTTGATATAATAATTGAAAAATGTTTTGGAAAAATTTGAAATGAATTTAAAACTTGTCTTTAAGTCCAAACAACTTGAAAATATGTTTGAGGTATTTAAAAAGGTTTTTGGCAAAGTTTTTAATGATTTAAATTAGCCAAACTTGACTTTTCAGCAAGCCCGTACCGATACGGTGTACCTCGTATCGATACACTTTTGCCTAGGTTTTGATTCGGCCAAAACCCGTACCGATATGGGTGAGACCGTATCGATACGGATAGGGACCATTTCGATACGCACCTTAAACGTATTGATCCTTGTTTTAACAACCCCAACGGCTATTCCCCAACGGTCTTTTAAATGGCATACCGTACCGATACGCCCTCAAGCTTATCGATACGCTTACACTGGCAAGAGCCCAACTATTAGTTTCTGAAGAAGAGCGTACCAATACGGGTCCTCGCGTATCGATACGGAAGGCTCCAGAACAACATTAAAGATGGGAAATAAAGTCTCCAACGACTCCAATTCAACCTCAACGGCTAGTAACGACTACAAACTCATTAAGTTGTATAAAAGGGACCTCCATGCATCTTGTAATGGTTAATGCTTTAGTTGTAATACAACATATGATCAAAATGTGTCTTAGTGCTTAAGTGTCAATTCTTTGTATAGACAAACACTAGTGAGCCAAAATGGTTAGATTTGCTCAAGTGTTTTAGGATTGGGTGAGAGCTTAATTGTGCAAACAAATACCTATTAGAGGGATTTGAGTTTGCTTATCTTTATCTCTTTGTAAAGAGGGTTTGATCAAAGCTTTGGGTAGAAAGTTTGATCGGTTTGTAAGGGTTTCCTCCTAAGCCTAGAAAAGGGGACGAATCAATAGTGGATTAATTGGAAATCCTTAGTGGGAAGCTAAGGTAGTGGATGTAGACCTTGGTTAGAAGATTGAACCACTATAAATCATCTTGTCTTTATTCATTTTAGCTTCCACACCTCTTACACCCAAAATTTCACTTCTCCACCACTTGGCGAGCAAGAACGGTTGAAGGAATCAAGCACCGAAAAACCCAACTTGTTTGTATATATTTACATATGAAATTTAACATAATTATACATATCAAAATTGTGGAGGGTATCCAAGCTAAAGGAATCAATATTGCGACAGAAATCAAGAGCGATTTGGCTGGCGGAGGGGGCCCGAAACACAAGCTTCTTTCATCGAGCATCGAAGATACGGAAAATGTTCGAATAGCCGTATCTTGACAATTTTTCTGGTCCTATTGGTATTGTTGAGTCTAATGAAGCATAATTACAGGTAATTTCCTATGCTTTGAGGTTGCTTCTCGACTTTAATTGGAGTAGGGTATCTTCGATTGTGATTGAGTCCGATTCTATAATGGTTGTGTCGTGTATTCTATGCACCGAACGTCGTCATGGAGATTTTGGCGATGGTTCCACCAAATTGATGAGGCGTGTCAATCGTTGTAACCCCCTCGTCCCGGTCTGGCCGGATGACCGGTCTGAGTGAGCTACACGGGGAAAACCGAGTGAAAACCCCTAAGGATTCCCCCTCGGTTAGCAACCCTATATTTTTTTTCTTATTTTAAATCTTGTCTAAATGGATATTAAACCCTAAGTGATCATACAGCGGAACAACATATACAAAACAATCGAACGAACTCAAACAATCATGTTACAGTCCAATTTTAAACTCAAACTGCAGGTGGTATCGATACCCTTAAGGGGTGTATCGATACCCCCTTGACTAGGTCAACTGGTCAAAGTCAACCCATAGAGACCGTATCGATACACCCAAGGAGTGTATCGATACCCTCCCCGACGGTTGACTTCCCATGGTCAACGCTAAGATGACGGTATCGATACACCTGAGGCCGGTATCGATACCGAACTGGACAGTAGCTCCAGTGACCAAAATGGTATCGATACACCTATCAAGTGTATCGATACACTAAGCCTGAATCAAGAAGGTGGTATCGATACCGTACCAACCGTATCGATACCCCTGCACTGTAAAACCTCCCAAACTCAGCAAAAACGACCAAGACTCGAATCTAAATGCAATTTAAGACTTCCCTAGCCCCAACCAAACATTCACACAACATTTACATACCACTATATAGCCATACAAGCACCCAACACGTATAAACATCAAGGAAATCATGCAATAGACCCAATATAGCATTCAAGCATTCAAAGCTCATACTTCAACATTCAACATAAGGCAAACTCAAGGACACTTAACCAACATTCAAGATAAGCAATTTAGGCATGGATTACAACTCAAACATGGCATCACAAGACATACAAAAGCAACATAATTAAGGAGTCTAAACATGCTCCTAAACATCCAACAATAGCACAAAACAACAACACCTATCCCATTGCTTTACTATTACAACCTTTAAATTTAACTATCATACTTGAGCTAACCGTAAGCAACACTTGGAGACCTTTCCTTGCCCTTGCCACCCACAAGCTATTTATCTGCATTGTCGAACAAAAGAGAGCGTAAGCATAAAAGCTTAGTGAGGGTAGCTCATAAAAACAAACTTTCGACAATGCAGGGTCCAAGCACGAGCTATTTCCATAATGAAATGCATGATCTTACCTCCGGTCCGCAAAGCCAAAATGAACATGATGCATGAACATATAGTCAACATTATGACATGCTCAACAACCATAAGCTCAACTTACCATGATACATAATTCAAGCATTAACCACATCATATATCAATTCATGAAGGCATCACATTCGTATCATATAAGCATGTATACATAATCTCATATTGGTATATTCATACGACCTCATATTGGCACCTAGCTATGACCCGAATACGCGGATAACCCGTTGGAACGCATTTCCAACAACAACATTACCTCGGTGGGATTCCACTCATCACCGGTCCTTGCATATGCGGGATTCCACTCATCGCCACATACCCTACGGATGGGATTCCACTCATTATCACGTAGAAATATATAAAAGCTTCCGGTGGAATATTACATCACCGTACTCCTCCTTGGTGCCTTAACGCCACCAAGGCCACATACGTTTTGACTCAATTTGTGTGCACACTCATCCTAATGATCGATCATTGTACCCAAGCATACTAGTGCCAATATTAAACGCAATCCATTTTTCGTAGCTACATGCATATAACAATGCATCAAATATCATGTCTCACATACATGTATTTCACAACCCATTTCCATGCCCAGCATGTACTCACCATGATCATCATCATGCACAATTCACAATTCAAACCACATGCATAGCAATGCATCAAACCATGCCTCAACAACATGTATAACACAATATACATAACTACCGTAAATACATATAAACAAGTGGCATAACAAGAAATTAGGAGTTCAACCAAAGTTTCCTAACCTTAAGCTTGAGATTAGGCTACCACCCTAACCTCAACTCTAGGTGGGTTTACCAAGCCCAACCTAGGTCCACATGCTTGAACCAATGTTTAAAACCATTTAAAAACAATAACCACTCACCTCTACCTCCAAGCTCAAACACCAAGCAACCATGGTCTTCAATTTTCCGGATTTGTTCCCAAGGCTTCACCAGCCCAAAACCAAGCTTCTAAACACCTCAACACAAGCAAAACAACCTCAAATCAACTCAAACATCAAGGTAGCTAACCCGGAATACAAATTCAAATATCAAACTCAACATTTCAAGTCATGACCAAACCCCAACTTTATCTAATTCAAGCAGCCTATAATCCTTGATGAAAACCCAAGTTTCCAACACATTTTATACTCACAAATGATCACTAAATTCAGCCACAACATCAACCCATAGGTGCAAGCCAAGCTCCAACAATTTCCAACCCAAACAATCACCAAAATCCCCATTTTCGTACTTCCATTTTACCCAGCAGAAAATTCTATTTTCAAGCACCCAAATGACATGTAAATGGTCCCAAATCATTCCCTTAGCATACATATACCATCAGCCCTCTAATTACACCCTAAAACCCACCAAAAATCAACTTTTTGACACCTTAAAAATGGGTCTAAGAACCCACTTCGGATTTTTATCAAAACTTAACCAAATTAACATATAATGTGTATTTTAACATGATTAAACAAAATCCCAACTCAATTTATCAAAACAAAATGAAAAACCCATTAAAAACTCAAACTTTAAATCAAACCCTAATTTTCAAAAGTTCATGGTTTTAAAAACTATAACCATAGATAGATAGGAATTAAAAAGGAGAGTGAGAATATACCTTTAATTTTGAAAAAGGCCTTGAGATGAGGGAGAAATCGATGGAATAATGAATTTAGGGTTTGGGGAGGGGTTTTAGGCTTTCCAACGTTAGAAAGGGGTGTGGGGGAGAAGATGATACTTTTTTTTCTTTTATTCAAAAGTGGTCTTGCTTTTTAAAAGTTTTGAGTCAAATTACCAACAAGGTCCCTCCTTTACTATTTAAAGCCCAATTATATCACAATTTAGGTTGAATCGATTTAATTTAATTTTATTGACTCGGACTACAAACCCGACTAACTCCTAGCCCTAAAATACGGGTGTTACAACTCTCCCCCACTTAAGGAAATTTCGTCCCCGAAATTCATCGAACATGAAGAGCCACGGAAACTGCTCCTACACACTTTCTTTTCTCTTCTCACTACAACATACTCACCAACTCGGTAGACTTACCACACAACAATAGATATCTGATGCTAAGATCTCGATTGATCCTTCGTTGCACGCAATTTCAAACTCAACTAAATCTCTTCAAAAAACATAGCACGGAACAGATCTGACTCACATTTCTGAATCATAGATACACGGAACACATCTCAAACCCTTTTCTAACTCTGGTGGTAACTGCAACAAATAACAGCAGAACTAGCCCGATTCACAAACTCATACAATATTGTTTGAACACTTGACTCATAACTTCCTCTAACTGACCATCTGACTTCAACCCGAAACTCGGCCACAAAACTACTATCATTTGATAAACGAAATTTGGTAATTGCAACTCGTAACTCAACTACTAATCTAACAACAATAACAACTCGGAACATCGGTTATTACGTTGACTCTCTTCGGGTGGTACTCAATCTTGATATTACAGTCTTCAAGCAGTTCTAACACCTTATGCTGTTCAAGTTTCAACCCTTCCTAAGTCTTCAAATATTTCAAGTTCTGATGATACGTACATATACACTGTGCATTTCTTACTATAGAAGCTTTGTCTCTAAGTCTTCGAAGCAAATACAACTGTAATTAGCTCTATGTCTCATATCGGATAACTCTTCTCACGGTCTTTCAACTAACTCGATGAACAAGCCACAATCTTCTGTCTTGCATAAGCACACAACCTAACTCTACATGCATCTCATCACTATGGTTCGCAAACTCTTTCTCTGATATAAGCTGATTCAAGGTCGAAGCTCTCTTCAAAGTTTCTTTCAGTTTCTCAAAGGCTCATTGTCTCGCATCTAACCACACAACTGAACATTTTTCTGTAGCAATCTATCAATGGAGCAACTATCTTCAAAAGACTATTTACAATTCTCTGAAAGTAACAATGCTAGACTTAGAACTATAAATATTTGTCACAGTCTTCAATTTCTTCCAACTCATGTATTCTTTTGCCTACTTGGGATTTACTCTAATGCACTCGGACGATCTGCATGTTCTTGGAGAACATCTTCATTAACTTAAAGTTCACGTTGCATAACTTGGTATACAACTGATTCTCTAATAGAACCTACAATACCAACTCTAAAGCTTGTCATGATCTTCTTCGGCACTTGAATATACTCACGTGTCATCTATGAAAACTACTACAACTGATCAAGAAGCTCAGGAAAATATTCTGCTCAGTATCTCCGTGAAGGTGACCAATACACTAGTCAAACAAAACGACATAACTCAGAGCTCAAGGCGATCACATCTTGCCCCTAAAGCTATCTTCGGTACTTCAACTTTTCTCGCTTTCAACTAATAGTAAACGGATCTCAAACTAATCTTCAAATAGACTGAAGCACACACTAACTGACCAACAAATCACTAACACTCAAAAACTGATGCTAATCATTCACTGTCACTTGTTTCAACTGTCTGTAGTCTAAACATATTCTTGTATTGTCACTCTTTCTTCTTCACGTATTACACTGTAGAACTATGAGATGTTGCACTAGGCCTAATGAATCTAAGGTCTAACAAGTCTCAAATTTAATTCTCCAACATTCTCAATTCTTCCGGAATTCATAAGTTACAGAGCAACAAAACTGAAGCAACCTCGGAGACGGTCTCAATAACGAACTCTTCTTCTCTATCAAGAGACAAACCGGGTAAATATTCCAAACACTTATAGGAAAAGAAAACACAACTATTCTAACATTCTGCGGTCTAATCTTCATTTCAGAATCAAATCCATCACAATTGCTAAGCAGACTTGTCAACTAAACTCAATCAATCTTTGACCTCTAAAGCTGGATCAACATTCAATAAGAAGCTCACATCCTCACCTACCACTACAGTCACACAGAAATCTGCAATTTCAAGGCAACTCTCTCTTTGTCTCAACGTACACACTAACTCTGTGCTCTTCAAGCCGAACCTTGTCAAAAGGTACATCAAAACCGTAGGAAGACGATCGCTTCACACCTACTAGAAACTAGTAACTCTAAACCTCCAACAAACATTTTCTGTACATCCTTCTGATCACTATTGTCTCCCAAAGAGGGCTAGTCACATGTGTCCCTACATCTAAGGTCTCAACAAAGATATCTGATTTCTTACATGCTCACACAAATGAGGTATCCGCAGAAATTACAACTTCACATGTACACACTGATAGTCTTCGATCCTCTTGTTTTCAGACTGGTTCTTCAACAAAATCTGAATCTTCTAAACTTTTCTTAGAGCATCTCGTAACTTCAAGATTCAATTCTGATCACACACAAACAGTCATGCTGGACTTGCTCTACCCCTAACAAACAACCTGGAGTCAAAGCTCAAGACTCCCTTCTCGGCTCAACTGTATCGGAAGTGACTTCATCTCTTCCGCTTGCTGAAAGACAACTTAACGTACACTAACCCAATCGCACAAACTAGCTCCCACTCACGGACACTGACCGATTGTCTTGCATTAAAATCATAGGCCAAACCCCAACGGTCACCAACTAACACTTCACCAGGCATGTTCAAACTTGCATACTTGCTAACGATATACAAAAGCGCGGATTGAGAATCAACTGGAGGAAACAACTTAATACCGTACAAAGGGCTTATCTGTTAAAACATCGACACCACTCTAACTCCCACTCATATGCCTTCACTCCTTCTTACCAACTAACGCCAGAGTTGATGACATCGTCCCTCATCCACAGGAATCAACCACATACACCGTCTCAAACGAACGAATTGTACCTCAATCCCGGTACAACCATACCTCCCTAACTAAGGTAATGGACTCCCTCAACATAGTCCACCCTTTTCAGAAACTACAACTTCTACTTACCGAAAAGCAATTAAATCAACAACAACATCAACAGTAAAACATACAAGAATGGGTTAGCAAAGGAAAGGGTCCAAGTGGCTCAAGTATGATTTCCCTCACTTAAAATCCTTTTTCCGATGTAATAGAAGCAATGGGACTCTACTAAACATGTTTCAAACAAATCAACACACATACATGCTCAACCAAGCATATAACAAGGCTTACTTGCTAAACAAGCAACATATGCGTACTATCAAACAACATATATTCTCAATCAAACAATCATTATTCACAGCATACACGGATAACAAGCAATATGCTTTTAAACAAACAATCAACATACTTGTCATACAAGCAGTCATACTTACAAAGCAAGCAAACACCGTGCATATCAATTCAAAGCTTAAACTTACCTCACTTACCTGCCCAAGGTCTCGGAAACCTTAGGCTCTGATACCAACAAATGTAACCCCCTCGTCCCGGTCTGGCCGGAAGACCGGTCTGAGTGAGCTACACGGGGAAAACCGAGTGAAAACCCCTAAGGATTCCCCCTCGGTTAGCAACCCTATATTTTTTTTCTTATTTTAAATCTTGTCTAAATGGATATTAAACCCTAAGTGATCATACAGCGGAACAACATATACAAAACAATCGAACGAACTCAAACAATCATGTTACAGTCCAATTTTAAACTCAAACTGCAGGTGGTATCGATACCCTTAAGGGGTGTATCGATACCCCCTTGACTAGGTCAACTGGTCAAAGTCAACCCATAGAGACCGTATCGATACACCCAAGGAGTGTATCGATACCCTCCCCGACGGTTGACTTCCCATGGTCAACGCTAAGATGACGGTATCGATACACCTGAGGCCGGTATCGATACCGAACTGGACAGTAGCTCCAGTGACCAAAATGGTATCGATACACCTATCAAGTGTATCGATACACTAAGCCTGAATCAAGAAGGTGGTATCGATACCGTACCAACCGTATCGATACCCCTGCACTGTAAAACCTCCCAAACTCAGCAAAAACGACCAAGACTCGAATCTAAATGCAATTTAAGACTTCCCTAGCCCCAACCAAACATTCACACAACATTTACATACCACTATATAGCCATACAAGCACCCAACACGTATAAACATCAAGGAAATCATGCAATAGACCCAATATAGCATTCAAGCATTCAAAGCTCATACTTTAACATTCAACATAAGGCAAACTCAAGGACACTTAACCAACATTCAAGATAAGCAATTTAGGCATGGATTACAACTCAAACATGGCATCACAAGACATACAAAAGCAACATAATTAAGGAGTCTAAACATGCTCCTAAACATCCAACAATAGCACAAAACAACAACACCTATCCCATTGCTTTACTATTACAACCTTTAAATTTAACTATCATACTTGAGCTAACCGTAAGCAACACTTGGAGACCTTTCCTTGCCCTTGCCACCCACAAGCTATTTATCTGCATTGTCGAACAAAAGAGAGCGTAAGCATAAAAGCTTAGTGAGGGTAGCTCATAAAAACAAACTTTCGACAATGCAGGGTCCAAGCACGAGCTATTTCCATAATGAAATGCATGATCTTACCTCCGGTCCGCAAAGCCAAAATGAACATGATGCATGAACATATAGTCAACATTATGACATGCTCAACAACTATAAGCTCAACTTACCATGATACATAATTCAAGCATTAACCACATCATATATCAATTCATGAAGGCATCACATTCGTATCATATAAGCATGTATACATAATCTCATATTGGTATATTCATACGACCTCATATTGGCACCTAGCTATGACCCGAATACGCGGATAACCCGTTGGAACGCATTTCCAACAACAACATTACCTCGGTGGGATTCCACTCATCACCGGTCCTTGCATATGCGGGATTCCACTCATCGCCACATGCCCTACGGATGGGATTCCACTCATCATCACGTAGAAATATATAAAAGCTTCCGGTGGAATATTACATCACCGTACTCCTCCTTGGTGCCTTAACGCCACCAAGGCCACGTACGTTTTGACTCAATTTGTGTGCACACTCATCCTAAAGATCGATCATTGTACCCAAGCATACTAGTGCCAATATTAAACGCAATCCATTTTTCGTAGCTACATGCATATAAAAATGCATCAAATATCATGTCTCACATACATGTATTTCACAACCCATTTCCATGCCCAGCATGTACTCACCATGATCATCATCATGCACAATTCACAATTCAAACCACATGCATAGCAATGCATCAAACTATGCCTCAACAACATGTATAACACAATATACATAACTACCGTAAATACATATAAACAAGTGGCATAACAAGAAATTAGGAGTTCAACCAAAGTTTCCTAACCTTAAGCTTGAGATTAGGCTACCACCCTAACCTCAACTCTAGGTGGGTTTACCAAGCCCAACCTAGGTCCACATGCTTGAACCAATGTTTAAAACCATTTAAAAACAATAACCACTCACCTCTACCTCCAAGCTCAAACACCAAGCAACCATGGTCTTCAATTTTCCGGATTTGTTCCCAAGGCTTCACCAGCCCAAAACCAAGCTTCTAAACACCTCAACACAAGCAAAACAACCTCAAATCAACTCAAACATCAAGGTAGCTAACCCGGAATACAAATTCAAATATCAAACTCAACATTTCAAGTCATGACCAAACCCCAACTTTATCTAATTCAAGCAGCCCATAATCCTTGATGAAAACCCAAGTTTCCAACACATTTTATACTCACAAATGATCACTAAATTCAGCCACAACATCAACCCATAGGTGCAAGCCAAGCTCCAACAATTTCCAACCCAAACAATCACCAAAATCCCCATTTTCGTACTTCCATTTTACCCAGCAGAAAATTCTATTTTCAAGCACCCAAATGACATGTAAATGGTCCCAAATCATTCCCTTAGCATACATATACCATCAGCCCTCTAATTACACCCTAAACCCCACCAAAAATCAACTTTTTGACACCTTAAAAATGGGTCTAAGAACCCACTTCGGATTTTTATCAAAACTTAACCAAATTAACATATAATGTGTATTTTAACATGATTAAACAAAACCCCAACTCAATTTATCAATTCAAAATGAAAAACCCATTAAAAACTCAAACTTTAAATCAAACCCTAATTTTCAAAAGTTCATGGTTTTAAAAACTATAACCATAGATAGATAGGAATTAAAAAGGAGAGTGAGAATATAACTTTAATTTTTAAAAAAGGCCTTGAGATGAGGGAGAAATCGATGGAATAATGAATTTAGGGTTTGGGGAGGGTTTTAGGCTTTCCAACGTTAGAAAGGGGTGTGGGGGAGAAGATGATACTTTTTTTTTCTTTTATTCAAAAGTGGTCTTGCTTTTTAAAAGTTTTGAGTCAAATTACCAACAAGGTCCCTCCTTTACTATTTAAAGCCCAATTATATCACAATTTAGGTTGAATCGATTTAATTTAATTTTATTGACTCGGACTACAAACCCGACTAACTCCTAGCCCCAAAATACGGGTGTTACAACTCTCCCCCACTTAAGGAAATTTCGTCCCCGAAATTCATCGAACATGAAGAGCCACGGAAACTGCTCCTACACACTTTCTTTTCTCTTCTCACTACAACATACTCACCAACTCGGTAGACTTACCACACAACAATAGATATCTGATGCTAAGATCTCGATTGATCCTTCGTTGCACGCAATTTCAAACTCAACTAAATCTCTTCAAAAAACATAGCACGGAACAGATCTGACTCACATTTCTGAATCATAGATACACGGAACACATCTCAAACCCTTTTCTAACTCTGGTGGTAACTGCAACAAATAACAGCAGAACTAGCCCGATTCACAAACTCATACAATATTGTTTGAACACTTGACTCATAACTTCCTCTAACTGACCATCTGACTTCAACAGGTAACCAAACACTATACAAACGTCTTCAAAAATAATCTAGTTGAAATCTCGAATCTCTATTACTCACTTTTACTGCGAATCTTCCACGGATGTAACAAACTAGAAGAAACTGAAGCTCGGTCTTGATACGCTGGCAATTTACATACTTACTCTCATACTGAACCACATTATTCATCCACTCAATTCAGAAGCATTCATCTTCAACCCCCAATACGTCTTCATACTACTCAGATGCAATACAAATGAACCACCATGCGCTTCGGCCAAAACAATCTATCTCAAAACACTAGGTCAGTCGGTACAACTATTCTGTCTCTGAAATGCAAAACTCTATCATCTCTGAAACTGTATTTTGAAGGTCTTCCTTCTACTATGCCTCGCACGTGAGGTGCCAAGAATCTGTCTTGCAACTGTTTCTCATCAAACATTCTGACTCAAAGTAGTCTCAACCCGAAACTCGGCCACAAAACTACTATCATTTGATAAACGAAATTTGGTAATTGCAACTCGTAACTCAACTACTAATCTAACAACAATAACAACTCGGAACATCGGTTATTACGTTGACTCTCTTCGGGTGGTACTCAATCTTGATATTACAGTCTTCAAGCAGTTCTAACACCTTATGCTGTTCAAGTTTCAACCCTTCCTAAGTCTTCAAATATTTCAAGTTCTGATGATACGTACATATACACTGTGCATTTCTTACTATACAAGCTTTGTCTCTAAGTCTTCGAAGCAAATACAACTGTAATTAGCTCTATGTCTCATATCGGATAACTCTTCTCACGGTCTTTCAACTAACTCGATGAACAAGCCACAATCTTCTGTCTTGCATAAGCACACAACCTAACTCTACATGCATCTCATCACTATGGTTCGCAAACTCTTTCTCTGATATAAGCTGATTCAAGGTCGAAGCTCTCTTCAAAGTTTCTTTCAGTTTCTCAAAGGCTCATTGTCTCGCATCTAACCACACAACTGAACATTTTTCTGTAGCAATCTATCAATGGAGCAACTATCTTCAAAAGACTATTTACAATTCTCTGAAAGTAACAATGCTAGACTTAGAACTATAGATATTTGTCACAGTCTTCAATTTCTTCCAACTCATGTATTCTTTTGCCTACTTGGGATTTACTCTAATGCACTCGGACGATCTGCATGTTCTAGGAGAACATCTTCATTAACTTAAAGTTCACGTTGCATAACTTGGTATACAACTGATTCTCTAATAGAACCTACAATACCAACTCTAAAGCTTGTCATGATCTTCTTCGGCACTTGAATATACTCACGTGTCATCTATGAAAACTACTACAACTGATCAAGAAGCTCAGGAAAATATTCTGCTCAGTATCTCCGTGAAGGTGACCAATACACTAGTCAAACAAAACGACATAACTTAGAGCTCAAGGCGATCACATCTTGCCCCTAAAGCTATCTTCGGTACTTCAACTTTTCTCGCTTTCAACTAATAGTAAACGGATCTCAAACTAATCTTCAAATAGACTGAAGCACACACTAACTGACCAACAAATCACTAACACTCAAAAACTGATGCTAATCATTCACTGTCACTTGTTTCAACTGTCTGTAGTCTAAACATATTCTTGTATTGTCACTCTTTCTTCTTCACGTATTACACTGTAGAACTATGAGATGTTGCACTAGGCCTAATGAATCTAAGGTCTAACAAGTCTCAAAGTTAATTCTCCAACATTCTCAATTCTTCCGGAATTCATAAGTTACAGAGCAACAAAACTGAAGCAACCTCGGAGACGGTCTCAATAACGAACTCTTCTTCTCTATCAAGAGACAAACCGGATAAATATTCCAAACACTTATAGGAAAAGAAAACACAACTATTCTAACATTCTGCGGTCTAATCTTCATTTCAGAATCAAATCCATCACAATTGCTAAGCAGGCTTGTCAACTAAACTCAATCAATCTTTGACCTCTAAAGCTGGATCAACATTCAATAAGAAGCTCACATCCTCACCTACCACTACAGTCACACAGAAATCTGCAATTTCAAGGCAACTCTCTCTTTGTCTCAACGTACACACTAACTCTGTGCTCTTCAAGCCGAACCTTGTCAAAAGGTACATCAAAACCGTAGGAAGACGATCGCTTCACACCTACTAGAAACTAGTAACTCTAAACCTCCAACAAACATTTTCTGTACATCCTTCTGATCACTACTGTCTCCCAAAGAGGGCTAGTCACATGTGTCCCTACATCTAAGGTCTCAACAAAGATATCTAATTTCTTACATGCTCACACAAATGAGGTATCCGCAGAAATTACAACTTCACATGTACACACTGATAGTCTTCGATCCTCTTGTTTTCAGACTGGTTCTTCAACAAAATCTGAATCTTCTAAACTTTTCTTAGAGCATCTCGTAACTTCAAGATTCAATTCTGATCACACACAAACAGTCATGCTGGACTTGCTCTACCCCTAACAAACAACCTGGAGTCAAAGCTCAAGACTCCCTTCTCGGCTCAACTGTATCGGAAGCGACTTCATCTCTTCCGCTTGCTGAAAGACAACTTAACGTACACTAACCCAATCGCACAAACTAGCTCCCACTCACGGACACTGACCGATTGTCTTGCATTAAAATCATAGGCCAAACCCCAACGGTCACCAACTAACACTTCACCAGGCATGTTCAAACTTGCATACTTGCTAACGATATACAAAAGCGCGGATTGAGAATCAACTGGAGGAAACAACTTAATACCGTACAAAGGGCTTATCTGTTAAAACATCGACACCACTCTAACTCCCACTCATATGCCTTCACTCCTTCTTACCAACTAACGCCAGAGTTGATGACATCGTCCCTCATCCACAGGAATCAACCACATACACCGTCTCAAACGAACGAATTGTACCTCAATCCCGGTACAACCATACCTCCCTAACTAAGGTAATGGACTCCCTCAACATAGTCCACCCTTTTCAGAAACTACAACTTCTACTTACCGAAAAGCAATTAAATCAACAACAACATCAACAGTAAAACATACAAGAATGGGTTAGCAAAGGAAAGGGTCCAAGTGGCTCAAGTATGATTTCCCTCACTTAAAATCCTTTTTCCGATGTAATAGAAGCAATGGGACTCTACTAAACATGTTTCAAACAAATCAACACACATACATGCTCAACCAAGCATATAACAAGGCTTACTTGCTAAACAAGCAACATATGCGTACTATAAAACAACATATATTCTCAATCAAACAATCATTATTCACAGCATACACGGATAACAAGCAATATGCTTTTAAACAAACAATCAACATACTTGTCATACAAGCAGTCATACTTACAAAGCAAGCAAACACCGTGCATATCAATTCAAAGCTTAAACTTACCTCACTTACCTGCCCAAGGTCTCGGAAACCTTAGGCTCTGATACCAACAAATGTAACCCCCTCGTCCCGGTCTGGCCGGAAGACCGGTCTGAGTGAGCTACACGGGGAAAACTGAGTGAAAACCCCTAAGGATTCCCCCTCGGTTAGCAACCCTATATTTTTTTTCTTATTTTAAATCTTGTCTAAATGGATATTAAACCCTAAGTGATCATACAGCGGAACAACATATACAAAACAATCGAACGAACTCAAACAATCATGTTACAGTCTAATTTTAAACTCAAACTGCAGGTGGTATCGATACCCTTAAGGGGTGTATCGATACCCCCTTGACTAGGTCAACTGGTCAAAGTCAACCCATAGAGACCGTATCGATACACCCAAGGAGTGTATCGATACCCTCCCTGACGGTTGACTTCCCATGGTCAACGCTAAGATGACGGTATCGATACACCTGAGGCCGGTATCGATACCGAACTGGACAGTAGCTCCAGTGACCAAAATGGTATCGATACACCAATCAAGTGTATCGATACACTAAGCCTGAATCAAGAAGGTGGTATCGATACCGTACCAACCGTATCGATACCCCTGCACTGCAAAACCTCCCAAACTCAGCAAAAACGACCAAGACTCGAATCTAAATGCAATTTAAGACTTCCCTAGCCCTAACCAAACATTCACACAACATTTACATACCACTATATAGCCATACAAGCACCCAACACGTATAAACATCAAGGAAATCATGCAATAGACCCAATATAGCATTCAAGCATTCAAAGCTCATACTTCAACATTCAACATAAGGCAAACTCAAGGACACTTAACCAACATTCAAGATAAGCAATTTAGGCATGGATTACAACTCAAACATGGCATCACAAGACATACAAAAGCAACATAATTAAGGAGTCTAAACATGCTCCTAAACATCCAACAATAGCACAAAACAACAACACCTATCCCATTGCTTTACTATTACAACCTTTAAATTTAACTATCATACTTGAGCTAACCGTAAGCAACACTTGGAGACCTTTCCTTGCCCTTGCCACCCACAAGCTATTTATCTGCATTGTCGAATAAAAGAGAGCGTAAGCATAAAAGCTTAGTGAGGGTAGCTCATAAAAACAAACTTTCGACAATGCAGGGTCCAAGCACGAGCTATTTCCATAATGAAATGCATGATCTTACCTCCGGTCCGCAAAGCCAAAATGAACATGATGCATGAACATATAGTCAACATTATGACATGCTCAACAACCATAAGCTCAACTTACCATGATACATAATTCAAGCATTAACCACATCATATATCAATTCATGAAGGCATCACATTCGTATCATATAAGCATGTATACATAATCTCATATTGGTATATTCATACGACCTCATATTGGCATCTAGCTATGACCCGAATACGCGGATAACCCGTTGGAACACATTTCCAACAACAACATTACCTCGGTGGGATTCCACTCATCACCGGTCCTTGCATATGCGGGATTCCACTCATCGCCACATGCCCTACGGATGAGATTCCACTCATCATCACGTAGAAATATATAAAAGCTTCCGGTGGAATATTACATCCCCGTACTCCTCCTTGGTGCCTTAACGCCACCAAGGCCACGTACGTTTTGACTCAATTTGTGTGCACACTCATCCTAATGATCAATCATTGTACCCAAGCATACTAGTGCCAATATTAAACGCAATCCATTTTTCGTAGCTACATGCATATAACAATGCATCAAATATCATCTCTCACATACATGTATTTCACAACCCATTTCCATGCCCAACATGTACTCACCATGATCATCATCATGCACAATTCACAATTCAAACCACATGCATAGCAATGCATCAAACCATGCCTCAACAACATGTATAACACAATATACATAACTACCGTAAATACATATAAACAAGTGGCATAACAAGAAATTAGGAGTTCAACCAAAGTTTCCTAACCTTAAGCTTGAGATTAGGCTACCACCCTAACCTCAACTCTAGGTGGGTTTACCAAGCCTAACCTAGGTCCACATGCTTGAACCAATGTTTAAAACCATTTAAAAACAATAACCACTCACCTCTACCTCCAAGCTCAAACACCAAGCAACCATGGTCTTCAATTTTCCGGATTTGTTCCCAAGGCTTCACCAGCCCAAAACCAAGCTTCTAAACACCTCAACACAAGCAAAACAACCTCAAATCAACTCAAACATCAAGGTAGCTAACCCGGAATACAAATTCAAATATCAAACTCAACATTTCAAGTCATGACCAAACCCCAACTTTATCTAATTCAAGCAGCCCATAATCCTTGATGAAAACCCAAGTTTCCAACACATTTTATACTCACAAATGATCACTAAATTCAGCCACAACATCAACCCATAGGTGCAAGCCAAGCTCCAACAATTTCCAACCCAAACAATCACCAAAATCCCCATTTTCGTACTTCCATTTTACCCAGCAGAAAATTCTATTTTCAAGCACCCAAATGACATGTAAATGGTCCCAAATCATTCCCTTAGCATACATATACCATCAGCCCTCTAATTACACCCTAAAACCCACCAAAAATCAACTTTTTGACACCTTAAAAATGGGTCTAAGAACCCACTTCGGATTTTTATCAAAACTTAACCAAATTAACATATAATGTGTATTTTAACATGATTAAACAAAACCCCAACTCAATTTATCAAAACAAAATGAAAAACCCATTAAAAACTCAAACTTTAAATCAAACCCTAATTTTCAAAAGTTCATGGTTTTAAAAACTATAACCATAGATAGATAGGAATTAAAAAGGAGAGTGAGAATATACCTTCAATTTTGAAAAAGGCCTTGAGATGAGGGAGAAATCGATGGAATAATGAATTTAGGGTTTGGGGAGGGGTTTTAGGCTTTCCAACGTTAGAAAGGGGTGTGGGGGAGAAGATGATACTTTTTTTTTTCTTTTATTCAAAAGTGGTCTTGCTTTTTAAAAGTTTTGAGTCAAATTACCAACAAGGTCCCTCCTTTACTATTTAAAGCCCAATTAGATCACAATTTAGGTTGAATCGATTTAATTTAATTTTATTGACTCGGACTACAAACCCGACTAACTCCTAGCCCCAAAATACGGGTGTTACAATCGTTATCGGGTGTGTGCTTTACAAATGTGTTTAGAGAGGCTAATAGTGTCACCGACGCACTTGCGAAGAGTGGAGTTGACCGGACCAATTGGTTTTGTATGTTTGCATGATGTTGGTGTATGTTCTTTTCTCTGCCTTGTGGATGTGTTTATCCTATATCGCATTTATTGGTACTTTTTTTCTCCATTTAGGATTAGAGAGGTTTTTAATGAGATCGGTGTTTGTGATGGCTATGTATGATTCTTACTTTTAATAAAATCATACGTGTTGCCGATAAAAAACATATATATTTGCCTTATTACAACTTTTGTTTAACACTATACTTACACACATTTTATTTTTCAAGTCTTTTTCCTTTTTAATTATATATATATATAATCTTTAAAGATATTATTTTGGTGAATAAAATTTATTTAGAATTGAGATTGAATTGTTGAAAACATGTTTATTTGTTTTTTTCTTCAAAAATGTTTATTTCTTTTTTTGCAGGTTGACTTATTCGATTTCTTTAACAATGTCTCTTTGTTAGACGTGAGAAAGTTCGTGGTTAATTTATTTCTTGGTTCAACCCTTTGTTTGACGAGGTTGCCGCTCTTTCTTGAAACTTTTTAACTTTTCGAGCTTCATCCGCCGACTTTGATCCACCACCGACATCAGATGCTTGATAGATTTGTTTCTCCTGTTTTCATGATTTGCATCTGTCATTGGTTGTCATTATAAATTTATTGATGACACTTTGGATTTTTTTGTTGCATTGATGTTTTTTTAATTTTGTAGTTTCAATTTGAATGATTTGGATATATTTGGATTTTCTACTTTATGCATATATTTGTCTATTGTCTTTCGATACTATTAGTCGTACAAATTTTCTTAGTGCTTAGAATAATTGTTTTCAAGGGTTTAGAACAATCTTTCCTTTAAAGACTTCCATACAAAATTTCTTAGTCATTGAAAATAAGTTTAAAACAATTTTTCAAGTGGTTTTTATTTAAAACCTACAAATTGTCTGCATCACATCGAAATTGTTCTTGTGCTACCGACTATATACCATGAAGATGTATGTCTAAATTTTGGATTAGTATCGGTACACATACAAGAGTGTCAATACACATAGTATGAATTTATGTAAGCAGTGAACTAAAATGGTACATATGCTACATAATAGTACCAATACATTTAACATAACTCCCGTTGCCACAAGAACAATACTGATTTTGGAAACAAACATGCAACAAAATTAATATTGATTCTAGACGAACAATATCGATTTTGAACAAGTTTTTTGGATTTGGTGATCTCGGGTAAGAATTTGTGTTAATATAATTTTACTATCATTTTGGTAAGAATTTGTGTAGATTCCATAAGAATTTGGGTATCTTCACAAATTCTTATGAGTTTTGTAAGAAATAAGTTTATCTTGTAAGAGTTAGTTTAGGTTATAATACAATTTCTTACCATAACTTGAAAGGGTTTTAGATTTGGTGATTTCGGGTAAGAATTTATGCTCTTACAATTTCTGTAAGAATTTATGTAGGTTCTATAAGAATTTGTGCTGATACCATATTTCCTATGAGTTTGGTCATAAATAGAGTTGTCCTTTAAGAGTTTATGTTATACCATAATTTTTTATCATAAGTTTTGTGGGTTTTACATTTGGTGACATAGGGTAAGAATTTGTGTTATTACCTTTTTTTTTCTTACCAGTTCTATAATAATTTATGTACATTTCGTAACAATTTCTATAGGTACCCTATTTCCTATAAGTTTGGTAACAAATACATTTGTCCTTTAAGAGTTTATGTTATAACACAATTTCTTACTATAAGTTTTGTTGGTTTTAGATTTGGTAATATGTGATAAGAATTTGTGTTATTACCTTTTTTCTTATCGGTCTATAATAATTTATGTAGGTTACGTAGCAATTTGTGTACATACCCTATTTTTTATGAGTTTGGTAAGATATAAAATTATCTTTTAAGAGTTTATGTTATAAGACAATTTCCTACCATAAGTTTCGCTGATTTAGGATTTGGTGATATGGAGTAAGAATTTGTGTTATTACCTTTTTTCGTATCGGTTATATAATAATTTGTGTAGGTTACATAACAATTTGTGTACATATCCTATTTCTTATGAGTTTGGTAAGATATACAGTTATTCTTTAAGAGTTTATGTTATAACACAATTTTCTACTATAAGTTTTGTTGGTTTAAGATTTGGTGATGAGGTAAGAATTTATGTCATTACCTTTTTCGTATCGGTTATATAATAATTTATGTAGGTTTTGTAACCATTTGTGTAGGTACTCTAATTTTTATGAGTTTGATAAGATATAAAGTTATCCTTTAAGAATTTATGTTATAACACAATTTCCTACCATAAGTTTTGCTAGTTTTAGATTTGGTGATATGAGGTAAGAATTTGAGCTATTACGTTTTTTCACGACAGTTGCGCGTGTTTGAGGTGGCACAACTGTGTGAGTTGCGAAGTGTGGTGGGAGCGCTGCAGCTTGTTGAGGAGGTGGTGGATAAATGGGTTTGGAAACACACCCCGACTGGAACGTTCTCGGTGGCAAAGTTGTCAAGCTTAATGGCGACTTTTGGTTTGGAAGGGGAAGCCGAATGGGATAGTGTAGGAATTTGGTCGTTGTTAGCGCCGCCGAAGGTACAATGCTTTGTGTGGTTTGTACTCCTTGAACGATTACCCACTTTATGCTTGTTGTGGGACCGTGGGATGCAGCTAGAGGTGCGCGATTTCTCTTGTCGATGGTGTGGGGAGGGTGAGGATGAGGCGAATCATATTTTGTTTCAATGCCTGTGGATGTGGCATGTGTGGTCATTGTTTTTTGCTTGGTGGAAGGTGGAGGTGGTTCGGCCGGCGTCGGTAGCGGCATTTGTGCATATGGTCCTTGATGGTTTTTTTTGGGAGATGGTTAGGCAATGGTGGATGTCGAGCTGTGCAGCAGCATTGTGGTCGATGTGGCTCGCACGCAACGACTTGATGTTCAATGGTAAGAGGGTATCGCCGTCGGATTTATTCTTTACAATTAAATTGCGAGCATTCTCTTGGGTGAATGTGCTGGATCACAACGCGATGCTTGTGGAATCGGTGTGGTGGGATTGTCCTTGGTGGTGTGAGATTAGGGGACATGTCAACGGCCCACGGGTGGGAGTGATATGGGTGCCGCCATTGGTTAATATGGTCAAGCTTAATGTCGATGGTTCGGCTAGAGGAAAACCGGGACTAGCGGGATGTGGTGGGGTTTTACGCGATGCAGGGGGTAAGGTGTTGGCGATGTTCGCGGGACCTTTGGGGATACTTGATTCGAACGAGGCTGAACTTCATACGATATGCTATGCTCTTGAGGCATTTGGTGGATCGCAATGGCGTGCATGGTCTTGCGTAATTGAATCTGATTCTTTAGTAGCTCTTTCTTGGGTTTTAAATATTGAGAATAGACTATGGAAATATTATTGGCTGTTTCGGAGGATTGACAGTGCATGTCGTGAGTTGCGTTGCACGTTTCAACATGCGCATCGTGAAGCTAATGGTATTGCGGATAAGCTAGCTAAGGGGGGTGTCGATCGGCGAGATTGGTTGCGAGTGGGATTCTAGTAGACTGTCGGGGGTGCAGTACGTGTGGACCGGCACTTGTGCAGGGGGTGTCGACTGTAAGGCCCCTGCGCCTGGGAGTGGGGGCGGTGCAGCCGGTGGGGGTGCGTGTGAGTGAAGCAGGGTGCGGGTGCTGTAATCGGGATGGTGGGTGTGTTGTTTTATTTTTCTTTTATTTTCGAGGGCGGGGTGAACAATTCCTGTTTTCGAGTTTGGTTCCGTGTTCAACTTGGGTACTCTTTTCCTCCATTTAGGTGTAGGGAGGTTTTTAATGAGGCCCAAGTTTGGACATTTTTGTATGATTTCTTCTTCAATAAAATCATACGATTGAGCAAAAAAAAAAAACACAATTTCCTAGCTCAAGTTTCTCTAGTTTAAGATTTGATGATATAAGGTAAGAATTTGTGTTATTATTTTTATTCGTATTGGTTCTATAATAATTTATGTAGGTTTCATAACAATTTGTGTAGGTACTGTATTTTTTATGAGTTTGATAAGATATAAAGTTATCCTTTAAGAGTTTATGCTATAACACAATTTCCTACCATAAGTTTCGCCGGTTTAAGATTTGGTAATATGTGGTAAGAATTTGTGTTATTATCTTTATTTGTATCGGTTCTATAATAATTTGTGTACGTACCCTATTTCTTTAGAGTTTGGTAAGATATAAAGTTATCATTTAAGAGTTTATGTTATAACACAATTTCCTACCATAAGTTTTGCTCGTTTAAGATTTGGTGATATAAGGTAAGAATTTGTGTTATTACCTTTTTTCTTATCGGTTCTATAATAATTTAATGTAGGTTACGTAACAATTTGTGTACGCACCCTATTTCTTATGAGTTTGGAAAGATATAAAGTTATCATTTAAGAGTTTATGTTATAACACAATTTCCTAGCTCAAGTTTCTATGGTTTAAGATTTGGTGATATAAGGTAAGAATTTGTGTTATTACTTTTATTTCGTATTGATTCTATAATAATTTATGTAGGTTTCGTAACAATTTGTGTAGGTAATCTATTTTTTATGAGTTTCATAAGATATGAAGTTATCCTTTAAGAGTTTATGCTATAACACAATTTCTTACCATTTCGCTAGTTTAAGATTTAGTGATATGTGGTAAGAATTTGTGTTATTATCTTTTTTTTTGTATCGGTTCTATAATAACTCGTGTAGGTTACATAACAATATGTGTATGTACCCTATTTCTTTAGAGTTTGGCAAGGTATAAAGTTATCCTTTAAGAGTTTATGTTATAACACAATTTCCTACCATAAGTTTTACTAGTTTAAGATTTGGTGATATGTGGTAAGAATTTGTGTTATTACTTTTTTCGTATTGATTCTATAATAATTTATGTAGGTTTCTTAACAAGTTGTATAGGTACTCTATTTTTTATGAGTTTGATAAGATATGAAGTTATCTTTTAAGAGTTTATGGTACAACATAATTTCCTATCATAAGTTTCGTTGGTTTTAGATTTGGTGATATGGGGTAAGAATTTGTGTTGTTACCTTTTGTCTTATCGGTTCTATAAAATTTTATGTAGGTTATGTAACAATTTGTGTAGGTACCATATTTTTTATAAGTTTGGTAAGATATAAATTTATGCTTTAATATTTTATGTTATAACACAATTTCTTATCATAAGTTTCGCTGGTTTTAGATTTGGTGATATGGGGTAAGAATTTATGTTATTACCTTTTTTCTTACAAGTTCTGTAATAATTGTTGTAGGTGTTGTAACAATATGTGTAGCTACCCTACTTCTTATGAGTTGGGTAACAAAGAATGTTATCTTCTACGATTTTACGTTATAACACAATTTCTTAAACTACTTCTTACGAGTAATATATTGTGTTATCACATATTCTACTACCATTTGTGTAGGGGTTTATGTTGGTTCCGGAAGAATTTGTGTACTTACCAGAAATCTAACGAGTTGGGTAAGAAATAATGTTAACCTCTAAGAGTTTAGGTTATAACACAATTTCTTACCATAAGTTGAAACAATTTTGGATTTTGTAATCTTGGGTAAGAATTTGTGTTATGACATTTTTTCTGACAATTACTCTAACAAATTAAGTAGGTTCCGTAAGAATTAATGTAGCAACCCAAAATCTTATTCGTTTTGTACGAATTAATGTTATCGGGTAATCGTCTAGGTTATCAATTTCTTACCATAGTAAGCATTTGTGTAACTATCATTTTTCTTATTATTACAGTAAACATTTATGTTACAGTCTCGTAAAAATTTATGTTAGAACTATAGAATAGTATGCAAAACTGAGAGAACTTTGGAAATTTTATAGAAAAGTAAAGAATTAGAATACAACTTGATTTCTATGAGTCATGAGTAGGGTTTATACACAACATGAGAGACGCTATAACTCTATGATAACAAACTTTAACAAAATGTAGTTATCCTAAACTGACTAACCACCTGCTAACTGTTTCATTGATCATTAGTTAGCTCATTTATACTTAACATGCCCCCTACTCTTTCAAACCTTTCATTACTTCTAAGGACACAACTTCTAATTTTCAACAAAAAAAACCAATAAAATACAGCTTCGGTGGGGGTTTGGTGAAGCCATCAACAATCCGGTGTTCCTCTGGTACATAATTAATGTAACACCCAAAAAATTACTACCCATATCTTAACTCTAGATTCGTAAAATCCCTAAATTAAAACCTAATTTTTTTAAATCCCTAATTCTTGAAACACTAATGATTTGAGAATTTAATTCAAATCCTCTAATAGAGTTTGTGATCTAAATTCAGAAAATTCAGATTTATGAGGCTTAATTTGAAAAGTTGGGTGCTACTTTACAAACCCTTATTAATTACAATAGCTTCATTTGCAATTTACCCAAAATTTTTGGTATTACAACCCTATTTATTACGTGAAACTTGAAAACAATTTCAAAACCCTTTACATCCGCACTTCGTCCCCTTCCCCCGTCATTCGATTTAAATAGCTTCCATTCTCTCGATTTTTTTATGCTCCATATTTCAATCGAATTTTGATGAATTTTTAGTATCGCATCACTTTAATTTTTGAAGGATTTAGATATAAGGTTTGATGCAATTTATATATGTGTTTTAGACGACGTCGACTTTGAAGAAGACGAATTACCACCTTCTTCGCCTATTCGATCTAACCGTGCATGAACCACAAAGACTTCACATGAGTATTCTTTTAGATTAGTATTAGTATTTTTAGTTGGTGGCATAGTGATATATATTAATTAATATAGAGTTTATATCGTAGGTTCTGATTCAGCTAGGGCCAGTGCTAGATCCGAACGTGAGAGGCGTTCGTCTCGACGTTAGAGCTATTGTTGCTTAAGGTGTGTTTTCTTTCAGTGAAATAATTGAATCATATGTTATTTTTCTATGTGTCGGTGTTTTACCATTTATGTGATTATTTATATGTATTATAATTTTTATGGTTGACATCGCATGCATACATTTTCAGAATATGTTTTACTATGATTTATGAACCGTGATTTATGGACTACGATTTATGAGCTATGATTTATGGACTTATGGACTATGATTTATGAAGTATGTTTACGAAATATTGGATTTATGGAAATTTGTTTATGAAATTTTATTTCTAATCATCATATCATTGTACGAGCATGGGTTGAGATTTGTAAGGGGGAAGTTTAGTGGTTTCACCCTTCGGGCCGAATTCCACTTCAGATTGGCGGACGTAGGGAAGAGGTTATGGGAACCTTCCTCATATTTGGCGGACGTAGTTTGGTGCATTGCATTGCGCTTGTGATTTATGCGTTATGCATTAAAGAATTTTAAGAAAATATTACTATGTTTTACGACTACGATTTTCTTTCACTTTAGAGACACACTAAGCTCTCTAGCTTACTCCCCCATAGTTTTCTCTTACAGATATCCCTGAACTTTAGGCGCGTGGTACTTGGAGGATCTCACCCTTTTAATTTAGATATTTACTATTTAGTTTGAAATTATTTTTGGTTATTCAGATTATTATTTATTACTTTGATACATCGATGTACTTTCATACTTTTGGACTATTTATGTTTTTCAGATGGTTTTAACATTCTTTTATTATGATTTTATTTCATATATTTTATTTAAACATTTGAATATTTATTATGATATTTATTTATTATTTATTAAATTAATGTTATCTTATATTAAAGCAAAGAATAATTTTTTTTTTAAATATTTCTTGAGGGTAAAGTTTTCAATCGTAACTTCCTAAATTCGGTCTTTTCTTCTAGGCCGAGTTTAGGGGGTTACATTTACTGGTATCAGAGCTAAGTTCAACCCTCGGACTGTGAGGCTCACATGAAATTTTAAACCAAAAATAATTTTTGCATGCATATTAAATACTTTTGAGCAAAATGAGATTTTCTGATAGATTTATTATTCTAAAAAAATCAAAGATATGTTTTGAATAGAGACTCCAGTACCAACTCTAATTTTAGGATTAATTCTTTTTTTAGATAGAATATTATGCCACCTCGTAGGAGCTCTAGATTAGTGGTTGGTCGTGGCCGTGGTCGTACTACTGCTAGAGCAAATGATGTTCCGCCCCCCTGAGGATCAACCATAGAACCATAGTGATATTCATGATGTTAATATGGAGGAACAATATGAGGATCAGGCCAGAGCTCAGCAGAATGGTGGTAGGAATCCATCTGTTCAACAAACTCAAAATGATGGTCCACATGATTCTAGGGATAGTGAGACCGATGGCTTAGATACTGCTACAGTGCATAGGGAGTTGCTTCGTTACCTCCGCCAGTCTGAAGGCGTTAGGAGGCCTATTACTACTGAGTTCTTAGCTGCCGGGATGACAATGTTTGTGTAACCACCTTGTCCCGGTCGGGACGACTGACCGGTCCGAGCAGGTCACACGGGGAAAACTGAAGTGAAACCTGTTAAGGCTCCCCTTCGGTTAGCAACCCTAGAAAATTTCTTCGATTATCTCGTCTAGATGGATCATTAAATCCTATGTGTGGAACGACGGCGGATAAACAAAGACGAGACTAAGCAGACAAGACGTGAGTTAATTTAAATTTACCATGTAATCAAGTTAATCCATTTTATTACTTACGCGCCCAAACCAAACATAAACGACTACAAACAAGGCTCACAAGAAAGCACACAACAACCCGGACCAAAGCCCAACACTAGATGACCTCCAAAGATGCCAAAAGCCCAAATTATAGGCTTGTGTTCCGATACAGGATTGCCCGTTTCGATACACGGGCCCTAGTTTTGAAAGCCAGACTACCCGTATCGATACGGCCCACTCTGTTTCAGTACGAGGTCGTTTTTCGCCTAGACGTTTCGAAACACGTTACGAAACAGACCCTCGCAGTAGCCAAACTGTTTCGGTACGCGTATTGGAACAGGGATTCATAGTAGCCAAATCGTACCAGAACGCGTTCCGGTACGGGTGTCCCTGGAACCACACCCGTTCCGAAACAACCCTACTCGTTCCGAAACAACCCTACTCGTTCCGAAACGCCTGTTGTCTGTGTGTTTCTAAAAACAGGTCTAGGCATCTCCAAACGTCCCCAACATGCCTCAAACATCATGAATGAAGACACAACATGCAAATACATACTCTAGAGGCATACACCCTACTACAAACATGTTCGAACACTCAACATACATAAAATTCATCCATAAATGAATTCAAGCATTCACCAAAATGCATTACATATCAAGTATACATACCTCTAAACCACCACACATAGCATTCATGGAAAATGGTCCAAAGCCTTCAAACACAAGGTAATTAAGCAACAAAATAAACATGGTTTACAATTCACGACATAGAAGCATAACATACTCAACATAGTATCATAACTCAACATGCTAGAACATCAAAAAAATCAAACTAAGGAGTTTGGCACCAACTCCATACAAGTCTACACCCCCATTGTCTAGGCATTATTACAAATACTTAAATCATACTTGAGCTACTCGAGAACTCCAAAAAGCTCTTCCCTTTCCCACTTGCCTTCCGAACTCTAACGATCTGCATGTTAGAAAAGAAGAGCGTAAGCTTGACAGCTTAGTGAGCGAAGCTCTAAAAACTCATCAACAATGCAGTTTTCAAAACACATTTCTTAAAAGATAAGTAAACCATTTATATGCACGAAATGAAGCACAACAATACAATTACAAGGTTTGCACAAGCACAACCAAAAACACGGTGGGACTACACATCACCGTTTTGACTAGTAGTTTTCCAAGGGGACTACACATAAACGTACTCTTCTACTAGTCACTACTGGTGGGACTACACATCACCGTAGTTACACAACCATCACGTGAGGCTCGACACCAACAACGACTACACAACAACAACGGATGTAAAAGCAATCCACAATGTATATGATATAACAACAATTAATCATACATCATCACTTAACCATCAAGGTAGGATTAGTAAACTTACACTTGGGTTTAGGTTATCCCACAAGGATCCACCCAAACCCCCAAGAACCTATTTCGAAAGCAAAACAAGTTCAAAACATTTCCACTCACCGATGAAGCCCGACCGGATGCCGAAACACCAAACTCACGTCTCCAAATTCCCCGGAATCGTGCCCGAAGCCTCTCCGATGTTTTCCCTTAATTCTAGTCAATCAAAAACAACAATTTACTCAATCATTCAGCCCCAAAACCACTGTCACAATCAAGATACAATTTCAAGACCCATTTACCACATTTCCAACCCATGACCTAACAAAACTTCTTCATTTTCGTACTCCCTAATAACCCAGCAGAAAATTACTAATTCCAATACCCAAAACACCTCCAAACACCTTCAAAACACCCTTCTACTATCACTATGACACCAACCCAACTCCCTTTCACAAAACCACACAAAAAACACAAGTTTTGACACTTTAAAAATACCCATGAATACCTATTTCGGGATTCTTAATAAAAACCAACCAAATTGAGATATAATGTACCTTAGGGCAAGTTTAGTTCAAAACTTAACTCTACAAATCAAAAACAACCTAAGAAGCCATTAAAGTTTCATACTTTTCTTCAAACTTTGAAATCTTGAAAAATCTCTACAATGACATTTTACAAAAACTAAAACCATCAAAGTGTTAGGAATTGAGAGGACAAGTCAAAAATAGTCTTACCTTAAATAAAACACTTGAAATGAGGGAGGGATTGAATGGAATAGTAACTTGGGAGGTTTTGGGGGGGGGGGGTTGTCGTGGAAATGAAACAATGAAGAAGATGAATACCTTTTTTTGTCAAAAAGGCTATTTGACTCATCTTATTTCCTTTGTCTAAAAATTTACGAAATTGCCATTAATGAATTTCAAATCCTTTTAAAATAAAACAAAAGTCTATTTTAATTAGATCGAGTCCAACGACTCGAACCGACTCACACACTCAACTCCCAACCTCGAAACCTGGGCGTTACAACTCTCCCCCACTTAAGGAATTTTTTCCTCGAAATTACCTGACTGAAAGAGATAAGGAAACTACCTTTCCATATCCTCCTTCCTCTCCCATGTGGCCTCGTCCACACCTCGACATTGCCACCTTACCTTGACAACTCAATTGATCTACCACGCAACACCTTGCTGTCTGAAGCTAAGATCTCCACTGGTTCCTCATCATATTTCAAATTCGGATTCAACTCAATCTCCTCTACATGCATAACATGCGACAGATCTGACCTATACTTACGAAGCATTGAAACATGGAACACATCGTGAATCTTCTCTAGCTCGGATGACAAACGTAACTGATAAGTAACCGGACCGACTCGCTTCACAATCTCATACGGCCCAATGTACCTCAGACTCAACTTCCCTTTTCTGCCAAATCGCATAACTTTCTTCCACGGAGAGACTTTCAAGAACACTCTATCTCCCACAGAATACTCTATCTCTTTCCTCTTTAAGTCGGCATACGACTTCTGTCGATCTAAAGCTGCCTTCAAGCGATCACAAATCAACTTTACCTTTTCAGTAGTGCCCTTAAGCAAATCGGGCATCGGTACAAGCTTTTGTCCGGCTTCGGCCCAACAAATCGGAGTCCTACACCTCCTACCATACATAGCTTCATACGGTGCCATCTGAATACTAGCCTGATAACTGTTGTTGTATGCAAACTCTACTAACGGTAGATGTTTATCCCAAGACCCTTGAAAATCGATGATACAACACCTCAACATGTCCTCCAACACCTGAATCACCCTCTCTGACTGACCATCTGACTGCGGATGATACGAAGTACTGAAGTTCAACCATGTACCCAAGGCACGATGAAAACACTCCCAAAATCTAGATGTAAACCTCAGATCTCGGTCTGACACAATCGATTTCAGTACTCCATGCAACCTCACTATCTCCCTGATGTACAGATCGACCAACTTATCTAAGGTGTAAGTAGTATGAACGGGTATGAAGTGCGCACACTTAGTAAATATATCGACTATCACCCACACTGAATTTTTCTTCGAAGGAGTCAACGGTAAACCTGACACAAAGTCCATGGTGATACGTTCCCACTTCTATTCCAGAATCTTCAACGGCTGTAACAACTCTGAGGGAAACTGATTATCGGCCTTAACTCGCTGACAAACCATACACTTACTCACAAACTCAGCCACATCCTTCTTCAATCCAACCCAATAGTACTCTTCCTTTTACCCACGATACATCTTTGTACTACCTGGATGCATAGCAAAAGGACTGTTATGAGCTTCATTCAGGATAACATGTCTCAACTCGGAATCTTCCGGAACTATTATCCTATACTTCTAACATAGGATCCCATTCTCACCGAAACAAAAATCGGTAGGCCTATCCTCGGCTATATCTTGCACGTGAGGTGCCAAAGACTCGTCTCGCAACTGCTTCTCCCGAATCAACTGGACTAACGAAGGCTTAACCTAAAGCTCGACTATCAAACCACCATCTTTGGACACACTCAATCTCGCAAACATAGCTCGCAAATCAACTGCTACTTTTCTACTCAAAGCATTGGCCACTACGTTTGCCTTACCCGGATGGAACTCTATCGTAAGGTCATAGTCCTTAAGAAGCTCTAACCACCTACGATGTCTAAGGTTCAACTCCCTCTGAGACATCAAGTACTTCAAACTCTTGTGGTCGATAAAAACAGTGCACTTCTCACCATAAAGGTGTTGTCTCCAGATCTTCAAAGCAAACACTACTGCGGCTAACTCTATATCATGGGTGGGATAATTCTTCTCGTGAACTTTCAACTATCTTGAAGCGTAAGCTACCACATTACGTTCTTGCATAAGCAAACAACCTAAACCTACATTCTTTTGAAGTGCCTACTGTCTGTGTGTTTCTAAAAACAGTTCTAGGCATCTTCAAACGTCCCCAACATGCCTCAAACATCATGAATCAATACACAACATGCAAATACATACTCTAGAGGCATACACCCTACTAGAAACATGTTCGAACACTCAACATACATAAAAAGCCAACCATAAATGAATTCAGCATTCACCAAAATGCATTACATATCAAGTCTACATACCTCTAAACCAACACACATAGCATTCATGGAAAATGGTCATAAGCCTTCAAACACAAGGCAATTAAGCAACAAAATAAACATGGTTTACAATCCACGACATAGAAGCATAACATACTCAACATAGTATTATAACTCAACATGCTAGAACATCAACAAAATCAAACTAAAGAGTTTGGCACCAACTCCATACAAGTCTACACCCCCATTGTCTAGGCATTATTACAAATACTTAAATCATACTTGAGCTACTCGAGAACTCCAAAAAGCTCCTCCCTTGCCCACTTGCCTTTCGAACTCTAACGATCTGCATGTTGGAAAAGGAGAGCGTAAGCTTTACAGCTTAGTGGGCGAAGCTCTAAAAACTCATCAACAATGCAGTTTTCAAAACACATTTCTTAAAAGATAAGTAAACCATTTATATGCACGAAATGAAGCACAACAATACAATTACAAGGTTTGCACAAGCACAACCCAAAACACGGTGGGACTACACATCACCGTTTTGACTAGTAGTTTCCGAGGGGACTACACATAAACGTACTCTTCTACTAGTCACTACCGGTGGGACTACACATCACCGTAGTTACACAACCATCACGTGAGGCTCGACACCAACAACGACTACACAACAACAACGGATGTAAAAGCAATCCACAATGTATATGATATCACAACAATTAATCATACATCATCACTTAACCATCAAGGTAGGATTAGTAAACTTACACTTGGGTTTAGGTTATCCCACAAGGATCCACCCAAACCCCCAAGAACCTATTTCGAAAGCAAAACAAGTTCAAAACATTTCCACTCACCGATGAAGCCCGACCGGATGCCGAAACACCAAACTCACGTCTCCAAATTCCCCAGAATCGTGCCCGAAGCCTCTCCGATGTTTTCCCTTGATTCTAGTCAATCAAAAACAACAATTTACTCAATCATTAAGCCCCAAAACCACTGTCACAATCAAGATACAATTTCAAGACCCATTTACCACATTTCAACCCATGACCTAACAAAACTTCTTCATTTTCGTACTCCCTAATAACCCAGCAGAAAATTACTAATTCCAATACCCAAAACACCTCCAAACACCTTCAAAACACCCTTCTAGCATCACTATGACACCAACCCAACTCCCTTTCACAAAACCACACCAAAAACACAAGTTTTGACACTTTAAAAATACCCATGAATACCCATTTCGGGATTCTTAATAAAAACCAACCAAATTGATATATAATGTACCTTAGGGCAAGTTTAGTTCAAAACATAACTCTACAAATCAAAAACAACCTAAGAAGCCATTAAAGTTTCATACTTTTCTTCAAACTTTGAAATCTTGAAAAATCTCTACAATGACATTTTACAAAAACTAAAACCATCAAAGTGTTAGGAATTGAGAGGACAAGTCAAAAATAGTCTTACCTTAAAGAAAACACTTGAAATGAGGGAGGGATTGAATGTAATAGTAACTTGGGAGGTTTTTTTTGGGGGGGGGTTGTCATGGAAATGAAACAATGAAGAAGATGAATACCTTTTTTGTCAAAAAGGCTATTTGACTCATCTTATTTCCTTTGTCTAAAAATTTACGAAATTGCCATTAATGAATTTCAAATCCTTTTAAAATAAAACAAAAGTCTATTTTAATTAGATCGAGTCCAACGACTCGAACCTACTCACACACTCAACTCCCAACCTCGAAACTCGGGCGTTACAACTCTCCCCCACTTAAGGAATTTTTTCCTCGAAATTACCTGACTGAAAGAGATAAGGAAACTACCTTTCCATATCCTCCTTCCTCTCCCATGTGGCCTCGTCTACACCTCGACGTTGCCACCTTACCTTGACAACTCAATTGATCTACCACGCAACACCTTGCTGTCTGAAGCTAAGATCTCCACTGGTTCCTCATCATATTTCAAATTCGGATTCAACTCAATCTCCTCTACATGCATAGCATGCGACAGATCTGACCTATACTTACGAAGCATTGAAACATGGAACACATCGTGAATCTTCTCTAGCTCGGATGGCAAACGTAACTGATAAGCAACCGGACCGACTCGCTTCACAATCTCATACGGCCCAATGTACCTCAGACTCAACTTCCCTTTTCTGCCAAATCGCATAACTTTCTTCCACGGAGAGACTTTCAAGAACACTTTATCTCCCATAGAATACTCTATCTCTTTCCTTTTTAATTCGGCATACGACTTCTTTCGATCTAAAGCTGCCTTCAAGCGATCACAAATCAACTTTACCTTTTCAGTAGTGCCCTTAAGCAAATCGGGCATCGGTACAAGCTTTTGTTCGGCTTCGGCCCAACAAATCGGAGTCCTACACCTCCTACCATACATAGCTTCATACGGTGCCATCTGAATACTAGCCTGATAACTGTTGTTGTATGCAAACTCTACTAACGGTAGATGTTTATCCCAAGACCCTTGAAAATCGATGATACAACACCTCAACATGTCCTCCAACACCTGAATCACCCTCTCTGACTGACCATCTGACTGCGGATGATACGAAGTACTGAAGTTCAACCATGTACCCAAGGCACGATGAAAACACTCCCAAAATCTAGCTGTAAACCTCAGATCTCGGTCTGACACAATCGATTTCAGTACTCCATGCAACCTCACTATCTCCCTGATGTACAAATCGACCAACTTATCTAAGGTGTAAGTAGTATGAACGGGTATGAAGTGCGCACACTTAGTAAATCTATCGACTATCACCCACACTGAATTTTTCTTCGAAGGAGTCAACGGTAAACCTGACACAAAGTCCATGGTGATACGTTCCCACTTCTATTCCAGAATCTTCAACGGCTGTAACAACTCTGAGGGAAACTGATGATCGGCCTTAACTCGCTGACAAACCATACACTTACTCACAAACTCAGCCACATCCTTCTTCAATCCAACCCAATAGTACTCTTCCTTTTACCCACGATACATATTTGTACTACCTGGATGCATAGCAAAAGGACTGTTATGAGCTTCATTCAGGATAACATGTCTCAACTCGGAATCGTCCGGAACTATTATCCTATAATTCTAACATAGGATCCCATTCTCACCGAAACAAAAATCGGTAGGCCTATCCTCGGCTATATCTTGCACGTGAGGTGCCAAAGACTCGTCTCGCAACTGCTTCTCCCGAATCAACTGGACTAACGAAGGCTTAACCTAAAGCTCGACTATCAAACCACCATCTTTGGACACACTCAATCTCGCAAACATAGCTCGCAAATCAACTGCTACTTTTCTACTCAAAGTATCGGCCACTACGTTTGCCTTACCCGGATGGAACTCTATCGTAAGGTCATAGTCCTTAAGAAGCTCTAACCACCTACGATGTCTAAGGTTTAACTCCCTCTGAGACATCAAGTACTTCAAACTCTTGTGGTCGATAAAAACAGTGCACTTCTCACCATAAAGGTGGTGTCTTCAGATCTTCAAAGCAAACACTACTGCGGCTAACTCTATATCATGGGTGGGATAATTCTTCTCGTGAACTTTCAACTGTCTTGAAGCGTAAGCTACCACATTACCTTCTTGCATAAGCACATAACCTAAACCTACATTCTTCTGAAGTGCCTACTGTCTGTGTGTTTCTAAAAACAGTTCTAGGCATCTTCAAATGTCCCCAACATGCCTCAAACATCATGAATCAAGACACAACATGCAAATACATACTCTAGAGGCATACACCGTACTAGAAACATGTTCGAACACTCAACATACATAAAAAGCCAACCATAAATGAATTCAAGCATTCACCAAAATGCATTACATATCAAGTCTACATACCTCTAAACCAACACACATAGCATTCATGGAAAATGGTCATAAGCCTTCAAACACAAGGCAATTAAGAAACAAAATAAACATGGTTTACAATCCACGACATAGAAGCATAACATACTCAACATAGTATCATAACTCAACATGATAGAACATCAACAAAATCAAACTAAGGAGTTTGGCACCAACTCCATACAAGTCTACACCCCCATTGTCTAGGCATTATTACAAATACTTAAATCATACTTGAGCTACTCGAGAACTCCAAAAAGCTCCTCCCTTGCCCACTTGCCTTCCGAACTCTAACGATCTGCATGTTGGAAAAGGAGAGCGTAAGCTTTATAGCTTAGTGGGCGAAGCTCTAAAAACTCATCAACAATGCAGTTTTCAAAACACATTTCTTAAAAGATAAGTAAACCATTTATATGCACGAAATGAAGCACAACAATACAATTACAAGGTTTGCACAAGCACAACCCAAAACACAGTGGGACTACACATCACCGTTTCGACTAGTAGTTTTCCGATGGGACTACACATCAACGTACTCTTCTACTAGTAACTACCGGTGGACTACACATCACCGTAGTTACACAACCATCACGTGAGGCTCGACACCAACAACGACTACACAACAACAACGAATGTAAAAGTAATCCACAATGCATATGATATCACAACAATTAATCATACATCATCACTTAACCATCAGGGTAGGATTAGTAGACTTACACTTGGGTTTAGGTTAGCCCACAAGGCTCCACCCAAACCCCCAAGAACCCATTCCGAAAGCAAAACAAGTTCAAAACATTTACACTCACCGATGAAGTCGACCGAATGCCGAAACACCAAACTCACATCTCCAAATTCCTCGAAATCGTGCCTGAACCCTCTCCGATGTTTTCCCTTGATTCTAGTCAATCAAAAACAACAATTTACTCAATCATTCATCCCCAAAACCACTGTCACAATCAAGATACAATTTCAAGACCCATTTACCAAATTTCCAACCCATGAGCAAACAAAACTTCTTCATTTTCGTACTCCCTAATAGCCTAGCAAAAAATTACTAATTCCAATACCCAAAACACTTTCAAAACACCCTTCTAGCATCAATATAACACCATCCCAACTCCCTTTCACAAAACCACACAAAAAACACAAGTTTTGACACTTTAAAAATACCCATGAATACCCATTTCGGGATTCTTAATAAAAACCAACCAAATTGAGATATAATGTACCTTAGGGTAAGATTAGTTCAAAACTTAACTCTACAAATCAAAAACAACCCAAGAAGCCATTAAAGTTTCATACTTTTCTTCAAACTTTGAAATCTTTAAAAATCTCTACAATGGCATTTTACAAAAACTAAAACCATCAAAGTGTTAGGAATTGAGAGGACAAGTCAAAAATAGTCTTACCTTAAAGAAAACACTTGAAATGAGGGAGGGATTGAATGGAATAGTAACTTGGGAGGTTTGAGGGTTTTTGTCGTGGAAATGAAACAAGGAAGAAGATGAAGACCTCTTTTTTTGTCAAAAAGGCTATTTTACTCATCTTATTTCCTTTGTCTAAAAATTTACGAAATTGCCATTAATGAATTTCAAATCCTTTTAAAATAAAAACAAAGTCTATTTTAATTAGATCGAGTCCAACGACTCGAACCTGACTCACACACTCAACTCTCGACCCAAAAACTTGGGCGTTACAGTTTGATAGGAAGACGAGTACAAATCTGTCGGATGCATAATATTGGCTGAATAAGCTTCAACGTTTGTTTGTTGAGATGGATTGTCCCGCCGATCGGAAGCTTAGAGCTACTGTATAATTGCTGCAAGGTGAAGCTCATAATTGGTGTGAGGCTGAAGAAAATGTTGTTTCAGCCAGTCAGATCTCTTGGGATTATTTTCGACAGTCATTTCGAGACCGTTATGTTGGACCATAGTACTTAGCACAGTGCCGACATGATTTCATGAATTTATAGCAGAATGACATGACCGTAAATGATAATGAGATAGAGTTTATGAGGCTGATCCAGTATGTTCTGGGGTTAGTGACCATAAAGAAAGAAAAATGTGACTGGTTTCTAATAGGGTTGCGACCTTCGATTAAGACTGGTGCCGCCTTGCATTTGGATACAATGTATAAAGATATTACTCAACGGGCTAGGACTCCTGAGCGAATTGAAGCACAGAAGAAGCAACATGAATCTATGGGAACTGATCAAGCTAAGAAGCAACCGACCGCATCTGTTCAGCACAATCAAGGGAATTAGTCTAGGAAGAGGGCTATAGAGGAGTCTGACCATCAGGATTACTCTAGAGCTAGACGAGTGATTTCTATTGTTTCGACCGCTAGTGTAGGTGGTTCGACAGTTTCTCACTCTTTTCCAATATGTTCTTACTGTAACAAACGAATTAGTGGTGAGTGTCAGAAGAAGTTGGGAGCATGTTTCTTATGTGGTTCTTTAGAGCATTTTTGGAGTGATTGTCCTCTCGCCCATGGTACTAACCAGACTCCGATACAATCTCAAAGATCAGTACAGGCACCATCTAGAGGTAGTGGTCAGAATAGACATGTTGCTTCAGGTATTGCTAGTAGAGGAAGACTTGCACAAAGTAATAGATCAGGTGCTAGACGACTAGGCTTGGTATACGTGACTAAAGCTCACGAGAGTTATGATGTTGAGCCAGAGGATATAGCAGGTACATTTTTGATGTTTTTAGTTTTTACTTTTATGTTGAAGGATGAGGAATCCAAAATGGTGAAATTTATGTTGTGTTAGTTTTTTTAGGGATCTACCGCTAAGCCTAAAATTTCGAAGACGAAATTTCTTTTAAGGGTGGGAGAGTTGTAACACACCAAAAATTATGCCCAAATCTTAAACCCAAATCTCTAAATTAAAACCTAATTTTTTAAATCTCTAATTCTTGAAACCCTAATGATTTGGACCAATCAATTTGTAAATCATGAAAAGTTAGGTGCTACATTACAAACCCTTATTAATTGCAATAGCTTCCTTTGCAATTCACCCAAAATTTTGGGCATTACAACCCTATTTATTACGTGAAACTTGAAAACAATTTCAAAACCCTTTACAGTCGCACTTCGTCCCCTTCCCCGTCATTCGATTTAAATAGCTTCCATTCTCTCGATTTTTTATGCTCCATATTTCAATCGAATTTTGGTGAGTTTTTAGTATCACATCACTTTAATTTTGGAAGGATTTAGATATAAGGTTTGATGCAATTTACATATGTGTTTTAGACGACGTCGACTTTGAAGAAGACGAATTACCACCTCCTTCGCCTATTCGATCTAACCGTGTACGAACCACAAGGACTTCACGTGAGTATTCTTTTAGATTAGTATTAGTATTTTTAGTTGGTGGCATAGTGATAGATATTAATTAATATAGAGTTTATATCGTAGGTTCTGATTCAGCTAGGGCTAGTGCTAGATCCGAACGTGAGAGGCGTTTGTCTCGACGTTAGAGCTATTGTTGCTTAAGGTGTGTTTTCTTTTGGTGCTATAATTAAATTATATGTTATTTTTCTATGTGTAAGTGTTTTACCCTTTATTTGATTATTTATATGTATTATAATTTTTATGGTTGACATCACATGCATACGTTTTCAGAATATGTTTTACTATGATTTATGAACCGTGATTTATGGACTGCGATTTATGAGCTATGATTTATCGACTTATGGACTATGATTTATGAAGTATGTTTACGGCATATTGGATTTATGGAAATTTGTTTATGAAATTTTATTTCTAATCATCATATCATTGTATGAGCATGGGTTGGGATTTGTAAGGGGGAAGTTTAGTGGTTTCACCCTTCGGGCTGAATTCCACTTCAGATTGGCAGACGTAGGGAGGAGGTTATGGTAACCTTCCTCATATTTGGCGGGCGTAGTTGGGTGCATTGCATTGCGCTTGTGATTTATGTGTTATGTATTAAAGAATTTTAAGAAAATATTACTATGTTTTACGACTACGATTTTCTTGCACTTTAGAGACACACTAAGCTCTCTAGCTTAACCCCCATAGTTTTCTCTTACAGATATCCCTAGACTTTAGGCACGTGGTACTTGGAGGATCTCACCCTTTTAATTCGGATATTTTACTATTTAGTTTGAAATTATTTTTGGTTATTTAGATTATTATTTATTACTTTGATACATCGATGTACTTTCATACTTTTGGACTATTTATGTTTTTCGGATGGTTTTAACATTCTTTTATTATGATTTTATTTCATATATTTTATTTAAACATTTGAATATTTATTATGATATTTATGTTTTTATTTATTATTTATTAAATTAATGTTATCTTATTTTAAAGCAAAGAATAATATTTTTTAAAAAATTATTTCTTGAGGGTAAAGTTTTCAATCGTAACTTCCTAAATTCGGTCTTTTCTCCTAGGCCAGATTTAGGGGGTTACAATTAACCTTCAGCTTGTTTACAGCTACTTTCTCCCTCACGAAGTGCACATCTAGCTCCACGTGCTTGGTCTTTGAATGATATACATGATTTGCACTCATAACGATTGCACTTGAATTATCGCTCCATATGAATGGTGTTTCATCCATATGAACTCCCATGTCTTTGAGCAAAGCATCAACCTATGTTACATCAGACACAACATCAGCCAAGCTCCTATATTCTGCTTCTATTGTGGATCTTGACACAACCTTCTGCTTCTTGGAACTCCACATCACCAAATTTCCACTGAAATAAACACAGTTAGCTGAAATAGACCTCCAGTCATCAGGACTTCCCCCCAATCTGCATTTGCAAATGCCACCAGTTTGCATGTTGTCGTTGAGGGGGAGAACACAAGGCATTTGTCTAACGTGCCATTAAGATATTGAAGTACCCTTTTTACAGCTACAAGATGTTGCTCACATGGAGCATGTATGAATTGGGCTACCTTATTCACACTGTAAACAATATTCGACCTGGTGTGACATACATATAATAATGCTCCCACCAAGCTCTTGTACTGTCTTGCATCTGCCAATGGACTCTCAGCATCCTGAGTTAGCTTGGGTGTAGTGACCATTGGTGTGAGGGCAACCTTTGCATTATTCATGTGAGCTTTAAGTAACGTTTCCTTTATGTACTTCTTTTGGTTTAGTACAATGGTCTCTCATATCTTTGTTACTTCGATTTCAAGAAAGAAACTCAGGCAACCTAGGTCTTTCAGAGAAAATTGCTTACCAACTTGTGTCACCACTCCTTTAATTCTGTCTTCAGCACCACCAGTCACTACTATGTTATCAACATAGACTAGCACATAAGTGTAAGTGCATTCTTCCCTTCGAATGAACAATGATGTCTCTGTCAGTGATCTCTTGAAGCCCATGTCAATAAGAAAATCCTTCAATTTGGAGTACCAGTTGCAAGGGGCTTGCCTCAAACCATACAAGGCTTTCTAAAGTTTGCAGACCAGCTTGGATCCATCAGACGCAGTTTGTTCAAACCCAGGGGGTTGTTGCATGAACACCTCTTCATATAACTCTCCATTAAGGAAAGATTTGTTGACATCAACCTGTCGTAACTTCCACTTGTTGCAAGCTTCTGTAGAGCGTAAAAGAGTTCTCTAAATTAAGTGCAAGTGTACACTGTTGCCAAGTTATAGTATAAAAGATATCGTCTCCATAGGGACGGGATGCCACTTCAAGAGTTTAAGTTCCTGCACAAGTAAAATAAAAAACACAAGTGATTGGGGTTTGTTTTGAAAGATTAATTAAAACTAGAGAAAATAATTAAAAGATAAAGTGGAGAAATCATATTGAGAGAATGGGTCAGGCTGAGTTGTGTCGTAGTGTGGAGACTGCGTTGAACTCGTCTCGGTTTTGAATGCAATACCGATTTTGCTGTCGCGTCGGGTCTAATGCCTTAGCGGGTGTCTCGGCGGGCAAATCAGAAACCCTTCAAAGTTCGGCAAGACTTCTTTCAGTGACTCTTATTATCCCTAAGTCGAAGTGTTGTTGGCAAACACAACTTGATAATACCTTCCGGTGTGAATCGAGGGATGAACGCCAACCAATCATAAGTCTCTTTTAGCCGTTGAACTTCTGAACTTACTCCTAAGCCGAAGTAGCTTTACCCTAGATTGGGTAAAACCGTGTTTACTCGTTTCTTGAGTCTAACTCTCCCGATATTAGACAAATCGATAATTGATCTCTCCTCTCACGATTTGATTGCAAACAAGAATAATGCCAAGAGTAAACAAACTTGAAATCAAAATTTCATTTGACAAAACTTTAACTAATTACAACCGTTTCTCACAACTACTCAACAACAAAACCTAAACCCTAGAATTAGAACATGATAGAGCTCTCTCTCTCTCTCTCTCTCTCTCTCTCTCTCTCTCTCTCTCTCTCTCGTCTTCCTCAGGTGGGCGAATTCTCCATAATTACAAGCCTTAGGTGCTTATTTATAGGGAAAGACTAGGGTAAGTCCTACTTGGGGAGGAAGTAAGGTTGGAATTAAATTAAATTAAAAGAAAAACTATCTTTTTGGGCCTTAAATCTTCCTTCCTTGAAATTCTCCTTTTTACATTAAAAGAAAACCCTTGACTTTCCTCTAGCCTTTTCATGGTCTTCTCGTGGTCCAGTTGTCGTGCAAAGTATGTAGAAAAATCTGGCTTTTATGCTCTTCAAAACGCATACCACTTTGTATATTTTCAACACTGTCGAATCTGGATGGTTGCTGTTGCGGTGGCGGAAAATCCGTCGTGGCGGCGTCTTGGCCATGTTTTTGCTTTCTTGGCTCTGCTTCCCTCAGTAGAAGCTGGATTAGATCTGGACCATCGAGGGACGATTTCTGCACTTTCCTCCCTTTCTTTCATTGCCCGCACGGCATCGCCTGCCCGGGCGGCATCACCTGCCAGGGCATCACCTGCGCATGTACAAAACATATACCCAATAGTACTTTTTTCCACCAAATAACACGAATATAAAGATCAAGCAGCTTTAAACATGGATTTTAGTGTTTTATGCAAAAGGGCTGCATTGCGATTCAAATTGGTATAGGTTTAGCAATAATTTTCATAGAAAAGGATGTAAATATAGAACTTTTACAAACTTAACACACCCTCAAACTCGAACTATTGCTTTTTGTTTGCGATCATGCAGTGTACTATAAATAATATGCAAATATGGTGCAACTATACACGTCGAACGAGTAATAAAGTGATGAGTGAGTATCGTCTCCACAGGGATTGGAGGTGAACACAATTTTCGTATCCAAATTGCTATAGTAACCAAATTGTAATGTGAGTATGTTGAGGCAGTATGAATGATGGGAAAAATGATGTAGCAACACAAACAAACAATGAAGAGATAATTAAATAACAGATAGGTCATCTCTCGGATACAAAGCTCTCTATGGAATAGTTGGCTAGCTCCTAAAGGATAATCTTCTGAAGTCTCTTAGCACTACTAATGAGATCTAGTTCTCTCCACTATGGTCGGCGGGATTTACTAAGGCTGCTTCTAAACTATCTCTAGCAAGAAGACTGGGAGACTAAAATGCTATAGCAATACCTCTCGGCATAAACTCTAAACACTCTACTCTCCTAATATCTATCCCTCTTAGCCGTTTAAACCTATCACTTATTTCTAAGGCAGGTTGGAGTCCTCCTCTTGGTGGTTACTCCATTGTTTATGGGATCTAAGGCTAGCTCTCTCGTTCACTCTCCCAAGCTAATGCTAAAGCAATGACCCTCTCTCGAAGGTTATCACGCACTACTCTAACTGTCACTATTAGTTAAGGCTTGCTCCCTCGATCACTACCCGCATCTGCACCTAGGGAACGACCGTCACTCGAAGGCATCATAAGGAATGGCATGCCTCTCGGGGCACTAACATCCCTAATCTCTTACAACCCTTGGTTGTTCTTAAGGCAAGGCCAACTCTCGAAGGCGCTTAAGGTAGGGCCTATATCTCAAAGCACTTACAACCCTAAGCTGTTACAGCTTTAGGAAATTACGCACACCATAAACAAATCATAGATCAAGAAAGAACAGTAAACATTAACATGAAATTAAGAAAATCAACAGAGTATTAACCAACAGAACCCAAACCATCTAAAACAGTTCATGGTTGGGCGATAATCAAACGTATCATCGTCATATAACCCTCCAGATAAATAAATGCTATATCAAAAAGGAAAGATAAACTCCCAGTTCGTCGGTGGACTGCCATGACCGCCTTAGACTCACCGCCTCGAAAGAGGGCGGTGAGGCCACGCCTCGAGCTTTCCGATGAAGGACACCAAGTCTAGTCAACGATGAAGTGCTCCTCCTCTCTGTTGTGCTTCCTCTTGCACACTTTCTCTCTTTTTTTCTTCACCTTCCGCCCCCTCTTTTTGAAGAGATGAAGCCTTTATATAGTGGGGGGTCTTCTAGGGTTTTGGTGGCTTGGTATCTCCCTTGGGGATCCCAAAGAATATTCTCCGAAAAGCTCTATCCTCCAGGGGACAAAGAGGACGGTCTACAGATGGAGTGCGGCTGCTGCATAAAGCTGGCTGACATTGTCAGGCGTCCTTTTCTGCACTTCACGTGCTTGTACTTTCGTGCTCTAGATAGCCTTCTTTCTCCTCCTTTACTATAGCAATTTGTTCCTTGCTTCTTCTCTCGCATTCTCTCTGTCATCCTGCACACAAACAACCAAAAACTACCTTTCATGCAGCACCAACTCCACACGAGCAATAAATTAAAAAGCACCCATAATATACTAAAAATGCAACCTACATGCAATGTAATGCACTTGAAAACAGGCAATTGCTATAGCAAAGAGGCATAAATATAGAGGTTATAGCGTAGCTATCACACCCCCAAACTTAAGCTATTTCTTGTCCTCAAGCAATGAGTAAAACTAAACAAAAAGGGTTGCTATGGCAAAGATTTAACGAGGAATAAATACTACGGCAGTGTTTCAGCTTTTAGAAAAAGATAGACATTCAGTATCAACAACATTTATTTGAGACTGACAAGAATTTTTCTTAAGAACAAGTTGCTAGTGAGTGTGTGCAAAAGATTACTTGCAAACTATGCATGATATGCAAAGAAATTTTTTTAAAGAAGCTCAATAATAATGCCTTAGCAATGAATTTTCAATTATTACAAACTTCCACAAAAATGTAAAAGGTACTGTTGCGAAGGGTGTCATCTCATCACTGTAATACCCCAAATTATAGCCTAGTTAAAATTCTAATTTACATAGAAAAGAAGTGTATAAACAATTTTTAAAGTAGAATTAAAATGTAAGATTTAAAGCTAGGAAATTATGACTAGATGTTATAAACACTAGTTACATTATATTAACTAAGCATTATAATAATTAAATGGTAAAATACTTGGTTGTAATAACAACCATGTGTCATCACCATCACCACCCCAAAAGGGGATAGTGGGACACACGGCAAACCCCCCCCCCCCCAAAAAAAAAAAAAACAAGACACCAAATGGTGTCATCTTCTTTCTCCTTCACACCACCGAAACCATACAAGGAAACAAAAGAAAAAACAAGAGAGAAATTAGAGAGAGAGAGAGAGAGAACTGAAGAAAACACAAGATTGGGCTGGAAATCTGTTCTAGAATTTGCATGCATGTTCGACTAAAATTAATGTAAGTGTTTATGTTATTACCGATCTTGTTCTTGAAAGCTTGTTTGTTTTATTGAATTACGGTTTGTTTATTACTGGAAAATTTTGATTAGATGCTTGATTGTTCATATGAATTGATAGTTTAGTGATTTTATTGAATTTAAACTGAAATTACAAAGTAGAAACATGTTCGAACACCAAAACTGCCCAGATTCGTAAAAGTAGAACAGCCTATAGAAATCTGCGTTTTTGAACATGTTAGAGGTAAAACTGGAAAAAAATTCCATAGAAAAAAGTTGTAGGAAATTGAATTTTCTATAGGATAGAAGTCTTGGGAGCATGAAAATGTTCATAGGATTGCTGGAAAATGAGTTAGAATAAAACTGGTCACGTTTGGGACTTAATTGCTGATTAGGGACTGTTTTAGATTAAAAATAAAATATTAGTTCTTAAATGAACAAAATGAAGGCTGTAAATGACACCTTATTAACAGGGAAAACAATGGTAAAAAGGGATAAAATAAACTAGCAAGGGTCCTAAGTTGAAAAGATCACTAAAGTGGGTTAAAACACAAGATCGACAGCTTTGATCATGGAAAATCGCCTAACTTCGAACATTAAACTGTATTGATGTAGAAATGCTAAAAATATGTGCTATACATGGTTAGAAATCTGGTTGAATAAGCTTTCTATGGATGTAAAGAAATTGAAAATCCAATATGTGTACTGAAAGTTATGAGCAAAATACTGAAAGTTATGAGCAAAATACTGAAGGGTATCCAAACTGCCTGAAACAAGGCAGTTTAGTGTATAATGTGAAAATGTTTGCTTGTATGTGATGTATATATGAATTATAATGATGTATTTGTGTTATTCATACATGAAATGATATACAAAGATATATAAGAGGCTTGTGAGGGCATCAAGGTTGGGTAAACAAAGGAAAGAAACAAGGGGATTAGCATTCAAGACTAGCTTGGAGTTCTTGTGAGTGTAGCTATCAATAGGGTTGGGACTTAGGTCCTAACCAAGCTTGATTATGATTATGCTTTATTTATATGTTGCTATGAAAATGGACTTAAATTATATTTGGTAATTAACTAAGGGAATAATGGTATACACTAATCTTGATAAATGCATAATGCGTATTAGACCTTGTATGATTGCATGATGTTGTGACATTTTTAATGCCCTAAATGCCGTGACATGTTTAATACCTTGAATGCCTAGATTGACTACTTTATGAATCATGCTTAAAGAATGATATATTGTGATAATGAACTAGGGTTCACTAGCCTAAGGGCTCCCTGATTTTGTTGAATGTCTAATGACATCTTGGATAAGCTTGAAATGTGCCTTGAACATGCCTTGATTCTTGTCTTGTTTATCACATGTATCTTGATAAATGAACACCAAACTAAATGATGCCTTGGTAGCTAGTGAGTCATAGGTAGGATGTCATGCCATAGAGTCTTGAGCTCATTTGTGTGTTGGGTGGTCTACGGACCGGGCTAAGGCCCTTAATTGGCGACAGTAGGAGGGATGTGTGTTATGGTCTTTGGCGACAGTAGGAGGGATATGACCAGCACTATGGTGGATCTTGATTTGGCGACAGTTTGGTTGGTGACTCGATTACCTAGACTTGACTACTAACCAATGCCTAAACTTGAATTGATTATCTAATATTGCTACAGCAAAGCTTGGATATCCTATGAATTTGAAATGAAACTTGACTTGAGCTTATACTTGAATTGGATGGTATAATCCTGATAATGCAAAGCTGCTATCACATGTACATGAAATGAATATTGAATCCATTGATTTTAACTTGTGATATGCCATGACATTTGAGATGTTGCTATGAATCAATGATCTTGATGATAATATGTAATGTTGGCTTGGAATTGACTACTGATATGTATGCACATGAATATGAAAAGCCATGGCTATGGATTGAGTAAATATATGAAATGATATAATGTGTTGCATGATCTAGACTATTCGAATGTCTTGTATTCTTGTATAGGCTTGATCTTCATGAACCTAGCTAGGTCTCCTTTGAATAAGATACACTTGAAAACTTGAATAAACTCGCCTAGCTTAGGTTGTTACCTCACTAAGTACTTAACCGTACTTATCACTCTTGTTTTCATTCTTCCCAAAATACAGGTTAATAGATTGCAAGCTACGTCAAGTTGGAGGCAATGCAAGACTAGCTAAAGAACAAGTTTGGTTATGACTTTTTGTATACTCCTAGTTGGTGGCCATAGTCTTGTATCTAGATTTCATATTCATGCATTTTGAGCCTAGGAAAGGCTATATATATTTGATATGATATGGCTTGAATAACTTGCTAATGTGACTTGTTTGGTAGCCTAGTTAATCTAGGTATTATGATATGGTATATGAGTATGGATGGCTTTATGATGTGATATATGATGTCTTGGAAGCTTTGATGATTGATAGATGTATTGATTCGTGCTTTGATTGCTTATCATGATTTAAGAATGATGAATGCTCATTTGCTACAGCATAGTATTGTTATGCTCAGATGATATTGTAAATGCTATAGCATGTTTTGATGATTTTGTTTAAATTGATGAGTTGAGTTAAGAATGCAAGGGTTTAATATCTGGTTTGCTTGGCATTTTGAAATGGTTAGTTTAGTCATGTACATGTTGTTCAAATGTTATGGTTTGATTCTAATATGATTCATGATGATTGTTTGATTAGAAGTCTAACTTACCTATTAGAGGAAAGTTAGGAAAAAGTTTTTGTTGGTTCGTGTTTTTCTTGCATGAGTAACGCTCCTTATCTGATTTACGACTAAACTGGGTGAGGGGTGTTACAATCACACCTACCGTCCTTAACTCTAGATGAGTAGGGAGTATACCTCTCACCCCCGAGCTAGTAGGTAGAGTCATCCCGTGACAACTTTCATTCACTCATGTGCTTTCCATTGCCACTTTTTTTTTGGCATGTGGCTTAGAGACTGCACAACTGAGTGTCCTTCTATAGTTATGCTATAGCATTCATTCAATTTTCAGTTTTAGGTATATGGGAGTCTATTTTCTTTTAGGCTCATTTTTCATTCTTTCATGCAAGGTAATACTAAATTCATTCCTAAGAAAATTCTTCTAAACTTACCAAGCAGAGAAAGAAAGCAATGTGTTTAAATTTTTAGCAAACTCAGTCCTAAGATAGTTCTCTAAGTCTCATACAGTTGTAAAATTTAAGTTCAAGCCTATTGAATTTCAAATGATCATCATTAAGCATCATCAACACATTTGCATATTTCTTCCTAGCTAAACAGAATTCCATAGCAAGACTTTTTGTCTAATTTTACAATGCAAATGTTATGGTTCTAAACTAAGCGAAGGCGAAACACCCCAAAACTTGGAGATGCATCGTCCTCGATGCATGAAGAAAATGTTATGCAAAATGCTGATGCAAAAATAAACTAAAAAGAACTAAAAATAAAAAAGAAATTTGTACTTTATGGGTGCTAAGGTGAAATGTCGCTTGTGTTGTCCGTGGAGTGGTCGTTGTGCACCATCGGAACTGTTGAGGTCGCACTGTCATCAGATTGAACAGGGGCTGGATCGGTTGGTTGGACGGTGCGCCCGGATGTGCGTTTATAACGTTTCGGCTTGGATGTTGTAGCATCTACAGATGGTGGCACAACTGGGTGTGGTGCAGTGGTGGGTGCTGTCTCATTCATAGGCTGATCATCGTCATTCAAGGCGGTGATTGGTTCCCTTTGGGATGCAGGTGGTTGTGATGTTGTTGTAGCAGGCTTCTTGCTGCTTCTTGTTCTCTTCCTAGTGGGTGTGGAAACATGATCGACTTGTTGTGATTCTTGGGCAGGGGTCTGTTCTTCTTGGGCTGAGGGGTCTCGAGTGTCTGGTTCATGGGCTGGGGCTGGGTTGACTTTCTTCCTAGCAGTCAACTTCCTCTTTTGGGCTAGTGGTCGGGGCGTGCTTGCTATAACATTTTGGTCCTGAGGCTCAGGAGTGATGAGAAGTTCCTTTGGGAATAGAGGGAACTGAATTTCTATGCCTCGAAAGACCTCGAAAAAGCATTGCGAGATAGCCACGTCCCTCTGGTTGGCATACTTGAAATAGGTGCTCAGCTGCACCTTAAGACTGTGAAGCTCTGAGGCTAGGTGGGTTGCTTTAGCAACCAATGCTGCGGTCCTAGCTGCAGCAAAGCTTTTGGCTCCTCCTTCCAGGGTCTTTTGGTTCATCCTCATCAAATCCTTTTAGCTGAGGAATTTGGGCAAGCGTTAACCCCTTTTTGCCCTCCATTTGTTCGTCTTTGGCCGGGTTTTCAAAGGCTTCCTTCCTCTGGCACAGGGTGGTTATCAAATTTGGAAAGATCAGTAGGCTCTTGCTCCTCTTGAGGCATGCATAGACCTCGTCAACCACCAGTTTCACTACATCAATTTTAAGACCATTAATTATAGAGTGAATAACCAGTAAACAAGATCGGTGTACCGTAGTTGTGTGCAATGTTGGCATCAATCGAGTTCGGAGTAAATGGTTCCAGAGTTTTTCTTCAGGCTTTAGTCACCCTCTTTCGACGGTCATGGTGCTCCGGTTAAGCTCTGTCCCTCGAAAGCATAGTTCTTTCATGATTTCGTCTTGGGCCTTGTCATCTAGCCCAGCAACAAAGCTTCCATGCTCGTCTACCACATTCTTCAGGCCATAGAATTTGTTCATTGCTGCAGCAGTGAACTTTACTTGTTCTCCTCAAACGTAGACGCTTGAATGTGTTGGGCTCGTCAGGTGCGCATAGAACTCTTTTACCAGTGGAACGCATATATTTTGGGGATGCTCAGCCAGCTTCCTCCAGTCATATTTTTCTATGACGTCCAGAAGGTCTGATTCGAAGTTCTCTTCATCTCTCTCGGGGAATCGGAGTCCCTACTCTGGAAGTAGTTTCCTATCCTTTAGGTTTAGCCATCTCTCTCGGGCTGCATCATCGTAGAAAAATTTAATCTTGATGGCCAGTGGGTTCTGCGAACTCGATGATGTACCAGAGACATTTTTGCATAGAACCATGGTTAGGTGGTTTGAAGGTAAGTTTTTTTAGTTTTAGGGAACAAAGGGATTTGTGAGAAAAAGAAGATGGAAGGTCTTTGGTTGAGGGAGGAAGATAAAGAGTGAGAAAGGGTTGAGTGGGGAAGTGGGAGAAGACGTGTGGGTGGTTTCCTTGGGAAACGGCTAGCGACTGCCTCTCCTTAATGAGGAGAGAGGTTTGAGGGTGATGGGGTTGTCTCTTGTTAGGAAAGAGAAAAGGGTCTCTTAATTGCTCAAGGAAAAAGTAAGAGAGAGAACTAGGTTATTTGTGGCTAGGGTTTAGTCTTCAATAAATAACCAAATATTCTCTCAATTAATTCCCTTTTATAGTACCCTTTTTGTTTTCCAGCTTTTTCTTGCGTCCGTCCACTTTCCACATGAAGACAACTTTTTGTTCCCTCTAAACCCTAATTTTCTTCACTAACCAATGAAATCATCCCCTTTTTGATGTACCGCCTACATGTCTGATTAGTACTACAGAGGACATGTACTATGATATAGATCAATAAATAAAAAGAAAAGACAAATAAAAGATAGACACAAAACTAAAAATGACACTCCAAAATAGACTAACTACTCTTTATTGAAAATACTTAAAGCAAAAAGAAAAAGTTTAGGAGGCATAATGTCAAGAGTCGGGAAGGCTGAGGTGAGACGTGGCTAGCCCCACTTCATTTGAGTGATTTTCAGCATCTGGGTTCCCTTCCTTGCTCAGGTCCTCAAATTTTTTCATTTGAATTGGTCCATCAAAGGCTTTCATCTGAATGTTGTTGCTACAGCAAAATTCCGATGGCATATCCCATGCTATAGTATTGCAGTGCTGATCTTTCATTGATTTTTCATAAAGGGTGTTATGTATGTTGATGGTGATTGTTTCTTCACCCACTTTCATTATAAATGCACCTTTATCACAATCAATCAAGGCTCGACTTGTAGCTAAAAATGGCGTCTCTAGAATAATAGGAGCATCGCTGTCTTCCTCGTAATACAGGATCAAGAAATCAGTTGGGAAGACAAAACGATCCACTTTTACTACAACATTTTCAATTTTTCCCTCTAGTCGAACTTAAGAGTGATCAGCAAGCTGTAGCGTAACCCTAGTAGTCTTGACATCCCTTAACCCTAGTTTCTGAAATATGGACTTAGGCATCAGGTTCACACTTGATCCCAAATCACACAATGCTTTTCCAACGAGCTCATCTCCAAAAGAGCAGGGGATAATAAAGCTTCCTGGGTCTTTTTTTTGTGGGAGTTTTCTCCAAATGAAATAACATTCCTTTGCTATAGCAACTGTTTCATGCTTTTCTACCTTCCTCTTCTTTGTAATGATATCCTTGAGAAACTTAGCGTACGTAGGCATCTGGTCAATGGCCTTTAAGAATGGCATGTTGATATGCAACTGATCAAGGATATCTACAAACTTTTCAAATTGGAGATCTTCTTTCTGCCTTTTGAGTCTTTGAGGGAATGGTGGAGGTGGCTTAGCTAAATCTGTTGTAGCTCGTGGGGCTGTCTTTTGCTGTAACAAAAACTGGCCCTTCCTCGATTGGTCTTTTGGCTTTGTCATCCTTTTTTATTCCTTCTATTTGTTGTGGTTCTTGAAGATCTTCTTGTAGTGGAAGTAAGCTGGGTTGGGCTTCGTCCTTCTCTCCATCCCTAAACTTATCACCTTTGTTAATCTTCGTGCCACTCCATTGTTCCTTGCCATGGTGCTTAGTGGCTTCAGTGTCACTAGGAAACGTTCCTTGTGGTCGCACGTACAAGGCTTGAGCAATATGGCCCACTTGAGTTTCTAAGGCTCGTAAGGATGCACTTTGACTTTGTAGAAGGGCTCTCTGGTTTTTGATGTGTGCTGCATGATACTGTAGCAAAACTTTCGTTGTCTCCATGAAGTCCTATTTCATAGCCATGAACTCCTTAAAAGTAGACTCCAATGAATTGCTTGATGAAGGTGTTGTTTCCTTTTGGTTTTGACATGGCATATTCTGGCTGAAGTGGTGTGCCTCTTACGAATTTTGTTGTGGCATTTGATTGGCCAAATTGTTGTTGTGCCCCTGATTACCCCAACTCAGGTTTGGGTATTGACACCATCCTAGGCTGTAGGAGTTAGAATAATGGTTGTTGTTGCTACGGTTGTAGTTCCCCCACATAGTTGGCAGATTATGGATTGTCAGGGCAATCGTTGAGGTGGTGATTGCCATCGCATCTTAGGCATGAGCTGCATGCCTTAACTTCCTTCACTTCGTTGGAACGTTGGAGGTTCTTTAGCATATCTGTGATGTTGGCCAGCTGATTCAGTACTGAGTTGTCAACTTCATTCTCCTTGGCGGCTTGAGTTCTCCTCCCCATTTCAAGCCTTGTTGTAGGGAACTGATAATCGTTGTTGGCTACCTTGTCGAGGATATCAAATGCTTCCTCCGGTGACTTTTCCAACAGTGTCCCATTTGCTGCAGCATCTATCAACATCCTTTTGGGCGCATTGACACCATTACAGAACATAACCACCTGGGTCCACTCATGATACCCATGGTTAGAGCATTTCCTTAACAATCCTTTAAATCGGTCCCAGCACGCATGCATAGATTCGTCATCAGACTATCGAAAGGAAGCTATATCATTCCTCAACTGGGTGTTCATCACTGGCAGACTATGCCATAGCATAAAGTTCTTGCATAAATCGGTCCAACTTTGAATTGATTCAGCTGGTACTTCATTTAGCCATGCTCTAGCACAATCTCTTAATGAATACGGAAACAACTTTAATTTCAACATATCCTCGTGCACCCCTTGCTGTTTGAAAGAATCACAAACACCCAAGAAAGCACGGATATGTTGTCTAGCATCTTCATGAAGCGAGCCACCATATTGTCCAATGTTGCTCAACATGTTGAACATGACGGGTTTAAGTTTGAACTGGGCTGCCTGAATTTTTGGAGCTACTATTATGGGATAGAGATCGTCCAAGATAGGAGTGAAATGATCTCTAATGGCTCGTGGTCGAGCTTCTTCTCCTTGGCCATTTGCCATAGCATCTCCGTTAACAGGTGCTGGTTCCATGACTCTAGCTTCTACTTGCTCACGTCTTCTCAAACGAAATAAACAATCAACTTCTGGAACAATGGGCTGAATAGGTCCTCTTGGTCTTCTTCTGGTCATAAACTAGAAGAATACATGAAAAGAAAAGTAAAACAACCAAAAACAAAACATGTGAATATTTACAACGTGAAAATAGAAAGCAAAATGAAAATAAAAAATGTGGACAACCAATTGCCAATCCCTGGCAACGATGCCAAAAAACTTGTTTGCGATCGTGCAGTGTACTATAAATGATACGCAAATATGGTGCAAGTATACACGTCGAACGAGTAATAAAGTGATGAGTGAGTATCGTCTCCATAGGAATTGGAGGTGAACACAGTTTTCGTATACAAATTGCTATAGTAACCAAATTGTAATGTGAGTATGCTGAGGCAGTATGAATGATGGGAAAAATGTTGTAGCAATAGAAGCAAACAAAGAAGAGATAATCAAATGACAGGTAGGTCCTCTCTCGGATACAAAGCTCTCTATGGAATGGCTGGCTAGCTCCTAAAGGATAATCTTCTGAAGTCTCTTAACACTACTAACGAGTTCTAGTTCTCTCCACTATGCTCGGCGGGATTTACTAAGGCTGCTTCTAAACTATCTCTAGCAAGAAGACTGGGAGACTAAAATGCTACAGCAGTACCTCTCATCGTAAACTCTAAACACTCTACTCTCTTAATCTCTATCCCTCTTAGCCGTTTAAACCTATCACTTATTTCTAAGGCAAGTTGGAGTCCTTCCTCTTGGTGGTTACTCCATTGTTTATGGGATCTAAGGCTAGCTCTCTCGTTCACTCTCCCAAGCTAATGCTAAAGCAATGACCCTCTCTCGAAGTTTATCATGCACTACTCTAACTATCACTATTAGCTAACGCTTGCTCCCTCAATCACTACCCCCATCTGCACCTAGGGAACGGTCGTCACTCAAATGCATCATAAAGAATGGCCTGTCTCTCGGGGCACTAACATCCCTAATCTCTTACAACCCTGGGTTGTTTCTAAGGCAAGGCCAACTCTCGAAGGCGCTTAAGGTAGGGCCTATATCTCAAAGCACTTACAACCCTAAACTCTTACATCTTTAGGAAATTACGCACACCATAAACAAAGCATAGATCAAGAAAGAACAATAAACATTAACATGAAATTAAGAAAACCAATAGAGTATTAACCAACAGAACCCAAACCATCTAAAACAGTTCATGGGTGGGCGATAATCAAATGTATCATCGTCATATAACCCTCGAGATAAATAAATGCTATAGTAAAAAGGAAAGATAAACTCCCAGTTCGCTGGTGGACTGCCATGACCGCCTTAGGCTCACCGCCTCGGAAGAAGGCGGTGAGGCCACACCTCGAGCTTTCCGATGAAGGACACCAAGTCTGGTCAATGATGAAGTTCTCCTCCCCTCTGTTGTGCTTCCTCTTGCACACTTTCTATTTTTTCTTCACCTTCCGCCCCCTCTTTTTGAAGAGATGAAGCCTTTATATAGTGGGGGGTCTTCTAGTGTTTTGGTGCCTTGGTATCACCTTGGGGATCCCAAAGAATATTCTCCGACAAGCTCTATCCTCCAGGGGACAAAGAGGATGGTCTGCATATGGAGTGTGGCTGCTGCATAAAGCTACCTGACATTGTCAGGTATCCTTTTCTGCACTTCACATGCTTGTACTTTCGTGCGCCAACTGGCCTTCTTTCTCATCCTTTACTATAGCATTTTGTTCCTTGCTTCTTCGTTCGCATTCTGCTCTGTCCTCCTGCCCACAAACAACCAAAAACTACATTTCACGCAGCACCAACTCCACACGAGCAATAAATTAAAAAGCACCCATAATATACTAAAAATGCAACCTACATGCAATGTAATGCACTTGAAAACAGGCAATTGCTATAGAAAAGAGGCATAAATATAGAGGTTATAGCGTAGCTATCACTTGTCTTCAAGCAATGCAAACCATCAATTGCCAAACCTTAGTTTTTATAAACCTTCTCCTTGGTCTTACTTTTCCTTCTCTCTCCAAACCATGGCGAAGAATGCTTCGACCCTTAAATCTTTAGATGCCCTAGGAATTCCCTGGAATCAAATTATAAGATTTGTAAGTGTGTGCATGCATTGTGAACAAGATGATTATAAGGATTCTAAATAAACACTTAAGCATTAACGTACTTAACTTGGATAATTTGTTTTCAAAAGTTTTTTTTATATTTAAGAAACCTAACCAACTAGAGCCAATTTCGGGCACCTCTAGGGCTTCCTTAAGCTTGAGACAGTGGTGGGCACCTCTAACTTTTTACCCAATTTTCTTTCTAAGCTAGTCTATGTCCTAAGTGTACTAGAATTCCTTAAATCATGCAAGTCACAAAGGGGTTTAAAGTTCTAATCTCATAGTGTGATCCTAAGTTATCTTTCTTTAAACATCCTAAAAATAAAGGCTCTAAACAATCTTAAACAATGGTAAGAAGAGAGAGTTATATTGCCAAGAAAGAAGATTTAGTTGAAACTAAACTAAGGCAATTGATAGAAAGTATTTCTGAGGCATAATCTTCATTTGGTTAAGGCTGCGGCATGCAGTAAAAAATTGACAATTATTAAACAAAACTGCATTTTCGTGCCGCGGCATGGCAGTGCCTTGGCAGTGGAACCTACACCCCCGAACTCAAGAGAAGTATTATCCTCAATGCATTAACACACAAATAAAAGCAACAGTGGAAAAATTAAAATAAGATTGATGGGAATTTAAAGGAGTCCTCATCGTTGTCGTGGATAATCAATTTTCTATGTGTTGTATGCTTGGTCCTTTTGCTTGTGCACGGTGATTGATGGGGCATCATCAGTCTCAGTGGCCTGGGCATCCTCATTTTGTGCTGCCAAGGAAGTAGGCACTGCTGAGGCATCAGGTGTTGTCGAGGCATGCATTGTTTCGTCCGTTTTGGTAGCGATTTTGGACATATGTTTTCTCCTTTGGGTGAGCTTGGGCTTGCGAAGGTTTTGAGGTTGTTGGCCATGGTGGTTTTGTTTCTTGATGTGGAAAAACAAAGAAAACCTGAAAACTAATTATACTAAAGACAAATAAAATATCTCCTAAAATAACCGAAAATAAAATAAAGGTGCAAAAATTAAAAATTAAAAATTAAAAACTCTTAGAAAGAGCATTTTCATGCATCTTCTAAGGTTACCGCATATTCGAGAAAACTTGAGGAGGGTCGTTTCTGATACTTCTCATAGTCCATCTGCACCCTCCATCTGCACCCTTGTAGTCCATGTATATGCTCCACCTTGCGACTTTTTCCGAAGGCATGAATATATTATTAGGAAAAATTATATCAATATCCAACCATTTACTTACCTCATTCTTGTTAAAATCTGTCATTGTTGGATGTAGCCTTCGTTGCCGAGGCAATTGTTGCGGCAGCAAATTGCCATGGCAATCTTCTACTATAATTCAGTGCAAGTCAAGGGGATAACCAGTTGTCTGAAAAGCTTCATGAATCCAACCATTGTTTTCTTTAGGCCCCTCGAACATCTCCTTCGGTAGAGATTTTGATACTTCAATTCTACCAATATTGGTTCCTCAAAGAATACCTGCAATGGAAGAGGTGAGTTTTTAAAGAATTCAAAAGGTTCAACCATTACCTGCTCATATTCCATTGGCAGAGTATTATCATCTCGTTGATCTTTCGTGTGGTCGTGCAATTTTGAGAGTGTGGTTGTCACCTCGGTAGAGGTTGGTTCCTCGGTAGTGGTTGTTGCGGCGTTGCTCTGTTCAGGCTCCTCAACCATTGTTAGGGCAACAGGTTCATCATGTGTTGGGCAGTCTCTCTCATTGGCATTCTCTTGACTTGGAGGTTCTAGTCGTCCCTCACGTATCGGGTAGTTTTCTTCGTATTGCTCTTTGTCCTCTTTCCTTGGGACATCAATATCCCTGGGCAATCCATTTTCTAGAGAATTGGAAGGTGTCAATTGATGTTGCGGCAACATATGTTGCTTTGGCATCTGTGTTGTCACAGAAAAACTGTCATGGAAAAAAATTGAGGTGTTTGATCATACCATGAGAAGTTTTGTTGTTGGTTCCTTCTTTGGTCCTCCATGTAGCCATCTGCACCGAAGAGGTGAGGGCAATCCTCAAACGCATGATGTTCTTCACAAAAAAGGTAAGATATTTCCACGATTTTGGTTTCGTGGGCTTTTCCTGGTGGGAATAGGTAAATAAGGTCTTCATCGGAGTAATTCCTATATTCCCACATCCACTATCGAGTAGTTTTTCTCGACATGTTGATGTCCTTTTGACTTGTACCGCACCTAATTTTTTTAGATAAACAGAAATAAAAAAAGTGCAAGAAAATAACAACAGTCGCTATTTCCAATCCTCGACAGCGGCGCCAAAAACTTGTTGAGCGTAAAAGAGTTCTCTAAATCGTGTGCAAATGTACACTGCTACCAAGTTATAGTATAAAAGATATCGTCTCCACAGGGATGGGATGCCACTTCAAGAGTTTAAGTTCCTACACAAGTAAAATAAAAAACACTAGTGATTGGGGTTTGTATTGAAAGATTAATTATACTAAAGAAAACAAATAAAAGATAAAGTGGAGAAATCAGATTGAGAGAATGGGCCAGGTTGAGTTGTGTCGTAGTGTGAAGACTGCGTTGAACTCGTCTCGGTTTTGAATGCAATGCCAATTTTGCTGCCGCGGCGGGTCCAATGCCTTGGCGGGTGTTTCGGCGGGAAAATTAGCAACCCTTCAAAGTTCGACAAGACTTCCTTCAGTGACTCCTTCTTATCCCTAAGTCGAAGTGTTGTTGGGGAACACAACTTGATAATACCTCCTGGTGTGAATCGAGGGATGAACGCCAACCAATCCTAAGTCTCTTTTAGCCGCTGAACTTCTGAACTTATTCCTAAGCCAAAGTAGCTTTACCCTAGATTGGGTAAAACCGTGTTTACTCGTTTCTTGAGTGTAACTCTCTCGATATTAGACAAATCGATAATTGATCTCTCCTCTCCCGATTTGATTGCAAACAAGAATAATGCCAAGAGTAAACAAACTTTGAATCAAAATTGCACTTGACAAAACTTTAACTAACTACAACCGTTTCTCACAACTACTCAACAACAAAACCTAAACTCTGGAATTAGAACATGATAGAGCCTTTTTCTCTCTCTCTCTCTCGTCTTCCTCGTGTGGGCGAATTCTCCACAATTACAAGCCTTAGGTGCTTATTTATAGGGAAAGACTAGGGTAAGTCCTACTTGGGGAGGAAGTAACGTTCGAATTAAATTACATTAAAAGAAAAGTTATCTTTTTGGGCCTCAAATCTTCCTTCCTTGAAATTCTCCTTTTTGGATGGGATTCACCCTTGACTTTCCTCTGGCCTTTTCATGGTCTTCCCATGGTCCAATTTTCGTGCAAAGTATGTAGAAAAATCTGGCTTTTATGCTCTTCAAAACGCATATCACTTTATATATTTTCGCCACTGTCAAATCTAGATGATTGCTGCCGCAGCGGCGGGAAATCCGTCGTGGCAGCGTCTTGGCCATGTTTTGCTTTCTTGGCTCTGCTTCCCTCAGTAAAAGCTGGCCTAGATCTGGACCATCAAGGGATGATTTCTGCACCTTCCTCCCTTTCCTTCGTTGCCCGCACGGCATCACCTTCCCTGGTGGCATCACCCACTAGGGCATCACCTACGGCATCACCCGTCAGGGCATCACCTGTGGCATCACCCGCCAGAGCATCACCTGTGCATGTACAAAACAGATACCCAACAGTACCTTTTTCCATCAAATAACACGAATATAAAGATCAAGCAACTTTAAACATGAATTTTAGTGTTTTATGCAAAAAGAGCTGCAATGCAATTCAAATTGGTGTAGGTTTAGCAATAATTGTCATAGAAAAAGGATGTAAATATAAAACTTTTACACACTTAATAGCTGCCAAAGCTAACACAATGTTAATGGTTCAAGACTTAACCATAGGGCTAAATGTGTCTTGAAAGTCTTGACCAGGCACTTGGGAGAACCCTTTCGCTACAAGCCTAGCTTTATAATGAAGTAAAGTGCCATTAGCATTCGTCTTTTCCCTAAACTGTTGGGTTTTATGATGCTCGATTCATTCAACTGATGTGTTTTCAAGTTCGGAGAAGTTGGATATTTGGGTGTTTTTGTGGGAATAGAAAGATAGGTAATTGACACAAGGATTTATAGTGGTTCAACCTTCTAACCAAGATCTACATCCACTACCTTAGCTTCCCACTAAGGATTTCCAGACAAATTCACTAAGAATTTCATCCACTTTTCTCGGCTTAGGAGGAAACCGTTACACAGATCAAGCTTTCTTTCCAAAGCTTGATCAAACACTCTCTTACACAAGAAAGACTTAGCAAACTAGAAATTCCTCTACAAGGTATATGTTTGCACAATTAACGCTCTCACCCAAAACCTAAACACTTGAGCAAATTTGACAATTAGGCTCACAAGTGTTGTCTATACAATAAATTAAACAATAAAGCCCTAAGACAAATTCCTGATCATAGTGTTGTTGACAATTGAAGTATTAGCCTTTTCTTGATGCTTGGAGGTCTCTTTTATACTCTCAAATGAGTTTGTAGCCATTGAGGACCGTTGGGGTTGTTTTGGAGCCGTTGGAGACTCTGTTTCCCACATTAAATGCAGTTCTGGTGATGTCCGTTTCGGAACAGTCAAGCCCGTATCGGAACGCTCCTCTTCAGAACTAGTCATTGAAGAGCGTTCCCCGTTTCGAAACACCTCTTCGGAATAGTCAAGTCTGATGGAGCAATCCTTTTCGAAACACCTCTAGCTGTTTCGAAACACATTGATCCATATCAAAACGGTAGCAACCCCGTTTCAGAACGAGTGGCAATTGAGCTACAAATTAAAAGGTCGTTGGGAAAATAGCCATTGGGGATTTTGACCGTTGAGGTCTTTGCCACATAGGCGTATCGAAACGGTTAGGCCGTATCGAAACACTAAGCAAAATTCTCACCCTAATTAAAAGCCCATTTCAAAGCAGGCAGAGCTGTTTCGGAACGTTTTGAAACTATGAATGGTTGTTTCGAAACGCCTAAGGGTGTTTCGAAACACCTGGTTGGTTTTGTAAAGTTTGGCTTTAGAAAACACTTCAAAACCTCTTAAAACAATCCTCAAACATATTTTTAAGTTGTTTGGACTTAAAGGCACTTTTGAAATCTTTTCAATTTAGTCCAAAACTATTTTTCAATTATTATATCAAAACATTAGTTCTTCATAAACAACCATTTGCATTCTACAGGTGTCCTTCCTTCAGGTAATCGAACCAACTGCCATGTGTTATTCTTATTTATTGCATTAAACTCACCCATCACTGCTGATTTCCAGTTTGCTGAGCTAAATGCCTCTAAGATAGATGTTGGCTCACACTCATCCTCAACCTCATGTGACAGCAAATAGCTCTTTGGTTTAAAGATCCCCATTTTACTATGAGTGATCATATGATGACCTCCTGTTGCAACTTGTCTTGAAGCACCACCAACCTTACCAACTTCTTCAATTAAGGACCATGGGTTATTATTCAGCCCAATTTGAAGAGTAACTTCTTCAATCACCTAATGTGGATCATTGGGAGAGCTTTGTTCCTGAGAATTGAGGCGCTGATGGATTTGCATTCAAGGCAGGTGAGCTAGTAAGTGGAAATGAACTAGCACCTAGACTGGCATTAGGGCTAGTAAATGGAAAAGAACTAGCACTTGGACTGGTATTAGGGCTAGTAAGTGGAAATGAACTAGCACCTAGACTGTTACTCAAGCTAGTAAGTGGAGTGACCTCACAAGGCATTGACACTCCAGCATTACTTGCTGAATTCACACGATGCATGCACACCCTGGTAGCTCCAGCCACAACAAGCAAGGTTTCAGAGACACGTTCAGGCACAGATGATGTAGGTGTATGAGTATTTGCAAAAGGGAAACAATATTCATCAAGTTTTACGCGTCGAGAGACATAAACTTACCATTTGCTGCCATGCACTGATATCCTTTGTGTTGTGCACTATAGCCAAGGAACGTGCAGAGAAGAGATCTAAAGCTCAGCTTATAATGTTGGTACGGTTTCAAATGTGGGAAACAACGACACCCAAATACTTTCATGGTGTTGTAATCAGGGACCTTGGGATGCAAAATTTCATAGGGTGACTTCCCATCTAAGACACGTGTGGGAAGTCTGTTTATGAGATAAACAGTTGTACTCACAACATACGACCAGAACCTGAAAGGCAACAAGGCTTGAGCCATGAGCACCAGAGGAAGTTCAGCCACATATCGATGTTTTCTCTCAACGACCCATCCTGTTCAGACGTGTAGGGATAAGTCAGCCTATGCTTAATCCCTTCAGCTGCCAAGATTGGTGACAAACTTTGAAATTCACCCTCTCGTCGCTTTGAACCTTTCTAACCATAGAACCAAACTGAGTTTTGACCATCTTAAGAAACGGTTTAAAAACTTGTGATGCCTGCCCTTTTGTTTTGAGCAGATAAAACCAACAACGTCGAGTGTGAGCATCAATAATGGACATATAATAGTGAAAATCATTGGAGCTCACACGCGTAGGACCTCAATGGTCAGTGAACACAAGTTGAAAAGACTATCATAGACAGTCGAGGAATATTTAAATAGGAGTTTATGGCTTTTGCTCATGCAACAAGCTTCACAAACAATAGCATTTTTATTAACATGAAAGGGAATTACAAGTTTTGCACTTTTACAGACTTGAATGAGAGAAGCATGAGTAGAGTGCCCAAGTCTCCTATGCCATAGGGTATATACAAAATTTGTATTAGTAGCTAAGTTTACTTCTACTTTTTCCACACTTGTTGGTCCAGGATCAAAATGATACAACCTTTCATGCTCTCTTCCTTGTAACAACAGTTGTCCAGTAGCCTCATCACGAACACATCGAGACTTTGCGTGAAACTTGAAATATACTTTGTTATCCTTTGCAAACTTAGATATAGAAATGAGGTTCTTTGTTACAACGGTACATGAAACAAATTATTGATGAACAAAACCTTGTCCGCAGAAAGAAGCATAGATTGCCCAGTTTTATGAATAGGTAAACTATGTCCATTACCCACAATTAGCTTACCCAGTCCGGTGTACTTAGAACCATTGGTCACCTTGGCTCCATCTTGTGTGACATGGTGCATGGCACCACAATCAACAATCTAATTCTCAAATTCATCAACGGAATGTCCTCGACTAGTGCCTGCATACGACTTCCACAACACGTGTAGCAAGAGCCATCAAAATGATTTACATTGGCACTTGCATTGCTATCTCGACCGTTGGTACTATTATTTGCAAGGACCCCGAAAAAGGATTGATTGGATCTTTGCCAACACCTGTCAACAGAATTGCCATTCTTGCCACAAAGCTGGCATTGAAGCCTCGCTCAGCCACGACCACGGTCGCCATCTCGATTGTTGTTCTTTCCACCATAAAAAGATTGTTGTGGTGCACAACTCTCATTCCCATTGGTCACAAGCGTTGTGTTCGCCACAATAGGCAACTGATTCTAGGTATTGAACCCCACAAATCTGAGCTTCAGCATCCACAAGAACAATCTTAACACCATATAGAGTGAACGATTCTCGACTAGCGGTAATGACCGCCATGAATGGCTGATATTCAGGGGGTAATCCATTCAAGATCGTCGCCACTTGCTCCATGTTAGACACAACGCTCCCACACACGGCTAACGCATCACATACTTCTTTGACTTGTGTAAGATAACCCTTCATACTCTCTTTCCCTTTTCTAAGTGACCAGAGTTTGCAATGAAGGCTCATAGCACTTAGAGATGGGCACGGGTCGGGTAGGGTCAGATTTTCGGCCCACCCGAGCCCGACCCGACATTTCAAACTTTCCACCCGCCACCCGACCCGGGGTGAAAGAATATATCACCCGACCCGAACCAATTTTAAGACTTCAAACCCGACCCGACCCGAATTAATTTTATTATTAAAAAACAATAAAAATAAAATAAATAAATAAACAATTATAACAAAAATAAAAAAAGTTAAAACACAAAATAATTATAATTAGAAGTCAATAATTCAAAGTTCTAACACAAACACAAATTCAAAGTTCAAAACACAAATAAAAATTCAAAGTTCAAACTTGAAGGCAAACAAAACGAGACATAATCATGCAAACATAAACATCCGATGAAAAAAGCTTCCATTGTCACTTGTCATCGACCTCATATTCTTCAATCTCGTCTAACCATCCAAATCATATATCATAAATTCATAAATCAATATATATATATATATATACAAGATTGTAATAAAATAAATAAATATAAATTTTATATTACCATTGTCTCTTCTTGCTCGATTTCACCATCTTCATTAAAGTATGCTTCACTTGAATTTGATTCTAAAATGACATATATAAAAAAATATAATAAGAAATCATATGTAAACATTAGGTAAAAAATAACAAAACTACACATACGCATATTTATACCTTCTTCAGCCCATAACCAATTTTGAGAACATGCCAAAGCTTCTACCGATGATGGAAGGAGTCTATTACGATGTGCAATCACTAATCTCCCTCCGGTACTAAACGTAGACTCTGAAGCAACGGTAGAAACTGGTATATCAATAATATCTCTGGCAATATCTTTGAGTATAGGAAATTGTGGCCCATTTATCTTCCACCAATTCAATATATCGAACTCCGGCGTACTAGGAAGAAGCTCTAATTCCAAGTAACGATCCAACTCAGATTTTACTTGTAATTTCTTTTGTTTCTTCCTTGATAGATAAGCTTCAAACTCACTTTGATTTCCCAAAGTAACAGGAACACTAGATGAAGATGTAGTGCATGAAGATTGAGAATAATTCATTGAAGAATTCGCTTTTTCTTCATACTCTGAGACCAAATCCCGACAAAGTTGCACAATCTTTTCAACTTCATATTCAGCAACAACAACCCCAAAAATCTTCTCAAAGTAGTACTCCAATAGAGGTGTTTTGTACCTTGGGTCTAAAAATGTAGCAACACCCATAATACCATTCACATTACTCCAATACTTCTCAAATTTCTCCAACATGCAGTTTGCCATGCTCGAAATAGTGTCATTAGTATGCATTTTCCATTCATTCAATGACACTCTAATCTTGCAAATACTCGGAAAGTAAAGATTAGTTGTTGCATATTTCGTTCCTGAAAAGCCTTCAGTAATATCATAAAACAGCTTAAACTTTTCACAAATTTCCGTTGCAAAGACCCAATCATCTTCGGTTGGTAAGCTCTTGTACAAAGGATCTTGATGTAATTGCACACAACGTGAAAAAACATCCTTATAAGGTAGAGCTGTCCGAAGCATTAAAAATGTCAAATTCCACCGTGTACGAACATCACCACATAATTTGTTTATGGTCAGAATCTGCAATTGACGTGATGCCTCTTCAAACATTTCCCATCTTTTTAGAGTAGCACTCCAAAAGATGACACTCTGACGGATTCTTTCTATACCACTTCCAAGCACATTCATTCCATCTTTAACAATTAAATGCAATATATGTGCACAACAACGCATGTGAAAGAATGACCCATTAAGCAACAGTGTTCCACCTCCAAATTTATCAACTAACAACCTAATTGCAAGATCATTCGTAGTACAGTTATCAAATGTGATACATGTAAGTTTCCTATCAATGTTCCAATCAAGAAAACATTTCATCAAAGTAGAAGCAATGACATCTGCAGTATGTGGTGCTGACACATATTCAAACCTATTTAAACAATAAATAAAATATATAAATACCGACTCATATTAAAATCTAACTAATTGATAAAAAAAACATATTTAAAAAGTACATTATGATTCACTTTTGTAAAGTCCAGGAGGAATCAATGTAATGAGCAGTAATAGCCATGTATCCTTTGTTTTGGTGATATGCAGTCCACATATCAGTTGTGATTGCAATTCGTCCTTCACTAGCCTCTAACATGGACATTGTTTTCATCTTTCCCTCTTCGAATATATCAAAAATATCACGTCTTACTGTTTTGCGGGAAGGCATTTCAAACAAAGGCTGCAGATTAAAGCAATACTTTCTGAATTGTACAAGATCCACTGTAGATAGAGGATATTCATGCATGATTATTGCTTTAGAAAGCTCCCTCCTTCCAACATCTTGATTAAATGAGGCCGCCTTCACTGTCACTTTTCCATCCAATTTTCTTTGATTAGCAACTAGAACTTGCTGTCGAATGTTTACTTGGCCTCGCTTATTGCACCTTATCATGTGATCACGCAAATGGCTTGTACCATTCTTTGAATCACCATTGAACTTTTTTCTTGCAATAATTGCAAACTGCCTTCCACTCATTATTGATCTTTTCCTTTTTAAAGTGCTCTCATACTATAGATTTTAACTTCGATGAGCTACTTTCCTTTGACACATTATCTTCAACCACCACATTAGGTTGACTTGATGTAGGATTTGTGTCTCCCGCTGAGGATGGTGATGGACTTCCTTCGGTTGATAATTCAGGCGAATTGAAAGTTGGAGATGACGTACTGGAGTTTTGCCCCACATTAGACATTTCTACCATCATAAGCAAGCTAATGAGTCAATAAAAAACCAGAGAATAAAGAGTACAATTCAAAGAAATAAGTTACTGAATTTCTAGTGAATCGATAATGGAGAATTTCTTGACCATCGGTTAAGCACTAACACATCCAAATCCAATCCATGTTTTACATAAGTTAAACACATGTTAACGACAACAGACAGATCAAAATTGGTGGCAAATATTGGAAATCAAAGAAGCTAGGATAGAATCATACCAAAAGCAGTAGGACTTTGAACGTCAAGATCAGAAATGAAACTTAGTTGATCAAAGAGGCCTAACAACCACAAGCTCAGACCTAAAAATACAGAGCAATAACAACATTAGATCCCCATCAAAAATAAGAATAATTTTCAGGTAAAACAATCAAATAAGTAGAATTTAATTCAGAAACCAAACAAAAGTAAATCATCTCAATGATTACCATCAGCAAGTTCTTCAGTAAAACAAAAGCCTAACAAAACTAGCAAAATAACACAAACATGCATCTGATCACTCTGAAATCAAAACCATAGGCTAAACAGAACACAAGAAACATATAACCATAATAAGAATCAAACTAGTTTGCAGTAACCAAGATTCGAGCTAGCAAAATCAAAGCATAAGTTGCAAATTCTTTGTTCGATCTTCAACTACCCCAAGGACAAGTAAACCTTGAATCTTAAAATCTGTGCCTTTTCTTCATACGAAAATATTCTTAATCCAAAAATGAATTATAAACTTTGATCAACCCAAAAATGAACCCTAATCAAAACTCAAAATCAGAATATCTAAGATCAAGCACCTTATTCAACCCAGCAAACGGAAATGATCAACCAAGCAAACGTAAAAGAAATTTTTTTTAAAGAAACGATCTTTAACATGCACCTTATTCAACCCAGCAAACGTAAATGATCAACCCAGCACTCCACACATCGGAGAATCCAAGAGCGAGCAGCGATGGGAGATTTGTGATCTCCTGATGCCTGATTTGCTTTGCAATGGAAAGAAAATTTTAGGGGATTAGGGATTTAGGGCTGTGAGTTGGGGGAAAACTGAGAAAGTGTCGATCAGTCGATGCAAAGGGAATTGGGGGAAATTAAAGAAAGGGGTAAAATTGTAAAAAACAAAATAAAAAATAAAAAAAAATAAAAAAAATATTATTTAAGTACCCGGGTCTGGTCGAGTAGGGTGTTTTTCCCCCCAAACCCGACCCAACCCGAAACCGAACATTTTACAAACTCCACCCGAACCGACCCGAACCCGAATTTTTAAAAAAAATCCGACCCTATCGGATCGGGTCGGATCAGAACCCGTCGGATTCGGGTTTCGTGCCCATCCCTAATAGCACTCGTGGTAGGCTTATTCGCAAAGAACTTGAGAACAATGTTTCATATCTACGATGTCGTTTCTGCCCCAATGAACTCTGGAAGAAGATTAGCACTAATGGTTGACGGCAACCACGATGCCAGGGCATTGTCTTGCGCCACAAATATCTCATAGTCATCATTAGGTTGAGAGTTTCCATCAGCATCACGAACCGTTTCTGGTGGAGGCTTGAGCGCACCTGTGAGCAGGCGTTCAAGACGATGACCACGAACTGTTAAAATGATTTGTTGTTTCTACAGTAGGAAATTCATTTCATCGAGCACTATGTTGACTTTGTTATTGGTGAACATCTTTCCACTCCTGGAGAACTCAGTTGAGTCACTACTTTGATCAGAGTTGTTGCTAGGCATTGTCAGTTGCCTGAATCACAAAAGAAGCAAGAACCAATAAAAGAACAGCGGAAACTAAGAAACCCCAAGATTATTGGCGATCGATACCATATAGAATAGTATGCAAAACTGAGAGAACTTTGAGAATTTTATTGAAAAATAAAGAATGAGAATACAACTTGATTTCTATGAAATTATGAATCATATGTAGGGTTTATATACAACATGAGAGATGCTCCAGCTCTATGATAATAAACTTTAACAGAACGTAGTTACCCTAAACTGACTAACCACCTGCTAATTGTTTTATTGATCATTAGTTAGCTCATTTATACTTAACAAGAACCTGATATTAGTACAACCGATCAGTCTTATTTTAACCTCCCAACACGGACTCTATGCTTTATATTGAAAAGAAAAGGACATTAAAACAACGAAAGCGACATCAAGCTTAAAGCATCTAAAATATTGAAACTGGTCTTATTAAATATACTTATTCTCTCCATTGACTTAGCCCCTTTAATTTTAAATTGCAATCAGTTGAATGGTAATAAAAAATAACAATATGTTCATTTGATTATCATTAAACCGTGTGCTATTGATTAAAAGAAAATAATACATAAAATTTATATGGATGCGAGTCACATGTTATGGACCAAGCTCAAACTCATTAGCTTTGACCTATTACTCTCGTCTGACTCAGAAGCAAATATATTTGGTTAATTGATAAAGTTAATCATTTTTATTTTCTCATATTTTTTTAAATTATGGCTTTTAAATTTACTAAGAACATTTTTTTTTTCGTTCCCTTTAAAAAGAATTACGATTAGAATTAAAATTTACAAAAAAAATCTCAAATAAAAATGGGATGCTGCTTTTAGGGACAAAAGAGATTCAAGAGCAGTGCCAGGTTTATTTGGGTTTTGGTAGGGGCTTTTGTCTCACACGTTAGAAATTTTTTATTTTTATTTTAATATTTAATTTTTTAAATTAATTAATTATGAATTTACCTTTTTACTTTTTTATCATTTATGTTTTGACTCTGAAAACTTAATTTTGGTTTCGTCTTTGTTTAGACGTAATTTGATATTTTTAGAGCTAACACACCCGATTTGTAGAACTAAACAATTATTGGCTTGTATCTTATGTTCTTTGAGACCATGGGCGGAGTCACATTGACAATTGGGATGACCGTTGACACTTCAATTTTTTTATATAATTTGTATATAAAAAATTTAAAATATATATAATTAACACATTTTTATAAATAAAATGGCATCCCTATAAATAATTAATTCCTTTTAAATAGCGCCTTAAAAAATTCTGATTCCGAAATCATTTGACTTTTACCTAGACCTTCATTTTGTTATACACTTTGTCTCTTGAGATCATTTAACATCTACCTCAGGCTTTAAACCTTTATCCCTGGTCTCCAGGTGACAAACCTCTATAAAAAAAAAATAAACCTCCAAAAGGTTATCATCTTCCTAAGTCTTTATCATTATCTTCCCATTGTTTCATTGAGTTTCCTTTTATTTTTCCTCATCTTTAAAACTGACTTAAATATTAGACCCAAGGACATTAAATGATGGAGCAATGCCAGTAATCGAAGGGCACATAAGAAAATCATTAACAAAATCAAATCGGCCAAATTATTCTAATAAAACAAACCACTAACCAGATTAATTTTGCAGAATGCTTAATGGACAATTGACCCACTCCAAAAAAGAAGAAGTTTTTTACTGTTATTTGTCGTCACTAAATAAACCTTCCATATATTTCACCACGTTACCGAAGTCTACATGAAATAGGATCAATTGTTCCATAAGCTTATTATCTATGATAAAAAAAAAATTATCTTATAAGGGACATAATCGTTTTACACATTTACGTGACCTTGAGTGAAAATTAAAAAATAGACCTTTATAGAACAAAAATATATATTCTATTATTTTGAACAATTAATTTAATATTTCGTTAATAAACCACTAACTTATTAAATTGTCACTAAAAAATATGTGAAATTATGAAAGTAGAGAGTGAGGCTTTGAGCAGTCGGTCAAACTATTCTCTTGTTAGACGCTAATGATAAGGGGATGGTAACAATTTGTGGGTTTTTAAAAAAATGATTTGTAAGAATATTTTAATTAAAAATTGTGAAATATATTTTTTAAAAATATTTGTTTCATATATCAAAATTGTAAAAAAAATATATATATATATTTGAAAGAATTAGCATATTTATTAGGAACCAAAAATAGGAAGAAGTGTGGAAGGAATCCAAAAATCCAAAGGGAAATAAGATATTTTGGGTTAAATTGTACGTTTGTAATAAGAAAGATAGCAGTATAAAATTAATATTTCGATGAACGCCATTTTCGGTGATTTCGTCGTAAATCAGAGTGAAAGAGAAAAACAAGGCCATATTCCACCAACTTTTCATTTATCTCTATTTTAATTGTTCCTCTGCACCTCGCTCGGATCTCAAATCGTCTATTCTAGCCTTCGTCGTCCCCTGTTTCAGGCTCTGGGCTCCCCTATCGAGATCCCTGAGCTTAATCTTTCTCCCCATCGTACGAATCTAGAATCTCCCCTTTACATGCCGATGTTCCGATTATTATTATCTGAATTATCTTGCTGTTCCCGATTTTGCAGTTGATTTCTGGATTACCCTTTTGTTGTGTCATACGAAACGACCATGGCAAACTTAGCGGATCAGCTAAAACTGGGAATCTCCCGCCAGTTTTCTACCGGGTCGTTAAATCGGAGTTTCAGCCGCCAGTTCACGCGGCAGGCGTCACTCGACCCTCGGAAGAACAACCAAAGGTTCAGCTTCGGGCGGCAATCGTCGCTCGACCCAATCAGGCGGAGTCCCGTCCATGATGAGATGGCGGTGCCGGAGAACCTTGACGCGACCATGCAGCTGCTGTTCATGGCGTGTAGAGGGGACGCCAGAGGAGTGGAGGATTTGTTGAATGAAGGCGTTGACGTTAATAGTATTGATTTGGATGGCCGTACTGCTTTGCACATCGCTGCTTGTGAAGGCCATGTTGAGGTTGTTAAGCTTCTTCTTGTTAGGAAGGCTAATATTGATGCCCGTGATCGTTGGGGCAGCACGGTACTCTTCTTCTTCTTCGTCTTCTTCTTCTTCCATTCCTTTTCTATTGTGGGGAATAAGATTTATTTTCATGTTCAGTTTTAATATAATTCATCTCTATTGGTTGGTTTTGTTAATAAAATTCATCGGTTTCGAACAAGGACATTCAATGATTTTGTGAAAGTTGGAAAAGTATCTGCTGCTTCAGGGATTTAAATTGCAGTTGCGGCTGCTTTTCCATATATAGCGCCCTGTATTGCAGTTGAGGACGTTATTTAAATCCCTGGCTTGGATTTGGAAAACTAAGATGAATAATTTAGGGAAAGAAAGGGGCAGATAAATGCGCTTAAGTTTGAGATTTAATGTCAGCCCAAAATTCTAATTCTAATTTTGACTTTAATTTCCTTGATGATACTGCGTATCACAGATTACCTATCAAATGCAGATTGATTTATGATGACGTGAATGCATATTGAGCATGTTAGTAAATTTATTTTTTATATGGGCAGGCAGCTGCGGATGCGAAGTACTATGGAAATATGGAGGTCTACAATTTTTTGAAGGCCCGTGGGGCTAAAGTTCCCGTATGACATTAAACTTTCTTCTTCAATCTAAATGTCATTTCTGCCTATGATTGCAATTTATGCTTGTATGACTATTCATAATTACATATATGCTATGTTATTAGAAAATCAGGAATACGCCAATGACAGTTTCTAATCCTCGAGAGGTTCCAGAGTACGAGCTTAATCCCTTGGAGCTTCAAGTTCGGAAATCTGATGGTATAACAAAGGTATGGTTCTCTTAACTTATTTATACTACGTTGATTCTTTTGGACATTCATGTATGGTCCAATGTTAAAGGTGGTCATGTTGATATGCTGATAATATCTTATGTTTCATGTATTCCGCTGTGAAAGGATTAGTCTACGATTCTTTTGCTGGATTTTAATCTCTTTTCTGTTCAGTTCCAATGTTAAAGCAATTTATACATTTGATGAAAGATTTCTACTCATTTACAATTGTTTATAAAAGCGCTAAGTTCTGACAGATAAGTGAGCATTTTTTCTTAATTGCTTTTTTTAAGCTCAATAGTGGCTTATTTGGCGTTATTTTGGATGTCACACGCATCCAAGATTTTCTTATAGTTTCTGCATTTTCATAATTTATTAAAACAATCTGTTATATTAAATTCTTGGCGGCAATCCATTTTAGATTGTCAAGACAGACTCGAGATTGAGGTTTTTCTTTAATTTTACGGTACAACTTGGAACATGTCAATCATATATAAAATGTTGACTTTCTTCATAATTTTACAAGAAGAAATGTATTTTACTCTCCATGATCTCCCTCAAATTTTCACCAAACTGTTGCTCCTTTGAGCAAACTTTTGTTGTAGCTGCAGATTTGCATCTTGATGAATTTGTATTTATCATCATTTCAAAGTTTAGATCTATCAGATTCTCTTTGTTCTTTTTATTTTCTTACACACACACACACACACACACACATATATCAATAGATTGTTAACATTTCATCAATCACTTGTCAGGGATCATATCAAGTTGCAAAATGGAATGGCACGAAGGTTGCTGTAAAGATACTAGACACGGAGAGCTATTCAGACCCCGAGACCATGTATGCACTTTCCTTGTATTCTTTTTGACGAGTTTTGACTCATGTGAATCAGCATACATATGTTGTTTCCTAATTGACATCAGTCATTTATACGTATGCTGTTACTCTGCACATTCCTTTGCTATGTACACTTTCTTGGTATTCAGTGTCACTCATGCATCATGCCGATATGAAGCAATAAATTTGTGTGTTTCTTATCATGTTTATGTCTAGAATTACTGGTATCCTTTTTTGCCACTTTATGCATTTTTATGGGCCATGTAAATAAGTTTGTATATGAATGTTTCAAAAGGTTGAGTAGAGCAATTGCACGCTTTCTAACATGTATATAACCTAAGAACCGGGTAAGAAACAAGCATGTTTGCTGATTTTCTTTCAGCAGATAAGTTCTGCGGTCTAAATTCCAATAAGAAGGAACAAAGGTATATTTGTTGGGAGCAGCACTAGCCTAATATAGCTCTAGTTCTGATAGAATATACTGAGCAAAGCTGTTGTAAAGCAACTTTCTAACAGCCTTGTACTGCCACTGGGTACTAGAGTGATTGGTGTGTACAATTTTGACGTTTTTTTTTTTACCAATTATGCACTTTCATTCATTCTTATCACTATCTTGTTTAAGTTTAATTAGGGAATATGTCTCTGAGTTCCTTCAATCATTTTTATCCGGTATAATGACACCAGATGTATTACATGCATTCGGTACAAATTTTGAGGACATGGTTAAGTAGATAATTTTTTTGTCTCAACTTCTATAGAGATTAGCACATACTTCATTTTGTTACTTTACATTTCTTGTTTTCTGAGAGCTGTATGATTTTTTCTAATTATTGTTAAAGGATGTCAAGATTTTTTTTTGTTTTCCAATTTTCTTGCCGAGCCTAATACAACCATATTCATATATATACATATGTGTCTATGTGTGTGTGCGCACACTTTTTAACAGAAATGATTTCAAGAATGAGCTAACTTTACTAGAAAAAGTTCGACATCCTAATGTGGTTCAATTTGTCGGAGCTGTTACACAAAATTTTCCCATGATGATTGTTTCTGAGTATCATTCGAAAGTAAGGATCTCTCTCTCTTCCCCCTATTCTTCTTCTTGTTGCTGCTTGCCCCTTGACTATCTTGCTTGTATTTATGTTCTGTTAATTTATTTTTTTAATCGATATTTACGCATGCTTCTGCGCAAAATAGTGATTGAAGAGAGACAACCATTTATAGAGAAAAAAAGAAAAGTGAGATGAATAAACAATTAAGGTTTCCCCATAGGCCTAAAAGTTATCTCCCGTATAGTTTAGGTGGTGTCGGAATTTAAAATGCATAAACAGAACAATTGACACTAGATAGTGGAAAAGATTAGGATGTATGTGCATTTTGTAACCAATATCACTGTATATTGCATCTGTGGTGCAATGAGGAATTGAGTTACGACTTATCCATTGCCTAGAGTGGCTCCCTAATTAATGAACTTAGCCTCACAACCATTTTCAGTTAGTTATTGATTCAACTTTGTTTTCTTTGTACTGCATTTCTACACTAGAGCTTTTGATATTTCAAAATTGCTGCACATAGTTTTACGCATACTTGAGATGGTATGTACTTCAAGCTTTTCCGGTATGGTTCCTTTATTTGGTTATTGAAATGTTTTATATGCCAAGATGTTCCATCAGCTTGGTTTGCTTTGTGTAGAGAAAGTATTTAGCGTTTCACTTACCACATTACGATTACTACGGTGATTATCCTTATTTTAGGGTGACCTGGGAAGCTACCTTCAAAAGAAAGGGCGTCTATCACCATCCAAAGTCTTAAGATTTGCTCTTGACATTGCCAGGCATGTTCTTTCTTTGAATTATACTACAATAATATTGTTTTTGTTATTGTCACTTTAATCACCATTAGTCCTATTTTGCTCCTAAGCCAAACTCAGATGTTAATGTTCTGAATATGCTCGTTCTTTTATTCTTTAATATCCTTTATTTAATACTGCATGAAACTGCTTCTAGTATTTTATTTCATCTGGTTATTCACTTTATTGACTGTTATTTTCTTGATATCAGGGGAATGAATTACCTTCATGAATGTAAACCGGAGCCAATTATTCACTGCAATTTAAGGACAAAGTAAGGCAACCACTGCAGAAGTTGATATAATTCTTGCAGAAATGGCAAGTGATAATTCTTTATTGTACGCAGTGTGATATGCTGTTCTTTAATATTTGAAATTTGGTAAGGTGCCAGAAACATTTTGATGGATAATGGAGGTCATTTGAAGGTAGCTGGATTCGGTTTGTTAAGATTGACAAGAATAGCACCTGACAAGGCAAAATTAGCAAATCCAAATTATCATTTTGATCCAAAAAGTATGTTTGTGACAAAAAAAGTATTCTTTCAGCTAATTGTAAAACTGTGACTAATAATTTGGTTTTTCTGATTGCAGATGTATATGCGGCACCTGAGCTTTATAAAAATTTGGTATTTGATCGAAGTGTTGATTCATATTCCTTCGGTGTCATTCTATACGAGGTATATGGTCTCTCAAAAGTTTGTTATCAACTGACACAAATGAAAGCTCCATTCTGACTGAAGACAGTTTAACTGCCTTCAATAGTTTCAATCCTTGTTTCTTGCTGACATCTTGCAGATAATGAATGTGATTTTCGTTTCTTTCTTTCTTTTTTACAAAGAATGGATGTTCACCTGCTTCCCACATTGTGATAATTTCTTCTGTAATTCTTTCTGTATGTGTGCGAGTTTGAGTGAGATTTATGAGAATGAGTAGTCAAGTTGGGGAACTTTGGTAGGGGGTTGAGGGAAGTAATTGTTCAGACAATTAAAGCTGCTTTTTTGTTCGATACAGTATTAACCACTTTTTTTCCGTTTTGTTCTTGTATGAATTTAGATGATCGAAGGGGTAGTGCCTTTTCATCCCAAACCTGCTGAAGAGATTGTGAGATTGATGTGTTTGGAAGAGAGAAGACCATCATTCAAGTCAAAATCAAAAAGTTATCCCCCCGACTTAAAAGAGTAAGTTTGGGGTTTGAGATGAAAACGTGTTTTCTGACCTCAAGTTAGGTTATTGAATTAATGACCGTGTTATGTTTGTTTGTATGGGTTGTTTTATGTTTCTTACACGTTTAATTGAAAAAAACTCAGTTGTGTGCATGTCTTCTTTTCAGAAGAACGAAGCACAGTGCATCCTATTCCTTATCTTGTACAGAAATATGCACATGCAAATACTCTAAGCTTTACTACGTTATAATGTATGAACAGGTTAATTGAAGAATGCTGGGCTAAAGAAAGTTTTGTTAGACCAACTTTTTCGGAGATCATTGTACGATTAGACAAAATAGTTGCCAACTGCTCAAAACAAGGGTGGTGGAAAGACGCTTTCAAGCTTCGATGGTATGCTTCTATTACCTATTTTCACCCGAAGACTGTATATATGTTACATATGAATGAAATATTGTTTACTGCTAAGGCTTTTTATTTGAGTTTGAGTTTATCTTTGGCCCCTTAAAATATTCAAGGCTGTTTCTGTGCTGGGTTTCTGATTAAGATGCCTTCTGGATTATTTACTATAGAAGCAAGTTTCGATATCATTTTTGTTTATCATACAAGAATAGTTAGGGGAGGGAGGTAGAAATCAGTTTGGTTTCAATATTGTGGATTGGAACTTCTATGACCAACTTCATTATGTGGGAGTTGAAGCCATGTAAATATCTGTAGACAACATTTCCATGCATGTGCTGATAGTAGTATCTTCTACATGAGAAGTTCAATTTGCAATAGACAAGATCGCACACACACACACACAATATATATATATATATATATATATTACATGCATACACACATTCACACACCTAGTTAACGAGCAAGGGTTGAATGGAGAAAACTTGTTGGCGTCTCGTTTTACCGAAGAGGGAGTTTGTTTCAAAATCAGGATATGACCTGATTTTGCTGATGATCTCTTGCTCTTACTTCCACGACCGAGTAGGCCAGCATAGGATACAGAAATTATCTTGCACTGAGAAAATGGAAGCACGCATTTAGTTTTTAACTGCATTAAATCCATAGACAAAGATTCCTTGGTGTGACTTACCTAAGTAAATGCTGTTATTCCATAATTCTCAAGTTTCCTTCATAATCTAATCAGTTATGTTCTACATCTGATTCTTTGCAGGAAATAAGGGGAGGGAAAACAGAAAATGGGATGAAGATATCGAGGGAATTTGATCTCGGGTTTTTGAAGCTTCATCATATTAAATATTGTAACATATAAAATCTTAGAAGCAAGGAAGTGAATTTCACTCTTTCTTTCTACCTTTCTTTTTTCAAGGAGCTGGAACAGTTCCTTCTTTATGTATGAATATTGCCGTGTGAAAAAATTGCCACGAATGGAAAATTACAAATGGAGAGAATTGACGCACTTATAATGGCATTTGGTGGCCTTGACAATAAAATTGTAGTTTTAGTTTTGAGAAATAAATGTTTGAGTTGCTTGTATAATGTTTTCAAATCTTATTGGAACTTCTGGTTTCTGCAAGTTTCTTTCTCTTTCTCTGGTTTTTGCCAGTTTCCTTTTGCTTTATCTCTGGTTATTGCCAGTCTCTCTTTTCTTCAAGATCTTTCTTTATGGCGATTGTTGCGGATGGTTTGGCTGGTCTTTCTTTGGTTGAGGATGAAGTGATTGTGGTCGAGGATGATTCAGTTTCGGAACAGAATCAAATTTCTTTTGCCAATTGTTTTGTTGGATCTTTCTTGACTTCAAATATGATAAATTTTCAGTCGATGCGTACTACACTAGCAAATGTTTGGCATCCGATTGGCGGTATTGTGATATTAGATTTGGGATCTGGGTGATATCTGTTTTGCCTTTATCTTCTAGTGGATGTGAAACAGATTAAGCAGGATGGACCTTGGTGCATTTCATTGGCAAAACAACTGGGAATTTCATTGGTGCATTTTTGGAATACGATTCTAAGGCTTTATCTCTAGATATTCGGGGTTCTATGCGTATCAGAGTCTATTTGAATGTTCATCAACCTTTGAAAAGACGAAAAAATTGCTTTTGCCGAACGGACAAAGTAATTTTGTTACTTTCCAATATGAAAAGTTAAAACTATTTTGTTACAGGTGTGGAAGGTTGGATATCGTGAGGGATTCTATTCTCTTCGAGTGCTTCAGGACCAAAAAGAGGTGGCTTTCCAGTGGGATGCTTCTTTAAAAGCTCCGATATACCGACGTAATATGCAATCAAGTCCTTGGCTACGTGACGAAGATGGTGGTCGGTCGCCTAGTTGATGGAACCAAATGAGCGTAAATTCAGGAGTTGAAAATCAATCTCTATCAGCTGCTAATATGGCGGCACAATCGTATCCAAATTTGAGGCTGGCTTATATGAATTCAAGGGGAAAATCTGTCTCAAAACTGAACCATGAGGAGAATGTTTTTCATGGCCCAACTTTGACTTTTGGTTGTGGTCTTGGGCTGCCATCTGGGCCCATGCTTCCCTAATTTGATACTAATATGGATATGGGTGAAGATGGAACTCCAATCACTAATTCATATGGACTAAAACGCCAGCGTCATTTCTCTGAGGTTTCTAGTAAAAAGGATTCTAATGAGATAACACATTCTCGATCGGCATGCCTAGATAAACAGGCCAGTCGGGGCCAATAAAGCTTCTTAGCTGGAACGTCCAAGGCTTGGGTAAGTCTCGAGCGAGAAAACGTCTCCAGGATACTCTGCGAGACGTAAATTCGTCTGTTATTTTTTTTATTGAGACTAAATTACGGACTTCTGAGATGATTAATGTTCATCGTAGATGAGGATATTTGCCTGGCGTTGAAGTTGGCTCTCGTGGTCGAAGCGGGGGTATTTGTCTTGCTTGAAAAGTTGATTGTGATGTAGCTCTACGTTCTTTTTCTGACCGCCACATAGATGTTATGATATCGAGGGATTCTGAGGGTAATTGTTGGCGGTTTACAGGGTTTTATGGGGCTCCAAAAGAACAGTTGAGAAATGATTCTTGGAATTTACTTCGTTATCTTGATGATAATCCTGAGGTACCATGGGTGGTAATGGGTGACTTTAAAGAAATCTTGTATAGCTCCGAGAAAGTATGGGGCGAATTCGAAGTCAGGGACAAATGGATGCTTTTCAAAATGCACCGGATGATTGCAGTCTTACTAACCTAGGGTACATAGGTCGCTGGTACACTTGGGAAAAGGGAAAATTCTCGACTACTAATATACGTGAACGGTTGAATAAAGAAGTGGGAAATAGTCCTTGGTGGAGTTTGTTCCCTATGTTTTCATTGACACACTTACTAGATTCTTTGTCTGATCATTGCCATCTATTACTGGACATGGGTATAGATCCTATTGGGATGTGGCATTCACATTTTAAATTTGAGGTAGCCTGGTTGGTTGAAGACAGTTGTGAACAGGAAGTCCAATGATTGTGGGCAGCTTCGACTGGTTTAGTTACGAACTGTTTACATGTTGTTAGTAAAGGGCTTGATTGTTGGTTCCGTAAGCTTCGTTGCTCGCGAAAGGTGACCACATCAACTTTTAATAAACGTATTGAAGCTTTGGCTGAACTCACACCTACAGATGATACACTGGAAGAGATCCTTGAAACTAGACTTGCGTTGAACTTAGAACTAGATAAATTAGAATTGTATTGGGAGCAGTGTGCTCGTGTGAACTGGTTGCGACATGGTGATTAGAATACTGCTTTTTTCCACCGTTTTGCATCCCAATGAAAGCGTTAGAACAAGATTTCTTTTCTGCATTCGAGACAAGGCACTCGCATGGAATCGGATATGGAAATTCACTCAATTGCAAGAGAATATTTTATGGATATATTTTGCTCCCAACAACTCATTGCTTTTGATCATATTTTGGAGGAAATTACATTGTGTATCTCTGATGAAGTCAATGCATCTTTGTTATCCCTTTTTTATAAGAGGGAGGTTTATGTTGCATTACAAGCAGTGGGTCCACTTAAAGCTGCGGGGGTTGATGGTTTAGGGGCAGTCTTTTACCAGCGGTTCTGGCACATATTAAGGGATGAGATTGCGGATTTTTGTATTGGTTTGTTGTCCGGAGCGTATGATGTGCATTCGGTCAAAAAACTCACATTGTTCTTATTCCTAAGGTGAGTGATCCTTCAAATATGACTCATTATCGTCCGATAAGCCTATGCAATGTTATTTTTAAGATTGCCTCGAAGATGCTAGTGAATCTCTTACAAAGGATTCTCGACATTTGTATTGATGAAAGTCAAAGTGCGTTCATTCCGGGTCGTTCAATAACAGATAATGTAATGGTAGCCTATGAAGTGTTGCATTCGTTTTAAAAGAATCAAACTGGACGAAAGGGTTTTTTTGCTTTAAAACTCGATATGAGTAAAGCATATGATCGAGTAGAATGGGGATTTGTGTTGGCTGTTATGAGGAGAATGTTCTTTGCGAATGATTGGCTCTCTTTAATTGAACGTTGCTTGACTTCAGTGTCCTACTCTGTCGTCATAAATGGGGTTGTTGGTGAACCTTTCTCTTCTTCTAGGGGACTGCGATAGGGGATCCATTAAGCCCTTATTTATTTCTATTTTGTAGTGAAGGTTTATCTACCCTAATTCGGCAAGCTCTTCGTAATGGACATCTTAGCGGTTTTTGTTTAAACATATGTGTACCAACGGTTACGCATCTCCTATTTGCCGACGATTGCCTCATCTTTGGGAAAGCCTCATCTGAAGAGCTTGCACATTTAAAAGATCTTCTTCATATCTATGCTGAGAGTTCTGGACAGTTAATCAATTTTGACAAATCGAGTTTATTTTTTTAACTAATGTCAATGACAATGATAGGGATATGATAAAACAAATACTTGGGGTGGAAAACACATCGAGCTTGGAGAAGTATTTAGGCCTTCCTCCACTAGTTCGCAGAAACAAAAGACAAGCTTTTAGCAGGCTTAGGGAAAAATGTCTCCGAAGGTGAACAATTAGAGTATTCGTCCATTGTCGCAGGGCGGGAAAGAAGTCTTTATCAAATCGGTTCTCCAAGCTATCCCTATTTATGCTATGAGTGTTTTTCTTCTGCCGAAAACATTTTGTAAGTCGCTAGAGGCTGTTATGGCTAAGTATTGGTGGCAAAATGGTCAAAATCAATGTGGTATCCACTGGTGTATTTGGGCTGATTTGTGTAAATTGAAGAAGGATGGTGGTCTAGGATTTCGAGACCTTATGAAGTTTAATGTCGCTTTGCTAGCCAAACAAGGTTGGTGCCTACTTATGAATCTGTCATCATTGGTGGGGCGTGTTTTTAGAGCGAAATACTATCCAGGTTCATCTTTTCTTACATCTCAGTTAGGGTCTCAACCGTCATATATTTGAAAGAGCATATGGAGTGCACGAGGATTGCTTGAAAGTGGCTTACATTGAAAAGTAGGGTCTGGCACCTCTATAAATGTTTGGAAAGATTTTTGGCTGCCTACTTCTCCTCCTCAACGAATATCTCTCGTGCCTGTTGATAATGTTGTAATGGTTGCTGATCTAATTCTCCCTGGTACAAGTCGTTGGAATACGAATTTAGTGAGGGAGGTTTTTTTCGAGGAAGAAAGCTGATAAAGTTTTATCTATTCCCTTGTTTCGGTTCCATTATGAGGATTGTCGTGTATGGAGTGAAGAATCATCGGGAGTTTATTCCGTGCGCAGTGGTTATAGGGCCATTTTGGGTCCATGTAATACATCCCAATCAGAAAAGGTCCTCTATAGAACGATTTGGTCGGTCGAATGCCCCTCTAAAGTTAAATTGTAGGTATGGAAATTTACTCAAAATTTCGTTCCTACCAAGGCAAACCTATGTTTTAAGAGAATTCTACATGATTCTATTTTCCCTTTATGTCATACTATTTCGGAGGATATCCTACATGTCATAAGAGATTGTCAAAGGGCACAAAAGGTCTAGATTAGTTTGGGTTATTTTTGGCCTAATACAGTGTCACAATTAACATTAAAAGAGTAGTTGTCCTGAATCTTTGCTAACAACTCACGCGACAAATATACATAAATTTTAATCACTCTAGGCATTATGGTTTTCTCGCAACGGGTATGTACATGAAAACATTAATCAACGGAATGAGGAAATTGTGATATATATTCGATCCTACTGTAATGAGTTGAGGACATTACTAGTACGACTCTATGTGTTACCTCCAGCACGCTAACAAATTTAGATACCACCTCAGACACCATTTGTAAAAGTCAATTTCGACACCAAATTTAACTCAGAAACAAAAAAAAAAAAACTCTTGGTCAGGTGTAGTAATTCAGGATATGGAAGGACAAGTCTTAGGTGCATGTCGCCAGAAAGCTTACTGGATTCAATCGGCGTTTGTAGCTGAGGCTACAACCTTAATTTACACGATTTCCTTGGCAATCGACTTGGGTTTTTCTTCTGTTATCTTTGAAGAAGATTCTCTGTATGTGATTAAGAAGATGAATTCTTCATAATCGGATATGTCGATCTTGAGCGCGTTGATCTGGGAGGCAAAAAATCTCGCCCAATCGTTACATGCAACTCGTTTCCTTTTTATTCCTCGTAACGAAAATAAGGTAGCTCACGCTTTAACTGCGGAGTCTTCCTGAGATGCTATGGACTCTTTCTGGGTGGAAGAAATTCTTTCATCTGTTGAATGTTTCGCGATGGCTGTCAACATGCCCTTGATTCACCTTAGGTTTCTCACTTCAGCTTTTTAGTTTTATCTGTGTTTTGCTACTTGATCTTTTAGAATTTTTCACTCCTATATGCACTCTGAAACCTTCTGTTTATCTTTGATTTTTTTAAGAGAAGATGAAGTGTCATTTGTGTTTGATTTTTTTTGATGTTTTTGTATCGTTTAGGCTATCACTGGTTTTGTTTTTTTATCATTGTAGACATGGGTTCTAGGGACATTGATTGCTTAAGTTTTTTGTGTTTAATAAAAACGACCGACAATTATCTTTCAAAAAAAATCTTATAAAACTGATGTGACTCTAATTAAACCAATTGTTACTTGTTTAGGTGATATTATATTGATAAAAAGAGAGTAGAATTCAAGTTAAATTGTAGTGGTGGGCAGGGGTGTGTATAAAGATTTGATCCGTTGATCTGATTCGAAATTTTAGATATTTGATCCGTTTTTTATTTTTTAAATAATTCGGATTAGATATTCAAAAATTTCAGATCGGATATAGATATTTATTTCACATTCGGATTGGTTATTCGAATATTCGAAAATTTGAAAAATTCAATTATATATATATATATATGAATTTTGCAATATTCTATATTTTTCTTAGTTATATATGAAAAATTAAAATTTTCATGGATACAAATTTTGTTATATTCAATAATTTGTTGCTTGTTATATTCGAAAATTTAAAATATCTATAGATATGACTGTCAAATTTAAAAAAAATACTTACATCAACTCATAATTCGAATATCCGAATATCCAATCTAAAAATCTAATATTGGTGAAGGTTAAGAAAAGGACAATGTCAGAATTACGGGAGGGGATAATACATAAAAATTTAAAAGTATGACTACAAATTCATCATTTATCAATTTTAAATATATGTATATAATTAATTAAAAGGTAAAAAGAATTTGTTGCGTTGGGGACAAGTGCCCTTCCCAATTACAACATACATCTGTCATTGATAATTAGAATAAAGTTTATTCGACGGAAGGAATGTAACTGTAATTAGTCATGATAATAGGTATTTAATTTTGTCTGTAAATTAGAGGGTAGCTTTCAAGATCGTTTCACTTCTTGCCAACTTCTCTTCGAAATTATTATTTTTTAAAAATTATTGTAGTTTCACTCAAACTCGGAAGGAAATTATATTAGATGCGGTTTGAAAATTCATTTTACCATTTACAATAAAATATGCTGTAACTTTCTTTCTTTTTTGAAAGTTGTAATATTCAATATATGCCCAGCAAACATACACATGGATTGGTGCCTCGTTAAAAAACCTCCCTAAACCTAGTTGGAGGAAAAAAAATGCACCGAATCCATGTTATACACAGTTTTCTTGCCCAGTTCAGCAATACAACAATTTGCAAGATAATACACCAAACACTATGCTTCCAGTGCTCAAATAGTGAAAATAACTTTCATAAAAATCGACCATTGCCACTTAGATCCACTCAATACGCCAAAATTAGCAATCACACCCTTCTTGTTTGTGGCCAAGGAATACAATCGAGGGAAGGCATCTTGTAAGGGTAGGTTTCCTAGCCACTTATCAGACCAAAACTCAATGTTACAATCGAGGAAAGGCATCTTGTAAGGAATATGCTGTAACTTTCATAAAAAAAAATGTTGCAACTTTTTATATTAAATTGAATTCTTTTATTAAAAAAACCTTATAATTAACATAGTAAAAAAATCTTGTTGAGAGTAAAATTAATCCTAATCCAATCCAACTTCAACTTCAACAGTTTTTAGAAGACCAAAAGTTCAAAATATAGCCTAGAAAATGTTAAATTTTTAATTTTTCATGCTCACGCAAAATACCACTCGTCAATCCATATGGCATGACCCTCCAATATTTATACATAGGATATGATCCACGTACATAATATAAGATTTTAAGTTTTAATTTTTATTAACGTTGGATAAGTGAAATGGATGAATGAGATTAACTCTTTATTTTATTTTACAAGTGATAATATTCACATGTTTTATCGTTAATCGCAACCATGCATTTCACATTTGAGCCGGTGGAAGCCTTGCCCCCTCCCCAAATTTGACATTTCACATTTAGTCTTTTAAAAATTATAATTTGACCCCTTCAAAAAAGTTAAAAAATATTATTATATTTTAAAAAGTTTAAATAATTTTAATGAAATTCCCTCCTAAATTTTTATGAAAAATTTAATTAAACCCCTAAATTTTTTAAATTAAACCCTTCAAAAACTGTAAAAAAATTAATTTAAATTTTCAAAACTTTTTAAAAAATTTAAATATGCCCCTTAAACTGGATTGGTCCGCTGTTGCTCATAAAAATAGATTTTACCCATATTTAAAGGTGAATTATGTTTTAAGTTTTATAATTTCTAAGTAGTAATAATAATTGTTATAATATTTAAGTTTTATTTGTACATGTTAATATTTAATTTTATGATTGTGTGGGTGTGGCCGATGGTACACATATTCGTATTAAGATTATTTCAAAAGAAGCTCTAAGACGTAAAGGAAAAAATATATTAGCACAAAATGTATAATAATTAAAGAGGCTTTAACCGGAGGAGATAAACTTATCATTCCTAAAGGTAACATTAATTTCAAATAAATTGTTTAAATTATATTGTAGGATTTGTATTAAGTTAATTTTGTTTAGATAGAACAGTATTTCTTAGTGAATGTGTGTTTTATGATAAGAAATGGACTTATTGCATCATTTAGATGATTTGAAGGAGTATTATGCATAGGGATGTAAAAACAGGTCAACAGTTGGGTTTCAGGTCGGGCTCTGTTAGGTCGGGTCAAATCGGTTACAGGTTATTTTAGGTCGTTTTTGTTTTGACTCGATTCGGTTCGGGTTCGGGTTCATTTCGGGTCGGGTTCATTTCAGGTCGGGTTCATTTCAGGCCGGGTTCAATTCAGGTCGGGTTCATTTCGAGTCGGATTCATTTCAGGTCGGTTCATTTCAGGTCGGGCCAAAACGGTTAATTGACGGGTTAATTTCGGTTCGGGTTGATTTCAGGTCGGTTTCGTTTCAGGTCGGGTTCATTTCAGGCCGGTTTCGTTTCAGGTCGGGTTCATTTCAGTTCGGGTAATTTCAGGTCGGTTTTCTTTCAGGTCGGGTTCATTTCAGTTCGGGTAATTTCAGGTCGGGTTCATTCGGGTTTATGGTTTATTGTGTAGGGATTAGGATTTAACATACATAATATTAATATATTATACGTACATACATATAGGAAGTATGGTTTAGTGTTTTGGGGTTTATGGTTTAAGGTTTGGTGGTAGGGGTAAGGTTTAGGGTTTATATATTGGTACATACATACATATATACTTACGTACATTATATATATGTTTATATGGTTTAGAGTTTAGGGTTTAGGGTTTAGGTCTTAAGGTTTATGGTTCATAAATTGATATATACATACTTACATGCATTATATATACATACATATATGGATTATGGTTTTTATTTTAAGGGTTTAGTGTTTGTGGTTTAGGGTTAAGGGTTTAGTGTTTCACGTTCCTACATACATTAAACCCTAAACACTACACCATAAAGGTAAACTTAGTTCATTAATAATAAAACCTAAACCCTAATTCAAAATATTAAACTAAAACAAAACCCTAAACTAATAAAAAGAAACCCTAAACCCATAAAAACCTTAAACTAGAACCGATAAAATCAAAACCATAAATCAAAACACTAAACATTAAGCCATGAACCCTAAACCCTAAAGATGAGCTTAGTTTAATAAAAATAAAACTTTTATTCGAAACACTAACCCTAAACCCTTAAACCTTAAACCTTTAAACCATAAACATGTAAACACTAAACCCTAAACCTAAAAATTAAATACTAAACCCTAAAACCATAAACAATTAAATCAAAACCCTAATTTAAAACCATAAAACAAAACACTAAATAAACCCCTTAAACCCTAAAAACAACACATATTAACCATAAATTATAAATCCTAAACCCTAGATTAAAACCTTAAACCCGAAAATGAAACCCTAAATCAAAACCTCAAGCTTAGTTCATTAATATATGTAGGTGTATTAGGGTTTATGGTTTAGTATATGTTAATGTATATATGTATATACATTAATATGTATATATGTATATTCATTAATATATATATATATATATTTATATTAATACATATATATACACACATAAATTCACATATATATATAGTATGTACGTATTAAGGTTTATGGTTTATAATGTAAGTTTTAGTATGTATATATATATATATGTATGTGTATTAGGGTTTAGGGTTTAGTTATTAAATGTTTAATTATTAAATGATTTTATAAAGGAGGATCTAATTAAAAAAGAACCTAAACCTAAAGGTACAAAGAAACTAAATTAAAATTAGGACTAAATTGAATCAAAGTAAAACTAAAGAAATAAAAAAGACCTAAACTAACAATGACCTAAAGTGCAATTAACCCCTAATAAAATGGGTGGGATTTTTCCCTCCATCTGTTTACTTATTTTTCCCTCCATTTATTTTACCAATTATTTTCTTGTGCATCAATTAACCCCGTTAGATTGGTGATCATTTGGTAGAGATCCGTGTGGTTTTGAATGAACCAATGAAAAGCGAGATTGGGTTATTTGGAATAAATTGGCCGCCATTTACAATTTTTTTAGTTTCCCGCTTCTTCTAATTTTTTGAAATTTGGAATTAGAAGAGCGTGTTTTTTGTAAATTAAAAATTGCTAATGCAACAAAATTTAAGGTTTTTTCTTAATTTAATCTAAAAACTGTTATAAATATTTATCTATGTGAATGTCTATGATGATAAGGACTTTATCAAGGAGATTTGATTTACTTTTATTAGCAACATAAATTTGTGTAAAATAATTAAAATTGCGGTATTATAATATAACTATGAATTTAAAATATTAATTTAATATAAGTATAAAGATGAAAAATTCACAAGTTTTCACAAGTTTTGCAAGCATGTTAATTAAGTATAAAGATTTAATTTAATATAAGTATAAATATTTAGTTTAATAATGTTTATTCATTCAACTTAAGTTAATTAAGTATAAAAAGTTATCTTTCAAGTTATTTTAAAATAAAAGTTAAGTTAATTAGAAAGACAATTTGATTTAATAATGTTTATTCATTCAACTTAAAATGAATGCAAGTTAATTAAATTTATTTTTAATCTTAAGTTAAGTTAATATTATTTATTATTAATTTAGCATTAATTTATTCATATTATTTATTGTTAACTTAAAATATTGTTTTTATTATTTTTAATTAAAGTTATCTTTTAATTAAAGATAATTTATTACCGCTTGATATTTATTCATTCAATTTATCTTTTAATTAAAGTTAAGTTAGTTAATTTATTAATACTTGACATTATTACTAAATATAAAAAATTAATTATTATTTTTAATTGATTTTAAAATTTTAAATTCATTAAATATAACTTCTTCAAATGTCAGATAATTATCATTATCAGCAAATCAAATAACAATATCAATTCATGTCAATATCAGTTCAGGTCAAGAATAGTTCAGGTCAAGAACAGTTCAGGTCAATATCAGGTCGGGTTCAAAACAGGTCGGGTTCAAAACAGGCCGGGTTCAAAACAGGCCGGGTTCAAAACAGGTCGGGTTCAAAACAGGTTGGTTTCAAAACAGGTCGAGTCCAAACGGGTCGGGTTAAATCGGTTATCTGGCAGGTTAGTCTCGGGTTCGGGTTCGTTTCGGTCGGGTGCAGGTCGGGTTCGGTTACTACAGTAACAAGTCAAATTCGGGTTCGGGTTCACTTCGGTCGGGTGCAGTTCGGGTTCGGTTTCTACAGTAACAGATCAAATTTGGGTTCGGGTTCGTTTCGGTCAGGTGCAGGTCGGGTTCGGGCCATTAAATTCTCGGGTCAAACCAGGTTCTGACTCGATCGAGTTTCAGGCAGGTTACCAGGTCGGGTCAGTTTTTCACACCCCTAATTATGCAGACAATTTTAAAATGTTGAAGTATTATTCAATCATCGTCACTCTTCATTGAGAAATGTGATTGAAAGAATATTTGGAGTGTTAAAAAATGTGTTGTCATAATTTCAAGAACGATAAAATCATTTTACTCCGTTGATACAATGACAAATATAATTTTAATATGTTGATTTTTTTATCAAAGAGATAAGTTCCATTTCACGCAACTTACAAGTACAACCGCAAAGGAGGGGGCAAGTTAGGTCCCCAGAGGGTTTGACACTGAATGCTTCTAGTGAATTTGGCTAGGCAATCCGCAGCCTAATTATAAGATCGGGGGACAAAGGAAAAAGAGCAAGAAACAAAGGATTTAGTTTGAGATCTAATATCCTCTTCCACTGCTGAGGATACCCAATAAGAGAGGGAACCCGAACAGAGCCTTCCAATAACGTCTTGATAGTCGGCCTCGAAGATAATATTCGAGAAGACATTCATGAGAGCCAGAGAGATACCAATCCTGATAGCAAAAACTTCTACCACCGCTACAGATGGAGCTGTTGCTAGTGCGGATAATCCTTGAATAAAAGATCCCGAGCTATCGCGTGCAATAGCCGCCACCGAAGCCTTTCCTGTTTGGCAGTCAAAGGCGGCATCACAATTGATCTTAACCATATTGTGAGGGTGAGGGGACCATGATCTCGGTTCCTTAGGTAGTTGAAGCTTCTCTGGGGGGCAAGCCATTGTAGCATGTGAGAATTCCTTGAAATTCCATTCAGCACGAAACCACACGTCCCAAGGGAGATCTTTCCTTCCTTCAAAACCCATGCGTTCCTCGACTTCCAAATTACCCAAAGGAGAAAGGCAATAAGAGCATAACCTTCTTCAAAGTTCCCCAGTTTGCGAAATTCATTAACCTTAATCCACCATTTAGGAAAATCGGGAAAACCAAAAACGGAAGACAAGTAATTGAAGCTTGATGCCTTCTAGACCGCTTGTGCAAACGAGCAGAAAAAAAGGAGATGTTCAATGGATTCCTTCTGTTCTCCGCACCTAGGACAACGATCAGAGTCCTGGAATTTTCCATGAAAACGAGCCACAAGGGTGCTTTTGGAGGGCACTATATTATGGCAGAGCTTCTAGAGAAAGGAACGGACTTTGGACGGTACCTTCACGTCCCAAATGGAATTCCATAAGGCTTTGTTATCACCCGGGGAATAGCTAGAGGAAGGTTCCAAAGAGGATCTAAGATTCTTCTTAATGAATCGATACCCCGACTTAGCCGAGTATTCCCCATTCTTCGTTCCCGCCCATATGAGGGTATCTTTGACACATGGTCCTCCTATTGGAATAGTCAAGATCGTGTTGGCCTCATCTGGTGCGAAAAGACCCTCAATTCTGGGTTGGTCCCAAGATCTTTGATCCAAATTCATGAGACTGCAAACGGAGGGATAGGGGTGGCCGGGTGGAGGCTGAGTGGTAGTCTTGAACCTTTGTAATTTTGGAACCCAGTTATCATTCCATGTCGAAATACTCCTACCATTTCTGACACGACATAAGGAACCCTCCCTGCTAACTCTAATCCCCTCCCTTATACATGTCTAGGCCCAGGAAGGATTGGTGCTCTTGAGGGCATCAAAAATGTTTCTGTTCGGATAATAGATACCACGGAGAGTCTGAGCCAGAAGAGAATATGGATGCTTTAGCAATTTCCATGCCACTTTCGCGATTAGAGCTCTGTTAAAAGTTCTAAGATTCCGGAAACCTAGGCCCCCTTGTCCTTCGGACGACAAAGGTCTTTCCAATTTATCCAATGAATGATTTTCTCCTTGTTTCCACAGTTGTTCCACCAAAACTTTGCCACAAGCGAGCTGAGCTCGTCACAAAAGGTGATAGGTAGGAGAAAACATCGTATGACGTAAGTAGGAATTGCCTGAGTGACAACCTTAATGAGAACTTCCTTCTCAGCCTGATTTAAAATTTAGCTCTCCATCCCATGAGCATGTTCTGGACCCGTTCCTTGATGAACGCCAAGGCCTCTTTTTCCCCCCAAAAAAAGAGGGTAGACCAAGATATTTATTATCCTTCTCCATTGGTCAGAAGCCTAGAACATTGGAAAGGTGAAGCCTGGGGTTGTTGCTAACATTAGGGGAGAAACCAACCGAGGATTTGTGAAAGTTGACCGTCTTACCTGTAGAATGTTGGAAAAGATTAAGGATTCGAAGGACATCTTCACAGTTTTATGTATTCGCCCCAGAGAACATAAGGCAATCATCGGCGAACAACATGTGACTTAGGACCGGGCACCATCTTTTAATTCTATGGCATTCAAATCTGGCCATCTCGACCTCCTTTTCCAAAATCCATGACAGGATACTTGAGATAAATGTAAATAAGAAAGGGGACAGCGGGTTACCTTGTCTCAAGCCCCTTCTAGCAGAAAAGTCACAAACTTTCTCCCCATTTAAGACTAGGGAGAAGGAGGTGGATGAAACACATTCCATAACTCTGGCAACCCACCAATCACAGAAACCAATATGTTCATGAAAAAGCGTAGAAGATCCCAATCCACTTTATCGTAGGCTTTCTCAAGGTCAATTTTCAGAGATATAATCCCCTTATTCCCTTTTTTTGCCCGTTTGATTGCATGGAAAGCCTCAATTGCGAGAATAATGTTATCGTGGATAGATCTGTCTTGCACAAAAGCTAACTGATAGTGAGGGATGATATTTGGGAGAAACTTTTTTAGTCTTGTCGCCATGATCTTAGTAATGACTTTAAGCGAAAAATCACAAAGACTGGTCGATCTAAAGTGGGAGACTTCAGATGGGGTTGGTTTCTTAGGAATAAGAACAATATTAGCTTTGTTAATCCCATAGTCCAGAACTCCCTCACTGAAAAAGGTAGAAACCATCCCAATGAGATCACCTTTAATAGTTTCCCAGAAAGCTTGGTAGAAACTTCCAAGGAAGCCGTCAGGCCCAGGCGCCTTAGTCGCTCCCATATCAAAGACTGCATTCTTTATCTCCTCTTCAGACACTTTTTTACTCAGCTTAGAATTCATCTCCCCAGTTACCAATTGAGGAATATACTCCCTGAGATCTTGGAAATCAATAGAGTGATCTTTGGAGAACAATTTTTGGAAATGTTGCTGCAAGTGACTAGCAATATCCGCAGGTTCCTTCATCCATACTTCGTCATCTCTTTTCAATCTGACAATGGAATTGGTTCTTCAATGTTGGATGATTGTTGCGTGAAAAAATTTAGTATTCTTGTCTCCCCATTTTAGCTAGTTGACCCTGGAGCGTTAATGCCAATACCTCTCCTCTCTCTCCCATTCAGAATCAAGCTCCTTCTTCATTTGTTTATACTCTTCCAGCTCTGAACTAGTGAGCTTCCTCCCCTGGAGTTGTTTAATCCTGGTAATCTACATCATCTTCTTTTCATTGTTCTACTTAGTCTTCGTTTTACTCTACCTTATAAGAGCTTTTCTGGTGCTTCTAATTTTCCTCCCAAAGTTAAAGACGGTTCTCTCAACGGAAGGTGCTTGCCAACCACCAAAGACTATTTAGGAGCAATCATCTTCCAAAAGCTATTTGTTTTCAAATTTGAAGTCCTTCTTGTATTTCCTGGAGAGACCCTTAGTGAGCAAGATAATAGGGACATGGTCGGAGGCAATAGTGATATCCATTAACCCTAAAGCTTTTGGGAAAGCCATGCTTCATTCAGCGGAACACAAAACGTGGTCCAATTTCTCAAGGATAGAATTGTCACCACTTCTTTGGTTGAACCAAGTGAAGTTGCCCCCCTTAATTGGTAGTTCAATTAGACCTGATGAGTCAACAAAGTCAAAGAAACATTTAGCCTCATCGGGATTGAAAGATTTTCCCCTTCCTTTTCCTCTTGTCTAATTACCGCATTGGAGTCCCCATAATAAGCCATCTATCATTTGGTGATCTTCGAAGCTGAGTTAACCCTTCCCAAAACGCTTGCCTTTCATCTTTGTACGGAGAACCGTAAATAAAGGTTCCAAACCATTCATCTCCATCATGAAAGACCACTTTCGTGTCAATAAAATTTTTGTAATGTTTGAGGATATTGATGCTTACGTCATCTGTCTACCAAAGGGCAAGCCCGCCCGCTATTCCTCTTGGCTCCACATAGAACGATGATTTCATTTTCATCTTCATTTTGATTTTCTCTAGATATCTCTTCTTTTTCTTAGTTTCACTGAGGAAAATAATAGCCGGTCTATGCTTTGTCACAGAATTATAGAGGGATCTAACAATTTCTCTGTTCCCCAAACCACGCACGTTCCAAGCCAAAATAAACATATTTTAAATTACAAAGCTCGCGCAAAACGAGAAACTAGGCACATAAGAATCGGTGATCTATCGAGCAACACAGGGACACGAACCAATGAACAACAAGAGCAAAAACCATAACGGTCAACCAGATCGGAAGGGAAAAAACTCGATCATACAGAGTGTCATAGGCCAATAAAAGAGTTACAACATATCCAGAAACATGTATACAAGCCTATCATATAACAACGAACCATCACCAAAATTAGGAGGCAGGCAAGAACGAGCAAAACTGATAAAGTTATCTTAAAAATCAGAGCAAAACATAGAAGGGATCGCAAATACAATCCTCGGAAAATTCAATCAATCGACCAAATACAAATCCGACAACCATAGAAAAACAAAAGAGGCAGAAAAGCAACTCTAGAAACTAGTGAGATGACTGATACAACAATATACTGTGAAAAAGAAGGTGGTAATCCACAAGAAAACGAGAGATGGCGAGGGACTGAGAAAGTGGACCAGATAACAAGGATTCACCGAAAGGGGAAAAAGATAAGAGAACAAATTACCGGTGGCCAAAAATGAAGCCAGGGCGATCTTCGGCGGTCGAAAACGCACCTTAAAACTTCGATTTATTAACATCCGATGAAATGGGTTTAAAGAAGTGATTTCGGCATGGCCCTGTGGCGGAAGACAAACCACGACCTCCACTCAATATTTCTCTGCCGCCGCAGCCCCTTGGAGCAATCCACCAGCCGCCGTCGTTCACTACTAGGTTCCAGCAAACCAATGGCCTATTGACGGGGACAAAGCCACACATACTTAAGGACCAAGCAATAATGCTAGGACAAAGAATCAAAGCAAACCGTCTGAGGCTCGAGGGCTTTGGCGAGAGGAAAATTAGGGGCGCGTTCCATGGTAATTTTAATATGTTGAATTTTGTATAACTATTTGATAGATGTTGATCTTGTTCATGAGTTAATGACTAGAATTTAACATATTCACGAGATTAAGGCTTATACTAATAGTGGCGATAAAAATACTAGGATAGAAGTCACTTTAAGTAACAACATATCTATTACAATGTGGCAAGATTCTATTTTAGAAAGAAGATGAGTTTTATACATGATTTTATTTTGAGAGACCCGGATTTAATCGCTTTATTTTGAAGGTATGTGTGCATTATCAAAAGATTAATAATATGTATGAACATATACTAACTTGTAATCATCTTTATACTATTAAAAAATCATGGTTTTAAAATTTATTTTATGTATGTCATTTTCTTTTTTTCTTTTTTTTCATTTATAAAAAATGTTTTATTATAATTTAGTTTGAATTTATAATTTGTATAAGTTTTTCTCTATCGCTCACTTACATATCAATACGTTTCTTGGTTTCATTATGTTTATCACGACCACGGATCAAATATGCAATATATATTTTATAACAATTTTATTTATTATTTTTATAAACCTTTTTATTACAAACCTTTTTTTTCATTAATTTGTTGTAATACGATTTTAAAGTAAAATAATTTTTAATTTTTTAATTAAGTATCTCAATAAAAATTGTCAGTAAAAGAAATATAAGAATAAGACTATAATGCTAAAGTTATTACATTTTAAATTTTCTTTCCTTTCCTATTACTTTTTTTATTGTACCAAACAATGAAAAAATAAAAAAATAAAAACTTATTTTACTTTTAATTTTCCTTCAACACCAATGAAAAGAATGGCCATGTTTTATAAATAAAGGTTTGGACAAAAATTAGAAGTTTAAGGTATAATTAGAGGTTTGGCCATTCAAATCCGCTAATATTGTTATTTGGTGAACAACGGATTGAAAGAGTGGATTGGGGTGAAACCACTAATTTAAAAAAAAAAACTCATAATATGAGTTTTTGAGATTAGGAGTTTGATATTAGAGTTGTAAAGAATCTTTTACCCTTACCAGTTACCAAAAATCTCAAAATAACCTAAATTAAATATTTTCTCACCTTATTTATAAGCTAATCATATTTATTTTTTCTTTTTGTTATCACATATTTATATGTGTATTTAAATTTGTTAATTAATTACATTATATTAAAATAATTATATAAATAATAAACTAATATATAAATCATTCGAATATGTTTAGAAAAGTTATATTAAAAATAATTTTATAGATCTAATTAATATTAATTAGATACAAAATATTGATAACTAATAAAATATCCAAACAAGTATTGAATATAATCATGTTCTTATATGTCATTTTGTTTGTTTAAATAATCTAACAACTATCAGTTAATTTTACCAAAAACTTTTATACAATCAGCTAATACAATCCGCTAGTCAAATCAGCTAATGCAATCAGCTATCAGCTAATGTGATCCGCTATCAGCTATCCGTTAATTACAAAACAGGGCCAATATATATATATATATATATATATATATATATATATATATATATATATATATATATTATGTTTTCATTTTTCTACCCCTCCAATTTTCAGTCATTCAATTTTTTTTATTTGTACGAAACAAAACTCAAAGGTTTAATTGAACCATTGTTTTTAAATGGCCTAAATACATATTTGGTACATGAAAACGATATTGTCTTTCAAGTTAGTGACTAAATTTCTTGCTTCCAAGTTTGTGGTATCTATAGAATTTTTTTCTCAAGGTAGTACCCGAACTTTAATTTCATCCACTATTTTAATACTTTTATTAGCAGTTTTAGTCCCCAAAACTTATACATTCTATCAATTTGGTCACAATTTAAAATAATTCAATAAATTTAACCCATTCATATTTGAAAATTTCATCAATTTAGTATTTTTGTGATACTGTCAAACCAAGAAAGTCTATCAGTTCAAAGAATCATTTGAGTAATTGCATTCTATCATAAAGCAACAAGTTATTATTAAACTTTTATTATACAAGAAAAGTAATATAACATTTCTGGAAGAAAACAAACAATTTAAGAGAATAACAAATAGTATTTCAAATTAAAACAAATTTGATAGAATGCGTAAGTTTTAGTACCAATTTGGAAGAAAGTACCTAGTCAAGGTACTAACTTGGGAGAAAAATTTCTGTAAGTATCAATTTGGGAGAAAAATTCTTTAGGTTCCAGTTTGGGAGAAACTAATAGTTTAAATATCAAATTGGGAGAAAAATTATTTAGGCATCAATTGAGAGAAGATACATAGCTCATATACCAAACATATATTTAAGCCTTTTTAAATGAAAAAAAAAAAGTTATCTTTAAACTTTTTAACGGGTAAATTACAAAAATCATCACTAAAGTTTGCTCTTTGACCTATTTTAATCATTAAACTTTCAAAATGATTAATTTACTTATTGAACATTATACATTGACCTATTTTGGTCACTCAATATTATTTTATTAATATTGGCTTGACATATTTTATTGTTATTAAATATAAAAATTAATATAAAATAAAAATAAAATACTTTTATTAATATTTAATTATAAAAATATACTTTTCCCGCCAACATTTCATCCCTACTTATAACCACTCTCCTTCCACCGCCTCCTACCGTCATCACCTCCTCTTCATCGACGTTCTGACGCGTTGCTTTCTCCACCTCCGTTTTTTTCTCCCTCAACCTCCTCGTCATTATTTTCTCTGTTTTCACCAGCAGCTCATGAAAGTGCCTATTTTTTTTCTCCGCTACGGTACGACATAATTATTTTCCCTATAATAAAAATAAATAACAAACAAAACCACAAAAATATGTTACCATTTCCCTGAACATAAAATCAACGAGAACCCAATTGAAAGAAAAAGATAAGAAGGTAGCTAGGCTTGAAGAAATTGGTCCAATTCTTCTCTCTGGCGTTTGATTTGAGTACCCAAATCACATGATACTATGGACAAAAAAGAAGTGGAGCTGGAAACAAGATTTTGTTGTTGATGTTGCTGGTTTTAAAAATTTGGATTTTGACTTTGTTGTTGGTCGCCGAAAGACAACCGAAGGCCAATGGAGACGACATTAGGTTGGTGGAGGTAGGAAAGCTCTATCTACTGCGGCGGTTGTATTTGCAAAGAAAACTAATTGAATGGTGTTGTTGTCATCGGCGCCCCTATTATAACTTCCCTTCCTCTTTTCCTCGGATTGATATTGTTGTTGTTGCTTCCATTGTTGAAGAACACATGAGATTGATCAAGAAAATCTCCTCATGCTTGTTGCTGCAATGGAAATCCATGCCCATCCTGTCCACCTCTGAAAAACAAGAAAGAACTTATCTAATAGAGCTAAAAAATCTCATACATAGTTGCTCGACCTTTTTATGACAACTTTAGGCAAAACTAGCTGCTTACACCAATAGTTAGTCATACTATAAGTGACAACCTTGATAAGTTGCAGTCTCCACCATGGCTCAAGTTTTTCTTTGTTCATAGAGCTAGTTTGCTTCTGATCTTATCCACCAACACATGACAATTTTCTGGTGACAAGAGAGACACTTAAATATCTAATAGATAATTTTTTCAGTTTAAAACTAAAAATAGTTAGAATTGAATCAAGTATGACCCATCCCAAATATCATATCTAATCTCTCGCATCAAAACTGTAAGTAAAATGCCCTTTTATCAGCACTTCATTCGTTTACTGTTTTTGTTGAATTTTGCTGCTTCGAAGTTTATTGTAACGTTCAGTGCATTCAGTCAAATCCGTGATGAGTTATGAATATCGGGTGTATGTTACCGTTATCTGTATTTCCCGTTGTACTTTTTCAATTTCCTGCTTGGAACGAGGTGAAAATTTATTTCAGTGTTGTTTGGATTATTTTCCTTGACGCGAAAAGAGAACTGAAGTGATATGAGAAACTAGACAATTAAATGATAATCGACTGATTTTTTTTATAATAAACTTATTGTAGCATTCTGTGCTGTTCGTAATTTTTGTTTCGAATAAATATTTATGAACCGGTTGTAATTATCAGCCTTGAACTGAATAAAAAGTCTAATTTTACTTGAGTAACTCCTAATCTTGAATCTTTGATTGATGCGATGCAATTCAAGGATTAATTGTAATTTTCTGTTGGCTATTGACGTCATTCTTAAGTTTTTTGTTTCTTGATTTTGTAACTTATCGTTATGAAATGATACTGTATACGTATACAAGAAATATGTTTAGTATTGTTCATCTTCTGAGTAGGTATGTTGTTCTTTATTTGAAATGTTATCTCATCCAGGTTAATTGAGCGGTTGTTCGACAAAGGTGAATGTCCTGTTGACAAGAAAAACTATTGACGATGGCTTCTAGAGCGATTTTAAGGAGGAGAAGATTTGTTTCCGATTGCCTGGATGCATCGTTACGTCCAGTCCAGACCTTCCAGTTTATTGGTCATCCAACTCAGAAGTTGGAATCACAATGTGGACCATCCATCTGAAGATCTTAATCATCCAAAGAAACTGGATGTAAATTCTGTTGTGAAACAAGGTTTACAGGGTTTTTCAGGATCAGGATTCTATAGTTATAAATATCAGGGAATCTCAGTTTTGAGTCCTGGAAATGGAAGATTCCAATTCAATTCTCCATTGAGTGTCAGATTGGTGTCATATTCTGTTCGTCATGCCTCAACAGCTACTGCTAGACAGCCTGAACCCGGTAGTGATGATGAGGGAAATGAAGAATTGGTAGCAAAAAAGAGAAAGGAAGCATCTGCAGAAGAATGTGATCAAGCTGTTGAAGGCTTGAGTACTGCTAAAGCCAAAGCGAAAGCTAAACGCTTGCAAGATTCTCAGAAGGTTGCCAAATCCATTTTGCAAAGAGTATGGGCCACAGTTCTTGGGATTGGTCCCGCTTTAAGAGCCGTAGCTTCAATGAGCAGGTAAAAATTTATCCTTTTAATTTTTTAATGATATAAATAGCTCAATTAACATGATTCATATTGATTTTTGATCTACTTCACACCTGTTATTCTATTGCTTTTTACAGGGAGGATTGGGCGAAGAAACTTGTTCATTGGAAACATGAAATCTACTCTACTTTGCAACACTACTGGTTGGGGTTTAAGCTACTTTGGGCTGATGTGAGGATCAGCTCAAGATTGCTGCTAAAGCTGGCTGGTGGTAGAAGTTTATCTAGAAGGGAGAGGCAACAACTGACTCGAACTACTGCTGATATCTTTAGGCTAGTTCCATTTGCAGTTTTTATCATAGTTCCATTCATGGAATTTCTTCTGCCTGTTTTCTTGAAACTGTTCCCTAACATGTTGCCATCTACTTTTCAAGACAAGATGAAAGAGCAGGTAGAGTGGCATTTTTCAAATTTTGCTTGCTTTTCTGGTCAACTTGATTTATCACCCATTGCTGTTCAAGCTTTATTCTTTAAGTTCTGTTGCCTCTTTTTAGAACCTCTCGTGTTAAATTCAGAACCATTGACCTTTGGCTTATCTTTATTCATAATTCATAACGTTGGCGAGAACGAGTGCATCACGCTTAAACTGATATTTCTTTATTTGTTTAGTTTTCTTCGAAAACAAGAGTTTCTTATTTGCTATAATTTTATTGCGCCTGCATATGTGGGGAAAAATGCATTGCATGAAGTTTTCTGATTATTATTATTGTTGTTGCTTATTCCAAAACAACAAGTTTTATGTTCACCTTGATTTAAGCTTATTAAATGGAAATGAATGAGCTTTTAACAGATGGGATGTTGAAGTACCTTGCTCAGGAGAAGTAAAGAGGGAAGTAAAAAGTTTAGGGGAAAAGATCAATAACATAAAACACGATGGTAGTATAATATCAAGTATAATTGATAATCTTGATTGGGCTATTCCTGATAATTTGAACTAGAGAGATATACATCAATAGGAATAGGCCTTGCTATGTGAATCAGAATTATCTTAAGGTATCCTTACATCTTTGTGCATTTAATCACAGGGTAATCTGCAAAATATATGTTTTCCAGACAGGAATATTATCTAGACAATTGAATGGTCTTTATATCTTTTATGTACTACATGAGGGAATGTTGCGGTTTGGGAAAAGTATTGTCAAATGAGTGCTTTAGGTCTGGTTTATTGTTGGTACCATTTCTTTTTCTGTGTGTGTGTGGCATTTCCCTGCTCCTCCCCCCTTTTTTTGCTCAATGCATTTTTCTCAGTTGCTGAACATGTAGGAAGCACTGAAAAGGAGGCTCCATGCAAGAATAGAATATGCCAAGTTTCTTCAAGATACGGTCAAAGAAATGGCAAAGGAGGTTCAAAATTCAAGGAGTGGAGAAAGTAAGCAGACTGCTGAAGATCTTGATGAATTTTTGAATAGGGTAAGTTCCTATCTCTCCTATGGTTTTTCTTGTCTCTTTTCCCTTCTTCTTTTATTTACCTTTAGTAATTACAATATTGATATTTTGCAGGTCAGAAGGGGTGCTGGTGTGTCTAATGATGAAATTCTTGGCTTTGCCAAGCTGTTTAATGATGAACTCACTCTAGATAATATCAGCAGGTCAGTCCTTGTAAATATTTTTTGTAATAAAAAGCAGTTGACTACTACTTAATTTAAATTGAATTGTTAATCTAAGTTAAGTTGTGTGATATTCTCATGTTGTATTTTTCCTCCACTAGGCCTCGATTGGTAAATATGTGCAAATACATGGGAATCAGCCCTTTTGGAACAGATGCGTATTTGCGTTATATGCTTAGGAAGAGGCTCCAAAGGTAAATTGTGCTTATCCAATCTGAACTAAATTAACTGCTGTGTACCTTGTTTTGGAAGAACATATCAATGGAGTTTGATCATCGATGCATGCAAGAAGAGTGAATGGGCTATATCAGATCTGCTTATCGAACTTGTTTCTTGTTGTGGTTACCTGGGTGGTTTATTTTTTCCTGACCTTTTTTTCTCTTGATCCTTATGAACTCATGAGAAATTCTTTGCTTTTGTAGAGATATCTACTTACTATTTATTGATGGTTCTCTTTTACCACTTATAAAGTTTAAACATATTTAAATTTTCCCCATAAACCATAACTTGTGGTATTGCATTTTAAAACCGAGAGGCTTCATGCTAAGTGTTCATTTATTTATTTACTTTTCTGATTTAGATTTTGGGAAGGAGGTGGCCTTCATTTTGAGAACTCTGATAGTGATTTAGAATACATATATACCATATGTATAAAATTTGGAAATTTAAATGCATGGACATGTCATCTTCAATGCTTTCATTTATATAAGGAATATACTGAAACTAGATAGCAAGTGCGGTATTCTTGGAATATAAAAGCCAATGGAATTTTTTAAACATGATTTTCTATGGTATTTTAGTTGAAGTGAGTTACTTTTGTTAACTTTAACTTTTAGGATCCTACTAAGCTCTCTTTTCTAAATCCCCTCTCTGTCTATCTCTTTCCTTTTTCAGTCATTGCAAATGTTGTTATTGTTACAGTTCTCTTATCATTGCTAATTTTGTTTATATTTTAGGATTAAGAATGACGACAAGCTGATTCAAGCAGAGGGTGTGAATTCCCTATCAGAAGCTGAACTTCGTGAATGTAACCCCTTATTTTTAACCTAAGAGTTTACTTAAAGTATAATTGTCATTTTAGAAAAACTTGCCTCTCAAGAAAGATCATTTGAAAGAATACGTGTCGAAAATTTATTATTCAATTATAATAGTCCTTTGAAATTCCGTTGTAAAACAATGCATGCGAAAAGTTTATCAATCCCAAAATAAAAGTTCAAAGTCCAAATTACAACCAAGTCCGAAATTCTTAAATAATTAAATATAAGTCTAAAACAAAACATACTGAAAAATAATATCAAATACTGTTCGTGCGAGGTCCTCCAAGTACCGAAACCTAAGTCTGGAATCTGAAACAGATACTAAGGGGGAGTCAGCTATAAAGCTCAGTGTGTCTCTAAAGTGCATAACAGAAGTCAAACCAACAGTCAAACAACATATAACAAATTGACAGATATTCCGAAGTATTCAAACAGAGCATACAGATATCATGACATGACATGCACCCAACTACATCACCGTCCGAAGAGTAAGGTTCCCCTGAACCACTCTGCACCTCAACACCATGTCCGAAGCAGAACTCATCCCGAAGGATGGAACTACTGATCCGAAGCGAAGTTCAACCCGAAGGATGAAGTCGCTGAGCTTCCTCCGTACAATATCCCAACCCAATGATATGACATGTAATCCGATTTTAGAGTCCGAATGCAATCTTGTTAAAAACTAAGACGCATGTACATAATAATCCGATTCCGATATGTGTTACATAACATGATCATAGTATCCGAGTCATACATTATTTATCAAATAACCGAGCAGAATGACATACAATCGAGTCATGCAATATTTATCAGATAACAGAGCAGAATAACATACCAAATATTTCTCAATCAATCGAACAGGATAACACAGAATATTTCTTATACAGATCACGAAATCAGGTAACACATACATGTAGCACAGACAGAGAACACACCTTAGGCAGCTAAAAAGTCAACGTCGATAGTGACGTCTCCCACGCTCAGCTCTAGCGGAAGGTCGGATAGAATCAGCTCCTACAAACAAGAACACTATATAAGACTTTCTACTATGCCACATACGAATATTTACGCTTAACTGAACACTTACTAGCAGATCTCGAAGACTGTGCCACCGGAGGTCTGCCTGGCGGAGGAGGAGGTAAAATCTCGTGGTCAGAATCCACGTCACCTGAACACAAGAAAATATTCGAGTCAAACTCCGATGCAACACTTTACAAAAATCTGAGCTTAACAATAAAACTTGATCCAAAAAGGCATTTCGGGTCCGATTTTGAAGAAACGGACAGCGGCAACGGAACCGGAACGTCGAAAAACTTTGGAGTGGACTCAGCCGAAAAAGTCAACCAAAAGTCAACGCTGACGTCATCGCTGACGTCATTATTGACTGCGATGACGTCATCATTGACTGCATCAACACTGCAACAGCAGATGACATCATCATTGCATCAGCAGTACAACAGCGGATGATGTCATCGTTGCATCAGCCCACTGGTCCGGTTCGGTTCAGCCCAACCGTCCGGTTCACCAATACAACCATCCGGTTCAGATCCAACAGCCCCCAAATCATCCAAACCCTAATCTCCAATTTATCAAACCCTAACACCATGTCCGCCGGCGGCGCACCAACCCCCACGACGTCACCAGCGAACCCGACGGCTGCCACGGCTTACCGACCGCAACCAACGCTAATGTCGGACACGGCCACTACGAACAGCCCGACAGCCGGCCAACAGTAACCCCAACCAACCGATCCCCGACCTCGTCACTCACCAACCCGAGACGACAGCGGCGCGCGCGCAAAGGACGACGGCGACGTAAGAGAACGACGACGGCAGAGGCAAGGACGGCGGCGGCAGAACGCGTTTCCACGAACGGTTTCGAACTCGTTTCCAGCGAAAAACGGCGACACGACGGACGCTGGGTGGCCGAGCTTTGATCGCGCAGTGACGGCGAGCACTACGCTGGCCTCGAACCGCTTGAACGGCGATGAACTCTCCTGACCGGAGCTTCGACGGAAAAACGGGGAAGGGTTTACTAAAGCTTTGTAATATTTTATTATTATTTTGAGAATGAGGAAAAACGGCGCAAAACACAAAAATAGGCCAAAGAGTATTTGCCCTAGACAATTGGGCAAATTACAAAAGGAGGGTCCCAAGTTTTGCCCGCCTTACAATTTAACCACCAAACTCTTAATTTATTCAAATTTGGTCCTCAAATCAGATTAGGTTAAATTCCGAATTTTCCCCCAAATTCTAGGGTTTTCAATTGTAACACCCCAATTTAGCCCTAATTTGAAAACCCTAATTATGAGAATTCCCAATTGAAAACCCTAGAATTTGGGGGAAAATTCGGAATTTAACCTAATCTGATTTGAGGACCAAATTTGAATAAATTAAGAGTTTGGTGGTTAAATTGTAAGGCGGGCAAAACTTGTGACCCTCCTTTTGTAATTTTCCCAATTGTTTAGGGCAAATACTCTTTGGCCTATTTCTATGTTTTGCGCCGTTTTTCCTCATTCTCAAAATAATAATAAAATATTACAAAGCTTTAGTAAACCCTTCCCCGTTTTTCCGTCGAAGCTCCGGTCAGGAGAGTTCATCGCCGTTCAAGCGGTTCGAGGCCAGCGTAGTGCTCGCCGTCACTACGCGATCAAAGCTCGGCCACCCAGCGTCTGTCGTGTCGCCGTTTTTCGCTGAAAACGAGTTCAAAACCGTTCGTGGAAACGCGTTCTGCCGCCGCCGTCCTTGCCTCTGCCGTCGTCGTTCTCTTACGTCGCCGTCGTCCTTTGCGCGCGCGCCGCTGCCGTCTCGGGTTGGTGAGTGACGAGGTCGGGGATCGGTTGGTTGGGGTTACTGTTGGCCGGCTGTCGGGCCGTTCGTAGTGGCCGTGTCCGACATTAGCGTTGGTTGCGGTCGGTAAGCCGTGGCAGCCGTCCGGTTCACCAATACAACCAGCCGGTTCAGATCCAACAGCCCCCAAATCATCCAAACCCTAATCTCCAATTTATCAAACCCTAACACCATGTCCGCCAGCGGCGCACCAACCCCCACGACGTCACCAGCGAACCCGACGGCTGCCACGGCTTACCGACCGCAACCAACGCTAATGTCGGACACGGCCACTACGAACGGCCCGACAGCCGGCCAACAGTAACCCCAAACAACCGATCCCCGACCTCGTCACTCACCAACCCGAGACGGCAGCGGCGCGCGCGCAAAGGACGACGGCGACGTAAGAGAACGACGACGGCAGAGGCAAGGACGGCGGAGGCAGAACGCGTTTCCACGAACGGTTTCGAACTCGTTTCCAGCAAAAAACGGCGACACGACGGACGCTGGGTGGCCGAGCTTTGATCGCGCAGTGACGGCGAGCACTACGCTGGCCTCGAACCGCTTGAACGGCGATGAACTCTCCTGACCGGAGCTTCGACGGAAAAACGGGGAAGGGTTTACTAAAGCTTTGTAATATTTTATTACTATTTTGAGAATGAGGAAAAACGGTGCAAAACACAGAAATAGGCCAAAGAGTATTTGCCCTAGACAATTGGGCAAATTACAAAAGGAGGGTCCCAAGTTTTGCCCGCCTTACAATTTAACCACCAAACTCTTAATTTATTCAAATTTGGTCCTCAAATCAGATTAGGTTAAATTCCGAATTTCCCCCCAAATTCTAGGGTTTTCAATTGGGAATTCTCATAATTAGGGTTTTCAAATTAGGGCTAAATTGGGGTGTTACAACTCTCCCCCCGTAAAAAGAAATTTCGGCCTCGAAATTTACCTGGAGCAAACAAATGCGGATACTGAGCTTTGATGACAGCTTTGGGCTCCCAAGTAGCCTCATCATGACTGCGACCACGCCACAAGACTTTGACCATGTTAATGGTCTTTCTTCTGAGAACTTTCTTATCCTGAGCAAGAATCTCGATAGGCTCCTCCTCAAAGCGCAAATCAGGACGAATCTCAAACTCCTCTACAGGTAAAACATGAGACGGATCAGCATGATAGCGTCTCAACACAGAAACATGGAAAACATCATGAATACGCTGAAGCTCTGGTGGTAACTCGAGCTGATAAGCAACAGGTCCAACCCGACGAAGAATCCGATAAGGACCAATATAACGAGGACTCAACTTGCCCTTCCGACCAAACCGAAGTACCTTCCTCCAAGGAGATACTTTCAGGAAAACCTCATCACCAACCTCAAACTCAAGATCTCGACGTCTCAAATCAGCATAAGACTTCTGTCTGTCAAAAGCAACCTTAAGCCGGTCTCGAATCAATCTGACTGTCTGCTCGGCCTCACGGACTAGGTTTGGTCCCAACAATCTATGCTCATTAAGTTCAGTCCACCCAATCGGTGACCTTCACCTACGCTCATACAGAGCCTCATACGGTGCCATTTTGATACTGGTCTGGTAGCTGTTATTATATGCAAACTCTGCGAGCGGCAAGAAATCCTCCCAACTACCACTGTAATCAAGAACACAACCTCTCAACATGTCCTCAAGAATCTGAATCACACGCTCGGACTGCCCGTCAGTCTGCAGATGATAAGATGTACTGAAATTCAACCGGGTACCCAAAGCAGAATGAAGTGCCTTCTAGAACTTCGCTGTAAACCTCGGATCACGATCAGAAATAATCGATAGCGGTACCCCATGAAGTCGAACGATCTCAGAAATATAGAGCCGAGCCAACTTATTCAAAGGATAGTTGACTCGAACCGGAATAAAATGAGCAGACTTAGTCAAACGGTCCACTATAACCCAGACGGAGTCCTTCTTGGACGGAGTCATCGGAAGACCACTGACAAAATCCAGTCACACGCTCCCACTTCCACTGAGGAATCTCGATGTGCTGAAGCAACCCAGATGGACGCTGATGCTCTGCCTTGACTCTTTGACAAGTCATACACTTAGACACAAACCCGACAACATCCCGCTTAAGACCCTTCCACCAATACCTCCGACGAAGAGTTTTATACATCTTATCACCACCAGGATGCATAGAGTATGGGCTATCATGTGCCTCACGAAGAATAACCTGTTTCAACGCAGATTTCCTCGGAATACAGTACCGGCCTCGGAAACACAAAACACCATCCTGATCAATAGTATAATCCACAGATGTACCCTCAGAAACCTCTCTGATACGATGCATAAGAAAAGGATCTGTAGGCTGCTCATCACGAATATCAGATATCAGCGTAGGAATGACCCGAAGTTCTGCCATCAAACTACCATCCTCAAACAAACTCATCCGAGCAAACAAGGTCCTCAAATCTGAGATAGCATTACGACTCAAGGCGTCGGCAACCACGTTCGCCTTTCCCGGGTGATACTCTATCTCACAGTCATAATCCTTAAGAAGCTCCAACCAGCGACGTTGTCTCAGATTCAACTCTTTCTGTGTAAGGAGGTATTTTAAACTTTTGTGATCGGTGAAGATATAGCACTTCTCTCCGTAGAGATAGTGTCTCCAGATTTTCAGAGCAAAGATCACAGCAGCAAGCTCCAAATCATGGGTGGGGTAGTTGCACTCATGCGTTTTCAACTGACGAGACGCATAGGCCACTACCTTCCCCTTCTGCATCAGAACACATCCCAATCCTGTGTGAGAGGCATCACTGTATACTGTATAAGCCCTCCCAGGCTCAGGCTAAATCAGAACCGGTGCTTCAGTCAACACGGTCTTAAGTTTCTCAAAACTGGTCTGCTGAGCCTCAGTCCAGACAAAAGGAATATCCTTCCTCAGTAGTTTAGTCAGAGGAGCTGCAATAATCGAGAAACCTTCCACAAACCTCCGATAGTAACCAGCTAAACCCAAGAAGCTTCGAATCTCAGGAACGTTCTTGGGCTGCTTCCAACCCAAAATAGCCTCAATCTTCTTTGGATCAACCTGAATACCATTAGCAGAAACCACGTGTCCCAAGAAGGTAACCTCGGTCAACCAGAATTCACATTTACTGAACTTTGCATACAACTGCTTTTCACGCAAAGTCTGTAGAACAACCCGGAGATGTTCCTCATGTTCTGCCTCCGATTTAGAATAAACCAGAATGTCGTCAATGAAAACCACCACGAACTGATCCAGATAGGGTTGAAACACTCTGTTCTTCATATCCATAAAGGCTGCAGGGGCATTAGTCAATCCAAACGGCATCACCAGAAACTCGTAATGACCATAACGAGTCCGAAAAGCGGTCTTGAACACATCAGAATCCTTAACCTTGAGTTGGTAATAACCCGATCTCAGGTCTATCTTAGAAAATACTGTAGCTCCTCGGAACTGGTCGAACAAGTCATCAATACGAGGAAGAAGGTATCTATTCTTGATCGTCAGCTTGTTCAGCTTCCGATAATCAATACAAAGCCGAAGTGATCCGTCCTTCTTCTTCACAAACAAAACAGGGGCTCCCCAAGGAGAAACACTAGGTCGGATGAAACCCCTATCCAACAATTCCTGCAACTGAATCTTCAATTCTTTCAGCTCTTTCGGAGCCATCCTGTAAGGAGCCATAGAGACAGGAGCTGTACCCGGATATACATCTATGCCAAACTCAACCTCGTCACGTTTTGGCGGTACCCCTGGCAATTCCTCCGGAAAAACATCTGGAAAATCCCTAACCACCGGGATCTTATCCAATCCAGAATCTGATTGCCTCGAGTCAAGAATATAAGCAAGATAGACAGTAGCCCCATGTCGAATCATCTTTTCTGCTTTGAGAGCCGAAACAACATTGGTCATATAACCTCTACGCTCTCCAACCATAATCACCTCGCACCCATCTGAGGTTTTCAGAGTCGCCCTTTTCTTTTCACAATCCAAACGGACTCGATGAGCGGATAACCAGTCCATTTCGAGAATAAGGTCGAACTCTCTGAAAGGTAGCTCCATCAAATCGGCGGAGAATATTTTCCCCTGAATCTCCAAAGGGCAATTCTTGTACACTTTGGTAACCTTAACATGATCACCCACTGGACTATAAACGGAAACATCGTTCCCAGTATTCTCAACCGGAATTTCAAGTCCCCCAGATACCGAACTCGCAACATATGAATGAGTAGAACCAATATCTAATAAAGCAAAATACGGAATAAAGTGGATAGAAAATGTACCAGCAATAACATCTGGCTCATCACGATCCTCATGTCTCCTGGTAGCATAAACCAAACCTGGCTGCCTCACCCTGGATCCAGCTGATCCTCCACTCTGAGCTGGCCTACCTCTACCAGCAGAAACTGTAAAATCAGGTCTACCTCGACCTCTACCCCTAGCAGGAGTCTGTACTGATGCCTGTGACGGAGTCATCATATGAGCTGACGGGGGTGTATGCGGACAATCTCTGAAAATATGATCAAAAGACCCACATCGAAAACAAGCCCCGGACTGTCTCCTACACTCCCCAGAATGCCATTTCTTGCAGAAAGAACACAGTGGTGGCCCCCGCGTGCTAGACGATCCTCCAACACTAGAAGTCGGAACAGTAGTGGTCACTGGTCTGGCTCTGGAATAACTCTGATAGTCACTCTCATCTCTTGCCCTCTTCCTGGTCTGGCTACCCTGACTATACTGAACTATTGCGGTCGACTGCCTCTTACCCCGATCCATACCATGAGACTCAGCTTGCCTCAACTCTGCCTCATTGCGTTCTGCAGTCCTAGCTCGTAAGGTAATAGCTTTGTACTCTTTGTCTAAATGTAAAGACACACCGGTCTTGATCGAAGGTCGCAGACCCTTCAGAAACCAGCTGCATTTCTCTTCCTCTGTAGTAACTAACCCAGGGACGTACTGTACCAGCCTCAGAAACTCAATCTCATACTGATTCACAGTCAAGTCATTTTGCTTCAGATTTATAAAGTCCTCACGACACTTGGCTAGATACTTAGCCCCAACATATCTGTCTCGGAAAGCCTGACGAAAATGATCCCAAGTGATCCGACTAGCAGAAATAACGGTCTTCTCAGCCTCCCACCAGTTCAGGGCTTCACCCTTCAATAAAGACACAGCAGCTCTTAATTTTCTGTCGGCAGGGTAGTCCATCTCATCAAATAACTGCTGCAATTTCTTCAACCAATACTCAGCGTCAGCTAGATCTGCAGCCGTCTTACCATCAAACATCGACATACCAGCAGACAAAAACTCGGCAGATATGGGTCTCCTAGAACCCTGTCGAAGATACTCAAGTAGCTCCAAATGTACTACAGCAACATCAACTCCAGCAGTCTCACTGTTACCGGCTGCACGGGGACCATCACTCTGAGTCTGCTGATCAGGGTGATCGGTCTGTTGACCACTCGTATGAACCTCATGTTGCTCCTCAGCCTGCTCATGCTGTGGGTCCTCCTGATGTGGTGGCGAATGCTCAGGAGGATTAACGTCACTCGTATTAGCAGCTGTACGACCTCGTCCACGGCCTCGACCTCGGCCGATCGTAGCTCTAGTACTCCTACGGGGTGGCATAGTAGTCTATCTACAAAAGAAGAGTCCTAAAGTCAAAATTGGTACTTGGAGACTTTAATTAAAACATATATTACTTTTTAAAAATCCGGACATTTATTTGAAAATCTCGTAATTTCTGAAAACATTTACTATGCATGCATTTTTTTTAAACTTTAAAATTGAATTTTTTTATCGAGCCTCACAGGCCGAGGGGTGTAACCTAGGCTCTGATACCACTAAATGTAACCCCTTATTTTTAACCTAAGAGTTTACTTAAAGTATAATTGTCATTTTAGAAAAAACTTGCCTCTCAAGAAAGATCATTTGAAAGAATACGTGTCGAAAATTTATTATTCAATTATAATAGTCCTTTGAAATTCCGTTGTAAAACAATGCATGCGAAAAGTTCATCAATCCCAAAATAAAAGTTCAAAGTCCAAATTACAACCAAGTCCGAAATTCTTAAATAATTAAATATAAGTCTAAAACAAAACATACTGAAAAATAATATCAAATACTGTTCGTGCGAGGTCCTCCAAGTACCGAAACCTAAGTCTGGAATCTGAAACAGATACTAAGGGGGAGTCAGCTATAAAGCTCGGTGTGTCTCTAAAGTGCATAACAGAAGTCAAACCAACAGTCAAACAACATATAACAAATTGACAGATATTCCGAAGTATTCAAACAGAGCATACAGATATCATGACATGACATGCACCCAACTACATCACCGTCCGAAGAGTAAGGTTCCCCTAAACCACTCTGCACCTCAACACCATGTCCGAAGCAGAACTCATCCCGAAGGATGGAACTACTGATCCGAAGCGAAGTTCAACCCGAAGGATGAAGTCGCTGAGCTTCCTCCGTACAATATCCCAACCTAATGATATGACATGTAATCCGATTTCAGAGTCCGAATGCAATCTTGTTAAAAACTAAGACGCATGTACATAATAATCTGATTCCGATATGTGTTACATAACATGATCATAGTATCCGAGTCATACATTATTTATCAAATAACCGAGCAGAATGACATACAATCGAGTCATGCAATATTTATCAGATAACAGAGCAGAATAACATACCAAATATTTCTCAATCAATCGAACAGGATAACACAGAATATTTCTCATACAGATCACGAAATCAGGTAACACATACATGTAGCACAGACAGAGAACACACCTTAGGCAGCTAAAAAGTCAACGTCGATAGTGACGTCTCCCACGCTCAGCTCTAGCGGAAGGTCGGATAGAATCAGCTCCTAAAAACAAGAACACTATATAAGACTTTCTACTATGCCACATACGAATATTTACGCTTAACTGAACACTTACTAGCAGATCTCGAAGACTGTGCCACCGGAGGTCTGCCTGGCGGAGGAGGAGGTAAAATCTCGTGGTCAGAATCCACGTCACCTGAACACAAGAAAATATTCGAGTCAAACTCCGATGCAACACTTTACAAAAATCTGAGCTTAACAATAAAACTTGATCAAAAAAGGCGTTTCGGGTCCGATTTTGAAGAAACGGACAGCGGCAACGGAACCGGAACGTCGAAAAACTTTGGAGTGGACTCAGCTGAAAAAGTCAACCAAAAGTCAACGCTGACGTCATCGCTGACGTCATCATTGACTGCATCAACACTGCAACAGCAGATGACATCATCGTTGCATCAGCACTGCAACAGCGGATGATGTCATCGTTGCATCAGCCCACTGGTCCGGTTCGGTTCAGCCCAGCCGTCCGGTTCACCAATACAACCAGCCGATTCAGATCCAACAGCCCCCAAATCATCCAAACCCTAATCTCCAATTTATCAAACCCTAACACCATGTCCGCCGGCGGCGCACCAACCCCCACGACGTCACCAGCGAACCCGACGGCTGCCACGGCTTACCGACCGCAACCAACGCTAATGTCGGACACGGCCACTACGAACAGCCCGACAGCCGGCCAACAGTAACCCCAACCAACCGATCCCCGACCTCGTCACTCACCAACCCGAGACGGCAGCGGCGCGCGCGCAAAGGACGACGGCGACGTAAGAGAACGACGACGGCAGAGGCAAGGACGGCGGCGGCAGAACGCGTTTCCACGAACGGTTTCGAACTCGTTTCCAGCGAAAAACGGCGACACGACGGACGCTGGGTGGCCGAGCTTTGATCGCGCAGTGACGGCGAGCACTACGCTGGCCTCGAACCGCTTGAACGGCGATGAACTCTCCTGACCGGAGCTTCGACGGAAAAACGGGGAAGGGTTTACTAAAGCTTTGTAATATTTTATTATTATTTTGAGAATGAGGAAAAACGGCGCAAAACACAGAAATAGGCCAAAGAGTATTTGCCCTAGACAATTGGGCAAATTACAAAAGGAGGGTCCCAAGTTTTGCCCGCCTTACAATTTAACCACCAAACTCTTAATTTATTCAAATTTGGTCCTCAAATCAGATTAGGTTAAATTCCGAATTTTCCCCCAAATTCTAGGGTTTTCAATTGGGAATTCTCATAATTAGGGTTTTCAAATTAGGGCTAAATTGGGGTGTTACAGTGAAGATTGTAGGGAACGAGGGATGCTTGGAACACTTTCAGTAGAAGAAATGCGTCAACAGGTGTTCTTTTTTATTCTTTTATGTGCTTGTTTACTGTTCCCTTTGTCAATTAAGTGCCTGAGACTGCAATCTCTATTTGCACTGTGTTGACAATGATAAGTTGTTTAGGAGATATGCCATGGTCACATATTTTGATAAAATTTTGGATTTGCACGATTCCATGTTTCCTTCAACTGCATTAGTTATGTATTTTAATTGCAATATCAATTATCAACTACATTTGATGTGACTCCTTAATATGGTTAGTATCTGTGTGCAGCTTCGGGATTGGTTGGATTTGTCTCTCAATCATGCAGTCCCATCTTCCCTTTTGATCCTTTCAAGGTGATTTGAAGTTGTATTTTATGTTGTCTTTCTTCAATGTTTTGTTGGCGCTGAAGTTCAACAGTTGATACTCGGTGCTATTTTTTTAATCCAAATCTTAATCTGCATTTTTTCTGATGTGATATCCTCCGTAGGGCATTCATTGTATCAGGAAAGCTGAAGCCTGAAGATGCTGTTCGGGCTACGCTTTCTTCTCTACCTGATGAAGTTGTGGATACTGTTGGTGTTACTGCTTTACCATCTGAAGATCCTGTTTCAGAAAGGAGAAGGAAGCTGGAGTACCTTGAGATGCAAGAAGAACTGATCAAGGTTGAAAAAGGAAGATGTTTTATATTATTTTCATATGAATAGCCTCCTCTACTGTAGGTTGTTTACTATTTTAGGCCTCCTTTGCTTGTTGTGAAGAAGTTTGGTATAATCTTAAGGCCTGCAAATACAGGCCTTTAGTCTTGAAGTTTTCTGCTTAGCTTAATAAAACCCAAAAGTATCTTTCCAGGTGTGCGGTTCTCTGAATTTCATTGGTTTTAAATTGGTACCTTTGTAGGAGGAGGAAGAGAGAGAAGAGGAAGAGCTGGCAAGGATGAAGGAATCTGAAGCTGGACAAGAGGATGTGGCATTGAAAGAGATGACTATCCCAACGGCTAGAGAAGCACAAGAACAGGCTATAGCAAGAGCATTGGAAAAAAGAGACCAACTCTGTGAAATCAGTCGTGCATTGGCTGTTTTAGCTTCAGCATCTGTAATGACTCGATTTTAAAATTTTCTTTTGTGACTGTTATTCTGTTGATTCCGTTCTTCTACTGTTATCTTCCTAGCATTGCCACTTGCAATGTAGATTTGACTTCATTTTGCCCCTGATATGCAGTCTGTGAGTAGAGAACGTGAAGAGTTCCTTGGTCTTGTCAATAAGGAGGTATGTTATAAACGTTTATATGGTTAGCCCAAAGAACTGCATGGGCATCATGTCAACATATTATTTTAACTAGTTGTCAGAAGTCAATGAAGCTACTTTAATAGATTGTTTTTTAGGGTTAGTTTTAATAGATAAAACATAGTATTTGTGCAATGTCATTTTGTCATTCTTTTGGACTAGATGTTTTAAGTACTAACTTTTCAGTTGTGACTTACTAGGTTAGCAGAAAATGCACTTAGTATTTAATTGCAACTTTTTAACTTGGAAAAATCATTAAAGAAATGATAAACTTTCTAATTCTGTTTGTATCCCTTAATTTCCACTGATGTTGGATTTTGCCAATGTTGCCAGATAGAGCTTTATAATAGCGTGGTAGACAAAGAAGGTGCAGATGGTGAAAAAGATGCCATTAAGGCATATAGGGCTGCAAGAGAGGAAACTGACCATTCTAGTGAAGTGTCTGATAGTGATGAGGTTTCTTCAGTTCTTATTGATAAAGTAAGACTTATTCGAGCCAAGATTTTCTGGAAATTTATCTCTTCTTATCACATGTGATTGAAATAATAGTATTTACCATTATGGCTACTCGTTAGGTTGATGCTATGCTCCAAAACCTTGAGAAGGAAATAGATGATGTAGATGCAAAAATTGGTGATGGATGGCGTGTACTTGACAGGTGAAAAGTTGTTTTGGATTCTTTCCTTTTCTTATTTTTGTCTATGTCCTCAATCATCACATGAGCACATTTACCACCACATGAATTACTGCATGGTCTATGTAGTCGGATATGTGAGAAATGTTCTATGCCTACAGGGATCATGACGGGAAAGTCACTCCCGAGGAGGTGGCTGCTGTTGCTCAATACTTGAAGAATACACTAGCAAAGGAGGGTGTGCAGGAACTCATCAGCAATCTTTCGAAAGATAGAGGTCAGCTTCACAAATCTTCTTCCTTTTTTCTTTTACTTTGTCCTAATAAATAAATAGACAGGAGTATACATCCCGTTTAGGTAAATGTTGTTATTGTAGTTATTATAAATTTGCATTGTTACAATGCATATTGCTTTCCCTTCTATGATCAGTAGTTCCGACTTGTAATCCATTTCTGGACGAGCCTCTTTAGTCTGCTGCTTTTATGGCTATAAAATAGTTGGAAGATCTGTGTGTTCATTTTGTCCTTGGTGCATTATGATTAAGCAGAAAATGACTATTTATGCTTGTCCTCCACTTCTGCCATTAATTGTCATCGGATGAAACAGCATTTCTTACTAGACATTTATAAGCGTTTCATCTTAACAGCGGACAAGGTGATTCCGTACCTTGAGATGATTGAGCAAAATATTAACTTGGCTTAATCTGATTGGATTTACTAGTCATTCATCTTCTTTTTTGCTGTTTTTATATAGCATAGGAAAGGGTAATTTTATCAAAAGAAACTTCTTAAGTTACCTAGGAATTTAAGATTGTATCACTTTTATGCTTGTTAGGGTGAATTGATTTATCTGTTCACAAGAATGACAACAATTATATCATTGTTTGAATGCAATAGATGGAAAAATCCTCGTGGAAGACATCGTCAAATTGGGCAGTCCGATGGAAGACGACAATAGCGCCGAGGAGGAGGGAAGAATGTAGGGATTTTAATCCATTTTCTCTTGGCTTGGGGTTTGCAGGTATGGATGGAAGGGCTTAAATCTTGATGGAAGATTCAAGTTTCAATGGGTCAGTTTTTACTAGACCTTTGGCCGCTTTTATTTTATAAAGAAACCTGTGATGAAAGAGATGTAAAGATTATAGGTTAATACAACTACTAGTTGATAGTTGACAAAGTACATTATATTCAAACACAAAAGAACAGAGTATAGAATAACCAAACAAGAGAAGGAAGTGCTCCATATTTTTGCTTTATATGATTTACAATTGATTAAATCTTCTTTTTGGTACATGAATTATTCCAAATTCTTCAATGTCATACATTTATTATTTTTATTCTCAATTTAATACATGAGCTTTTTTGACATTGTTCATTTCTGTGACAGAATTTTACACGGAATCCTTTGATACAAGTGGCATTTATTTAAGAAAAAATTCATATAATAACAATATTAGTCCTCTGTTTATTATTTTCCAATTTCACTCTTGCTCTGTAAAAATGTATAATATTTAAATGTTCAATTTAAAAATTATAAAAAAAAATATTTGAGCCAATCAATTGTTGACACATAAAACAATATTAATTAAAAATTTTCAAATTACTTTTTCTCATTTCTTCTTCATTTTAAAAATTATGAACAAATATTTCTCTTCAAAACTATTTCTAGGCTTCGTCAAAGAAATTAACATAATCCAACCGGAGACACTTGGTAAACGATAAGATTCCTCTAAATTTGAAGAAGCTAGTTTCCATTGAAATCATAATCCTAAATTCTGTCATTTCTATTGGATTTTGATCAAACCACTTATTATTAAATAATGACACGAGAATTAAGTATATACGTATAATTATATATTTAATTCTTGTTAATTTTACTTTAATTTTTATTTATAATTAAGTAAATATGTATAAATATACATTTAGTCCTTGTTAAGTTAGTTTTAATTTTATTTATGAGTATAATTTATTGTATGATTATACATATTTTATTGTGTTTTTATTTTGAGTAGGTACTAAAGTGAAACCTAAAATATTTAGGTAACAAAGTAAAAGTAAAGGTACATGCCCTGTTTGGCAATTAGCGAATAGCTAATAGCGGATTACATTAGCTGATAGTTGATTGCATTAGTTAATTTGACTAGTTGATTGTATTAGCTGATTGTATAAAAGTGTTTAGAAAATTAACTGATAGCCGATGGTTGTTAGATTATTTAAACAAGCAAAATGACATATAAGGACATGATTATATTTAATATTTGTTTGAATATTTTATAGTTATCAATATTTTGTATCTAATTAATATTAATTAGACTTATAAAATTATTTTTAATATAACTTCTCTAAACATATTCGAATGGTTTATATATTAAATTATTATTTATATAATTATTTTAATATAATTTAATTAATTAATAAACTTAAATACACGTATAAATATGTGATAATAAAAAGGAAAAAATAAATAGGATTAGCTTATAAATAGAGTGAGAAAATATTTAATTTAGGTTATTTGGAGATTTTTGGTAATTGGTAAGGGTAAAAGAGTCTTTACAACTCTAATATCAAACCTCTAATCTCAAAAAGCTTCTATTAAAAGCTTTTTCAAAAGTAGCGGTTTCACCTCAATCCGCTCTTTCAATTCGTTGTTTATCAAACAACAATATTAACGGATTTGACTAGTCAAACCTCTAATTATGCCTCAAACCTCTAATTTTTACCCAAACCGTTCTTTACCAAACATGGCCATAATTTATTATACATTTTAATTTACAACCTAGCTATAGAATTATTTATTAGTTTTACTTAAAAAAAAGAATTGTTAATTAATTTAAAAGTTCAACAACCGTCAATAATCTTTAGAGCATGTTGTTAAAAGCTTTCAGTCAACACTCTGCCCTCTCTTTTAGTTAGAACTGTTAAAAAAAAGTTCAACAACATACATAAACACATTATTATTATTATTATTATTATTATTATTATTAATCAAATATATAACATAAGGTTCAGCTCTATCACTGTATTTACGGTGAGAGAACTGAGAACCATCAATATTAATACAATACCCTGTTCTATAAGTGGTATGCATTACTCTTTACATCGAACACTTATATTATGTAATAGATAATATACAATATTCGAAATTAAGAAAAAAACATCAATTATTATTAAAACCCAAAGCAGCAGCCGCTGCGATATCCCTTGCTATATTTTGGGCATCATTGGAAATACCTTGCAGCCCTCCTCTTGAAAATCCAGCATTGTATATCCCATTCTCCCCTTTCCACTGCTCCGGAAAGCTTTTTGTGGGCATCCCTTTCTCATCAAAACTCTCATAGCTCCCCTTGAGCCAATTCCTCACCGTGCTTTTATACCCCGTGGCGAAAACAATCGCATCGAATCGACCCGTCTCGCCGTTCGCAAACACAACCTCTTTATCCTCTATGTATTTCATGCCAGGCAAAACTTTGATTTCTCCGGCCTTGATCTTACTAATGGTTCCGACATCGATAACCGCGGACCGACCGGTTTTTGCCTTGAGATGGAATGGCCCCTCTCTTGGTCTTCGAATACCGTATTTCGAAAGCTTCCCGTATTTCAATTTACTAATGGCCGCTGTGATTTTATCCACTACTTTCAGTGGGAGGTATTGTAACATGATCATCGCCATTTTAACCATCTCCTTCGTCAGCACATGTACCTATATGTTACATTCATAAGCCATTAATCTTGGACAATGATGTACGTAATAAGTAAAGGAAGTTTACAAGGTGTTCTGTTTTTACCGGATTGCGAATGACAATGGAAGTGTTGGCACCCCAATTCCAAAGATCGTAAGCAATCTCCATGCCGGAGTTGCCACAACCGACGACCAAAACTTCTTTGCCTCTATACTTCCTTCCGTTTCTGTATTGACTGGAGTGGATGCATTCCCCTCCATAGCTCTCGAGACCATCAACATCGGGGATCAAACCTTCGCTATTTTCCCCGGTGGCTACTACGAGAAACCTCGAGACATACACCTCGGACTTGGTCGCATCCGATTCCGTCATGTTAGTGACCGTTATCTGCCATTTTCTGGCATCCGAATCATAAACCGCTGACTCAACGGATCGGAGATATCTCGGGGTTATGCCAAAGTGTGAGACGTAATTGTCCAAGTAATCAATGAAGCCGTTTTTGGGCACGTAAGTTGGTGCATTTGAGGGGAAATCCATGTAGGGGAGCTGGCAAAACTGCTTTGCCAAGTGAAGTTTGAGGCGATCGTATGATCTTTTCTTCCACAGGGAAGCATAGCGATCCTCTCTTTCGAGCACAATGTTGGGGATCGAAAGGCGGTTCAGGCAAGCCGAGGTTGCAAGGCCGGCAGGGCCAGCTCCCACGATAACAACCATTATGTCCTCCATGCTTTAAGGATGTTTATTCGAGTGCTCGAATTATTCAATATGTAAGAATACCAATGATTGATTAACTCTTTATGTCCGATAAATGTTTGGGAAATTAACAAGTACTTAAACACAATCAAATGTCTGTTAAAAGATGATCTCTGCAGCTTGTTATTTTGTTTGAAACCGACAAAGCAGTTACTCTAAACTATGTCTAAATGTTTCTATTAGTTTAGTGAGAACAAATAAAAAAAATTAATAGACACTAATTTTGCTTGATCATCATTCATCAGCTATGAGGATTAGCTGGGTAAACAGATTATTCAACTATATTCCGAACAAGAGACAATTTGTTTGAGTTGCTGTATTGTATATATATTGCTTTACGTGGATCCTTAATTTTAAATTATGGTATTAACAAAAAATTATAAAATCAGTATCATACATTATTATACCTCACTATTAAAAAAATTATATTTCGATACACCAGCTGTGTAAACAAAATTTATATAATCTTATAAAATTTAAAATTTAAGTCTCAAACCCTAACACCCTAAAACTTAAACCTTAAACCCAAAGCACTAAACTCTAAATTTTAAACCTTAAATTCTATCCCCTACGCACTAAACGTCTAAACTCTAATCTAAAACTCTAAACTCTAAAATTAAAAAGAGTTTACACAAGCTCGTGTATCAAAGTATTTTTTTTATAAAAAATTAAATAATTCTTTTGAAATCTTGAAGACCCAAAGTGCCATTAACCCTATTTTGAATGAAAGTAGAGTTTTGGTGTGTTTTTCTTCTTCTTATGTTTTGATACACAAGCTGCGTAAAAAAATTTACACAACCCTTCACATTTAAACTATAAAATCTAAAATTTAAATCCCTAACACTAATACCATAAATATTATACTCTAAATCATAAACTCTAAACTTTAAATTATAACTATAAACCTTAAATTATAAACACTATAATCTAAACCCCTAAACTCTAAATCACAATCTAAATCTCTAAACTCTAAAATTAAAAAGCTTGTTGTAAACTAAAGTTTATACAAGCTTGTATATCAAAGTATTTTTTTGTCTAAACCCTTTTCTGTTTTTTTAACTTTTCTAAAAAATATTTAATTTATTATACTACTAAAATAATAGATTTAATTTAAAGGGTTTAGATTTTAGGGTTTTTAAGTTTTGGTATTTGATGTTTGTATTTATGGTTTAGGGTTTAATGTTTAAAATTTGACGTTGGATTTATGGTATATATATGGACTTAGAGTTTGTGCTTGGAGCTTTTGTTTTAAGGTTTGAGGTTTAGGATTTATAGTTTAAGATTTAAAGTTAGGGAATATGAAAGGACATTTAGGGTTTTATTATATAATGCATTTAAAAATAAATCTATTAATTTATTATTAAATATCTATTAAAGTTAATAAAAATAGTGGTGTGTAAAATTATTAGTATATAACAATGCGGTATTTGTTGTAGACTCGTCCTATTTCAAGTTGAATACATTAAATGATCAAAAAAATATGGACCCTATGAGCAAGTACATTTGGCCGGTTGGTCAAGCTGTTCATCTTTGTTTTCTTATACTCCCTTAAGTCATGAGTTCTGGACCTACTAAAAATACCCCTTCCTTTCTTTTAGAGTCCTCCTCTTCCTCTGTACTCTAGGTAGAAATATGATTAGAATTAAAAATTGTTAAAAAAATATGGACACAATATGTAATTACATGGAAACATAATTACTACTCTTGTAATTACACGTGAGTGTAGTTACAAGTAATTTTTATTTCTTAGACTATGGAGTCGGTCGGTTGGTCAAGATGTTCATCTTTGTTTCTTCATATTCTTTTTGATTATGAATTCTCCAGAGCTTTGTCATGATCAATCTAATTCGACTCGCGTCGTACATCTAGCTCTTGTGGGGGAGTGTCCTAGCAGAAATTTTCTGCATACACAAAGCCTCGAACACGAGAATTGATTAAGCAATACCAAGCGAGACTTGTCTTTTATAGAGTGTACTTACATTTTTATTTTTTAATATTAGGTCGTACAAATTATTATTATTATTGTTGTTGTTGTTGTTGTTGTTGTTGTTGTTGTTAATCTAAAGGTGATTACAAGGTAATATCTGTTCATAGATATTCTTAACCCTTTGACAATGCACACACACCTTGCAGACTTGCGGTTAGACTCAGGTCTCCTAGGATAAACATCATCCGCTTTTACAATGAACCCCTTGTTGAGTTCACAAATTGTAATTATACAACTACATATGTTTAAACTTACATTATAAAATTAAAGAGTGAAATTATGTGCGTAATTCAATTAAGGAGTGAAAAAGAGTGCACCATATCTAGCTAGTATGAAAACCCGAAGGACTAACTTCACCAAAAAAGTGAGCACCCATACAAGGAGCCTGGATTGTTGGATTAAAATCCGTAATTGTGGGCACATATGTAAAATGTATGTTGCTATTATAAAGTATGGCACAAAAATAAAGTGACTAATTAAGTTAAGCGTGTCATAGGTATTAAAATGTCATGAAAATAAAAGTGTAGATACCATAAGATATATTTATAATTCAATGAGGGGCAGAGTTATAAATATTTAATAGTTTGATTTAATAATCAACTATATAAAGAGGTAGTGGTCCCCAAGAAATAGGTTAACTTGTTTTTCTCTCCTTCCGCGTCAGAGAGTTTTACTTCAAGAGATAACCTATCTTCTTGGAAGATCAATACCAAAGATTTGGGATTTCAACATCAAGATTCAAGATTTTCAATCTATCAATGAATTCAGGTACGCTTCCGCACTCAGTTTATTGTTTTTGATGATTTAACATGATAGATCCTGGGTTTTAAGTTTCATATCTATTATGTTTTGGTTCTAACAAGTGGTATCAGAGCCAAATTATGTCGAATCATTGAGAATTTTTTTTATAAAATTCAAAATCGTAAATCTTTTTCTTGTTTAGAAGCGCCGCATATTTTTTTTCCGCTTAAATAACCTATATTTTTTGCGGCGGTAAAGGCATTAACAATCGGCCATTAAGTTTCTTTGCTATTACTTGAATTTAAGTTATACACGATGGACTCAAATATTGGCATATTAAAATTGATGTTTTCAGTTGGGGTTTGACATTGTTATATTTTTGGGTTGCCGATTATTAGTTTATTATATTTTGTTTGATTCATCATATGGATATTCTTTTACTGTTATTGTTGAATTTAAGATATCCTTAATCTTATATTTAGGGTTTCTTAATAGTAATGAATATTCGTACCCCATATCATGATTTGGTTAAGGAATTCTTTTACAATAATTTTTTTTAGAATGTGAATTTGCCCTTAACCTTTGGTATACTGTTATAAAATATATATTTTATTTAAGATATATATATATATTAAATTTGGTTGGATCAAAATTTAGTTTTGATCGTTAGTAATTAAAAAAATTAATTTGGGTTTTGTCGTGGTAAATTTACCGTGATTTGAAAATTTTATAATCAAGTTAGCTCTCGAAGCTTATATTCAGTTTATGTCTAATAAATTATGGTTGAATTTTGTACAAAATATTTTTGCTTAAATTTGTTTGGCATTATGCTTAATTATGTCGTTAATTTTTTTTTCTACGAAATATACATATTTGCATTTGGTATTGATGTATATTCGTTTCGGTTTGATTAAAATTTCATTTTGATCATTAGATTATTATGGATGTTTTAAGGTTTTATGTGGTTATTATGTGAATTATTCATTTATATGGCATTTCTAATTTTGGTTTTTAGTTAAAGAATGAATGTTTTAAATTCGACTTTGATTTTGGTAAATGCATGTTTAAGGTTTAAGACATTTCTTTTAAGGAACAGTCAAAGATTTAGTTTTTTTTATTTATTTTTGATAGCCCCATTCAGACAACCTTATTTTAGGTTATTTCGGAAAACTCAAGTGTTATCAGAAATTTCAGTTTTGACTGTTCCAAAATTTTAAATTTGAATATTGGTATATTTATATTATATATTTTGAGATAAATTAATTGAAGCATTAAGTCACCAAAGTGACCTCTATTGTGGAAATTATTTTATTTTGAAATATAGAAGTTTTTGTGCATGTAAGTCGGATTATGTTAGTATTAATCGGCCCAAAGGAAGTTTAATAATTAACATTATTACATGTGCAACTATGGTAATAAACATGTGATAATTATTCAGTTTTATATGTGAGCAATAAATCTTCCCAAAGGAAGATTTCTGTTTGACATGTTCTTATTATCAATGTTTGATTATTATACCAAGATATCACTTGCAAGTTAATGTTTTGTCCAACGATGAAATATTAATGGAGTGTTCGATATCTTAATATGAGGTTTACCTTTATTCAAATTTATTATTATTTTGGTTATCTTTTAATTTGATTGAAAGATTAAAAAAATTATTAAGGAATTTTTTTTGAAATAAATAAATTCATATTTTGGCTTCAGACATCTAATATTTTAATAGATTAGTTGAAACATAATGTCACCAAAGTGACCGCTTTTGTGTAGATTAGTTTATTTAAAATATTAAGATGATTATGGGTTTTTGTAATTCATGCGTTTATTAATTGGCCCAAAGGAAAATTAATATTTGGCAGAATTACAACGACAACTGTGGCGATAAATGTGTGACAATTATAAGATATTTTATGTGAGCAATACGTTAGTCCAAAGATTAGCCTATTGTTTGACATAGTTTATTGTCAATGTTTGATTGCTACAACAAGAGTATCGCTTACAGTTAATATTACTGTCCAAAGACTTGATATTAATGTTGTGCTTGGTATCTTGAGGGGAACTAGCCATTATTTTGAATTTATTTGTTTACTCATGAGTATTAATGTGAGCTTGTTTTTATTTTATTTACTTATTTTTGTTCTATATTTAGGTAATTTATCTTTGCTATCACAATATCTGTTAAATACATTCCACACTCATGTTTAGTGAAACTAATTTCAAGGAATAGAAAAGACACTTACATATAGTATTTGGTTGTATAAACATAGACTTTGCACTAAAGAAAGAACATCTTGCACCTCTCACTGCGGTAAGCACCCATAAAAGGTATTTTGAGAGGTGAGATCTTTTGAACGCATGAGTCCAATGATCATAAAGTACAACACTCTAGATGTTTTTTGGAGCACAAATATGAAGAGAATACTCATACTAAGGGTTTCCTTGACGAAATTAATAAATGTTTTACTTAAAACATTAAGGTTAAGATGACATTACTTATGTCTTATTTGATGTATATGAAGTATAAAGGTCAAGGAAATGTGAGGGAGTAAATTATAAAATTTCTTTATATTGCTTCAAAATATAAGGCACATAAGATCAAAACTCTCTAACAATTGTTTGTTCTTATGATTGTGGTACCGCTTCCTATACAGTTTAACCAATTCAAAATCAGTTACAACTGCCAAAATGAGAAATATACTCTAATTAGGCTCATTTCTCGTTGTGTTCAAGAGGAAGAAAAGTTGAAGCATTATAAGTATAAAAGTACACATTTTGTTAGTGCTCATTTAGTTAGTGTCTCTAAGAATAAGGGCAATAAAAGAAAATATTAGAATAAAGTTGCTAAGGGTCCTAGTCAAAAGAAACAACAATAAGTTACAAAGTGTCGATTCTTTTGTATAAGTTAGGACACATGTAAAGAAATTAAACTTCAAAAGTGAGCAACTACTTCGGTTATTTTGAGTGATCAATGGGCTGTAAATGATCCCACAATTAAGATTACTTTAAGGAGAGGTTTATAATTTTTTTTAGGATGTTGAGTTTGGATGGAGAAATAAGGTTAGATGCATTGTTATTAAGGAAAAATGAATTATAATTTAATTCATACTATCACTTTTGATGATGCTTAGGTTTTCACACCTATCATTAATCAAGAAGTGAATTAAGTACCTCAACAAAACAATGTTGAACAACTCTCATTCAAGATAAGGTAATTGTTTTAGAAGAACAAACTCAACAACCTTAAAAAAATAAGTGTCATTAAAGATGTCAACGAGAGGAAGATGAAATACTATTCCGAATTATTATGTTGTATTTCTTCAAGAAAATAAGGTAACAATGGAATGATAGAAAATGACTCAATCGTTTTTATCAGACCATAAAAGTTTTAACTCTCACAAGTGGATTGATGTCATTCAAGAATAATATAATTTTATGCAAGACAATAAAGTTTAAGAACTTATCTCATTTCCTTAAGGAGCAAACCAATTGGTTGTAAATGGATATTTAAAACCTATAGGGATGGAAATGGTAATATGGATAAGTATAAAGTACGTCTTGTATCTAAAGGATATACTCTAAAAGAAGACATTGATTTTGTAGAGATATTCTCTCAAGTTTCATTGAAAGACTCTTCCAGGATAATCATGACGCTTATTGCTTATTTTAATCTTAAGTTACATAAGATGAATGTTAAGTTTGTGTTTTTCATTAGCGACGTTGAAGAAATGAATTATATGGTACAATCATAGATTTGTGTCTAATGATACAAAATCAATGATATGTAAATTAAAGAAATTCATCTATGAGCTTAAGTAGAACTCTCATTAATGAAATTATAAATTTCATGTTGATTATCTCATTCGATTTTGAGATAAATTTGGTTGGCACTTGTATATACTACAAGTTCAGTGGGAGTAAGCCAAATGACACTCATATTGCTAAAAAAGATAAGTATTATCTTACTCAATGCCCTAAAAGTAACCTTGAAATTTAGAAAATCCAAAAGATTCTCTATACATAACTTATTGAGAATCTAATTTATGTTTAAGTATGTATCCGTTCGAAAATTGTGTACATTGTTGGAATGTTAGATAGATATTTAAGAAATTCTAGTATGGACTATTGGATAGCAGCCAATAGAGTTATGGGATATCTTTAGAGAACAAAAATTACATGCTCACATGTCGAAGTTCTGGTAAGTTAGAGATCATTAGGTTTACAGACTTCGATTCTAATAGAATATTGATGCAAATGAATTTTGTCACATGAGTTGCTAATTTTAGATTGAATAAAAAAGACCACGTTAGTTATTTTATGACAATAAATATGCATTCATTTATTCTATACACAATAGGAACACTTCAAACTTGAAGCACATAAATATTACGTTCCTAGTTGTTAAAGAAAATTCAGAGTGGTTGTGTGTCTATAGAGCATGTTGGTACAAACTCTATAATTGCACGCATATTAAGAAACTGTCACCCTAGGTCTTTCATGAGCACACTACTCATGTGGGTGTAATGTTATTTAAGGATATTCGGTTTTAGTGGGAGTTTGTAATTTTGAAAACTGCTCATTTGGTTTAGACAGAATTTCGGTTACTTTAGTTTAAAGTTATTTAAGATTATTTTCTGCAGAAATAAAGTTCTTTTGGTTTATGCACACTCTGAATTCAGTAAAGTTTGATCTCACTAAGGTTTAGGAGGACCAGTTGGAAATAGACATGTATGGCTCACATTTCATGTAATTTTCCATGCTACACGTTCATGATTGATTTATGTCATTTGACTATATTTGTATACGTGACCATTGATGGGTCCAGTCATGATTGATATGGCGAAGACCGCTTTGATCCTATGTGGATATAGTTGATGGACGAGATTGTTATAGAATACCTATTATATAATAGCAAAATTTTGAGCTCATAAGGTTGTACATTTATCAGGAAACATATGTTTCCCAAGTGGGAGATTGTTGGATTAAAATCCGTAATTGTGGGCACATATGTAAAATGTATGTTGCTATTATAAAGTATGACACAAAAATAAAGTGACCAATTAAGTTAAGCATGTCATAGGTATTAAAATGTCATGAAAATAAAAGTGTAGATACCATAAGATATATTTATAATTCAATGAGGGGCAGAGTTATAAATATTTAATAGTTTGATTTAATAATCAACTATATAAAGAGGTAGTGGTCCCCAAGAAATAGGTTAACTTGTTTTTCTCTCCTTCCCCATCAGAGAGTTTTACTTCAAGAGATAACCTATCTTCTTGGAAGATCAATACCAAAGATTTGGGATTTCAACATCAAGATTCAAGATTTTCAATCTATCAATGAATTCAGGTACGCTTCCGCACTCAGTTTATTCAGTTTATTGTTCTTGATGATTTAACATGATAGATCCTGGATTTTAGGTTTCATATCTATTATGTTTTGGTTCGAACATGGATAACTCCACAGTACGCAAGATCCCTTACCCGATATACAATGCAGGAAAAATACATGGGAACATGACTACACCAGGCAGCAAAATAAACCTACGTGAATACAACAATGTAAATCTAAGCCAGAAACATGTTTGTATCCCCTACTGTGTTGGAACCTCAACAACGCAAATCTTCATGATTATAGCAGTTCTACTCAAAGCCAGACTCGTGCTTTTAACCCCTACTATGATGGCTTCTCAACAACGCAAACCTGCGATAAAACAAAAATGAAAACCGTCCAGAAATACAAGATAAAAACCGCAAGAAATATGTTAGAGTGAGGCAACCAAAGTCATTCAGGTCCAAACCCAAACGAAACATAATCCAGAAAACCAGTTATCCAATTCCTTGCTTTGCTAACTTATCTGCTTCAATGTTGCAAGTTCTTGGGATCCATCGGAGGCAGATCCCTCTGTTTTATATAAGTGTAGATATTTCCCGCACCCTCTCTCTAATTGGAAAAGGGGGGACATCCTTACCAGAACACCAATCAATATTTTTTTTTGGCAATCAGACTCCACAATCAGTCTAAACTGATTCTCCCATTGTGACGACACGAATTTCATGATACCGCTGAACAAGGCCTCAAATTCCACCCAGGTAGGGGGAGAATAACCGATTGGTTCTGAGAACTGGAAGAGAATCAAACCTTTTTCGTCTCTAAGAATACCACCAATCCCACCTACGGAACCATGCTCGCACGTTCCGTCCACATTGAGTTTCAGAAAGCCACTCGGGGGGAGGGGGTTCCAACAAAGGGGGAAACATGATTATAGCTACGAATGGGCACTCGCGCTACCAAGGAGAAGTCAGCCACAAGACAATCCACAGGCAACCTACAATCGAGGAACTTCGCTTTATACCAAGAGGCGAGTCGAAATTTGACCAGGAACTCCAATTGTAACCAATTTATTTTCTTGTTTTTGAAGACAATTTCAGTTTTGAAGAGCCAAATTAACCAAACAACTGCAAACGGGAAAAAAATAACCAGTCCTTGTTACTCTCCCTCCCAGAGCCATTCCAAGCTTCTAAAATATCTTCGGATCATTTGGAAATACCGTAAGGAATCCCATTAGTCTGCAGAAAAATAACCAAATTTTCCAAAAGCCATCGCAAGAAAATAATAAGTGGGAAACATTTTCCGGGCAAAGTTTGCAAAAAGGGCAGAGGATACATCCCAAATTCCTCATTTCTCTCTTGAATAATTTCGTCTTAACCGGTAAACGACCCCAAACAAGTCTCCAAACGAAGATTTCTACTTTAAGAGGAGCGAAACCTAGCCACGCACACTTCTTCCACGTCGCATTACCATGACCATTAGGGATGAGTAGGGAACGAAGAGATTTTATTGAGAAAGAGCTGTCACTCAACCCCATCCATTTAATCCAATCCCTATCGGCAAGGGAAGGTTTAAAGCTCCTAAGGCACTCTATGAGTGGATCCCAAAGATATTGTTCCCAATCGAGCAGAGGACGGCGGAGAGGGATCGACCACGTCCATACCGTACCAGATTTGGTACCAAAATCCTCTATACATCCATCTTTTAAGGAAGATAGAGGAAAAAATCGAGGAAATTTTTTTATTAAAGAGAAACTCCCCAACCAACAGTTAGACCAGAACAATGTGGAGCGGCTATCCTCTACCTGTATCGCTATATTCTGTCTGATCAATGAACCTGCAGAATTATTATCGAAGAAGGATTTTGAGATCCCTTTCCATATCCAAGAAGCTTGTTTAGGCTTTGGGATAGAAGGGATCAGGCAAGACACCGGATTAGAGATTTTAGCAACCAAGACCCGTCTCCAAAGGTAATCATGTTCATTCTCGAACTTGACAGGCCACTTGCACAATAAGCCCCTATTTAGTAAATCTAGATTTAATACCCCAAGGCCACCCTGTTCTTTTGGATTACAGATCGTAGCCCAATTAACCCAATGAATACGAGACTTTTCTTTATTACCACCCCATAAGAAAGTGGACATTAGATTATTAAGCCTTGTGCAGACCAATGAAGGCATCCGAAACAGAGATAAGTAGTAAACCGTGAGGTTACACAGAACAGATTTTAGAAGGGTAAGGCGGCCTCCAGTAGACAGAGATTTTGATTTCCAGCTGCCCAGTTTAGTAGCAAATTTATTCAAGACCGATTCCCATAGTGAAACAGAATTCCTCCCTACCCCCGAAGATAAGCCTAAGTAATCTGTCGAAAATTTGTCTAACACACAACCGATACCCTGCGCCCATAGCTTCACAATATCCTCCTCCAGATTAATACCAAAAACTCTACTTTTTCTTCAAGTTTAACTTCAAACCAGATGCTAGTTCAAAAACACGCAGCACACGCTTTACATTGCGTAATTGAGCTTCTGAGCCCTCACAGAAAATGAGCAAATCGTCTGCAAATTGTAAGTGAGTGAATTCAATAAGAGAATCACCCCTGCCCACATTAAATCTAGAAAAACATCCCAAACGAACAGCCTTCCCAATCATCAAACTAAGTGCTTCGCCTACCAAATTGAAAAGGAGGGGAGATAGAGAGCAACCTTGTCTCAGGCCTCTCGCAATGGTAAAAGCTTCCGTGGGTGAGCCATTAACGAGAACTGGGATCGAAGCAAAAGACACACATTTTAGTATCCAATCACACCACTTGTCCCCAAAGTTACACTTCTTCATAACCTGAATCAAAAAGTCCCAAATCACTGTATCATATGCCTTTTGGAAGTCAATTTTAAAGGCAATCCTCATGTTTCTAGACTTAGAGTCATAATATATGACCTCATTAGCGATCAGTGAGAAGTCGAGGATCCGACGCCCTAGAATGAAAGCGAGTTAATGTTCCCCTACAATCTGATCCATTACCATTGTTGCGTGTAAAATAGTCTATCGCAATTGAGTGCAAGTGTACACGTCGCAAGTAATAAAGTGATACTAAGTATCGGATATCGTCTCCACAGGGATTGGGCTAATGACTTCACCTTAATTCACTGCACGAAGTAAAAGAGATAGTTTAGAATTGTCACGAGAATAATAAGATAGAAACGCAAATAAAAGATTGAGTTTATCAAAATAGAGAGAATGGGCTGGTATTGAATTGCTCGGTAGTGCAGGTATTGAATTGCTTAGGATCTCCAGTTCTGTCGTCGCTCCCGTCGCCGACAGCACCTGTCGCGGCGTCTGTCCGTTAGTTGTCGCGGCAGCAGACACTAACTCTGTACTTCAAGCTTGGCAAGAATCCCAGATCTGCCTTGCCCTATCCCTAGGCACAAGTCTGTCGATGAACACGTCTTTGATGATACCTCCCGGCGTGAATCGAAGGATGAACACCGATGTGTATGAATTCTTCCTTAGCCACTTAACCTCGCCTTATCCCTAAGCACGAGATGGTTCAACTATAAACTAGAGAACGCGCTTTTATCTCTTTCGTATACTTAACTCTCCCGATGCTAAGTAAATAGATAACCTCACAATGCTCTCCCGATGCTCTTGCAAGATATTAAAACCAAGATAAAAGAACTTGAAGTTTATTTTATTGAACTTGAAAAAATCCTAAAACAAAGCAACCCTTGCAACTACTTTACAAAACAACCCGTGGCCCTAGGGGGAATTTAGAACATGTCGGTGACGGGTGGACGGCAGGGGTTTAGGTTTGGTTATGGAGTAATCGGTTATGCCCTAGGTTTAATCTATGCCCTTTATATAAGCTTTGGGCTCAAGTTATCTAAGGTAACAAGGATTACAACTTTAATTAAAAGTAAGATTCTAATAAAGACTAAATCTCTAAAGTATCCTACTTTCCAGCCGCATCCCTATTTTGTGGGAATTCCTTTCCTTGAGCTTTGGCTTGACATATCTTTTGATCCGGGGCTTGGAAAATTATTTGGTTTCCACACGACAGACGAGCAGATTTTTCTCTATCTATCGAGGTCCACTTGACTTTTCCTCTTCATAAATCTGCTGTCACCTTGCTGTCACGACAGGTCCATGACAGGTTCGTCTTCTTCAGCTGCTTGTCCAGTTCAGCTTTCCTGCTTATCTGCCCTGCGCCTGCCTTCATCGTCAACCATGGCAGCTACCTGCAAAATACACCATCTTTTAGTAGAATCCGTGCCTTTTATATAATTGTGATGTTTTATTGAAAACTAACCTAAATGCAATGCAATGATGCTTGAATGCGGCAGAAATATGGGTTAAAAAGGGTGTAAATAATAGAACTTTTACACACTCAACACACCCCCAAACTCAAGTCTTTGCTTGCCCTCAAGCAATTAAACCTAAAGAAAAATGAAAATTTTTGTGTTGGCCTTTAAACAGTGAACTGTCCCTTACCCGTCGCTCATTCTCTATGGCGGCAGCAACCTGTCGGAAAGGTTAGGATCTGTCCGGAATCTCCCTATAGCTCTCGTGCAGTGTGTGCATGCTTGTGAACAGTTATATGCTAAGACTCTCTTAGTTTCACTAGAATATTCAACTTCTTAACTCGAATTTTTATGCCAAAGTTTTTTTTTTAGAAGGCACATTTTCATGCTTCTTTTTCTTCTATTTTCAAGCTAAAATTTTCTAGAGCCAGTTTTTGGGCACCTCTAGTTAGCTTCCTAGAGCCGGTTTCGGGCACCTCTAGGTTTTTTATTTTCTTTTACTTCTTTCCTAGAGCCAGTGTTAGGAACCTCTAGGGGCTATCCAAGTTCTAAGCTTCCTATTCTAGTTTGGCTAAAAGAAATCTAAGCAATATAACAGTCACAAAAGTGTTTAAGTTTTCAGAACTATAGAAAGGCTCTAAACTTTTCCTTAACATGTCCTAAAGATGCTGCCACGACAGAGCCGTCATGACAGGTAAGTTAACTTCATAGTTTTAAGCCAACAGTTTTAATTTTCTGATTTTTTTTTAGAAAAATAAGTAAATAAAAAGACACAACAAATAATCAAAAGATGTGCTAAAGACTCCATTAAATATGGAGGGTTGCCACCCCCAAACTCGAGGGTTGCATTGCCCTCAATGCAAAATGACACAAAAACAAATAAAGAAAAACAAGATAAATAAAAGTACATCACAAATATATAAGGGCAGGCAGCAATAAGAGGAGAAAAAGAAATAAAAACTTAAATTTTATTCGCTGTCCTCGCTGCTGCTGCTGACGCGGATCTGATGGCGGCGTCTGCGTTGTGGAGGTGGCTGGGCAGGTTCCGGAGCAGGTTGATCAACAGGTTCATCAGCCTGTTGAGGGGCAGGTTCTTCCTCCGGTTGGGGGACAGGGTCGTCAGCAGGTTGAAGGGCAGGTGGCTCCACTAGTCGGACATCGGAACTGCTGCTGCTGTCCCAGCTGCTACTAGTGATGGCTTTGGACAGCCTTCTTTTGTTGGCCACATGCTTAATACGTTTTACCCGCGTGAAGGCATTGTCCAAATTCCTCCGGACAAGAGGGCTGTCATCAGTGGCAGCTCGCTTGGTTCCTCGAGGGGAGGTGTCTGCCGGTGGGCTGCCGGCTGCCGTCGGGGAAGGTGTGGAGGAGGCAGATTCTCCGTGGGGAGAGACAGGTGGTGTGGGAGTGGGGGAGGGGATATTGAAATAATGGGCGGGGAAGGTGGGGAAAATGACATCCGAAAAATTCAAAGTATTGGTAATGAAATTTACCGTTGCATTGGAGAAGTCACGGATGAAAGTCATTAAACCCATCTGGCGTTCCTCTATCCTCAAGATGGCAGCAAGGATGTGGGCGTTCTGATCTGCCGAAGCGGTGTTGGTGGCAGCTTCTGGGGCAGGTTCGGTGGCAGGTTCATCATCAGACTCAGCAGGAGGGGCGTTCGGATCGAAGGCATTGAGGGGCGATACGACGATGATCTCCATGAGGCTGGAGATGTTGCTGTCTGTCCAGCCGCTGCCCTTCTTGATTTTGTCTGAAGGGTCCTCCGGTACGGCAGCGCAGCGGCAGAGGGCAGTGATGGTGAAGGGCAGGCAGAGTCGTGAGTCTGATCGGAAGGCACAATCGAGAATGCTGTCCCGCATGTACCTGCCCACATTGATGGGCCTGTCATGCATGATAGAGTGGATGAGGGCCAACCGCTGTCTGTTGACTGTCGTATGGTGGGACGAGGGCAGGATACGCTTTTTGATAAAAGCGTTCCATAGTTTTGCCTCAGGGAGTAGCTGCCCCCTATTGACAGAGTGGGGGTTCTTCTTACTGGTGCTCCATGTCGTTCCCGCTTCTGTCAACTCCCTCATGACAGCATCATGTCCGGCAGCGTCGAGGGTGTCCCAAAATTGTTGATGAGCATCATCATTGGGGCCAAAGAAGAGGCCGAATACATGGTTGATGCTGCTGGCGGTGAAAGGAACTGTCACTCCTCGGACGGTGACAGATGTCACCGTCTTGCTTTCGATCGCCGCATAAAATTCCCTGACCAGAGTGTCATTAAGCTCTGCCGGCTGCTCGGCAAAGTCCTCCCAAAGTTGTGCTGTTATGGCCTTCATAATGAACGGCCGGAGTCCCATATGGGGGGCATCTCTGTTATAGATGAAGCTCCGCTCCTCCCATAGTTCCTTTTTAGCGAACGGGGATGCTGCTGCTGAAGAAGAAGCGGCAGCAGCGTTCTGACGGGTTTGTCGTGAAGACATTTTGGTTGCAAGGGCTGAAAAAGAAAGAAAATAGATAAAACTAGAAGAGAATAGCAAGAGAGAAAATCAGAAGTGATGAAAAATGAAAAGGGGAAGGGGTTTATATAGCGGTCGAGTAGCTGCCCATTTAATGCCGCAACGGCAGGCGGGAATAACGGGGCGGCAGATTGAATGTAGCGTGTCTGACGCGTCTGACGTGCATTAATGCATCTGCTGTGCGTCTGTCGCACGCTTCTTCGTCTGCTGTGCGTCTGTTGACAGCCTGTCAAATCCGTCTGCGCCGGCAGCCGAAACGACAGGTTACCATAAATGGGCTTTATAGGGCTGGTGGATGAGCGGTGGGCTTGGGCAACTTCTTCTTTCTCACTTGCCTCCTTTATTTCCTAAAAACGGAAATTAAAAACAAAACATTATTCGAATAAAATAAATCTAATTCCTAATAAATAATATTAATAATAAAAATAAACATAAAAAATTAGGTTAAATTAGGGATGCCTTGTGGGGCATCACCTAAAGTAACCACTTCCTGTATTCCTGGGGCTTCAGTCCCTTGATAGTGCTTGAGGCGTTGTCCATTGACTTTGAATTGGTGCCCGTCCTTTAGTGATTGAATTGTAATGACACCATGGGGAAAAACTTGAACTACTTGGAACGGTCCAGACCATCTAGATTTGAGCTTCCCTGGAAAGAGTTTCAACCTAGAATTAAACAACAACACAAGCTGCCCTGGGCAGAACTGTCGTGGCAGCAATTTCTTGTCATGCCACTTTTTTGTCTTTTCCTTGTAAATCCTTGCATTGTCGTAGGCCATTGTTCGTATTTCATCGATCTCATTCAAATCTAACAGCCTTTTCTGGCCTGCCTTGTCCAAGTCCATGTTTACTGCCTTGATCGCCCAATATGCCTTGTGTTCTATCTCGACAGGCAGATGACAGGTTTTCCCATAAATCAAACGGTATGGAGACATGTCCAATGGAGTCTTGAAAGCTGTTCTGTATGCCCATAGTGCATCATTCAGAAGCAAAGACCAATCTTACCTAGTTGGTTTAACCATTTTTTCAAGAATGTTCTTCACTTCCCTATTGGATATCTCAGCCTGTCCATTGGTCTGTGGGTGGTATGCTGTCGCGATCATGTGCTTGACACCATATTTTCTCAAGGCGGCAGCAATTACCCTGTTGTCAAAATGTCTCCCTTCATCACTGATAATCGCCCTAGGGATGCCAAATCTAGAAAAGATGTTTTTGTGCAAAAACTTTTGGACCGTTTTGGCATCATTCTTTTGAGTTGCGATTGCTTCTACCCACTTGGAGACATAATCTACTGCTAGGAGGATGTAAAGATTTCCACATGAAGATGGAAAAGGTCCCATAAAATCAATCCCCCAAACGTCGAAGATTTCGACTTCTAAAATATTCTGCAGTGGCATCTCGTTTCTCCTCGAGATGTTACCTGTCCGCTGGCACCTGTCACAGTTTTTGTAAAATTCCTGTGCGTCCTTATACAGTGTCGGCCAGTAGAACCCTGACTGCAGCACCTTGGCAGCAGTTTTATTGCCTCCTAAGTGTCCTCCATATTGTGAAGCATGACAGTGATGGAGAATGTCTTCTTGTTCTTCTTGTGGTATGCATCTCCTTATAACTTGATCTGCGCACATTTTGAAAAGAAGAGGTTCGTCCCAATAATAATGTTTAACATTATTTTGAAACCTCTTCCTGGCTTGATAAGTAAGATCAGAAGGTAATATTCCGCTAACTATAAAATTAACGAAATCAGCATACCAGGGAAGGTTAGAAGACTTACCTGCCGCCATGGCTGTCGCGACAGCTATTGCGGCAGCAAAGAGCTGCTCATCTGGGAAGGTCTCTAGTATGTGTGTCTCATCTAAAGGTAGACTCTGTCCCATCTCCAACCTCGACAAGTGATCTGCCACCTGATTTTCTGTCCCCTTTTTATCTTTTATCTCAAGGTCGAACTCCTGTAATAGTAAGATCCACCGTATCAACCTAGGCTTTGCATCCTTTTTTGCAAATAAATACTTGAGGGCAGAGTGGTCGGTGTGTATTATAACCTTCGTTCCAAGTATGTAAGAACGAAACTTGTCGATGGAGAACACCACAGCTAACAGCTCCTTTTCTGTGGTGGTATAATTCACTTGGGCATCATTCAATGTTTTGCTGGCATAATATATGACATGAAACAGCCTGTCCTTGCGCTGCCCAAGTGCTGCCCCGACAGCATAGTCACTAGCATCACACATAATTTCAAACGGTTGTGTCCAGTCTGGTGGCTGTACTATGGGGGCTGTCACTAGCTTTTCCTTCAGAACCTTGAATGCTTCAGTACATTCTTCATTAAAGTCAAAGGGTCGGTTCTGCTCTAAGAGATGACATAGGGGTTTCGTGATTTTTGAGAAATTGGCAATAAATCTCCTATAAAAACCAGCATGCCCTAAAAAACTTCTAATGCCCTTGACTGTGGTTGGCGGCGGCAGCTTTTCTATGACTTCAATCTTTGCCCTATCGACTTCTATCCCACGGCAGCTAATCTTATGGCCTAAAACTATCCCTTCATCTACCATAAAATGGCATTTTTCCCAATTAAGAACAAGATTAGCTTTTTCACATCTTTCAAGTACCTTTTGAAGGTTGCCGAGGCAGCTCTCAAAATCGTCCCCAAAGACGGAAAAATCATCCATGAAGATTTCGAGGAAGTCTTCTACCATGTCGGAGAATATTGCCATCATGCATCTTTGGAAGGTGGCAGGTGCGTTACATAGGCCGAACGGCATCCTCCTAAATGCATATGTTCCGTAGGGGCATGTGAAAGTCGTTTTCTCTTGGTCCTCCGGTGCAATAGCAATTTGATTATAACCTGAATAACCATCAAGAAAACAATAGTAAGGTTTACCCGCTAATCTATCAAGCATTTGATCAATAAAGGGTAAAGGAAAGTGGTCCTTTCGGGTAGCTTTGTTAAGCTTCCGATAGTCCATACAAACCCTCCAACCGGTCACAGTCCTGGTTGGGATTAACTCGTTGTTTTCGTTGGTTATCACGGTCATGCCTCCTTTCTTGGGAACACATTGCACCGGGCTTACCCATTTGCTGTCGGAGATGACGTAAATAATACCTGCATCTAACCATTTAATTATTTCTTTACGCACTACCTCCTTCATCGCAAGGTTTAACCGCCTTTGGGCATCAATAGTCGGCTTATGATCTTCCTCTAGGAGGATTTTGTGCATACAGATTGCTGGACTAATGCCCTGAATGTCTGCTATCGTCCATCCTATCGCCCTTTTATGCTGCCTCAGCATGTCGATCAGCTGTCGTTCCTGTTCCTGCGGCAGCTTAGCAGAGATGATTACGGGCAGTGTGTCATCACAACCAAGATAAGCATATTTAAGCTGCCCTGGCAGGGGCTTAAGTTCTAAGACAGGTGGTTCAACAGTAGAGGGCTTTTGGATTAAATGGTTATCCGAAGTGTAATTCAAGGGTTCGAATAACTTACCTGGATGATGGTCTAACCAGTTTACCTCCTCATGACTTTCAGTATCAGATATATTGGAGTCAGAGGAGTCACTGTCATCGATGCTGTCGTCGTCACTGTCATGACAGGCTTGCAGGTGGCTGTCACAGCAGTGACCAAATTTTATATCACGGCAGCCTGACCTGATGCATGGTTGATCAAAGGTCACCTCTATGATGGCCTTGCATTCCTCATCCACATCGGCATGTTTCATTGCTTGGAGAACATTCAACTTAATTTCTTGATCATTCACGCGCATGGTAAGTTCTCCTTTCTCCACATCAATCAATGATCTTCCCGTGGCTAAGAAGGGTCGCCCTAGGATGACTGGTGCGTTCTCATCTGCCTCACAATCTAAAATAAGAAAGTCAGCAGGAAAAATAAGTTTATCCACTCTTACCAAAATATCTTCAATTTTTCCCTCGGGGTGAACGTAAGAGCGGTCGGCTAGCTGTAGGGTAACTGTCGTGGACCGCGCCTTGCCAATACCTAGTTTCTGAAAAACAGATTTGGGCATTAGATTAACACTAGCACCAAGATCACAAAGTGCCTTACCCACAAATTTATCGCCAATTACGCAAGGTATGAGGAAGCTCCCCGGATCCTTCTTTTTCTGGGGTGGTTGCCGATGAAGAATACTCATGCAACCTTCTTGCATCCTTACCGTTTCAAATTCCCCAAGTTTAGATTTTTTAGACATGACATCCTTGAGAAATTTAGCATAACCGGGCATCTCCCTAACAGCATCTAACAACGGAATGTTAATATGAACCTGTTTAAAAATATCATAAATTTTTTTGAGTTGAGATTCATGCTTAGCTTGTTGTATCCGTTGAGGGAAGGGTGGTGGGGGGCGATAATCAGCAATGCGTCCTTCCCACTGCATACGAATCTGAGGACGATAATCTTCCTTTTTCTCCTCTGTCGCTTTTGCTGTCGTGACAGGCTCATCGGCAGCAGTCTGTTTGTCACCTGTCGGGGCAGCTTCCTCGGCAGGTTTATCCAAGGCAGGTTCCTTTTCTGTATCAACTTCTTTTTCCGGCCCTGGTAGCTTTTTCCCACTCCTAGTAGTAATCGCCTTACATTGCTCATGTGGGGGCGGTCTAGCATTTTCAGTATTGCTAGGGAAACCTCCATTCTGCCTCGGTTTAATATGCTGCGATACCTGACCCATTTGTGTCTCTAGAGATTTCAAGGTGGCCTCATGGTTTGTCATTCTCATCTTAGTTTCATCCATAAAATTTTCCGTCTTCTTGACAAACTGATTAATATTATCCATATACGTGCCAGTCTGAGACATAAAGGTGGCCAGAGTCTGCTCCAATACACTACTCGTGGCAGGTGGTGGCTGCTGTTGTTGCTGAGGCGGCAGGTTCTGCGGCAGGTTCTGCGGCTGCAGTTGCTGTCGCGTCAACAATCTAGGACCCCCCTGATTCTGATTATATGCTTGCGGATTCAGGGCATTGTTAGGATTACTCCAGGAAAATTTGGGATCCTTTCTCCAATTAGGGTTGTAGTTGTTGGAATTGTAGTTTGGCTTGTAATTTCCAACATATTTTCCCTCTTCTATATTTATAGGGCACTCTTCACTACTATGATTTCCTTCACAAGTAGCACAAATTTCCTCGACAGCAAATCCTCGTAAGTCCTCTTCACTCAATAAGTGTTTCATTGCTTTAGTAAGGAATGCTACCTGAGATTTCATAGTGCTGTCGGCCTCATAGTCCTTGACAGCAAGTACCCGTTTACTCCCTCTTCTAACTGTCGGGAACTGCTCCTCATTCTTGGCTAGATTTTTCAGAACTTGCAACGCCTCGTCCGGATCTTTATCCAATAATAGTCCATTTGCTGCAGAATCAATGCGAATACGAGTTTGTAAGTTAGCAGCATTATAAAACTTAGTTACCTGATTCCAGACGGGGAATCCATGCATTGGGCAATTCCGAAGAAGAGTAGTAAATCTGTCCCAGGCCTCGTGCATCGGCTCGTCATCTTCCTGTTGAAAAGTAGCAATTTCGTTACGTAATCGCTCAGATAAATGCGAAGGATTAAAACGAGATAAAAATTCACGAGTTAGATCTGCCCAAGTCATAATAGAACCCGGTGTAAGTTTATTCCACCAAGTTTTAGCTCTGTCCCTCAATGAATGGGGGAATAACCGAAGCCTCAGTATCTCCGGACTAACTCCTGGTAGCCTAAACGAACCACAGATCTCCTGGAACGTTTTGAGATGCTCCCTAGCATCTTCTGTCGCAGAACCATTAAACTGTCCGGCGTTGTTGATCATACTAAACATGACAGGTTTAAGCTCAAAGTTATCAACATCAATATCCGGCAGTGTGGTCTCCAGCTCTACATGGTCATTCAGCATGTAGTCACGACATGACCGTCGTTCACCTGCCCCAGGCGGGTCGCCGACAGGCGGTATGTCTCCTCCAGCAGGCTGGTTACGGGCCATCTGCTCTAGCTGTTCTTCAAGGTATTCGTTCCTGTCTAAAAGGTGGCGAATCTGTTTCTTGAGATTGAATGATCGCTCGATTTCCGGATCTAACTTATACTCAGGATCTTCGCCCCTTTTCGATCTGCGCATAAACAAAAGAACCTCGTGAAAAGCAAGAGTTGAAAAAATTAAAGAAAAATTAAAAATAAAAACAAAAATAAAAATAAAAATAAAAGCAAAAAGTGCAATAAAAGAAAGATGTAGTTAAGTTGCCATTCCCCGGCAACGGCGCCAAAAACTTGTTGCGTGTAAAATAGTCTATCGCAATTGAGTGCAAGTGTACACGTCGCAAGTAATAAAGTGATACTAAGTATCGGATATCGTCTCCACAGGGATTGGGCTAATGACTTCACCTTAATTCACTGCACGAAGTAAAAGAGATAGTTTAGAATTGTCACGAGAATAATAAGATAGAAACGCAAATAAAAGATTGAGTTTATCAAAATAGAGAGAACGGGCTGGTATTGAATTGCTCGGTAGTGCAGGTATTGAATTGCTTAGGATCTCCAGTTCTGTCGTCGCTCCCGTCGCCGACAGCACCTGTCGCGGCGTCTGTCCGTTAGTTGTCGCGGCAGCAGACACTAACTCTGTACTTCAAGCTTGGCAAGAATCCCAGATCTGCCTTGCCCTATCCCTAGGCACAAGTCTGTCGATGAACACGTCTTTGATGATACCTCCCGGCGTGAATCGAAGGATGAACACCGATGTGTATGAATTCTTCCTTAGCCACTTAACCTCGCCTTATCCCTAAGCACGAGATGGTTCAACTATAAACTAGAGAACGCGCTTTTATCTCTTTCGTATACTTAACTCTCCCGATGCTAAGTAAATAGATAACCTCACAATGCTCTCCCGATGCTCTTGCAAGATATTAAAACCAAGATAAAAGAACTTGAAGTTTATTTTATTGAACTTGAAAAAATCCTAAAACAAAGCAACCCTTGCAACTACTTTATAAAACAACCCGTGGCCCTAGGGGGAATTTAGAACATGTCGGTGACGGGTGGACGGCAGGGGTTTAGGTTTGGTTATGGAGTAATCGGTTATGCCCTAGGTTTAATCTATGCCCTTTATATAAGCTTTGGGCTCAAGTTATCTAAGGTAACAAGGATTACAACTTTAATTAAAAGTAAGATTCTAATAAAGACTAAATCTCTAAAGTATCCTACTTTCCAGCCGCATCCCTATTTTGTGGAAATTCCTTTCCTTGAGCTTTGGCTTGACATATCTTTTGATTCGGGGCTTGGAAAATTATTTGGTTTCCACACGACAGACGAGCAGATTTTTCTCTATCTATCGAGGTCCACTTGACTTTTCCTCTTCATAAATCTGCTGTCACCTTGCTGTCACGACAGGTCCATGACAGGTTCGTCTTCTTCAGCTGCTTGTCCAGTTCAGCTTTCCTGCTTATCTGCCCTGCGCCTGCCTTCATCGTCAACCATGGCAGCTACCTGCAAAATACACCATCTTTTAGTAGAATCCGTGCCTTTTATATAATTGTGATGTTTTATTGAAAACTAACCTAAATGCAATGCAATGATGCTTGAATGCGGCAGAAATATGGGTTAAAAAGGGTGTAAATAATAGAACTTTTACACACTCAACAACCATGCTTAGTCTTTTGGCCAGTACCTTAGAGAGGATTTTGTACATTCCACCTACAAGACTGATTGGCCTGAATTCATCAAGAGAGGTTGGGTTCTTCACCTTCAGTATTAAAGTGATAAAGGAGTGGTTAATGTCTTCCTCCCAGTTGCACCCATTATAGAAATCGTAAAAAAAAACGTATGATATCACCTTTGAGAACACTTCATAACTTTTTGAAAAATCCCAAGTTGAAGCCATCAGGGCCTAGTGCCCGATTACCATCGGAAGAAACCAGAGCCGACCATACCTCCTCCTCCTAGAAACTACTATGTAACATTATTGATTGTTCCTCACTGATTTTGTTGAAACCCAGATTTAGATCAGATAACTCCAAAGCTGTCGAATTGTTGTAAGATTTGAAGAAGTGCTCCCTCACCAAATTTTTAACCATCATGGGATCTCTAATTTCCATACCATTCTTTTTTATCATATTGATTTGATTGACCCTCATCCTTTCCGATGTCGTAATATGAAAAAACCTGGTGTTTCTACCTCCTTCCAAAAACCATCAAAGACGTGATTTTTGAAGCCATTCGCTCTTCTCATTACGGTATGTAGCCTACAAATCTATTCTTAGTTTCTTAAGAACTTCAGACGAGTCTGTAATCTCAACACCTAGTAAAATTTGAGCCTCTAAATTTGCTATATGTTTCTCTAACAAAGTCGAGTTCTTTCCCCCATTGAAAGATTGCTTACTGGTCCACGATTTTACAACATTCTTTGTAAACTTTAGAACACCACCAATTTTTATATTCGATCTATCGCGTTTGAGTTCCTCAACAGATTTAAGAACCATGTCTTCAAAACCCTCCATCTCAAGCCAGTAGTTAAAACATTTGAAAGGCTTTGGCCCCCATTTGCACTGCTCAACCATTAAGACAATCGCGTTATGATCGGATAAAGACCTTGGGAGAACTTTCTGAAAAATCCCAGGGAAAGCCAAGCTGAAATCTGTTGTTAACAGGAAATAGTCTAGTCTCACAAATGTCGGAGGATCGCAATTGTTATACCAAGTAAATTTCCCCCCCAACTAAAGCTAAATCCAACAAAGCAGCATCGAACTCAAAAGACCTGAAAGCCGAGATAAGAGATAAATTCAGGGAGAATCCCATTTTTTCCTCCTGGTCCAGAAAAAGATTAAAATCCCCTCCTAAACACCATGGGATCTTTCTGGTATTAATAAAATACAGCAATTCAGATAAGAAACCTTCTTTTCTGAGTCAGTAGCAGGCCCATAGACGTTAACAAAACCACAGCTTAGTTCTAAATGCTTGATGACACCAATTAAAGCAAAAAATCTTGGAAATACTATTTTCTCTTCCAACTGAAAAAATACATGATCCCATAAACATAAAAGTCCTCCTGCCGAACCCGATGCAGGTGAAACAACAATTTCTAACTTGCTTAAGTGACAAAGCCTTTTCGCTTCAACCATGGAAACATCCTCAATTTTGGTTTCTTGAAAGAAAACTAAGTTAGGATGTACCTTTCGTATGACCTCTTTAATTGCTCTCTTCTTCTCCAATCACCTAATACCCCTAATATTCCATGAAAGTGCTGCAAAATTTATTACAAAAAACTTGAGAAAATACCCTGCCCATGGAGCAATTAATCCCTCTTCCTCAATTCCTTCTCTAGATATTATACTTTTTTAATGACTATCTCTTTTCCGCCTTTAAAGGACAACTCTAGTAGGTTGCACATTTCCCATATCAATTCCGCTTCCAAGCCATTTGCCGAATCTTCAACCCCCAATTCGATCAGAGGAGTAACTTCTGTAGATTTGTTCTGCGAGTCTTCAAGAGAGTCTCGTACCAGACGCCTAAAGTGTCGTCTTGTAGTGGCTCAAAAAATACTCCTAACACCTGGGATTTGTGAGGTGGCCATCTGGTTTCGAAGCGAAGAGGAAGCAATCCCTGAAACCAACCTCCGTAGTCCCTCTAAACTATCAGGAACAATTTCCACGGAGTTAGATAAAGTGTTGTTAAAGTGAGTAGTTTGTTGCTGGATGACTGAGTCTGACCCATTAAACGAGCCTGATAGCATTGGGTTTAATTCCTTGTTGATGCTTAAAGCCCATTTCGACCCAATAGCCTTAGAACAGGAAGGCCTAGCTGGGGAGATTTGGTTTTGGGAGAGATTTACCGGTCTGGCTTCATTAGACAAAAAAGCGGGGGTTGAGTTGTCCATAGATTCATCCCATGAATCCACAATGACTGTGCCACGATCTTCGACATTCCTTCTAACATTCTTCAGGTAGGCCTTGGAAGGGGAGCCAAAATTTACTGCCTCGACTGGGGAATCATGGGGGACCAGTCCCCGAGGTTCCAACTCCCTCGCGGCCCCTCCACTGCTCTGGCCAAGGGATTTCGGCGAGCCATTCGACCCTTCATTACCTCTATCGACACTGTCGACGGACAACTCAACGTCGGAATCGTCCCATTCATCTGCAAACCTTTCACTTCAAAACCCATGTTCTGAATTTGCCTTGATTTCATTAAAACCTCCCAGTTTTATCTTTGTGCAATAAGGAAAACCCATTGAAGAGATGGTTAATTTGTCTGGGATGATAACAGTGCTTGCCGTCCTAATGATAATTCTAGCCGAATCTAACATTTCCTTCTTCTGCGTCACCGGATCAACACCTACGAAACATCCCCAGCGGTTACCCATATTAGAGAAAAAACTCTCATGACAACAGACTAAAGTGACACCATGCAAAACCACTGAAACAAAATAATGAGGAACTCCTTTCACCAACAATGGACCGATGTGCTCGAACCAGTAGGATAAGGCTTCCCTTTTTTTTCCCAAACCTTCTCCATGTACGAAACAGACTTAAATAATAAAACTATAGAATCATTGTCCACTCCCCATCTCGCCACAATTACATCAATATTGTCATTGAGAAGAGCACGCTGCACAAAATCATGTTCAAAATTTGCTTTGAGAACACCAGCCATGCAATGCCTCAACCACTCAGTATCTTTGGCTGGGATTTGTATATCCATTAAACTTTTTCCAAACTTTTCCTTAACTCCCCCAACCTCCGAAGGGTCTTTATCCCTATTAACACCATATGTATTCGCCGGGTTACTGAGTAACACATCCCGATAGGATCTGGAGTCCTTTTTCCTTTGAAAGTATTACTTATCATACAAAGGATCAAATCGCGTTTCAACTCTGTTGGTAGTATCTGTTTCTTTGCGAGCCGGGACAACATCAACTCTGGGAGCGTTGAGCCTGACACCTTGGACCGGCCGTGAGAACTTGGCTTGAGAGACTCTTATGACTAACCCGTCGATACGAGATTTGTCAGTTTTTTGGATTGCGTTTTCCATATCTACTCTAGAAGCCATAGTAACAAAAGCAAAAGTTGAGGCCTTATACTTTGTCTTAAGGTTAAACACCGAGATGAAAACTATGCGGACGGAACCATGGTTGCTAAATAACTCCTTTAGTGCAAAACGTGAAACCCTCTTGCTTAAATTCTCGATGAAAATAGTCCAATTCTCACTCTTCTCTGAAACTGTGTTTGGCGTCGTAGCTCCGATCTTCGCCGCTGCTCCATTCCATGTCGTTGCTCTGCTGCTTTTCTCCATAGTTTTTTTATTTTTCTTTAATTGAATAAATATTTATTTATTTATTTATTTATTCAGCTTAAATGAAAAATAGGTGCCCAGAGTATGTTTTTTTTTTAACTTTAGAAGCCTAAAGTATTTTTTTGTAAAAATAGACGCCCAAAGTTTCTAAAGTTATAATTTTAGTTGTTTGGCCATTAATGAGTGTTAAAAAAATTCTTTAACAATCAATGCTTGATACACGGTATATTTAATTTTTTTTTCAAAATTAAAAATTTAAAACAAAAAGTTTTCAATTTTTCATAAAATTCCAAAATTTTGGAAATTTTACAAAACAGTCCCAAAATCCCTAAAATTACTCAAACCCCCAAATCGCCACCGCTTTCGTTGTCGATCGCCGCCCCTGAGCACACTCATTTGGTCGCCGGACCAAGGTGGTCATTTCCCTCAACATGGCGTCGCCGAAAACGGCGAACGACTTGCAGCCGAACGTCGAACGCGAAATCGACGTTCGGCTGGTACGTCGTTCGGTGTTTTTGGGTACGTCGTTCGGTGTTTTCGGTGACACCGTGTTGGCGGGAAATAACCGCCTTGGTTTGGCGACCAAAGGGTTGTGCTCAGGGGTGGCGATCGACAGCGGAAGCAGCAGTGATTTGGGGGTTTGGATAATTTTAGGGATTTGGGACTGTTTTGTAAAACTTTTAAAATTTCAAGATTTTATGAAAAAGCTGAAAATTTTGGGTGTTTTTCTTTTTAAAAAATCAAATTAGTGCCACGTGGCAAGCATTGATTGGTTAAAAAAAAAATTAAACACCCATTAACGGTCACGCACCTAAAATTATACCTTTTGAAACTTTGAACACTTATTTTTACAAAAAAAAAAACATACTTTAAGCACATATTTTTCATTTAAGCCTTAATTTTCATACATTTATGGCCAACAATACAAAAGCATATGCACCGTACTCCAACTTTCTTCCTCAAAAACAAATTAAGGTTCAATAGGTCCGTCTCAATATGGCAATTGTTAAACGTACTTCACTTATTTATTTTTTGGTTAAACTACTTTTTTGTCACTCAATTCTGTACGCAATTCTGTTTTTGTCAATTAATTTTGATTTTTTTAATTTCATCATTCAACTTTAAAATTTTGGTTTTTTTTTTGTCATTTGACAACAACCCCAGCACACTACATTTTAGGACATTTTATTTCTAAAATTGACCTGAAGTTTTAACATTCTTATTCTCCATGACTCACGCCCTTCTCCGCCTCCAACTATCATTTGCTATATAATTGGTACCAAAATGTTTTCATTTCTCCCATATTTCTTCTTAGTTCATATTACGAATAAATTTTTATAGTATTTTTTTGTCAAAATAAGTAATTAAAGTATTTTTTTGGCCAACAGAAATACACAAAGTATATTTTTTTATCTAGATTTCTAAAAGTTGACATGTGACATTGATTAAAAAATACTTAAGTTATAATTTAATAACTTTTATAATAATTAACCGACCGTTTAAGCTAAATAATATAGTTAGCGTATCACAAACACTCCTAATACTAACGATGTTGTTGAAGATTGCATTAGCCAAATGGAACTTGTGAACCATCTTGATGCAATGCATCCATTAATAATCAATCTTGCAAATGGTGGAGTATTTATTGCCATGATGATGGAGGATGTTAGAAACGACAAGTGAAGGAGCAGATCATGGAGGCTAAAATGAGTGGCTTGATTTTTGTGCACATGCATCTCAAGAGAAAAATACCTTTATCACACATATCAACGGTAAGAGGTAAATCAAATGTTTGGGCTATAAAATCGACAACAATAGTGACAGATTGACCCTTTAAAATGATTTTTTGTCATTGATGTACCTCTATCACGTCATCATTCATATATTAAATCACGTAAATACAATTAACTACTTTGTCAACAACATAACGGTGAAAAAACATATTGATACAATTTAAAAATTTTGAGGATTAAATTGATAAAATTAAAAACGAACAACAATATTATTAATTTTGGACTACTATAAAAATAAAATTATTTCTTTAAGTCGAACAAAAAAATATTTGTTACTAAATTATTAGATAAACATGAGTATTTAAATATATAAAAAGGTTTTGAAAATTAGCTTATTCATGTTGAACATAAATTGAAGTCCCCACCAGGGATAACAATATAATTCGAATATGAAGAAAAAAATCGATCCAAATCGATGGAAAAAAGTCCGAATTCGAATAAAAAAAAAGGTATGAGTCCTAATAAGAGGTGGATCGGATATAGACATTGCCATAATTCAATCTGAATCCGATCTAAATTCATATCTGAATCCGATCTAAATTCATATCTGAATCCGATCTAAATTCATATCTGATCCGAGTCAGATCTGAGTCCGATCCATTATATGAATCTGAATAAAAATATCTAAAACTCTTAAATTTAAAAAATATATATATATATTAAAATCCTAATTAAGTTGAATTGGGATTATGTATATTAATATAGATATATATTGAAATCCTAATTAAGTTGAATTTAGATTATATATATTTAATATATATGTATATATTGAAAATCTAATTAAGTTAAATTGTGATTATATATATATATATATATTGAAATTATAAGTAAAGTTAAATTAGGATTATATATATTAATATATATATTGAAATTATAATATAAGTTCAATTATGATTACAAAGTTATATAGAGACATGAGAGATCTGACAGTAATTAATGTTTTTCTTGAAAAAAAATCCTCTAAATAGTTTAGAGACTTTTATATGCTCGTTTCAACTGGGTGAACTGCGTTGAGGTCAAAGCATTATTATTGCGTCTTAGGAATCGACATCGTGAAATCGTGATTGGGTATCTATTTTCTCCAAATTTAGAAATCCTGATTTTAAACATGTAATTCTTCACGCTTAATCACCTTGATTCGTTCTTCGTACATGTATCTCTAGTGGTGATCGTCGGATAATTTTCCGTTGCGCCATGGTGTGTACCGGTCAACAATGTAAGCTTGATGGTTAGAAATTTTTTCTCTATGTCAAATGATGATGGTTGAACATTTTGATTATATTTTTAATTTGTTTCATTTTAGATTCTAATATTTATTAGACATTTTACAATTGTGATTTAGAAAGTAGTTATGTTAGTAGACTAGCAAGACAATTGTAGTTTATGTAAGGAAGATTTATTTGTTGTTGAGTTTTTTTAGTTGAAGTTTGAGTTGTTACTTTAATTTGTTTTATATTGGATTGTAATATTTGTTAATATTTGTTTGTGCTATTAGCTAGTTTAAATATATTTGTTTGATGAAAATTATTTTTTATTTAAAGATATTTGTTTGAGTTGTTAATTTATATAAGGTAAAAATTAATTGGATTCAGACTTTCTGATTTAAATTTTAGATATTTTATTAGATTGGACTTGTATTTATGTAATCGGACTTAGATTCAGATTTAGATTTTTTTAGGTCCAATTATTAATTGGATTGAACTTAAACTTTATAAAATCCAATCCAAGTCTGATCCATTTCCATCCCTAGTACCCACTCACTATCAAGTTCATATTAATTATTAAATATATTATTAGCTTATTCATGTTGAACATATATTGAAGTAGTCCCCGCTCACTATCAAGTTCATATTAATTATTAAATATATTATTAGCTTATTCATGTTGAACATATATTGAAGTAGTCCCCGCTCACTATCAAGTTCATATGAATTATTAAATATATTATATTAACTTATTCATGTCGAACATAGATTGAAGTAGTCCCCACTCTCTATCTTTGAAAATGCTTGTAAACGCGTTTTCAACGTTTTTTTTAACACAATTAAGTTCGTTTCTGGACATTTTGAAAAGAAAATTCCCAATAATAACCACTTCTAAACAATGAATTTGATTCCCATTAGTAGATTTCATGGACATGAAATTAACTTCAAACTAATTAACAATTTAAAAAATAGGGTTTTTGTTTTTGAGCTCTTAAGATTTTAAGCATACGTCAGCTGGATGTGTCAGTTGTTTGATTTGTTTGGTCATAAACAATCACCATCGTCAACAGTAAAAGAGAATGGATTAAAAAGAGAAAGGCAACAAAATATTCAGAATTAAACTGCATTAAAATCTTACAGAAAACGACAATAGAGAAGGTGCTACAGTTGAGCTAAGCCCCCAACATCCCTGGTAATACCACAATAATGTACATAATCCAACGTAAATTAATTAATGGAATGAGAAGCAGCGGAAAGAGCAGGAAAAAGTGATCAATCCCCGTTGTTTCGAGGAAGACAAGCAGAAATGAAATGGTCGAGTTGAGCAGCCAATATCAGTGGTTGAATCATCTCTCTCCTAATTTGGAGGATTTCCTGGTATCGGTTTTCAGCCCTGTTCATCTTCTGGGTCACATCCTCTCGTGCAGCTTTCAGCTTCCTTTTAACTTTCTTCAAGGCTTTCTGCTTATGGTAAAAACAAAGTGGAAACATGAATGAATATATAGGAGTTGATGTATGGAATAAGGATCTTATAAAAATCCAAGTACCTTGATTCTTCTTTTAGAGATGTTCAACTTCAGCTGTTTTCTGGCCATGGTGGATCCTCTTCAGTTAAAAAGCATGAAGAAATACAGATTAAGAAGGGAAACGAATGGACGAAATTTCTATTAGATCAAAAAGTTGGAAGTTTGATAATTTATGACTCATTAGCAGTTGAGGGTTCCATTGAATGCTGTGTTTTCTGGGCATAATTTTAGGGTTAAAACCTGAATCTGGGTTTTAAAAATGGAGCAGCAGCAGTTTCCAAAAGATGAAAATCAAGGGAAAAAAAAGAAATTAAACAATATGTGTGTGTGCGTGTTTTTCAGAAGAAAGTTGCACTGAAAACAAAAGAAAAAGTGTCTGATAAAAAGGCAACAGCACTTGCTAGATTTAGGATTAAAATATAAAAGTGAGGAAATTGAGTTTAACTTTGCCAAAAAATAATAAACAACGAGCATAACAAACTGACTGCAGAAATTCCATTACCGAATATACGGAGACAGAGATCTGATACCCAGATATGTCTTTACTTGGCCTTGTTATAGAAAATCAAAATACTAGTGGTAGTTTTTAGGGTAAACTACATAAATGGTCCCCCGACTATACTTCAATTATCTTTTGCATCCCTTAACTATCAAAAGATACAATTTGGTCCTTTGACTAATCTTTACATACAAATTGGTCCCGTTCCGTTAAAAAATTGACGGACGCCTTAGCTAAACGTTAACATGCTGACTGGGTTAATATTATACTATTTTTATTACACTATATTTTCATGTCATTAAAGGTCAACAAAAAAATAATACCAACAAACTCGTCTTCTTCTTCCTCTAAATTTCATCTTCATATTTCTCAGAGAAAAAAGACAAAAAGATCTGAAAGAGTTTTCACTTTATAGTAAAGATAATACCAGCAAGAATGGTGAAAGCAGTACTTTTATAGAAGTCGGCCGGATAACTATCAAACTTGAAGCTCGGGTTTTTAGAATCGAAAAAATAATTTCTGAGCTGAAAGCAGCACAAAGCTTGGAAGAAACCCAACCAAAGCACATATGCAGTAAACCTTGCCATAGCTAACCTATTGAGTACATGTTTTTGCATAGAAGATTAGTGTGTGTATACACAGATACGCATATAACTTTATACATTGTTAATTTGCACGGAGTATTGGGAAAACATTTCTCAGCTTCTATCATTAGTTACATTATATACAACTTTATTATATCTCTATTTAGTTTCATATAAATCACGTTCCTCGATCAAAATTGGGTTGAAAATGTATCAAGGGCTCTTTGTTTTATTAGATCGAGATGCCTATGCAACTCTTTGATTCAATGAAAGTTCATATCTTTATATTCAAAACAAGAAGGTTCTTCAATCAAATTTCACATCATGCACATTAATAGCATTAGTGATGTTACTAAAATGATATAATATTGGATAACTACATTAGCAAGAGTCTCCTTTCAAGAAATCTTCTGTACTGCTTCATGGTTAAAGACTAAAGTAAGATTATTTTAAGACAAAATAATTAGATGTTCAAATTTTCTGTAATTTTCAGAATATGTAAATTATACTTATATTTTCAATTATATCAGAGGTCACTATCATACAGTACATATAAAAACGTAAAAGTAGCCCGATTTATCCATTAGCTTTATAAGCAAGAGATCATCCCCTGTAGAGAGAACTTCAGCATAGGCAGAATCCATGTCACCTACTTGAAGGGCATGCATTGCATTGCTCCAAGAAGTCCAGACAGGGTCTTGCTCCAGTCCAACGTTATCATCGCCAACAGCTTCAACAGTCAATTCAGGAACACGTCCTGATTGAGATGTTACACCATCCTCTCCAGATACGTGAATTGCTTCCAAGGTAGCTTCATCCTTTGATGGTTGCCAGACACTTCGAGTAGAAGGCCTTTCACCAAGTCTTGCAGTCTCAGGACCATTATCCTAACCTCTCTTGCCACCAAACTGATCACTCTCATGTTCCAATTTGGGTGATCGACTATCTCGGTTACTGCTAACTGGGGCTCTTCTCGATACAACTTGTCCATTTCTAGAAGCACTGAATGCAGAAAAATTCCAATCACCAGGCATTTTAGATCTCCAAGAAGGTCCTCTCCTCCTCATACATGGGGTAATTCCATCAGATTGGGAAAATCTTTCAACAAACGGAATTCACTCACTGAACTTGAAACCATAATCAGTAAAATCATTATACTTCCCTAAAGGTCTATTATAGGATCCTTCAAATGCTGACGTAAAGTTACCACCTTTCCTGCCTGATGATATCGGTAAATTCCTAGCCATGTCTTCAACGATTCTCTCAAGACCCCTAACTCTGTTCTCCAAAATTACCATGATATCATGAGAACCACCCATAATTCTGCAACAACAAAGAATCTTCCAAATCAAATGAGCATTTTTTGGAAGCATGTATAAATGTTCAACTTAGAAATACCTGCAACATATTCATGAGATGCCCTTGCAGTCTTTCCAGCTGCACTAACTACCTCTGGATAGCCAACCAACTTCATTTGTTGCTAATAAAGGACCTTTCAGACTGTTCATTCACTTTCGAGAAACTCAAACGATTTTCAGATGACTCTCTTTGATTTACATCTATCGTGTCCATCTTTCAGATTTTCTTGTCTTTTTTCTCTGAGAAATATGAAGATGAAGTTTAGAAGAAGAAGAAGACGAGTTTGTGGCATTTGGTCCTCTGATTAGGGTTTTTTCGTTGACCTTTAATGACATGGAAATATAGTGTAATAAAACATTAATATAATATTACCCCAGTCAGCATGTTAACGTCCAGCTAAGGCGTCCGTCAATTTTTTAACGGTACGGGACCAGTTTGTATGTAAATATTAGTCAAGGGACCAATTTGTATGTTTTGATAGTCAGGGGACGTAAAAGATAATTGGAGTATAGTCGGAGACTTTTTATGTAGTTTACCCTAGTTTTTAACTTTCGATACGACCGACTAAGCCAACAGAATCGATCGAATCGCGCGATCACACAAGCAAACCAAAAAATATTCTTTTTTATATATGAAAAAATGGGGGAACAACAACAAACGGTTGAAAAAGTATTTAATTCTTAAATTGTGAAATTAAATTATTTTGTTGGTGAATCTCTTGTTGGAAAATTTTGATAATTTTGGAGCTTTGAATAAGAAATTGATTCAAATGTTGTTGAGGAAAATGTGGAACCAATTGTTGGTTCGTAAATGTGCAGACGTGCACGACGTGGGTAACGCAAATGTCTGAACCGGTCTAGTCCTTCGTGGGCTTGCAGATATTTTGACCCAAATTTGAAGTGAATTTTCCTCAAATAAAAGCATAAATTTGCCAAATTTTATCTTGGAATTAAAAGGATAAATATTGGAAGTTACCTTTAATTCAGATAATAATTTTGGAAATTGCTTTATAAGAAGAATTAATTGATTATCAATATCAAATGCTCCATTAGGTCAAATTTCCACTTATACCCTCATGACACTCCTATAAATAGGGAGTAAACCTTCTAGGTTTTACACAACAAAAATCACAGAAAATTTTTTATTGTTTTACTCTGTGGATTTTACAAGTGGTTTTCGGTGATAGGTGAAGGCAAGGGTCGGTTCGTGATCTCCATAGTAGTGCTACTGTGGCTGATCTTATGTTGTTGTATCCTGGGAGACAGACGACCAATGAACTCGAGCACCATAGGAGTGGCCGAAAATCTGTCTTAAGGAAACTGCGTTCGTGCAGGCCTCAACACGTTTCTTTTGGTTCCAAATCGGTTTGATTTATATATTGTTGTATTGTTCTTAATTGTTTACTGTTCGTTTAAATAATATTATTTATTCTTGGATTAACGCCTATTTTCTAACAATCTTAAGACAGATTCTCAGTTTTAATCCAAGACGAACAGATTATTGTATCTAAAGCAATGATTCACACGATGAGGAAATTTTCACGCATAGAAAAAGTGAATGCCCAAAGACAAGAAACGTTGAGATCACCAATACCACGATTTCAACACGATGCAAGCGGTATTTCTTGAGATAGAACATTTGGATATTCGATTAGTAAGGTAATTTAAATATTCCTTAATAAGTTTTCTTGTTTATATGACATTTTTAAAACCATAAATTATGGTATTAGTAAGGTAATATTCCATTTTTTTTTACTTTTAATATGGTATGGTTTATGTCATAATTAAACTTTTTTATGACATTGTTAAGGTAATAATGAAATATTCCTTAAACATTTTTGACATTAATATTAAATAATAAATATGCTATTCAATATAAAAATATGGTAATTTTATAATCTTATATGTCAACCTTTCTTGGAATAGAAATAAAAACTTTAATTACATATTTGCATGTATTGTTAAGATAAAGTTTTAAATTTGGTAATATTTTTGGTAATATTATTATGATAGTGTTACCTTATAATGTGGACATTTTAAATATGACATGTATATAAATTATACTTTGTCACATTTTTTGTCTTAATTGTGATCCTTTGTATTTTTGAAAATTATGTGGATTTTATTTTGTACTAAAAATTTCTTTTGAGAAATTTTATAGAGACGAACAGAATATTCAGACGAAATCGTGATTTGTTGTGGAAACAAAGATCTCGTAAATAATTCGTTTCAGAAATTAATTTCTGCCGTTTTAACGGATTTACGTGATCTTTCTAAAACAAAAATAAAAAAAATTTAAAGGATCACTTCCTTTGATTTTGTTGCCTTGATATCTTTGGTTTGGGTTTTATTGCTACTAATCCCAATATTTAACAAAAGATATATGAGAAATAAATCACTGAATTTATTTCTTCGTTAGAATCTTGTGTTGATTCTAATTTTGGAAAATGAAGATAAATCATTAGATTTATTTTCAAGAGAATCTTGTATGATTCTAACGTTGTAAGGAAAATAAATCATTGAATTTATTTCCGTAAGAATCAAGTATGATTCAATTTTTGTAAAAGGAAATAAATCATTAAATTTATTTCTATGCTAGAATCATGCGTTGATTCTAACTTATTAAGAAATATAAATCATCGAATTTATTTCCGTAAAAATCAAATATGATTAAATTTGTGTAAAAGGAAATAAATTATTAAATTTATTTTCAGTACTAGAATCATGTGTTGATTCTAACTTGTTAAGGGAAATAAATCGTTGGATTTAATTTCGTGAGAATCTTGAATGATTCAACCTTGAAATAAATTGGTGAATTTATTTTGAAAAAAAAATAACTCAAATTTATTATCAAGTATGATTTTATTTTGTAAATAAATTGGTGAATTTATTTCGGAAAGTAACATTGGTTACCAAATTTAGAGCGCTGATTCTGACTGAGGTCTCGAATCAAAGCATAGAAGAACTTGATTCTCTGTGTCAAAATTAAATTCTTAAAGCCTATTCTGATGCATGCTATGAAGTGCACAGTGTTTAAAAATGACTAAAGAATCAAGAGGGTCGTTGGACCATAAATGGAAGATTCCAAATTGTTGTGAATCAAAGGTAGTGATTTCGATTGATCATCCATGCTTGGAATGATTTCAAGAATAAAATCCATAAACGGTGATTGAAAGAAAAATTTAAAAATGCATGTCTAGGATTGGTTCTTTGAGAGACTTGGTATTTAAGCGTGCCTAGTGCACCACCTCTCTTTCATAAGTTACCTACCTGGTGCATTGTTTATTATTGTTCTTTCTATTAATACCGTGTGAACTTTTATTTGGGGTTTAGTTTACTAAATCTCCGTCGTCTAACAAAAGTTAGAAATTATGTTTCTGTTTCTGGTTTTAGTCTTTGACTAAATTCCTAACGTTTAACAGATTCATAATTCTTGGTTCTGGATTGTATCTACATGACACAATGAAAAAATCAGTGAAATTTATTGGAAATAATTTCATACATGGCAACAAAAGATGTTGCATAATTGACCATGATAAACCTAGTTAAATATCTGAAGGATGATCCTCCTATTATTAGAGAAGATAAGGTAAATCTTGTTACCACCTTCAAATGTTACTTAGGTAAATATTTCTAAGATAAATATTATCATGGCAAACGTAGTAGAAGTCAAAAACGACTTCAAACCGTAAATTGGACGGTGTGTTCTAGAAGCAAAATTTCATGAAAAAAATGCTTCAATTGCCATAAGATGAGGAACAAGTGTTGCGTGTAAAAGAGTCTATCACAATTGTAGTGCAAGTGTACACGACGCAAGTAGTAATGTGATACGAAGTATCGGATATCGTCTCCACAGGGATTAGGCTAATAGCTTCATCTTGTTTACTGCACGAAAGTAAAGGAAATAATTGAGAGATTTGTCACGAAAATAATAAGGAAAACGTAAATAAAAGGATTGAGATATCAAGATAGAGAGAATGGGCTGGTATTGAATTGCTCGGTAGTGCAGGTATTGTATTGCTTAGGAACTCCAGTTTTGTCGTCGAGCCCGTCGCGGCAGCACCTGTCGCGGCGGCTGTCCGTTGACTGTCGCGGCAGCAGACACACCAACTCCGTACTTCAAGTTTGGCAAGAATCCCAGATCTGCCTTGGCCTATCCCTAGGTCCAAGTCTGTCGATGATCACGTCTTTGATGATACCTCCCGGCGTGAATCGAAGGATGAACACCGATGTATATGAATTCTTCTTTAGCCACTTAACCTTGCCCTATCCCTAGACACAAGATAGTTCAACTATAAACTAGAGAACTCACTCTTATTTCTTTCGTATACTTAACTCTCCCGATGCTAAGTAAATAGATAATCTCACAATGCTCTCCCGATGCTCTTGCAAGATGTTAAAACCAAAATAAGAGAACTTGAAGTCTATTTTATTGAACTTGGAAAATCCTAAAACAAAACAACCCTTGCAACTACTTTACAAAACAACCGGTAGCCCTAGGGGAATTTAGAACATGTCGGTGACGGGTGAACGGCAGAGGGGTTTAGGTTATCGGTTATGGGGTAGAATGAGGGATATCTTTCTAGGTTAAAACCTATGCCCTTATATAAGCTTTGGGCTCAAGTATTCTAAGTTAACAAGGATTACAACTTTAATGAAAAGTAAGATTCTAATAAATGCTTAATCTCTAAGGATTCCTACTTTTCAGCCGCCTCCTTGCTTTATGGGAATTCCTCTCCTTGAGCTTTGGCTTGACATATCTTTTGATCCGGGGCTTGGAAAAATATTTGGCTTTCACACGACAGACGAGCAGATTTTTCTCTATCTATCGAGGTCCACTTTACTTTTCCTCTTCATAAATCTGCTGTCACCCTGCTGTCACGACAGATCCATGGCAGCTTCGTCTTCTTCGTCTGCTTGTCCAGTTCAGCTCTTCTGCTTTTCTGCCCTGCGCCTGCCTTCTTTGTCAACTATGGCAGATACCTGCAAAATAAGCCATCTTTTAGTAGAATCTGTGCCTTTTACATATTTGTGATGTTTTACTGAAAACTAACCTAAATGCAATGCAATGATGCTTGAATGCAGCAGAAATATGGGTTAAATAGGGTGTAAATAATAGAACTTTTACACACTCAACAACAAGTCTTTGGACTATAGACTTTCAAACGAAGGCAATGTTATTGCCATAACAATTGATATGACAACATATTGGTTGAAGGAATAAACTATGGGGTGTAAGCTAAAGAGCTTAGTGTGTTCTAAAGTGGAAACATACACAAAATAAAAACAATATTTTATTTTTTGATAAAGTCTTTTGAAAACACATTCAATCTGATAAATATGAATCATAATGATATGATGTCTGATGCATATGAAAACTCAATGTCCAATCTCCGATACATCATCCCGAGAATAAGTTTCCACAGAACCTACTTTCTCCAACGTCACCATCCGAAATGGAACTCAACCCGAAGGGTGAAACCACTGATCTGAAGTAGAATTCAGCTCGAATGATGAAACCACTAAACTTCCCCGAACAATCTCAAACCATGTACCCACAATGATATGATGTTGATTTCAAAAATCTAAATCTCATCCGACAATTCTATAGATCTGATGTTTTACGATTTCAAAAATCTGATATTTTACAATTTGACAAATCTTATTTTTAGTTAAACATAGTCTGATATGATATGCATGATATCCGAAAACTTCCACAAATCACAACACAGAATAAATCATAAAATATGTAAAAATTTCATTTCAAACAAGCACATAACACAATAAGAAACACATAAGTTTATAACACAAGAAGAGACACACATTTAACGGTCATAAGCTCTAATGTCGAGGAAAACGCAACTCACGCTCAAGTCTAGCTGAATCATAACCTACGAGAAAGGAATTCTATATTACTGATTATTTTTATCGCTAAGCCACCACTAAAAACATAAGACTAATCTGAAGGCATACTCACGAAAAGACCTCGAAAGACATGCTCGGACGTTTTGAACAACTGAGACGTAACTCGTTGGCCTCAAAGGCGATTTCTGAACACGAGAATGTTCCGAATCAAATTTTGAAATTCACAACTTATCAAATTATATGCACAAAATATTTGTAATCAGCAAAACTGAGCGTTTGGGTTCGAATTTGGAAAAAATGGGTAGCGAATACGAACTCATGATGTCGAAAAATGTCAAGAGAAAGGATTCCAAAAAAATCAACTTTGGTGAACTCTTGTCAAAGTCAACTTTGATGGTCAAAGGTCAAACGTCCAAGGTCAAAGGGTTAACACGGTCAAAGGTCAATGAGTCAAAACGGTCAACGATGATGTCATGGTCAACTTTCGGTCAAACGGTCAACAAAACTGGTTCAATCAACGGTCCGAGTTAGTTAACTATTCAAGGTCAAAATAGGTTCTGTTGGTTCGGTCCGATAAAATGGTTCGGTTTAAGGCTAGGTCTGGTTCACTGCTTTGGTCTCACAACCTGATTCACAAAATGAGCTCACATCAGATTACTCACAGATTGGGCTTAACCCAACAACACATATGCCACTTGGGCTTAACCCGATAAAATGGTCCGGTTTAAGGCTCGGTGCGCACACGTCACAATTTATGGGTTTATAAAAATTTTAATAAAATTTAATTTTTGTATCTATCTTTTGGACCTTTCGACTAAAGAAACTCTGCCATTCTCATCCTCTCAATCTTGTGCAAACAAGGAAAGGTTTTTGGAAAAATACATTGTTCAAGGTCCAAATTATTGACTAAATTCGATAGGCTTTGGTTTCAAATACTCTTGATCCCTATCGATTTCATAATCGGACAGTTCTTTACATTTTAGATGCGATTATATAAAAATAATTAATTACAGTGTAACTTCTTTCGTTGGTACATAACACATGACCATAAGTGATTTATTGAATTCAACATTCAAAAAAATGTATAATGGTGTGTTTGGAAAGTCACTATATAATAACATTACGGTGTAATTGAGAGTAATTACACATATGTGACATGTTTGGCAATCCATACTAATTTACGAGTTTCGTTGAATTAAATATAATTAAAGGTCTCTGATTACACTCTTCGGTTCTTAGGAGAGGGAGAAAATTTGTGTAATTATACTAATAATTACACTCTAATTAGAAAAGATTGTTATTATTATTTGGGTTTTATTTTGATGCACAAGCTGTGTAAATTTTTTTTACACATTCCTTTTATAAAATTTAAAATCTAAATCACAAACCCTAGCAACCTAAAACCTAAGCCCTAAATCCTAAACTCTAAATTCTAAATTCTACCCATAAACCTTAAATTATATACCCTACATACTAAACCCCTAAACCCTAACCTAAAACCCTAAACCCTAAAATTAAAGGGCTTGTGTAAACTAAAGTTTACACAAGCTTGTGCATCAAAGTATTTTCCTTATTATTTTATGGGTTTTTGCTATACACAACCCTTAGGGCTATGTATAAAAACTATTAAATTCCGGAAAATACTTTGATGCACAAGCTGTGTAAACTTTAGTTTACACAAGCCCTTTAATTTTAGGGTTTAGGGTTTAGGGTTTTAGGTTAGGGTTTAGGGGTTTAGTATGTAGGGTATATAATTTAAGGTTTATGGTTAGAATTTAGAGTTTAGGGTTTAGGGCTTAGGGTTTAGGTTTTAGGTTGCTAGGGTTTGTGATTTAGATTTTAAATTTTATAGAAGGATTGTGTAAAAAAAAATTACACAGCTTGTGCATCAAAATAAAACCCTTAAATTCCTATCATTAATGGTTATTTTATTTTTTAATGAAATTTATTAGAATGTAATTAATTACATTCCTAAAAAATTAAATATCATTAATTTATGGCATTTAATAGAATTAAACCCTAAACCTTAAACTCTAAGCCCTAAAGCTTAATCTTAAATCTAAACTCTAACCCTAAACACTAAGCCATAAACCATAATTCTAAATTTTATAACTCTAAACCATAAACATTAAACAATAAACAATAAACACCATACATTATCCCTAAATCTTAAATCTAAATCCTAACCCTACCCCTAAACCAAAAACCCTAAACCCTAAATACCATAAAAATAAAACAACACAAACCCTAAAACAATAAACCCTAAACCCTAAAATTACAAATCATAAATCATAAACACCTAAACATTGTTACATTATTATTAATTAAATTAAACACATTGAATCAATGATGTTTAATATTTTAGGATTGTAATTAATTACATTTAATAGATTCTATTGAAAAGTAAAATAACCATTAATGATATAGATCTAATAGTTCTTATACACAGCACTTAGGGGTGTGTATAGCAAAACCCTTATTTTATTATGAATTTATATTTTATACGTAGGCTGTGAAAATCAAGTGTCATTGTTTTAGGATTTATATATTTGGTTTTGGGTTTAGAGTTTAGTGCTTTAGGGTTAGGGGTTTAGAAGCTAGGATTTAGGGTAATATGGTGAGGGGGTTTAAGTTTTAACCTATAAATCTTAAATTTTAACTCCAACCCTAAATTCTAAACCCTCAATCCGTAGACCCTAAATTATCCTTTTTCTTATTGCTACGTGGTAGGGTTAGATAACAATATGTGAACTTATTATTATTAAGTTTAATTAATAAATGCTCAAATTATATTTATTTTTTACATTTAAATGTCTAAAGTTCTTTTGTCGTCTAATGTTTTATTTCATTATAATTGTGACATAATTTTTATTGTGACAAATGAAGAGGCACGAAAAATGGACATACAAATTTCATTCAAGGTCGGATCACTAACGCCCATTAAAAAACCTATCACCCAAACATTGCATGACAAGTGTCTTAATTATTAATCTCCTTCAATTAAAAACATGTACAATACCTAATTTCTAAAAAAACTTAATCCCTAAATTATCAAAAACCCTAAAACTTTAGGTGGTAGTAGTTGATTTGTCGACGACAGAGCAAATAAGAGGAGATGATATGGATTTATGGGTTTTTCCTTCTTGCAAATTTAGGAAATTTTGTGGTTATTTTTTAGGAAGTTAAATATTAGGATTCTAAGAAGTAAAGAAAATTAAGAATTAGACCATATATCATGTACTTATTGGTTGACAAAAAAAATTAACGAACGTTAATGGTTTGATCATAAAATTCTAACAATATAAAACATTAAAAACACATATTTTAACAAAAAAAATAGTTAACTAAAAAAATATAATTTAAACAGTTATTTTTTAAATTAGTTTTTCTATTAATAATGATATTATTATATAGAACTTTTTAATGTAAATCAAGTTTTTCTCCTTATAACATAATTTCTTTTCTAACAGTTAGAGATTTTTTTAGGGTTTAAGATTTAGTGTTAAGAGTACAGAGTTTTGAATTTAAGATTTAAGTTTAGAGTTAATGTTTTAGAGATGGAATGTAACACCCGTGTTTTGGGCCTAGGAGTTAACCGAGTTTATGGTTCGAGTCAATAAAATTTAAATTAAAACAATTCAACCTAATTTGTGATGTAATTAAGCTTTAATAAGAGGAGAGGGACCTACATTGCGATTTTACCCAAAAGTTTTTTTAAAAAAAGAAATACAACTTTTAAAGTTGTCATCTTCTCCCCCTTTCCCCTCTATTCCCACGTGAAGAACACAAAACCCCTCTCCAAACTCTCTCAAACTTCAAGTTACTATTCCATTTAATATCTCCCTCAATTCAAGGTGTTTTTGAAAGGTAAACATGTTTTCTTACTCTCATCATTATCCTCTATCTACCTATGGTCTTGGATTTCAAAAACATGGACTTTTAAAATGTTAGGGTTTTACTAAAAGCTTGGGTTTTTATGAGATTTTCATCTTGTTTTGATAAATTGGGTTGGGGCTTTGTTTACTCATGATGAAATACACATTATATGTTAATTTGATTGAATTTTGATGAAAATCCGTAGTAGGGTCTTAGGGCAAGTTTTAAGGTGTCAAAACTTGGGTTTTTGGGAGGTTTAAGGTTGAAATTGAAGGGATGTTGGTTTAGGGATATTAGGAAGGTGTTTTGGGATCATTTGAGAGTCATTTGGGTGTTTGAAAGTAGAGTTTTCAGCCAAGGTTTGAGGGAGTACGAATTTGTTATATTTAGGGATTAAATGTGGTTGGAAATTGTGGATGAAGTCGGTTTGAATTCAAGGATTATGTGTTGATTGAATATTAGCATTGATTGTGGCTATTGGTTGTGTTTTTGGTTGGCTAGAAACAAGAGGGATCGTCGAAGAAGCTTTGGGACCGAATCCGGGTTCGTAGGAGTTTCGCTTGGTAGCTAAGGAAGGGCGGTGAGTGGTTTCAAACTTGATTTAAAGTTTGGTTCGAGTATGTGTAGTGTGTGTGTAAAGTGTGCTTGGTAGGCCACTTTCTTTTAACTCAAGTAGTTAATTTAGTCTTTATTCTCCTTAAATGCTAATGTGCTTGTTGACTATGCTCTTGTGCTTGTGGTTAATTGGTGCTTGTATATTCATGAAATGTATATGTATGTGATGAGCATGGAGTGTGGTTGATGATATGTAATGTGGTTATGCTAATTGGCACTAAATAAATTACCGGTTGTAAATGATCGATCATTAGGATTATTGTGCACACAAATTGAGTCAAAACGTACGTGGCCTTGATGGCGTTAAGTCATCAAGGAGGAGTACGGTGATGTAATATTCCACCGGAAGCTTTTATTTATTTCTACGAGATGATGAGTGGAATCTCATCCGTAGGGCATGTGGCGATGAGTGGAATCCCGCACATGCAAGGTCCGGTGATGAGTGTAATCCCACCGAGGTAAAGTGTTGTTAAGGTTTAAATCTGCACAATCGGGGTAATTTAAAGTGGCCAATTAGCTTGTTCATATATTGTGATATGTGATGTTGATTTATGATTGTTGATTATTGATGCTTGATGCTTAGTATGAAGTAAGATGCCATACTATGCCACTTGAAAGACTAGCTAGGTCTACTTGATTATATGTCAATGCTTGATATATGTGAGATTAGGATTTACATGCTTGAACCCTGCATTGTTGATGTTTTTCGTTTTAGAGCACCCTCACTAAGCTTATAGCTTACGCTCTCAATGTTCAACAATGCAGATCATTAGCGTGGTGTTAGCTCGAGGCAAGGCAAGAAGGGCTTCCAAGTTTGTGACTCAAGTACAGTGGTTGATTTTATATTAGTTAGCAATGTGGCAGAGGTTGTGTATGAGCTTGTATGACTCATTTACATGTGTTGATGTTGGATTGACTATGGTTTGTAAGCATGATATGCTATGATGAATGTTGTGGGTGTTAGCATGTCTCTTAATGTTTAGGTTGCCTTGATGTGGGTGTAAACCTCTTATATGCTTATCATGTGCCTTTAAGGCTTTGAATTCCTTGTATGACCTTAAATGTTGAAATGTCTTTTGTTGGAATGCCATGCTTGAAAGCTTATGTTGCTTGTATGATTTGTGCATCACCTTGTGTTGATTAGTGCCCTTTGGTTTCTTGTGAAAGCATGCTTTTATGTTTGGTTTGCCTTAGGATTGATGTTAGTGTGTTGGTTGGGGTTTTAGAGGGATTTAAGGGCCTCCTTGTGCCTTAAATCAGCTCAGACCTGCAAGTTCGTAGCAGGGGTATCGATACGGTTGGTCCTGTATCGATACGACCTTGTTGTTTCAGGCCTCGTGTTTCGATACGCGAGGGGGCGTATCGATACCTTTTTGGTCACTGAAGCTACTGTCCATTTCGGTATCGATACGAGCCCTTGGCGTATCGATACCTTTTTGGTCACTGGAGCTACTATCCATTTCGGTATCGATACGAGCCCTTGGCGTATCGATACGGTCATCTTAGCGTTGACCGTGGGAAGTCAACCGTTGGGGAGGGTATCGATAAAGGAGTGTATCGATACGGTCTCCACGGGTTGACTTTGACCAGTTGACCTAGTCAAGGGGTATCGATACACCCCTTAAGTGTATCGAAATCGCCTGCAGTTAAGCTTAAAAATTGGGCTGTAAGATGTTGGGTTGAGTTTGTTTGTCTCGTAAATGTTGTTCCGTTGTATGATCACATAGGATTAAATACTCATCTAAACAAGATTTAAGATGAAAAAAATAGGGTTGCTAATCGAGGGAGAATCCTTAAGGGGTTTTCACTCGGTTTTCCCCGTGTAGCTCACTTGGACCGGTCATCCGGCCAGACCGGGACGAGGGGGTTACATAGAAGTTTAGATTTTAATTTTTAAAGAGTAAACATATTGTAGAATTTTAGGTACAAATAAGTGTTCAAACTATATTTCCTTTTGGCTTTAGGTGTATTTTTTTTTTGAGAAAACTACACCGGTGGTCCTCAAACTACTAATATGGTAGAGCTGTGATTCGAACATGCATCCCCAGCCAATGAGTTAACCATTGGGCTAAACTCAAATTATTGATATGTTTTAGCACAAATTACATTTAAAACAATCAAATGAGGTTTTGTACATGAAATAATTCCTAGAGACTCCTTCAACACAAAATAAAGCTATTTACAAGATCTCTGCTACTCCTCCTCTGAGGTTGACAGTGGATAATTCTAATGAGTTGGGACCTGAAACACTTGATATTAGTACAGTGGGCCCTGTAAAAGTCTCTTCAAAAGGAAAGGAAACCTTAAGTTCTTCACCTACTGTACATGAAATTGCCCTAAAACCATCCATTGAAGAGTTGAACGAAGACGTCGTTGATAGAGAGATTATGAAGGTGCTTGAACCAACAGTTGATTGCAGAAATGGAATCCCCCATCCCTTCATAAAGTAACATCTGAAGAGGAGATAATAATAAATGGAGAAAGAATAGATGAATGCAATGTATATGGGGACCATTCCGATGGCATGAGCAGTGAGGCTGACAATTGCATTGATGCAATTACTACCTTGGACTCTGAAATGGATACATACAATGAGTATAGACCTAAGGATGGTATTGACTTTATGGATATTGGGAGGTATCATCCGAGTTCCCGTGCAAACGAGGAAAAGCTTGGGGTCCAAGACTATTTATCAGATTCTCAATCGAATAGGATATCATCTCTGTCTGCTGATAGAAACTGCTCAATCGAGAAAGAAGGTATGGTATTATACTCTCACCTGAACATTTGGATGTTGTGAAGCCTATCAACTTAGTTTCTGAGGTCAGTGATTCTACTGTAGAAGCGGATCTCAACATAGAGCGTATAATTCCCATGGTAGATCCTTCTCACGATGATCCAAAAGTTGAAGTTGGCCTAACAGAGATAGAAGCTTCATGTTCTGAACAGAAACAAATTGTTGAACTTTTTGATGCGACAGAGGGAGAAGAAAGTAGGGAATTTAAGTGCAGTGTAAATATGGTGGAAGAAGATGTCATCTGCGTTCACATTTGATTGTTTTAAATATAATTTGTGCTAAATCATAATAACAATTGGAGTTTAGCCTTAATAGTGCGTCAACAATTATGTTAGCTTTTAACGACAGAAACTAAAACAAAAGAACTATAAAACAGAAGTGACGATTTTGCTAAAAAATAGTTTTAGGACCAAATTAAGAAGATGGTAATAGTTTAGATACCACGGTGTAGTTTTCCTTTTTTTTGTCAAAATAGGTGTAACATTAACTTTCACTACCTTTTAGGTTAAAAAAAACTAGCCAATTAGAATGTGACACATGGTGTAATTTAGTTTATGATTTTTTTTAATTTTTAAAAAGCTTAAATTTCTTCATTTAAAAATATCCCTAAATTTTCAAAAAAAAAACCTAATTCCCAGGAAATTATCCTAAACTAAATCCACAAATCACTAAATTCATCACTGCCTATTGAATACCAACTCTTTTGTGTTTAGAAATCAACGAATGGCAGCTAATAGAATTCGAGATGGGCACATGTCCGATCAGGTAGGGTTTTTGACCTACTCAAATTCAACCCAAAAATAAATATTTTAAACCGCACCCAACACAAACATTTTTGAAAAGAATTCAATCTGTCATGACCCAAAAATAAATATACTAAACTCAATCCCGAGTCAACCTATAAAAATAATTAATTTTAAAGACTTAATTGTAAAAAAATTATAATTTAAAAGACTAAATTATAAATAAAAATTCAACTTTAAAAACCTAATTATAAATATATATATAAAGGGTATTATTATAAATCTGAACCCGAACTCAATCTTAATAAAAACTCAACTTAAATCTAATTTTTTCATTAAAAATCCAACCCAATCGGGTTGAAATCCGACCAGATTGAGAAATATGCCCATCCGTAGATAAAATGTCAAAAGTTGAACCTTTCATTCAAGGGATAAACGACGAACAACAATGAACAAAAAAACGAGTAACGACATCACCAAGGGGCAAAGACTTTATTACAATGGCAGTGGCATGCTAATCGACGACGATTTTGGAGAATTTTGGGTACTTTATGGCTTTTATGTTTTAGGAGAATTTTAGGGGGGTTTTTAACTTAAAAAATTTAAATTTTGAAAATTTGAGAATTTAAAAAGCTTATAAAAAAAATTCAAAAAAAAAAACAAATATTGATTGTGGATACCGTTATCAGTATATAGCAACCGCCATTTGAATCCTGAATGCGAATCCAACCCAAGCAGCTTAAGGCAACAGGAAATGGCATAATGAAATAGGCCGCTTTTATTAGGTTCCAAGAAAAATAAAGGAACTAACCCATTTACACAAGAGGAATTTTGAATCAGAAAGAACGTAGCGAAGAGGTATTTTCGGATCATTTGAAACAAAAAGCTGATCATCACCCCTCAATTTCTTTCATCATCTTCTTCATCAAAATCAAATCCAAAAACAACTGAAAAGAGAAAGCTTTAGAATCATGTTAATGGAAAGAGAAGAAAATTGAAGAAATTCTCAGGATTAAAACCACAAGCAATGAAGAAAGACTGATTCTGCCCGCAAGGAGAGGCGGCTTTTTATAGAGAAATGGATTGAAACCCTAGTGGATTGAAACGGCATTCAGTCAGATTGTTTGGTTGTAGGGATAGGATTATTCCTCATAAAGAGTTCCCCTTGTTTGGTTCAGAATTCACATTCCTTATTTTAATTTTTAACGGTATCTTTTATTTTACTTTGATTTAAATTTACCATTGCCCCTAAAATATATCCTTTTTACTGAATTGTTCTTTAAAGTTTTTTTTGTGTGTAGATGTTTTGTGTTCTTAGGTTTAAATTGTTATTTCTGTTGTCCCAAAATATTAATTTTGTTAAAAAATTATATTGACCAATAAAACACAACATGTGGTATTAAGTGTGTGGCCATTCAATCGAGTTGAGTTAAAAATTTCTAGTTAGTTAAGTTAAAGAGTTATATTTTTTAACTCAAATTTTATTTGAAATTTTAATTTGAGTCAAGTTTATGAAATTTGAGTCGAGTTGAATTCGAGTTGAGTTCAAATTTTTATTTAAATTTAAGGTTTAATACCAAAATAAGTGTCCAAACTATCTCGTTTTTTTCCTTTTAGGTGCTTATACTATTTTTGCCCCTTTTAGATGTCTAAACTATATCGTTTTTTCCTTTTAGGTGACTAAATTTTTTTTTGCCACTTTTAAGTGCTCAAACTATCATTTTTTGTCAAAGTAAGTGCCCAAACTATCATTTTTTTCGGCAAAGTATGTGCATCAGTTTGACCTTAAAAGGAACAAAAAATGATAGTTTAGGTACCTAAAAGGGGCGAAAAATTTGTTTAGGCACCTAAAAAGAAATATTAGGATAGTTTAGGCACCTAAAAGGGGTAAAAAATAGTTTATACACTTAAAATGGAAAAATATGATAGTTTGGGCACTTATTTTGACATTAAGCTTAAATTTAATTATAAACATTAATAATGTTATGGTACTAATTAGTTCCAATTTAAATAGTTTTCTATAACCATATACAACACACACACATATTTCTTTTTTTTTTTTCATGTGTGATTTATATATGTCAGATATAATTGAGAAACTCGTCTCAAACTTGAAAACCGATCCAGTAATTACTAAAAAAATTGATTTATTTGAATTTCTATTTTACAACTCAAAATTTATTTGAAAATTTTCTAGTCGAGTTTTGCCCACACGTATGTGGTACGTTTGACAAAAAGTGCAACAGATTTTATTTCAAAAGGATAAAATTCATTTTGAGTTTATCAATTTTTATTTTTATTCAATTTAATCCTTAAAAATATTTATTTGATCTAAAATTTTTCGTTATTTATTTCTAAATTTTATAATTTAGTCCACTATAACCTTTTAAGTCTAATTATCAAATGAAATAATTAATAACCAAGGCAAACTAGTCAAAAAATGGTGTGAAATATTGATACGCATGTTGTGTAAAACACAAACTTGCATATTTAGTATTTACACTTTAAAACTCAAATCCTAAATTATAACCTTAAACACTAAAAACTAAGTCCTAAACTCTAAACCCTAAATTCTAAATACTAACTTTAAATCTTAAATCCTAAATTAAACCTCTAACCCTTAAAATTAAAGGTTTGTGTAAATTAAAGTTGTATCAATGTTTTTTCTAAAAAAACCCCAGAAATTATAGTCAAACTATCAGGCAAATAAAATTCAGTTTTCAAAGGAAAGAATCTCTCAAAAATCCCCTTTTGAACCTTGAAGTCCTGAGGAATTTTATGGACAAGCCTATGGAAAGACAGCTTTCTGATAAGAAGTTCAGTACTCTTCTGGTACTTGAGAATTTCACGAACCAAATACTATAGTTAAACTGTTTAAATCCCCTTCTATTTTTTTTATGAAAGGGTTGATATCGGATTTTACTACTAATATGATATCAGATTGTTATATGAATGGATAAACAAGACAAGTTGGGAATTTTGTTATTAACCAGTAGTTGATATATATGGTGCTTTTGACATCATTGAGTATATAAAAACCTCAAAACTGAGGTGCAACCAATATTATGAATATATAAAGGGACAGAAAAGCACTCTGTAAAGAGTAATCATTGATGCAAAAATTGCTTTCATGGACTAGCATCAAAGATGTATGCATATACTTTTTGTGGTCAAACTTGTGGATAGTTCTTACTTGAAAATACTTTGTAAAAATTATGGACTTCTTAGAGGGCCAAATTGAAAGAATGTATAAATAATGAGATTTAAATTTAATGATTTGTTTTCAACTAAGACTAATTTAATTGAATGTATAAATATAGAGGGTTAAAAGTGCTATTATACAAATTTTTGTAACTCTCACGTTACCCACTTAATGACAGTTAACGACTCAACTAAGACTAAATTGATTGAATGAGACCATTTTATATTTTGAGATAGTTTAGTGACCATTTGTATACTTTTTTTTTTCCAAAAATTTTATCCTATTATAAGTATTTATGTAATTTTTTTACTCGGCAAAATATTTTTTTATTAAAATTCGTAATAACGCCTAAATTAGTATATGTGTTTCATTAAAAATCTCCTTAAACTTAAATGGATAAAAAGAGTACACACTAACATACAAAACAATATCAAGGAAACAAAAAGTTCAGCCATTCCCTGGATTAAATTTCTTTTCTCATCTATATATATATATATATATGTTTGATACATCAATTGCTATTATTCTTGTTTTATATTCGTATTTTATTAAATTAAATTTTTTAAGATCCCCACATAAATCCTCTTGAACCTTCGAAAAGCAACTTCAAGTTTGACTTCGTTCATCCGAATTTTATTTCTTAATCTTTATATTCGTATTTTATAAAAAATAAATAAATAAAAGTAATATACTAGAGTGGATCAAACCGTCAACCCATAAACAATTTCTTTTTCTGTTTACAAATATAATTGAAAAGGAAGAGATTTTCTTTTTATCTTTTTTTAATATGTTTTTTATAACTGATTTATATTTCATATTTGGGATTTATAATTATTTTTTCAAAAAAATTTTCTACAACATTCGATTCTAGAAATAGATGTTAGAAAATAGGCGTTAATCCAAGAATAAATAATATTATTTAAACGAACAGTAAACAATTAAGAACAATACAACAATATATAAATCAAACCGATTTGGAACCAAAAGAAACATGTTGAGGCCTGCACGAACGCAGTTTCCTTAAGACAGATTTTCGGCCACTCCTATGGTGCTCGAGTTCATTGGTCGTCTGTCTCCCAGGATACAACAACATAAGATCAGCCACAGTAGCACTACTATGGAGATCACGAACCGACCCTTGCCTTCACCTATCACCGAAAACCACTTGTAAAATCCACAGAGTAAAACAATAAAAAATTTTCTGTGATTTTTGTTGTGTAAAACCTAGAAGGTTTACTCCCTATTTATAGGAGTGTCATGAGGGTATAAGTGGAAATTTGACCTAATGGAGCATTTGATATTGATAATCAATTAATTCTTCTTATAAAGCAATTTCCAAAATTATTATCTGAATTAAAGGTAACTTCCAATATTTATCCTTTTAATTCCAAGATAAAATTTGGCAAATTTATGCTTTTATTTGAGGAAAATTCACTTCAAATTTGGGTCAAAATATCTGCAAGCCCACGAAGGACTAGACCGGTTCAGACATTTGCGTTACCCACGTCGTGCACGTCTGCACATTTACGAACCAACAATTGGTTCCACATTTTCCTCAACAACATTTGAATCAATTTCTTATTCAAAGCTCCAAAATTATCAAAATTTTCCAACAATCCCCCACATGAATAAAATTGATTTAATCAAAAACATTTTGACTCGATGTGGTGATAGATTCTACGATCGATAGCTGCATAGGATAGGTAGGTGTCCACCCTTGAACCTTCCCTTGTGAAAGTATATTTACTTTATTAGCTGACCAGTAGACGTAATGTCCTTGAACTGTTCTGTCGTTTGTGTAAACGATGATATACTTCACACAACTACCTCTCTGACAAGAGTATTAGTTCTCATGGGTATGTCCATATGGCCATGGACATCGCCTGGTTCTGCAGGAGTTTGAAAGAACTATGCCCAATAGTCTCATTGAAGCGGCCCCACTTCACTCTCACATAGGTGACTTATGTTGCTTGACTCACAAAAGCACACAATGGTCATTAAAAGCATTGCTTAGCCTAAACCACTTTGATCACCGTTTACATTATAGGAATGGACTTGGGGATAAGAGCCCCTACAGTGACCGCACAGGTCTATGCAATTAGGTTGTCCCTTTGAACCTAGATCTTGGGATCTCCAGTCAACTAGGTAGGGTTTTCCTTCACATAGCACCTTAAATTTATATGGGCTTTAGTCTCATTCCTTTAGATGTTTTCTCAACTTGATCTCAATTTAACCCTTTGGTTAATGGATTCACAACGTTATTCTTTGATTTCAAAAATCAATAGAGATAACTTCATTTGAGATTAGTTGTCTAACGGTATTATGTCGACAACGCACATGTCTCGACTTACCATTATACACAAAGCTCTATGTCCTACCTATTGTGGGCATTGGCTTTGGTCGTTCAGGAATATCCTCCAAGAAATTTCTAAAGCCATTCGACTTCTTTTCTAGACTTGTCTAGAACTTCAAAATTAGGTTCTGTTATGGATTTGATTTTAACCATTTTTCTTGAGGATTTCCACGACACGGTTCCTCCTCCCAAAGTGAAGACATATCCACTTATGCCTTTGATATCTTGAATATTAGATATCCAATCGCATCGGAGTATCCTTCTAAATAGAAGAATCTCTGGAATAATGCAATTCATAATCTCGAGTATATCTAAGATATCTCAATGCCCTCACAATTGCTTTCCAGTGATTTTCACTTGAATTGCTTGTGAATCTACTTGAACTGCTCACAGTAGAAACAATATATGGTCTATTGAATCTACTTGGTCAACACTTTGGTCTTTGTTTTTGGACAAAAGTTGGCATGTATTTATTGGAGTTCTGGCTATGTCGGAAACATCCTTGCGAAACTTCTCTTGCCCGCGTAGTGTGACTACGTCAATATGAGACCTTTAAGTGATCGTTTGATTTGGATGCCCAAACTCAAATATGTTAATCTCATATTTTTCATGTCAATCTTGAATTTGACAAGTCTTTGGTACGTTTACCATTTTATTGTTGCTTCCAACAATGAATATGTTAGTAACATACAAACATAGAATAATATATCCAATGTTAGTAGTTTTGACATATACACATTTGTCATACTCATTTATCTTGAAGTCGTTTGTCATCATGACATTATCGAACTTCTCATGTCTTTACTTTGGTGCTTGTTTAAGTCTATACAAGGACTTCACCAACCTACATACTTTTCTCTCTTGACTTGAAACTACATAACCCTCAGGTTGTTCCATGTATATTTCTTCATCAAGATCTTCATTTAGAAAAGCTCTTTTAACATCTATTCGATGTACGTCTAGATTTCGCAAAGCGACAATTGTAAGTATCATACTTATGGAGGTTATCCTTGATACATGAGATTATGTATCGAAATAGTCAAGACATTTGGTAACCTTTTATTACCAATCTGGCCTTATACTTATCAATTGTTCCATCTAATTTCATTTTCCGTTTGAAATTCATTCAAAACTTAGTGGTTTAATTCACGGAGAAAGATCCACTAATTCCTCACGTATAATTTTGCATGATGGAATCAATTTACTCTTAATGGCATCCTTCCATAAGGTGCCTTCAGATGAATGTATAACATCATTATACGTTTGAGATTCAACCTCTAGCATAAAGTTTAGAAAAATGATCCAAAAAAATTTTCTACCCTTGCTCGTTTACTTCTTTGTGGCTCTATTTCAAGCTCAAACCTTTGTTGATCATTTGAGTCATCTTTATCGATAATCTCCGAAGTTCGTTTCATTGAACTTTGACCAATTTCCCTAGCTTTACAAGGGAATACATCTTCCATTATCGTATGCTTGTGAATCTCAGGGTTCTTCGATTCATACACAAGAAATCGATATACATTGTTATGTTCTATATAGCCAATAAAAATACAATCCACAATTTTTAGGGATCTATTCTCAGTTGCTTTAGTAATGGGTCATTACTTTTGCAAGACACCCCCACATTTTCAAGTAGTTGTAGGAAGGTTTAATTACCTTCCATAACTTATATGGTGTCTAGTCTCTTTAATTACGAGAAATCTTGTTTAAAAGGTAATTAGCTTATAGAACAGCTTCCCTCACATGTTAGGCACATTATAGTACCAACGTTACTCATATAGAGCTTCTCCTCATCTTAAAACTTTAATTAAGTTTGGACGGTACTTGGAGCATCTCACTTTTTACTCGAATTTTTTTTAACATTTAGTATGAACTCTTTCAATTATGCATTATATTATTTTTAGAATATTTATGTAATTCAAACATTGAGACTTTTTATAATTTAGATTTTATTAGATGTATGCATTTATAAAAATATTTTTAGATATTTAATCAAACTATCATAATAATATTTATACGATTACATTTTATAAAAAAAGGAGGTGTTAGTGGGTATATTTACTTTTAAGAATAAATTTGTATTTTAAAGTATTAAAACCTAAGATTTATAATTTGAGAGACAAGTTTTCAATCGCGACTTCCTTAATTTAGTCAATTTCTTCTGGGCCGAGTTTAGGGGGTTACAATCCCTATACCCAAAAATATTAAATAAAATTACTATTTTTCTGACTAAAATAAATTTTAAATTCATTTTAAAATATAAAGTTTGGATACTTTGAAAGCAATTATGAAATGCTGAAGATTGAAAGGGTGTTGTGTGGAGGAAGATTTAGACAAAATTTTTAGCTTATATCTAAAAACGAAGAATGAAACATGTTGAGAAACTTGAGTGTGGCTAGGTTTGAAGGAAAGTTAAATAATAATATAGTTAAGATTTTTTAAAGGTAAAGTTCACAAATGATCACTAAATTTTGGTCAATTAATCAATTTGGTAACCAAACTTTCAATTGCTTCAATGTTACCATTAAATTTTTGGTTTTGCTTCAGTTTGGCCACCGAGCCGGCAGTTAAGAAAATGGTATAATAACACATTTAATCCTCCACATTTACACATTTGTATTCAATTCAGTCCTAATTCAAAAAACAATTAATAAATTTAACCTCAATATTTACAAATCATTTCAATTTGGTCCTAATTTGTAATTAGAAATATTTTAATATTTATTCCACGTGTCACCTGGTGAAAAATTAACCCAGCAAATGCAGTACATAGAATGTGCAATGAACATAGCAACCAGCTAAAGTAAGCTTTTTGTTTAAATTTAGCATGTTTTATTTATAACTTAATTTCTGGATCTCTAAAGGCTTTTCTATTTTTTTTTTGCTCGGCACTCTAAAGTCTTTTCATCTTCTTCTTCCTCTTATTTTGGTAACGATGACTCCTGCTCCGGGCTCACCTCGACAAGAGGTGGAGAATGTTCTAAATTAAGACTTGAGATTACCCAGGAAAAACACAGAGTAATCTTTGTCTTCCGAAAAATGGGTGTAACGAGTCTACTCAAAGGCCAAACTCACTCTTGTTCCTTTCCCTTTATCCACCACAGACGAGCTTCCTCGTAGCAATCGCATTATTCTCACTTATCCTCCTCCTTTATATTTCTTTAAAGGTACACATAGTTAAAATCATTTTCTCACTTTCGATTTTGGGTGTTATTGTTAATCAAGTTTTCATATTTTTCAATTTTTGCAGAAGAGAAAATAGTTTATGAAATTTCATGTAACTACACCAATGGCAGATGGGTTCATGATGATGACAAGATGGGACCTTTGGAGAGCTATTGTTACTAGAAGAAGAAGACGATGATGAGAAGCCTTTGGAGAGCTATAAATTACGTTATAATTAAAATATGTTAACTTTAAACAAAAAAGATGACTTTGGCTCAATGGTTATGCTCATTGCACATTCTATGTGCTGCCTTTGCTGGGTTTGAGTCTCCTTAGTGGCAGTTCCAATTATTTAATTTTTCACCAATAAGATGACATATTAGGACCAAATTGAAATGATTTATAAATATTGAGGTTAAATTTATTAATTATTTTTTAAATTAAGATTAAATTGAATACATGTATAAATGTGTTATTATACCATTTTTCTTAACTGCCACGTCACTTACTTAACGACTGTTAACGGCTCAGTGGTCAAATTGAAGCAAAACCAAAAGTTTAATGGTAACATTGAAGTAATTGAAAGTTTAGTTACCAAATTGAATAATTGACCAGAGTTTAGTAACCATTTGTGAACTTCACCTATTTTTATTAAAATATATATTAGGGGTATATAAATAAATAAGTATATATATATTTTTAAAATCTTGTAAAATATCGGGATTCTTGCAGATATTTTTTTGGGAATTCCTACGATTATTTATACGGTTCAGATACCCCATGACTCGGATATAGCAATTCTCGTCTCCATCCCCATTTGAGTTTCGGTGATAAAACTTCTCCCGTACCCATCCCGTGGGTAAAAATTCGATTATTCCATGTACTCGTCGGTTCGGATCCCTATTGTTTTCGAATATTCCTCACCCAATTTCTACCCCTACATTTAAATGAGAAAAATAGATAGATTAAGCGCTTATTTTTTAATTAAACTTAATAATAATTTCACATATTGTTATCTAACCCTACCATGTAGCAATACAAAAGGATAATTATTCAATACATTGGCGGTGTAAACTAAAAGTTTCCACAACCATTTTAATTATATGGTTTATAGATTCAATTTAGGGTATATAGTTTGGGGTTTAAAATTTATGAATAACAGTTGGAATTTAGGGTTTAAGGGTTAAAATTTAAGATTTATATTAAAACCTAAATCCCTCACCATATTACCCTAAACCCTAGCTTCTAAAAACCTAAACATATACCACTAAACCCTAAATCAAATCTATAAACCCTAAAACCATAACACTTATGAAAACTTTTAGTCTTTACAGATGTGTATTGAATATAAATCTATAATATAATAATAATAAAAATGATTAAGTTTTAAATAATTCCACCAATTCTCCCCCTCCTAAGGACCGAAGAGTGTAGTCAGGGATCTCTAATTTCATTTAATTGAACGGAACTCGTAATCTACTATGGATTGCCAAACATGCCACATATGCGTAATTACTCTCAATTACACCGTAATGTTATTATACAGTGACTTTTCAAACACACCATTATACATTCTTTTGAATGTTGAATTCAATAAATCACTGATGGTCATGTGTTATGTACCAAACGAAAAAAGTTACACTGTAATTAATTGTTTTTATATAATTGCATTTGAAATGTAAAGAATTGTCCGATTATGAAATCGATAGGGATCCAGGTGTATTTGAAACCAAAGCCTATCCTTGAACAATGTATATTTCCAAAATGCTTTCCTTGTTTGCACAAGATTGAGAGGATGAGAATGGGGCAGAGTTTCTTTAGTCGAAAGGTGGAAAAGAAAGATACAAAAATTAAATTAAATTATTTTTTTTACAAACCCATAAATTGTGACATGTGTGCAAGTAAAATAAGAAGCAAGAAATACGTATTTTATAATATGTAATGGTTATCAAAATAATTAAATTGTTATCACATATCAACATAAGCATAAAATGCCAATTGGGTTAAAAAGAATTAAAACAAATTACTTCAATTGGGTTTCCAAGGATAAAAAAATGTAAGAGAGTTGTTTAAATAAGGTTAGTAGTTTGAGGGCTTTCTTGGTATATTAGCTATTAGGAAACTTATCCCGCTCCACCTAACGGCTATTTTACAGCATAATTTATAGGCAAACGGCTTTTTTTTTTGTGTTTTCAAATCCAATTTGTTTCTTAGTCCGATTAGCAAAACAATTGAATGCTTGGATTTGAGAAAACCATGTAGTCTCTTCATCTACAACCAGTTTTGAAAGCCAAAAAAAGGTTTTTCTCAATACTTTGAGAAACCCAGTTTATAGTCTCAAAGAATGAAATCAGTTGAAAGATGTGGACAAGGCTTCAAACCCTTTGCCAAAGCCTGTTTGCGGTGTTCAACAATGGAGGCGTTTAATGGATGAAGATCAGAAATCATTTTTGGTTGATCCGCCGCTGCCGGAGATTGAAGAAGAAACAGCTTTTGAGTTGTCTCTTTTGCTTCTGAAATACAAGGTGCAGGTCCCGGAGAGTTTGAAGTTTCTCGGTGCTCATTCTCAGTGAACTCATCTGTTCACATTTTTCCTTTTTTAGATTTAGGTCAATATTATCCTCAACTTGAGGATAATGTAATTCAATTCTGCAATTTCCCTTATATTCTATAAGATCAGAGATATTTTGTGTGTTTGAGTTTTGTTGTGCAGCAAATTTCATTGTTTTAAGGATGGATGTTTCAACCATCCTTTTCTATTTACAAACAATGCAATATTCAAGGAAGAAAAAGCAATCCAAGAAAACAAGATTGTGACCTATCCATCACTAACCATATAATCAATTTGATAAAGCTACATTCCAACAATCTTGGCATAAACAATTTCAATGATTTAGTTGAATCAGCATCGGCCTGTAATTGATTTCAACTTCTGGACATCTCTTTTATATGTTCCCTCTCTGTTGCCAACTTCATATTGCTTCTATGCGGTATCCAAATTTCCGGAGTGATCTGAATCCGAGAATGAGATTATGACAAGCAGAACGAGTGTTTTCGGGCGTTCGCCATCGTAGGCGGCTTAGTTGTGAATGCAGCAGAAAATAGATTTTATGAAAAGGAAGGAGCAATACAAGTAAGTTGGTGGCCAAAATGGCACCAGAAAGCATTTAGAAAAACCAGAGTAAACAGCTAGCGGGGCCTAGAACAATACGCGTCTAAGAACAAATAAAGAGAGAAAGTATTCAGCATGTATCGTGTATACTCATAAAATGCGAGTGTGGCCAACTCCCAAACCACTACAATAAACCGCAACACGGGTCGAGTAAATATAACATATCAGCGCAATGTAGTACTTCCGAAACAGGCTCAACTTCATCAATTTCAACACGGCTTTCGCATCCGTCTGCACTTTCATGCGCACGTTTTCAATGGACCGAACAATGAAGAACAACACTGCACAGGAGCAAACAACATCAACAAGTAAAAATACTTGCTTCCAGTCCCGTTCGAATGACGACCCATTCCCATTTTGGACAATGTTTGCGTAAACTTAAAGTGGAACCGCGATCGTCAAACCCTTCTTTGCCTTGTCCTGACTCCTGTCTAATCATTTTTAGAATCTAAGGAACGATCGGTGGTTTGAGGAAGTTTCTGTTAGAAACTAAACTTCAATTCAAGATTGAAGTAAGAAATAATAAAATTACACTATTATTATTGATCGAACAAGTACATATTTATAATACATTTATACCGGTATAAGTTTTATAATACATTTACATCAGTACAAGTTCTACTTAACTACAACTAACTAACTAATATCTAACTAACCATCTAACTACAACTAACAAACTTTTAATATAGTGTACATTCTATTAGCGCCCTCAAATTGGAGCATATAAATTTTGAATGCCAAACTTAAAAATAGACTATAAGAAAAAAGATGGTGGTAAGACTTTACTAAAGCAATCAACTAGTTGATTCTGTGTGGACATAGGCATGATTGTGATGACACCTCTTTGAATATTTTATCGAATCAAATGACAATCAATTTTAATATGTTTTGTCCTTTCAGGTTGAACTGAATTTTCTATAATTTTAATAGCAGAAAAATTGACACAATAGAGGTTAAAAGATGTAAGATCAAGTTATAGGTCTGGAAGCAAAAAAAGATATCCATTGCATTTCACAAGTGACAACACTCATAGCTTGATATTCAACTTCACTAGAGGACCTGAAAATAGTTGGTTGTTTCTTAGATTTTCAGGACACTAATGAGGATCCTAAGAAAATACAAAAATAGTGGTTGACCTCCTTGATCCAGGACAAAACCCCGCCATAATAAAAAAAACAATCTTTTTTTGTTTATCTAAATGAAAATTTTCACGATAAGGAAGAACGCCAAGGGGAATATCACTATCATTTTCTGTTGAGAAGGATTTTCTAGTCTAGCATGCCAAAGACCGAAATATGTCACATTACAAATAAAAGTCTCCTTACTACAAATTTTAACCTCTAGTTGATATAACACATATATTATATCAATCGTCTTCCATGATTTAATGTCCTGTACACAACATGCATTAGAATAAAAAAAAATTAGACAAGACATTTTCTTTAGTTTGGAGGTTAGTAGATGTGTTGGCTTCATGGGAATCATAAGTTTGGGTGTCAGAGGTTAGAGGTCCTCTTTAATGACATAATCTGAATTTCATGGTAATAACATGTAAAAATGCTAGTAAACCACCTTAAACACTCCTATAAGATGTAGGATTGAGTTTGAAGGTTAATGGTTGTGATTTGAGGGCTTGAGAAGTGATTTCCCAAGCCTAGGAAGTCATTTCTAGGCTTTAGTATCGGTACGTGGGGAGGCGGTACCAATACCCTAGTGTTCTGGGTTTAAGGAACATTGTTTCATTGTATGAACTGAGAGAGGGGTACCAAAACAATGTTCGACCTGTACATGTAAGCCATGCAAGCTGGTATCAATACAGGTCGACTCATACCGATATGCTATAGTTTTAAGAAATTCTAGTGAGCTCAATTTGTATCGGTACGTATGTGTGTACCGGTACCCAAAGGGTACCAGACCAGTACGGAGAGTCTGTATCGATATCCACTGGGTAATTTGCCCGGAAATTATGTTTTGTGTTTAAGAGATTTATAATTTGAGGAATACGGCCCAAAAGGCCTCTAATGTGGTATAATAAATGTAAAAACCGAGAAACCGAGATTTAACCCCCATATATGAGCATATGTGTAATAACTTGCTAAACCTTGGGTGATTGTTTGTAATAGTAATCATAGGGATCCTTGGTGGATCGAGTAATGTTGTGTGCTAAGTAAGGACACTTGTGTGGTAGAGTCACCCTTGATTGTTGGGATCCAGATACCCGCGTGTTGCAACACCATGAGATGAGATGTCGAATGAACGTTCCCGAGGCTGTGTGACACTGGGCCTCACTCCGAGTGTATGTTCATGAGGCTATGTGACACCGAGCCTCACTCCATGTTTGATTGGTATGATGCATATGTGCTTTGTGAGATTATTGCATCTTGTTGTTTGCTATATGTTTAGGCGGCTAGAGGTAGCGCCAATGTTGTTATATTGCCATGATATCATCTTTAGCTACATGTTCATATTTATAATTTGCATGAAGCATGGTTTAATAGAAGTGAATCCACTAAGCTTCATTAGCTCAGTGTTTGGAATTTTTGTTTCCGTTCGCATGTTAGTAGGTGGACGTGCATTGTTGGAGCACCATCAGATTAGGACTTGAACATCGAATTGTGTCAGAGTACAATACTTAGATTATATTGGGCTATGTATTCGTAGCACTCTATGTTTATTGTAACTCTTATTCTAGATTTTAAATTATGAATTGAATGCTTTTAATCATGTATTTTAAATGGAGCTCCCATGTAACGTTTTAAACTATTTATCTATGTTGAATCATTTTGAACTTAATGGATTTTATAAAATGGATGTGGTTTGGGCTAAACCAGGTTTAAAATTTTATGGTAATGGGTTGGTCTTGAGGCCAAAATGTGATATCCGGGTTGAGGGTGTTACACTTAGTGGTATCAAAGCCTAGGTTTATCCGGTTTTATGAAATCCCCGAGAGTTTTCTAGAGTGGTAATTATGTATCTAGCGAATATATTGCCCATAAGTCGAAGTTGTACTTGTTTAAGCTGAATATTTGATGGTGTAACCTTGTTTGTTTGCTTGTGCAAAAAGTAATCATGCCAAGGAGGGCACAAGATCACGAGGAAAGTTGGGGCTCCCGTGAAAAGAGCTACGATGATGATTATGTAACCGACACAGAGGAAATATTGGAAGAGAGAGGGAACGAAGGGCTAATTATTTCTCTCATTTGCATCAGACCTTTCACCGGATTGTGAGGGTCATACCTAGGCCTTCAGCTACCCCTTCAGGAGGCACCGATTGAGAAAGTGCGACGCCATAGTGCAACAGATTTCATTGGGACGGGTCAAGACAATCCGATTAAGGCAGATTAGTGGTTGAGGGATACTCGCTGGATTCTATGACAAATGCGGTTGGAGCTTGAGGATAAGTTGATATATGTCCTTTCTCTGTTGAAAGAAAATGCTCGGGATTGGTTGGAAACAATAGAGTTGGGGTGGTACCCTAACTTTCCTACGTGGGATGATTTCTAGGATGAGTTCAAGAAGAAGTATGTAGGTGAAGCTGGCATTGATAGTGATGAGTTGATCACACAATTGCAAATGGCCAAGTGGGGGTGAATTGGCAATTAAAATTTTGGTAGGAGATAAGAGTGAAAAATAAAAAGTGACACAAGTGGTTAAAGTGGTTCAAGTTCTCCAAATGAACTCTACATCCACTACCTTAGTTCCTACTAAGGATTTTCAACCAATTCACTACTTGAATTCTTCCCCTTTTCTTGGACGAGGAGGTAACCTTACAAATTGATTAAGCTTTCTACCCAAAGCTTAATCGACTCACTTTTACAAAGAGATGAATTTGATAAACTCTAAAAGTTCCTCTCAAAGGATAAATGTTTACCCAAATACAATTTCAAACTCCCCAAACTCACAATACAAGATTACAAGAGTTGGGTACAAGAATTTGACTATGAAAGGCACTAGGGTTTGGATTTGATGCTTTGATGTTTCTTGTAGGTTCAATAGTTGTTGCTTGGTCAATTGAGACTTGTTTTTATACCCTTGCATTGAATTCTAGCCGTTTGGGTAGTTGAGATCATCAATAGAGCCGTTGGGAGCATTTTTCCCACAATAAATGCAGCTCTGTTGCCTACCGTATCTGTAATCACTAATTTTGTCCGGACCTTGAACCCCTTTATGTTTGTGTTGGGCTTATCGGGCTATTAGGAAATTTAAAAATAAAAAATAAAAAGAGAAAAAGGAAAAAGAAATATATATATATAGATGTGTGTCATATTATTATTTAGTATTGTTACCATACTATTATCATTAATTAGTGCTATTTATTGTATATGTATGCATGTGACATAATAGATATAGGTGTGTTTTGGTTACATATTGTGTACATATTATTATTACTATTAGGGTATATATATTATTATCAGTGTATATATGATTATTAATTATTATTGTTACCCTTACCATTAGTATTAGCATAATATTACTATTATCTTTGTTATCACTATCACCTTTATTATCTTTTCATTTGTTATGATAATTATCACTTATTATTATTATCTAATTTTATTTTCGTTATTGCCATTATTGTTATTATTATTATTATTACTATTATTAAGAAAATAAAACACATGAATAAATAAAAGCCCAAATCATGTTTGAATTAAATAAACACAGTCCATTACATAAAATAAAAGCCCAAATAATACATAGCCCAGCAACTAAAAAAGAAACCCTAATTTCATCCTTTCTTTTGATGCAGCCGCCCCTCTCCACAGCCGTCAGATCTACTGAGATCTGACGGTCCAGATTGAATATCAGGAGAAACCCTAACAGAGCACCCCTTTGCCATTCGCGCCGCCCGCCCAACACCATTGGATCTGGATGCAACCCAACGGTCCAGATCACGTCCGGAAGAAACCCTAATGAGGGTGTCATCGATCCGCGCCGCACATGCCCCCACCGTTAGATCAAGGCTCGATCGAACGGATCAGAGTCGCGCGTGCCCTGCACGAGATGCCCGTTGACCCCACGCGCGGCTGTCCGTTGCCCGACGCGCGCGTGCCGAGCCACGACCGTGACAACTCGTCTGACCCCTCTGCCGCAGTCGTACGCTTCTGACCCGGTGCATGCCGATGTTCCTCCCCATTTCGGCCGAGACCAATAGAGAACATAAAAAAGAAAGAAGTCAGATTCCAAAAATCAAACAAAAACAAATTATACACCAAAGTGGCAACCAAAAATCAGAATAGAGAGAAAAAGAGAGAGAGATATCGCATGTAATATTTTCGGATATAAATCCGAAACTCAAACCCATTGTAACGATTCGGAAAAAATCAGAGAAAGAAATCAATAATAGCAAGAAACCTTATGAGGTATTCCCTTGAGATTTCAATTGCATGCATTCGAAAACAACACAAAAGAGAGAAGCAAAGACAAGTTTTTTTATTCTTTTTACCTTTCGGGAACTGTTTCCCCTTTTGCTTCGACTCCCACCGGCGATAATCCCCGTTGGGTGAGCCATCGGAACTTCAACGGCAAAAGTTTCTTTTTTTAGGGTTCCTAACCAGGTTTAAAAAGAAAAAAAAGGGGGCTTTCGACTTCTGTTTTTCTCTCAAAAAGGTTTCAGGTTTCAAACGACGTTTCTAGCTGACTTTTTTAAGGGAAGGATTCTTGTCGGATTGTTGTCGTTGCCCGCTAGCGGCAACCGGCCGGCGTGGCCTCTTTGTTTCTGAATATGGAGAGTCGGCTGGAGGGAGGAAAGGTTTTTTTTAGGGTTTCAAAAACCAGAAAAGGCAAAAGGGGCCAAATGTTTTTTTAACAGGTTTATATAATGTTTTCAGCTTTAAAAATAGTTTAATCACCCAAAGAGTCCTTCCGTGTTTTGAAAATATCACCAAAGGGGTTTCCGCTTTTTAAAATCACGTCCCAGGCCCCTTAAATTTCTCGAATCGTCGCAATTTCGTCCCCTGTGTTTGTCGGTTGGTTTCGAATGGTCTAATGGCCGATTCAGTCCCTGGAACTTTCGGCGAGCTTTAATTTTAACCCCTGTATTGACGGTTTGACACTCTTTTTTATGGTTTATTTCCTTAGTCCGTCCCTGGAAACAGTCTCGAATTCATTTTTAACCACTTTCAGATTTATTTCTTTATTTTGTATATATTTGTTCATGCATTTAAATACCATTCTTTATATACTTGCTTTTTCATGCTTTATTTATTTCATACGTTTTTGTTGACTTATTCGTATTGTTACATACACTGTTTATTTATTTTTGATATACATGTGGTCCTGTGTTACACTAAGTTGCATCCTAATTTTTAAATTGCAATGCAAGCGTCTTTTTATTCGGGAACGAACGAGGCCAGTATCAGTCGTAGTGGTGGTGGTTCGGACGTTCCTTATCGAATATTAAGACCTTTAAAATTCACTCGCTCGTATAACCAAATTTCTATATGATTCGTCACTTTAATTCGCAAAATTTAATATTAATTAAGTGGTAATGTTCTTGGTACTGATTTTCGGGCACGACGGGGGTGCTCATCCTTCCCCGCGTGTAACCGACTCCCGAACCCATTTTCAAAAAGAATCTCTGGTTTTATTTCGGTGTCCGGTCTACCATTTTTAAATGGCCGGTGGCGACTCCTCTATTTTTATACAAACCCGATTAAAATTTTCAAAATCCATTTAAAACCCGGTTCTTTTAAGTGACACCGAGGTATTTTCTAAAAATTAGTCGCAACAGTATCAATACTCGTAGAGGGCGTATCGATACCTGCATCAAAGAGGAAAGAGGCGTTGTGACTGAAAACAGAGCGTATCGATACGCATAGAAGGCGTACCGGTACGGTTTTAAGGGGCATATCGGTACGGAGGGCCGTATCGATACGGTGTTTGCTCACTGGAATCCCAAGTTTGGTTTTCTTAAAGATCGTATTGATACGCACACCAAGCGTATTGGTACGGTATAACGGTCTTTTAAAAATTGGGAAACCAACCAACTGACAAGTTAACGTTCAAAAATTAAATGCAAAGATTTTGCAAAGATAAGCTTATCGTATCGATACGGTTGCAAAGCGTATCGGTACAATATCATTGAAAGAGTTGCCCAGATGAATGTGGTATCGATACGGGGTAATACCGTATCGGTACGCTAAGTCCATTAAAATTCCAGTGGCTAAAACCCGTACCGATACGCCTAAGGGTATTGATACGCCTGTGCGTTTTTGTATAGTTTGGCTTGAAAACTTAAAGGAAAAGACTTAGAAAAGTTTATTTATTTTAAGGACTTGTCTTGAATATTATTTTGTTTAAAATACTTGTCAATAGTGATACTTTAAAGAGTACTTAAAAATTTATTATTTTGCAAATTGGTCCTAAAGTTTAGATGTTACATCAAAATCAATTTTAGTTTCACAGATAGTTTGAGAGATTGGTTCATTCATTTGGTTATATGTAATTGGTTTGTCTTTGAATATGAAGAGCTCCTGCAGCTTAGAAGGTTTGCTCCGGAGTTGGTCGCTACTGAGAATATGAGATGCAAGAGGTTTCGAAAGGGTTTGAGGAAGGAGATTCAGACATATTTGATTGTTTCCCCACCAAAACTGTTTTTAGAATTGACCACTAGTGCCAAATCGCTCAAGCAAGTTCAAGGCTTGACCTATGGCCAGGCTAGTAGGCATGGAGGTTTGAGTGGGAGGACTTAGAACTTCTCTAACAAATCGCAGTACTATGCCGGAAGGAACAAAAAGTAATGGAACCATGGTAGAGGAGCTTCGAACCAGAATTCGAAATCAGACCATAGGTCAGAATCTACTGGAAGTAGGGGGCCTTCATCATCTTCATCCATGATGAGCTCGAAAGGCTCACAAAGGAGTGCGGGCGCACCAATTTTTGATCAATGTGAATGTAAGAATTGAGGCGAGTGTGGGGTACTTCCAAAGTTTGCTATTGTTGTGGGTCACCGAATCATTATGTGATGGATTTTTCGGTAGCTGCTTACACCGTTTTGGTACAGACTTAGAGGACCTCTATTCTAGCTCAGATGGGTCAAGGCTTTGCTAGATGAGGGGCGAGCCACATGTATGGACATCATAGTGGGGGTATATTCCAGTCCACAGCGAGATAGTATGCAGTCAAGGCTCAGAAGGACTATGAGGCTACCGATATCATCTCGGGTATGTTTACCTTATTTTTAGTCCCTATTATTGCTCTTGTGGATTCGAGGTCTACCCATTCCTATATCCGTAGTGGGATATCTCAACAAGGAGGTATTCTTGCTGAGGATCTTGATATAGGGGTCCGTGTGATTAGTCCCTTGAGGTATGATGTTTTAGTAGATAAGGTGTATCTGAGGTGTCCAATTGAATTCCAAGGTTCGATATTTCCAGTTGATCTGATGGTGATGCTGTTTCAAGAGTTTGATGCCATTTTAGGGATAAATTTGTTTTATGAGCATGATGCACGTTTGGGTTGTAGAGCGAAGAGCCTTAATCTTTGTAGTTTGGATAGGGCCAAGTTTGTGGTGAAAGGTGAAAGGAACCATTGCCTTTCCAACGTAGTGTCGGCCTTGGCAGCACAAAAACTGATCAACATGGTTGTGAGGCCTTCTTGGCTCATGTGGTAGATACAAGTTCTGAGATTCTGATGCTTGAAAGCCTTCAGATTGTTAGAGAGTTTACCGGCGTGTTTCTAAAAGAGTTGCCCGGACTACCTCTAGATCATGAGCTAGAGTTTCAAATAGATGCGATGCCAGGCACGACACAAGTGTGCATTACCCCATATCGTATGACACCCACAAATTTGAAAGAATTAAAGAATCTGATTCAAGAGCTGTTGGAAAGAGGATTCATTCGACCAAGCATCTCACCTTGGTGTGCACCGGTCTTGTTTGTCTAGAAGAATAATGGTTTAATAAAGATGTGAATTGACTACCATCAGCTCAACAAGGTAACAGTGAAGAACCGTTATCCCATGCCAAGGATTGATGACATGTTGAAGGTAGTAGAATAGGATGTTTAGGAAACCTCTTTCAAGACACAGTATGAACATTACGAGTCCTTAACCTTTTGGGCTTACCAATGCATCTGCAACTTTTATGGATTCGATGAACCAGATTTTCCAGCCCTATCTAGATCAGTTTGTGGAGGTCTTCATTGATGATATCTTGGTTTATTCGAGCTCATAGGAGGAGCACGACTACCATCTTCGTGTTATTCTTCAGACCCTGAGGGAAAGACAACTTTTTGCCAAGTTCAGTAAGTACGAATTTTGGCTCTACGAGGTGGCATTTTTGGGCCACATTGTTGCGGCAGATTGGATCCGTGTTGATCCGCAAAAGATTCAAGCAGTGGTGGAGTGGAAACCACATAGGAATATCGTGAAAGTTCGTAGTTTCCTTGGGCTTGTCGGATATTACTACCGTTTTATCAAGGATTTTTCTATCATAGTAGCACGTTTGATCAAGTTGTTACACAAAGGATTTTCGTTTGAGTGGAATGAGAGTAGACAACAAAGTTTCGAGTAGTTAAAAGCTTATCTGACTGAGGCTCTAGTTTCAAAGCAACCCGAGTCGAGAATGTATTATGTTGTGTTTAGTGATGCTTCGTTAACCGGGCTTGATTGTGTTCTCATGTATGAGAGTAAGTTGATTGCTTATGCTTCGAGAAACTTAAGCCTCATGAACGGAATTACCCTACGCATTATTTGGAGCTTGCCGCAGTAATCTTCGCATTGAAGATTTGGAGGCACTCTCTGTATGGAGAAAAATGTTATATCTACACCAATCATAAGAGTTTAAAGTACTTCCTCACCCAAAAGAAGTTGAATTTGAGGAAAATGTGATGGATTGAGCTGTTAAAGGACTTTGATTGTATCATAGAGTATCATCCCGGTAAAGCTAATGTAGTAGCTTATGCTTTGAGTCGGAAGTCTATGTTAGACTTGAGAACGATGTTTGCCCGTTTGAGGATAATCGAGGATGGTGGGTGGTTAGTCGAGCTTCGTGTGGAGCCTACCCTAGTACAAGAGATCAAGAGAACGTAAGTGTTCGACGAAGAGTTGGTGGCAAAGATAGAGATGGTTATGAGAGGTGAGACATTCAATTTTAAAGTACGAGATATTGGGATCTGTACTTCAAAGGTCGGTTGTATGTCCCAAGTTTAGAGGATTTGCGGGACCGTATCCTTCGAGAGGTGCATCGAAGTCTGTTTTCTATGCATCTTGGTAATAATAAGATGTACCAAGTCCTTCATCCTTTTTATTGGTTGCCTAGTATGAAAAGTGATGTATTCGAGTGTTTGATTAGATGCTTAGCTTTCCAGCAAGTTAAGGCCGAACACCAAGTTCCTTCAGGGTTGCTTCAGCCTATCCAGATTCCACGGTGGAAGTGAGATCGTGTGACCATGGATTTTGTAATGAGTTTGCCATTGACCCAAAGGAAACATGATGCTATTTGGGTAATAGTGAATTGGTTGACCAAGTATGCTCATTTCTTGCCTATGCGTATGGATTTTACGCTTGAGAGGTTGGCACGGTTGAACATCCAAGAGATTGTGAGGTTGCATGGAGTGCCATCGTCAATTATATCAGATAGAGATCCACGATTCACGGCAAGGTTTTGGGAAAAGATACATGAGACTTTGGATACCAAGTTGCATTTCAACATTACTTTTCGTCCTCAGACTGATGGTTAATCTGAATAACTCATCCAGATCTTGGAGGATATGCTTCAGTGTTGTATCATTGATTTTGAGGAGAGTTGGGAAGAGAAACTACCACTTGTTGAGTTTTCTTATAATAATAGTTTCCAATCAAGCATCAAGATGGCTCCTTTTAAGGCCTTGTATGGAGACAAGTGTAGAACACCGTTATGTTGGACTGAGCTCAATAAGAGAAAGATTGTGGGGTCAAATTTGATTAGGCAAACTGAAAAGAAAGTTCAAATCATCAAGGAAAGATTGCAAGCGACCTTTGATCGTCAAAAAGCTTATGTGGATCGAAAGCGTAAGCACATTGAGTATGAGGTTGGTGAAAAAGTTTTTCTCAAGGGGTCACCATGGAAAAGAGTAATCCGTTTTGGGCAAAAGGGCAAGTAAAGCCCAAGGTTTATTAGACCGTATGAGATTCTTTAGCGGGTTGGACCCTGTAAAGTGTCCAAAAGTCCTATATTTCATGCACATTCCAACTCTTATTATTACTGTTTTTAAGCACATTTTAGACATAAGTAGGAGCATGCATAACATTTTACAGTATTTCTAGTTTCTGCCTTGCTTTTATGAGTATTATTTATTTGGTGGACAGAGATACTGTTTTAGTGAATTCTTGTTTGTAGGTACTAATAGCTGAAAGAGGGAACCAAGGAGCTGAGGGCACAAGGCTGGGGAAGCTTACCTAGGAGCTGTACTAAAGCAGTTCCTGCTGAAGACAAGTTGCTGCCAAATACCTACCGAGTAGAGTTGCCACCGACTGTGCTGCCCACGTCAGCTGACTATGGAAGTTGGAAGAACCGAAGCGCGATTTGTAGAGCTAAAACTCTTGAATCTATCGCCAGCATTCATGTGATTTTCTGACGTCTGTAGCAGCGGCCAGGGCTGTCGAAGCGAAATTCTCAAGCTTACTTGCAGAATAAGGCAAACGAGATAGAGTCCATATTACACGCAAAGAAGTCGACATTTAAAGCCAAATTAAAGATGGAAAGCTACTTTTGAGGACTTCTTGAGTCTATAAATACCCATTGTACTCCTAGTTTAAATCATCCTAGGTTTTATATAGGCTTTTCTTGTGATCTTCACTGCCGCCATGTTCTAAATTCTATTTGGGTTAGGGTTATGTTGTAACTAATGCGAAAATTTTTTCAGGGCGGTATTGCATTTGAAAAGGTAGTTTTATTTCGGAGGAATGATTGGGGATTTTGTACCCCTTGTTTCCTCACTTTGGTTCTTTATTGTAATGGTGATATGTAATAGTTCTGGTTATTTTAATAAATGAGTAGTGGGGCACTCTTTTCCCCTTTCACTAGGAAAGGGGTTTTTAATGAGGCCCGTTTTCCTTTCAAAAAAAAAAACTAATGCGAAAATTCTAGGGAAGGCTTCCTTTAGCGGAATGTTGCACGCCCAGACATCTTGCCAGAATCTGATTTTTTCACATTACCTACAATCCATCTGAGATGTTTGCAGAAGGTATCATTTGGTGTAGATAAAGGTTTGATAATAGTGTTCCAAATCCAAGATTTATTTGTGAGATTGGTGTTCAACGGTAGTAAGTTGTTAGGGTTGTCTTCGTATTTTGCTGCAACCACTCTTCTCCACAAAGACCCGGATTCCGTTCCATACCTCCAAATCCACTTGTTTAATAAAGCTCGATTCTTAATTTTGAAATCGACTAACCCAAAGCCTCCGCACTCTTTAGGTAAACATAAAGTTTCCCAACTAATCAAGTGGATTGATTTCTTGTCTAGTGAGCCCCATAGGAATCTAGCTACTAAGCTGGAAATGGACGATCTTGTAGAAGCGGGCATTTGAAAGATAGATAAATAGTAGATTGGCAAACTTACCAACACTGATTTCAGCAGAGCAATTCTACCTCTAAAAGATAGTAGCTTCGACTTCCACCCCGCGAGCTTTTTTTTAACTTTTCTACACTTGGTTCCCAAAGATGAGACGAATTCTTGATGGCACCCAATGGTAGACCCAAATATTGGCACGGAAGGTTCTCTCTTTGGAAATTAATCAGAGCTGCCCATCTATCAATTGTACTATCTTCCATATTTATACCAGTTAATTTTGATTTCTGCAGATTCAACTCAAGGCCAGCAGCAATCTCAAACCCTTTTAAAATTCTTACTACACTTTTGATTTACGGCTCCGATGCTCCAAAAAATATGATAAGGTCATCAGCGTACTATATATGGGAGATTTCCAGTTTGTTATTCCTTAACCGAGTAGCAGTAATAAGGCCTTTGGAGCACGCTTTTTTCAATAAAACGCTCAATGCTTCACCAACAATATTGAATAATAAAGGTGATATAGGGAAACCTTGTCTGAGACCTCTACCAATGATGAAAGGAGGTGAGGGGGATCCATTAATCAGAACCAAAATACTAGCAGTAAAGACACACTTGAAAATCCAGTTACACCAAGTCTCCCCAAAGCCCATTTTCTTCATGATAGTTATCAGAAATCCCCAATAAATTGTATCGTAGGCTTTCCGGAAATCTGCTTTAAAGACAAATCCCTGCAGACCTTGTCTCTTATAATGATCAATTATTTCGTTGGCGGTCAAGGAGCAATCTAGAATTTGTTTTCCTAGACAGAAAGCAAATTGGTTTTCTCCTATGATCCTCCATAATCGACTCGAGGCGTAATGCAAGTACCTTTGCAAGCAGCTTATAAATACAATTTACCAGGCTTATCTGTCGAAAGTCCTCTATAAACCTTGGATTTTGTTTTTTGGGGATTAGGACGATGAAAGAGTGATTCAATGAGGATAAAACATTTTCACCCGTATAGAACTTGGCAAAGAACTCGAGTATTTCTCTTTTTAAGGATGGCCAAAATTTCTTCATAAAACCCATGTTAAAATCGTCGGGGCCTGGAGCTTTAGAAGCTTCCATTGAAACAAGGGCTGCCCAAATCTCTTATACTGTAAAAGGTTTCTCAAGCCATGTTGTTGAATACTCTTTAATCTGATTTAGATCACATTCGAAGTGCTTCACTGGCAGTGTGCTGGACAAATTATAAGAACTTTTGAAGTGCTCCCTGATCGCATATTTAATCTCGATGGGGTCAGAAAGGTTATCATTCCCAAAAGAGATGTTGGAAATGTGATTTTTCCTCCTTCTGGCTGAAGCAACAAGGTGGAAAAACCTTGTGTTTCTATCCTCTGCTATTACCCATTTCAGCCGAGACTTTTGTATCCATTCTCGTTCTTCTCGTCTTATAGATTCCCACAGCTTCCTTCTGCACTCTTTTAGATCGTTAAACCGTCTTTGGTCCTTTTTACCTTCGGACATGGCCTTCTCTAACTCAGCACATCTCTCTGCTAACACTTTACTAGATTTTTCTGCATTTTTTTATTTGTTAGAGACTCAATCATTGGAAATCATCTTACACTTCTTAAGTAGAGATCCAATTCCAGCACCCGACCCTCGAACATATCTGAGCAATTCTTTCTGTGTACTCCTTATCATCGGCTAGATAATCAAACCATTTAAATGGACGAGGCCCCCAACCCTTATCCATGCTCGACAACCCTATCGGATTGTGATCTGAGATACTTTTTAGTAACAGACTTTGAATAAAATTAGGCCTCCAACTCAAGAAATCAGTAGAGAGTAGAAACCTATCCAGACGACTGAAAGCCGGAACCTCCCTGCCATTTGACCATGTGAATTTGCCTCCTTGTGAAGGCAAATCGACTAAAGACGGTTCATTGATAAAATTTGCAAAGTACTTTATAGCGTTTCTGTTACATTGAATCCCAATCCTTTTATTTGTTGATGCCACAACATTGAAGTCCCCTCCCAGTAGCACTGGAAGGTTAGTATCCGAAATGAGTTCCCTTAGATGGTTTAACACACATATTCTCTCCGAATCATCGTTGGGGGCATATACATTAATCAGCAAGCATTTGTAATTAGTATCAATGAATTTACCGAAGATGGCTATGAAATTTGGTGTTACCTTGCTGCTCTCACAGAAGAAGAACTAAGAATCCCAGATGGAGATGATGCCTCCTGCTGCTCCGACTGACGGGGAGAAACAGAACTGGTATTTGGGATTTTTTCCACATATCTGCCCAACTAATTTCGTGTCCACCAACTGCATCTTCGATTCTTGAATGAACAGGAATTTTGCCTTCGACCCAATTAGTAACTTCTTAACCACCGTTTTATTTTCAAACCTACCTAAACCGCGAATGTTCTAGGAAATAATGAAATAATTTATCATAAATTATGCAGAATAAACTCACTTGCTGTCATCAGAGTTAACTCGTTTTGTTCTTCACAGATTCCATGAACCGATTTAAAATCTCTTCCTCGTTGGCATCGAAGGATAATCCGAGGTAATCACAAACCTCCATAGTAGCCCTAGCTTCTGACACGGCTTCTCCATCCTTCCTATGTAACTCTGGTTCTTCATCGGATAAGAATTTCAAACCCTCTTTCCCCACTTTTCCAACCCTAGTTTTAATTTGGAGGGAGCACTAACAAAACCTTTCTGGTTTTATCGAAATCTGTTCTGGGAATGAGGGGATTAGATTTCCTACTTCGTTTTAGAATTTTGGGTCTAATTGAAAACATGCACGTTGACTGGTCAAAACTGGCCCAATTGAGACACTATGGCCCGTTGATCTATTTGATTCCGATTCAGCAGTAATGGGGACCTCCACCAGGTTTGAGTTTGAGTTATCTTTGGGCTTCTCTTTGAACGCGAGCCCAACTATTTTTCTTTTGGTTGGCTCATCCTCAATAATTTTCTTGTCAAAAGTCTTCTCCCTCAAGTTGGGAGGCACATGTGGCGCATTGGAATAATCGAATCCGGCGATGTCCTCGTTAACCCTTAAATTTGCACTGGTTCCCAGGTTCTTGGAAACCTCTTCATTAATCATCCCCATGGGGGCCTTGTTCTGGGTGACGGTGTAGCTTCCCGGCGTGCAAGCGGAGGTGCTACGCGGTTGGTCCTGGTCAATCCAACACTGATCGTCGTCGTATTCTGCCACGTTAACTTTTAACTGGTATTTCTCTCCTTGTAAAACTATAGTAGCTATCGCGGGGACATCTGACAAACAACTTATACCAAGCAGAATTCTGGCTACATCTAGGCGGCTCCTACTTAACGTCTCTGCATCAATCTTAATGACCCGTCCCCACTGATTCCCTATAGTTGTTATGACTGAATCTTGCCACGCTATGAGAGGGATGCCCTCCAGACATATCCACACACGAAGCTTTTTTTCATTCATGAAATGGTCCACCGTGTCAATATCAGCAAACCACAATTGTAGCAAAGTCTCCTTCAAATCCCAGAAAATGGGCATTTGTTCTTCCTCTTCGAAACAAATAAGAGCGTAAAAACCCGACCAGTAACTCACTTTAACCCGAAAACCTTCCGACTGTAAAACATGCTGGACGAAATCAATATCATACATTGTCTTGATTTGTCCCACATAGCACATTTTTAACCAATATAGGTATGCTTCTGAAATCGAAACTGGGATTGAAACTTCACCATTGCTAAACTCTTCACTTGCAGCTTTAGCTCGTTCTGGGGTATTATCTAAACCAGTATTTTCATTCTTATTTTCTTTCAGCTTTATATTATTGATGAGAGCTTCCTTGTACGACCATTCGTCTTTCCGAACAGGGTATTGTCTTTTCTCTACCTTTTTTATTCATCGAACCCAGGTTTTTCCGAGGCAGATAAAGCGACTGAAGTTTTCCTTTCCAAAAAGACCTTAATAGAAAATTCATCCATTTTTCGATTGTTTCCGAACTTTACTGCTCTGAGGGCATCTTCCACATTTGTGAAACGCACAAAAGCAAACGTACACTTCGACTTGGACCTTCTTAGGTTATTGTAGGCAATGTACACGTTTGAGACTTTACCATATCCTTCGAACGCTTCTCTAAGGGTTGACTGGGAGATTCTCTTACTCACAAAATTGATGAAAACAGAAGCATCACGCCGGAACACCATACTCCGTTCATCCTTGCTATAAACCTCTGACTCCTCGCGCCGGAAACCTTTGCGTCGTTCCTCCCTGTTGAAAGAAGCTGCAGTATCGCGACGGAAGCTACTGCACCGCTTCTCCTTGCTTAACGAAACTGAATCGTCGCGCCAGTATACCCACTTCCACTCCATTCCCCCCTGTGAAAGTTCTAAGTTGCTGGAGAAATTTTTTTGAACATTTCCAAAAATTTAAAAGGCTCCATTTGATGAACGTAGTTTTGAGTCAAATTAGAGAAAATGCAAAGAAAGTTGCTTTAATTGAAAGTAGAGAAAGAAAGATATATAAAAATTAATTTTATAGATTTTATGAAAAATAAAATTGTGACATTTGTACTAGTAAAACAAAAAGGTAAGAATTATGTATTTTATAACATATAATTAAAATTTTTCCATGTATCAACATAACATAAAATGTAAATTGAGCTTTCATGGATAAAAATGTAAGAGGGCTTGTTTAAATAAAGTATGTAGTTTGAGGGCTTTCATGGTAATATTAGCAATTATTAAACTTCTACCGCTAAACTTAACGGCTATTTTACAGCATAATTTATAGCACAACGACTTTCTTTCTTTTGTGTGTTTTTCAAATCCAATTTCAAATCGTAGTTTCTTTGTCCGATTAGCAAACCAATTGAATGCTTGAATTTGAGAAACCCATGGAATCTCTTGAACCAGTTTTGAAAGCGAAAGAAAGGGTTTTTCTCAATCCTTTGAGAAACCTAGTTTCTAGTCTCAAAAAATGGAATCAGTAGAAAGTCTTCAAACCCTTTGCTAAAGCCTGTCGTCGGTGTTCAACAATGGAGGCGTTTAATGGATGAAGATCAGAACTCATCTTTAATTGATCCGCCGCTGCCGTAGATTAACGAAGAAATAGCTTTTGAGTGGTTTATTTTGCTTTTGAAATACAAGCTGCAGGTCTTGGAAAGTTGTTCGAAGCTTCTCGGTGCTTATTCTCAGTGAAGACATTTGTTTACATTTTCTTTTTTTTAGATTTAGGGAAATATTATCCTCAACTTGAGGGTAATGTAATTCAAATTCCAATTATATATTTTTTTATATTCTATAAGATCATACATCTGCTTACGCTTTCATAATAACCATGCCCAAAATAAGGTAATGGATTATGTAGATCCTGGCTCGCTCTCTCGCCGTTTTTGTAAAGCATGTGATTTTGTGTATATGATAATTATTTGATATATTGAAAGTGAATTTAGCTGATTGGGAATTGAAAGAAGTCAAGGGACGAAAGCAACGGTAGGGTTTTATATTAGCCAACAAAAATCTTATGAGATAGGCTAGGGTTTGTAATGGACTTATATATTAAACTTATAAATGGACATTGAAATATTTATGAAGTAGACTTTTTATATATTATATTAGGTTATTTATTTAATATTGAATGATGGCAGATAAAATTTGAGTACCACATTTGTGTTCCTTGTAATTGTCAATGAACATAATTTGGTTTCAATCATTAACAAAGTTGCTTTGATCGTCTAGTTTAGGTTATCAAAAATAATATCACTGGATTAGAAGTTTGACCTAGCGAATCGTACGGGTAGAAATTCAACTTAGCAAAATTGCGGCTTTAGGCGATGTAGCTAAGACATATTAGAGTAAATGTCTTAACTACCCAAATGATGAAGGATACAAATGTGGTGGAGAATGTCTCTATTTATAGTTGAGTCCCTTTATATCTTATGATCCTTAATGATTTACACCAACGGTTAAGATGGAAACACACCTACCACAATGGTACAAAAATGTAATATTCCTTAGGATACAATCTTTTATCTAAAGAAAGAATATACTATGTTCACATAGGTACAAGTGTGAGTGTTCTAGAATCTTCCATGAATCAAACTAAATTTAGTGGTCTCTTCAAGCCCAAAATCTCCTTAAAACCTTTATATCTTACGATCCTTAATGATTTACACCAACGGTTAAGATGGAAACACACCTACCACAATGGTACAAAAATGTAATATTCCTTTGGATACAATCTTTTATCTAAAGAAAGAATATACTATGTTCACATAGGTACAAGTGTGAGTGTTCTAGAATCCTCCATGAATCAGATTAAATCTAGTGGTCTCTTCAAGCCTAAAATCTCCTTAAAACCTCTTGAGCAGTTGTGTGCGCATGTGACTCGGACTCGAATTCGCGGCCCATGACAATAATCTATTATCTACATAATCATGTCTAGGGGCAGATCAAAAGCCAAGAATTAGTCCTCCAAAAACTTAAAAAATTTGATTAAGCCCTAAATTAACGCACAAGATCCGCCTCTGACCATGTCGAAGATGTTAATAATTCTTGTACTTTTGTAGCCCGTGTCTCTTGATGTGTTTGTTTAATATAATCATTTATGCAACCAAAAAGGACATGGATTTTGAAACATCTTGATCAATTTCCATCCCCTATCCATCGGTAACTATATGATCAATTTGATAAAGCTACACTCCAACAATTTAAAATCTTGGCATAAACAATTTCAATGATCTAGTTGAATCACAAAGGATATCGGCATCGGCCTGTAATTGATTTCAACTTCCGGACATCTCTTTTATACGTTCCCTCTCTATTGCCAACTTCATATTGCTTCTATGTAGTATTCAAATTTCTGCGATGATCTGAATCCGAGAAAGGGGTTATGACAAGCAGAACGAGTGTTTCATATCCGAACTTCGACATCGTAGGCGACTTAGTTATGAATGCAGCAGAAAATAGATTTTATTAAAAGGAAGGAGCAATACAAGTAAGTTGGTGGCCAAATGGCACCAAAAAGCATTTAGAAAAACCAGAGTAAACAGCTAGCGGGGCCTAGAACAATACGCGTCTAAAACAAATACCACCAAAAAGTATTCATCATGTATCGTGTATACTCATAAAATGCGAGTGTGGCCAAATCCCAAACCACTACACTGGTCCAAAAGTAGTCATAAGAAGTAATGGTCTCCAACGCATAAACCGCAACACGGGTCGAGTAAATGTAACATATCAGCGCGATGTAGTACTTTCTAAACATGCTCAACTTCATCCATTTCAACACGGCTTTCGAATCCGTCTGCCCTTCCACGCGCACGTTTTCAATCGACCGAGCAATGAAGAACAACACTGCACAGGAGCAAACAACCTCAACAGGTAAAAATGTAACTCCTAAAACCCGACTTAGAAGAAATAGTCAAATTTAGGAAATTACAATTAAAAACTTTACTCTCAAGAAATTAATTCGAATTATAATATATTAAAATAACATAAAATATTATTTCTGATAATAATATAGTGTCTCAATATTTATAAAATTCAAACGTTAAAATAATAATCTTATAATTTAAATAAAACTCTCAAATTTAATGTCTGAAATTGCATGGTAAAAATAATAAGCCTCAAATATGAAATTACATCAAAATCTCAAAATAATCTTAATAATAAAATATTCCCGAAAATAAAATATGTCAATACTAAAGATTAAATAGATTCGATAAAATAAACAGATCCTCCGAGTACCAAGTCACCTAGAGTCCGGGATACTTGAAAAATAAAACCACGGGGAGTAAGCTAAAGAGCTTAGTGTGTCTCTAAAGTGCAAGACAAGAAAATCATAGTCGTAAAAACATAGTAAAATTTTCTTAAAATTCTTTAAAGCACATCACATAAATCACAAGCGCAATGCAATGCACCCAACTACAATCGCCAAGAGGAAAGTTTCCCAGAACTCCTCACTACAACCGCCAATCCGAAGTGGAATTCAACCCAAAGGGTGAAACCACTGAACTTTCCCGAACAAATCTCAACCCATGCTCATACAATGATATGATGATTAGAAATCAAATTTCGCAAACAAAGTTCCATAAATCCGATATTCTATAAACATACTTCATAAATCATAGTTCATAAATCATTGTTCGTAAATCATAGTAAAAACATATTCTGAAAACGTATGCATATGATGTCAACCATAAAAATCATAATACATATAAATAATCACATAAAGGGTAAAACGCCAACACATAAAAATAACATATAATTTAATTATAGCACCGGAAGAAAACACACCTTAGCCAAGCTATACTCAACCTACAGAATGATGTGATTTTTCATGACCAGAAGTATTGGATCTAATTGTATCATTGGTACTAGACTAAAATTGGGGTTGAAGGGATTAACGAACAAGAAAGGGTATAGAGCGATGAAGATTATTATATAGGAATTTAACAAATCAATAAGAGATTTTGGCGGCATGAAACTATATAAAAAAGTAGGGTTCTTAGGGTGATTTTATTTGAATTATGTGTGTGTATATATGTAGGGAGAAAAAAACTAATTTAAGTAAAATAATGAAAATGATATAGGATAGAAAATAATAAAAGTAATAATAATAATAATAATAATAATAATAATAATAATAATAATATAAGTTGAAAAAGGAGAGTCAATTCAAGGAAAAAATTAGAATTCAATTTGAATTAAAAAGTGTTATATATATATATATATAAGGGTTAAACAAATAAAAAAAGACGGACGGAAGAAACCAAAGTGAACTAAAATTAAATTTGATAAAGGATTATTTATGGAGTCAGTTCTTAAACTTTCAAAATATTTTATATTGACTTTCAAGTTTGATAAAAGTTCTTAGTTAGTCCCTCATAAAATTTAGGGTTTTGAATTAAAAATTCTCAATTCTTAGGGTTTTCAATTAGAGATTTCAAAATTAAGGTTTTAAAATTAGGGATTTTACGAATCTATTATTTACAATTTGGACGTAATTTTTAGGGTATTACAAAAAAACATTTACTTCCAGTCTCCTTCGAATGACGATCTGTTACCATTCTAGAAAATGTTAGCATAAACTTGAAGTGGAACCACGGTCATCAAATCCTTCTTTGCCTTGTCCGGCAAGTATGTATTCAAAAGCAACAATCCAGTACCATAATTACCCAAAACTGGGAACGACCTATCGTACGAAGTTTCAAGAACGACGATCCTAATCAGAGAACGTAACGCGACCCACAACGGTGCGAGACGCGATTGAAACGCGCATCAATGTCTTGACTCTAAGAAGTTGCATAGATGAAAAAATGGTAAAAGTAAAAAGAGGAAAGAGCCCTATTATTTTATTTTATATGGTAATAAAAAAAGAGAAAACATCACGTGAGCCCTCGAAATTTTATTTCTGACATGGCATGGGTAATCAATAAAGCAATAATTCGACCGAAGCATAAATCCCAACCATTGATTTACGCAAGAAATTCAACGGTCAACAATGGTCTGACTCTTGGTATCCGCGTAAAATTAATTATTGATAGCTAGGGTTCATGACATTAGTTAAATATAATGGGGCTTTAGTATCATAGTTGCACTTTTATTTAATATAATACTGAATTTATTTATATTATATTTGAGCTTAATACAATAATATTTAATAATACTAATATTAATAGTAATAATAATATTTATTTAATAATACTAATCATACTGAATTTGATAAGGTGACGTTTTACATTCCCGTTTTTGTTTCCCGTTTCGTATCGTATTACGTTCCAAATAACTATGTCCAGTACCGACCAAAACGAAATTGAATATGCAAAAATGTACATCCCAATTGTGAGCCCTTCCGGTTCGTTTAATATAAGACTTATCCGCTGCTTCGCATACGAGACTAAACGCTTTCAGAACAACCACGACCAGCATAAGATAACGGATTATGAAGATCCTGACTCCCTCCCTCGCCTTTTTGTAAAGCATGCGAATCCAAACCGCAACAACAGTGATGTAAGCGAGGGATAGAAGAAAGTAAGCCTTGGACAAGTTATGATCCTGGTTCGAGTCTGATGGTACGACCTGAGAGATGTTGAGTTCGAGATGTCCGATGTGGGTGAAACTGGACTCGTTCAACAGAATTATGGGATGGTCATCCATTCGGATCGCCATGGGAGAATTAGGAAACTTTTGGTGTCTCTAGAATCTAGATTTCTTGTGCATCAAAACGTATAAATTCATTAATCTACTCCTATTTCCATCCACATATCCTAACAAATTTTAAACTCTGTTATTTCAGTTCTCATTAGTCCCTATATTTTAATTAATAATTATAAATAAATAAAACTTTATAATTTCACTCCTAGTGTTTTCGTAAGACTAGCATCTTTATAAGGGATGTTTAGAAACTAAAACTATTGGTCATTTTCTTTTTATCAAAGCATTTTCTATTTTTAGAGTAAATTATGTAAATCATTGTTGGACTCACCTCTCAAACTTATTTTGGTAACTGAAGTTTTAAAACTTTCAATTTATTCATTAAAGTTTAGAAATTAAACGATTTTAGTCACTCTTTCGTTAACTTTTTGATGGCATCCATTTATGAGCGAACATAGAAACTTCTCCAAGACCCGAATGGTGAAAAGCTTCATCGACACGAAGGAAGTAATATACTAACAAACGGTATCCATTCAACGGCGGAGGACGAAGATCGGCAAGTAAGAATGGAGATCAGATTCAAACTCAGCGGGTGAGAAAAAGTGACTGGTAAAATTTGGTACCGTGCAACCACCATCTACGGCGCACTTTCGACGACAGTGAACGGTGAAATGACAAAAAACGTTCAATGTCTAAACTTCTGTGACCAAAAATGTATAATGTCTAAACTTCAATGAGTAAATTGAATGTTTTAAAACTTTAGTAACCAAAATATGTTTGAGAGTAAAGTCCAATGATAATTTATGAATATGTTTGAGAGTAAAGTCCAACGATGATTTATGTAATTTTAGTAATCTTTGCATTTATCCCCCCTCATTCTATAAACCCCATTCGTTTATTTTAAGATTCTGATCCGTAGATTTTTTAAATATTTTCAAATATTATTTTCTCTTTCATCTCACATATATTTTTTAAAGTTTTAATTTAGACTAATGTGGTGTCACCCCACAACAAAGAAAATAATTCAAATTTCCTTTAAATTAATTAAATGAACCCCGTCCTCAAGCCCTTAAGCAACAGCGGCTAAATCCCAAATATAGTAATCATTTACCACAAATTTGCTTTAAATTAATTAAATGAACCCCAAAACAAAAACAAACAAAAAAAAACATTTGAAACAAGTGACTCGCAACAAAATTCGAACCCACGTCCCATAACATGGAAGAGCCAAGCACAAACCAAATGTGTCAGGCGAACACTACAACAAAACAGTTTTTTAGCGGCGTTTTTTAACCCTATAGCGGCGTTTTTTAGCGCCGCTAAAAACTCTCCCGGCGCTTAAGAAAGCGCCGCAAGAAATGCCGCTTAAAGCAGGGCCGCAATAATTCGCGGCGTTTTTAGGTAAAAACGCCGCAAAAAGTCAAGATCTATAGCGGCGTTTGTATTTACAAACGCCGCGAATAAGTGTTCTTTAGTGGCGTTTATTTTTGCAAACGCCGCAAAAAGTCAAATTCTATAGCGGCGTTTGTGTTTACAAACCCCGCGAAAACATGTTCTATAGTGGCGTTTTTAAATACAAACGCCGCTAATAAGTGTTCTTTAGTGGCAACAACAGCCATCCCCTTTACTCCTTTTTGCATATGTGCAAGTACGCCACTCCGTAATCAATTTCCAAGACAAAATAACATAACATAACTTTGAAGAAAATAAATGGTTCAGAGAACAAACCAGTGGAACCTTGATGATAAACACCATCAACGCTGCAAACTCTCAAGTATGGTTCAACAGCCTCTCGATCAACACCAATAGCAGTGCCGACGATGACATAGGTTGAAGAAATTCACATAAAAACCCCAAGAATTAAAAGACCAAGAAAATAAAATAAATGAAAACTTAATCAAATAAACTAAAACCCATAACTCAAAGCAGATCGAAGTTTAATATAAGGGGAAGAATTAGAAAAACTCACTGAATCTCGCCGACGATGGGGTCGTATCACTAGTCAAGATGAGGGTGTGGAGGTGAATAAGGTCGATAATGGAAGAAATTAGGGATTGCGGGTGATTTGGGGATCGGGGTGAGGGAGAGTAACTGAGAGTGAGTAACTAAATCTTTAAAATAAAACACTGAGTTGTATCTCCTTTTGTGGCGTTTCTTATAAAAACGCCAATAAGCAGTACACAGTTGCGGCGTTTTATATGAAAAACGCCACTGTAGTGCGCCTTATTGTGGCGTTCATATTAAAAACGCTGCAAATTTATCTTTTTGTGGCATTTACTCTATAAACGCCGCGATATGTATAAATTTAGCGGCGTTTACTCTAAAAACGCCGCGAAAAGCGCCGTTATATACCAAGTTTGGTGTAGTGGAAGAGTCTAATTTATTTCAACAAAAATGTATGTTTAACGTATATTAAGTTACCAACAACACAAAATAAAATATTAAAGCTAGGAGAGTAATTCGACACAAAACCTTATTGATAAAAATTTAAATATTTAAACACCGAGTTAAACTAAAAAGTTTTGATACTTTTAACTTAAAGTATATTTAACTAAATTGTGATTAGAATTAAAAATTAAAATAGATTTCATCTTTTCACTTTGTTCGATAATGACAAAATTAATTAAATAATCATTTATTTATTTTTATAAATTTATTACTAAATTATTTTAAAAATTAAAGTAATAATATTTATTTGTTATAGAATATAAACTTTTAAATTGTATTTATTTATTAATTTTAGATGATCTAAGATACTTTTAAAATAATTTAATATTATTTATTTATTTATCTGTGAGAAAGTGTGACAACAATTGGTGTTTAGCCTAGTAGCTAACACACTCACCCACCCACTAAGCTCCTTTCAATTCTAATTTATTTTCTTTGTTTGTTGTGGTAGAGATAAAATAATATTTAAAAACATTTGAAAAACCAACCAATTTCGTTAGGTTTGTAACGGAGGGAGACCAAAATAGGAAAGATATTTAAAGAGTGAGACTATTATGACGAAAAAATTAATTGGGAGATCAAAATAGAAAAAATTAATAATTGGGAGACCAGAAGAGTAGTTTTTCCTAAATAAAAAATCAAATCAAATGCATTGAGTGCATTTGGGATTTCCACTCCACCACCCGTGCTCCTATGTGTGATTCTCCTAGCCCTCCACCATCACCAAAAAGCCTAAAACCCGTGAACCTCCACTGCCATTTTTTACCAACATTGAGGGGAACCAATTCATCATCCTCACCACTCCTTTATTACCAAAGTCCAAAACCATCTCCCTTGGCCTGGATAACCATTTCACCCTTCATCCATTCAAAAACTCACCACTCATCACACTCCTTTCGGGCCCCAACACTCTTGTTTCAGCTAAACGAGGTGGTCGGCGTTATGCTCATGCCAAAATCGCTTCTGATACCTGGAAGATGGAAACTTTGAACAACATCCATGAAGAAAACAGTGCTTATAGGTCCACACGGGCTTCCCAAATGGACTATCAAAGGGTTAGTGGAGTACATCCTCAACCTGGTGGGAACTGGGAACTCAGTCAGGGGACTTCCCATTGCAGACCCTGTACAGCAGCTTCGGTGATGATGTTTATGCCTGGGCTTTCATTCCCGTTGTGTTCCACAATCCCGGGCTTCAAGAAGATCCAACCTGTGGTCCTTTGTTGGATGCGATAGTTGTATTGTTAGACCTTTGTTCCTATTATATGTATTCATTTATTATATTTTTGCTTATATTTAACTTTGAGCATAATCTTTATTCTCTATATATTTATTTTTCTTCATAGTTTTAGTTCTCAACACTCCGATGTATTATTGGGAGTGTCGTCCCGGGTCTTCAGGCATCAATTTTTTTAGTATGGTGAATTGTGAGCTTTATATATTTGAATCGTATGACATGGCCTTTCATACATGTATTTTTAGGGGTTAATAATTAAATTAGATCAATTTTTAATTTTTCTTAATAAATACGATACAAGCCTTTAGGTACTCATTTTTGGGCATGGTGGGAGTGTGACCGGTCTACCTTATCTAAGTGATCGCACTACACCATACTTGTTCTGTAGCGGCGTTTTTTTAGATCTATGGCGGCGTTTTTTAGCGCCGCTAAAAACACCTCGGCGCTAGAAAAAGCGCCGCCAAAACCGCCGAAGAAAATAGCGCCGCAAAAGCTAGCGGCGTTTGCATAGAAAAACACCGCAATAGATCGTGTTCTTTAGTGGCGTTTGTATCACAAACGCCGCAAAATATGTGTGTTCTGTAGCGGTGCTTGGCAATAAAACGCCGCAAAATATGTGTTCTGTAGCGGTGCTTGGCTATAAAACGCCGCAAAAGGCAACGTTCTATAGCGGCATTTGGTATATCAAACGCCGCGATTGCATTCCTCTATAACGGCGTTTGTGATATAAACGCCGTAAAATGTGTGTGATCTTTAGCGGCGCTTGCCTAGAAAACACCGCAACAGGTTACACTCTAAAGTGGCGTTTACTTTACAAAATGCCGCGAATGCCTCCTCTCTAGCGGTGTTTTATTTTACAAACGCCGCAAATCGTAATGCTACAACAACCTATTTTTTTCCATAAATGATTACTACCCAAATTTAACCTGTAAGACCAAAGATGAAAAATGATTATAGAAATTAAGTAGAAAGACTTAACAACAAAATTAAATTCAAGCCTAGAACATGAAAGTGAAATGCAATTCAACATTGTAATTCAACGTCAAAGTGAAATGTAATTCAACATTTGTTTAATACAATAAACAAAACATGAACAAACCTAATAAATCAACTAAGATGGGGTATTCTGGTTGAACATCGCTATCATTTCTTGAAACTTATTTTCGAGATTCTTATATGATGCTTCTCTCTCCGCTTCTCTCGCTGCTCTCTCTGCTTCTCTCGCTTCTACTTCGGTTTAAATTGAGTTAATTGTTGTTGTAAACGATTAACTTCTGCTTGAGAAGACTAGCTCTGTGATTGCATGTACTGAGACGAGTTAGCACCAAAGTATTTTGTTGGGTAACCAATGATCCTTGGCATCCCGACCATATCGTTCACGATGAACAGAATAGTGGAGTCGCTCTCAACCTATTCAACATAACAATAAAGTTGATATACTTTACGCAAAAGGAGAACACAAAACAAAGATCTTAATTGAACATGGAAAACAAAGAAATATCAAGTATCTTAGAGAAATAAATGGTTCCTTTAAGTGTGTTTCAAGTGCCCATAAATATTCCATCGACCTGAACCCAAGGTTGTCTTTTGATACGAAATATATCTTTTATCAAACCGAAATATACCTATGTATCTGAACTGGAAAAACAAAAGAGAAAAAGAAAATAAAATAAAAATTTATATGCTCGCTAGTTATCGTTTCATCGAAAACTAAAGTTTACTTTATGCTCACTATTATTACTGATTAACAATGATTGCTATCCAATATTGTTATTATCGATCATTACCGACTATTACCGATTACTACCGATTATTATTGTCACTACCTAGACCGCTACCGGGATATTTGGGATAGAGTATGAAGTTACCTTAAGTTCATCCCTGATCAGGCTGGTAATTCCTTACTGTTTCAGGTTCCTATGCTTCGGCTAGGGTAATTCCTTACTGCACCTAAGGTATCCCCTTAGGCTGGTACCTACGCCCAATGGGCTTGGATTAATGCCCGTTATAGTTGCAGTTCTGGGGAACTGCATACAGGAGTTTGGTTGGAGGGTAGTTAGGAAATCTAAAATGAACCTTATCGCTAACAATATATAACCGTGAAATAACGTTCACCACACCATTACCTCGTATGCGTTAACTTTGCACTATCGAAACACACACTAAGCCCCTGACTCAACTACCGTAATTCATATCTTGACTGATTCTTCGGTCTATATGTTCCTAGTATGATACTTAGTGATTGAATAAAGAATAATCCTATCATCTTCATGCATACCGCTTCTTGAAATATCTTGTCATATTTTTGGAGCCTATTTTGTTGCCTGAAACATCATGATAGTGATATACCCATATGTTACTTATAGCATCCATTGGTAGTTCTGTATTACTGAGCTTTCCGAAGCTCACGTTGTTTTTACCATCGCATGTTAAAAGAAATCTAACATGGCTCGATGATCGACATCAGTGTTTGGAGTTCTCTCGGTGTTGCTTTTGGAGTACAGTATCGACATAATTAGTGGGTATGCACGTCATCATTGTTTTATGACAGTATCTAAAAAATGTTTTTTTTCTTCTGAATTTTGGTTATACGATTAAATAATTTTCTGAAAGAGTATTTTAAACAGAGGTTATCGTTACCATTTAATAAGTGTTTTTAAGAGAAAAAATGATTTTATGTGCATTTTTACGGTGGGTCGCTCTTGTGACCATAATGTGACCTCCTAGGATTCGTGATAACGCATAGGTGGGTCTATGGGGTTACATTTAGTGGTATCAGAGCTTAGATTTGCATTAGTCTGGGTAGATCGGCCGATCGTTTGTCATAGGGTGTTTGATCTGTGCATGCCTCTAGATCATTACTATACTCTTTCGTGCCGAAACTTCGATGTCAAATCTTTTTCCCGAAATAAGTGAATCTAGATATTCTTTCCATTATAGCTTGATCTGAATTAGAAAAGAATGCTTGTAATATTCGTCTGGAATTTGCGTGAACTTGATAGATATGAAAAAAGAACATGAGATGGTACATGCATGTGAAATTTAAGATCTGAATCAGATTAAGAATTAATGTTTGATCATATGAGGTAATCGATGTAAGATCACATGTAAGGTAGCTCGGTGATAATGATTGTGTTTGAGAATATTTTGATGAAAAATTGATAAAAGTATTACGAAATTAAAAGAAAGGTGTCCATGAGATTGGTGAAAGTATAGATTATGTGGTGACTCTGTTATGCATGAAGGAAACAATTATCGGAGTATTACGCTGAAGATAAGTGGCATCTGTTTAAAACCTTGGTTATGTTTGATCGTCTTGAAGAAAGGCTTTATCCTTGGAAAGTGGCATGGTGTCCCGCTATATATCAATTTTAAATGAAATTTGGGGCTAACATCTTGATTTCGGAAGGCTCTTTGGAGACCTTTGAGTACCCGTATGGATTTCAGATATAGTTCTTCATCTGTAAATCGATGGTCAATCTAGTAGAGTAATTCGGTTTTTAGAAGAGATGCTTCTGGGTTGTATGATTAACTTTTGTGGTAGTGGGAGAAGTTTCTTATCCCTGACTGAGACCGTATATTATAAAGGTTATGAAACAAGTGTTTTCTTGGCATCGTATGAAGTTTGGTATGGATTCATATATTGTATTCTGATTAGTTGGCTTGATTTTCTTGATGGGATGGTTTTGAGTTTTAAGATAGTCCGACTGGTGGAGGACACTACTAGATTCATTCGTGACCGTCTCAGAGTCTCGAAAAATAAGGACACTCTGATGGTAAGATTCAGTACATGAATGGATGAAAGTGTAGTTTCAGCATTTCACAGACCTTGGTCAATTTCGAGGACGAAATTTCTTTTAGGAGGGGAGAGTTGTAACACCCCTAATTTAATAAGGCAAAAAATGAAAATAGGAACAAAATGAAATTAAAAACAAAAAAAAGGATAGTGCTAGCATGGAGCTTTGAACTCGTGACCTAAGGTTAGTGAGCCTAAGCCTTAAACGGCTGAACTAAGGCTTTTCTTTGATTTTTATTCTGTCCAAATATCGTTTTAAACATGTGTTATAGGATACCCGGAAATAAAAGAATAAGATAATAAAAAGTATCTTACCTATCCATATTGGTTCATTTTTAATCCCCTTTTACCCACCTAAGAACCCAGATCTGAAGTGACCTTTCACCTCCCCTCAACAAACCTTTCACCTTCCCCGTCAGACCACCCCCAATCCCGGCCACCATGCCGACGTGGCTCTCACTGCCAGTACCGAATGGAGCGTTGCCTCCCCCTGAATGCAACGTCGTTCACCACTCGCACAATAGCGTTGTTGTTCGTTGCCAAATAGCATCGAAAGGGGCCACCGAGAACCAAGAGCTTGCCTGTTGTTGTTGCTCCGATCTGCACCACCGTCGCGTCGTGGCCGTCAATGCCACTGCCGTTAGAAACGCGCTCGTCCGTCAACTCCAGCCGTAACAGCCACGCATGTAATCCATGTTGTCGTCTACCTTAGAAGCTTTGTTGAAGGCTCGGTGAGAACTCAATCGTCAACCCCCTGTTTCTCACCGATTTTGGCTGCCTCAGTCACCGGCGTAGCACATCACCAGTGTAGTCGTGCTCAGCGTGTCGTGGTGAGCAAATCTCGACCGACCGACTGTGTGTCTGACGTTGATAAGGCGTTCATCGGATCTACGTCGCTTCCAACAATTTCTCCGTTGTTTTGGGTAATTTCGGTATGTATTCCGGCTTTTTTCGTGTGGTTAAGGTATAGGTTGGATTAATGAGCTAACGAACTCATGTTTTCCGACAGAATCGGTACCGACGACATCTCTAGCGACCTCTGTCAACCGGCCGGTGATTTGGAAATTCAAGGTAAAAACTCGGTTTGAACCAACCGACCTATAAACTAGTCTGAACCGGCCCAACCCGGTCTAAGCCCAAACCCGAACCGATCCCAGACCCGTTTGCCTGACCCGTTTGCCTGACTCGTTAACCCGTTGACCGAGCCAACCGAGTCAACTCGACCAATTCAACTCAGTTGACTTTGACCGTTGACCTTGACTACTGACGTCAGCATGACGCCAACGTTGACGTTGACTTTGACCAAAAAGTCAACTTTTCACGAACATTCTTATTTTATGTTTTTCGACATCCCGAGTCCAATTTTGAAGTCTGTTTCGTGAAATTTTAACCCGAAAGCCTCCGAATTGGACCTTGATCCCGAGTTTGCTTATGTATTTTATTTATCAATTGTGTGCAATGTGAATAAGGACTGAAATTGGAATTTGTGCAATTGAAGGTACTCACCGTTCCTTGAATACGAATGGTTGAGGATGTTGAATTCGGGTTCGAGAGTATCGAAATGTCGTTTCAAGGGTTGACCGATATAACAAGGATTCGACGTAATACTTTACTACCTACTGTCTGCTTTATGGAACATGTTGGTAATTGATTAATGCATGAACTGTATGATTGGTCATTTGATTACCGTCGATTATTATAAGTTGTACAGTTACGGTACCATGATAATAAACTGGTTAAGACCGAATGACTCGAATAAGGAACAAATGACCGATAAGAAATTCAAGCTTAGTGAACACTCGATAAAACGACAACCTGGAAACTTTAATTTTAGATTATGTTCTTGATAAAAGATTTAATGCCCGAAACTTTGGAATAAGAAATTACAAAAATGCCCTTGAGATATCTAAATGACTAAAATGACCATAACAATGAAAGCAATCTAGAAATCTATCTTAGATCTTGTTAAACAATCGGTTTATCTAAAATCCTCAAATCACTTGGAGAGTTACGGTAACAAGACTTAAACCCTCGAGATTGTGAAGTGCTTGGATTTTCTTGAATTTTTATTAATCCTTGAAGATAAATTTACAAGAAATTATTCGTATGTTCAGAAATTTTCAAAGTACTTTCAATTATCGAATTGATTGAAACAACTGAAATGGCTAAAGGATTGAAGGTACTAATAAGATTGAATTGATCGGGATGGGCATGATGACCGAAATCACTAAAGTATCTCGAGCATCGAAATTTTCCAATTAACTAAAATGACATTTATACCCTCAAGTTTTGAAATGAATGAATTGTCTGGAAGGGCTGAAAGGGCCAGTACGACTAAATTTCTATCGAGTACATAAATGATTGAAATTATATAAATAGTATAATTGTCGGAAATGATGGATTTATTCCGAGCTCCAAGATGGTCGAAATACCCTCTTGACCGGAATGGGAAAAATTTGCATTTGATGAAATTCTAAAATCTAAATAAAGCTTAAATGACTGAAATGCCCTCAAGTGTTATGAAGCATGACTCATATATGTCCATTACTCATGATACTAATATAAGGTTTGAAGATTCGCTTGGAAAATAAGTTTGAATGCTCAGTGGTGAGTCTGTGGTAAAATATGATGACGACCGTTCCGACATTTTATATAGTTGATTTTGGAAATAATACACGTAGAACGCATACGTCTGAAGGTTTGGTAAGTATTACAGAGTTGGGATATGTTAGATCGAGTGAGTTTTGGAGATTTGATAAACCGTTGGAAATCTTGAAGAGTGCAAATCATCATTTCGTCAGTATTTGGCTAAATTACAAAATTGCCCTGATAGTAAAAATGACCAAATGCCCTCGTTAGATAAAGTGATCGAAACAACCTTATAGTTGATGTCTTGAATGATCATAATAAAGCATTTTTTCCAAATGCTTGGTTGGCGATGTTGGCTACAAAGTCTCCTTTAATCGGGACCTCATTACCGGAATCAGTTCAAACTGTCAAAAGCTCAGAGTTTTCATTCTTCGTGTAATATCAAGTATCTCAGAGAAATAAATGGTTCCTTTTAGTGTGTTTCAAGTGCCCATAAATATTCCACCGGCCCGAACCCAATGTTGTCTTTTGATATGAAATATAGCTTTTATCAAACCGAAATATACATGTGTATCTGAACTGGAAAAAAATAGAAAAAGGAAATAAAATAAAAATTTATATGCTCGTTAGTTATCGTTTCATCGAAAACTAAAGTTTACTTTATGTTCACTATTATTACTGATTAACAATGATTGCTATCCAATATTGTTATTATCGATCATTACCGACTATTACCGATTATTATTGTCATTACCTAGACCGTTATCAGGATATTTGGGATAGAGTATGAAGTTACTGTAGGTTCAGCCCTGATCAGGCTGGTAATTCCTTACCGTTTTAGGTTCCTATGCTTCGGCTAGGATAATTCCTAACCGCACCTAAGGTATCCTCTTAGGCTGGCACCTACGCCCAATGGGCTTCAGTTAATGCCCATTATAGTTGCAGTTCTGGGGAGCTGCATACAGGAGTTTGGTTGGAGGGTAGTTAGGAAATCTAAAATGAACCTTATCGCTAACAATATATAACCGTGAAATAACGTTTACCACAACGTTACCTCGTATGTGTTAACTTTGCACTGTCGAAACACACACTAAGCCCCTGACTCAACTACCGTAATTCATATCTTGACTGATTCTTCGGTCTATATGTTTCTATTATGATACTTAGTGATTGAATAAAGAATAATCCTATCATCTTCATGCATACCGCTTCTTGAAATATCTGGTCATATTTTTGGAGCCTATTTTGTTGCCCGAAACATCATGATAGTGATATACCCACATGTTACTTATAGCATCCATTGGTAGTTCTGTATTACTGAGCTTTCCGAAGCTCACGTTGTTTTTATCTTCGCAGGTTAAAAGAAATCTAACATGGCTTGATGACTGACATCAGTGTTTGGAGTTCTCTCGGTGTTGCTTTTGGAGTACAATATCGACATAGTTAGTGGGCATGCACGTCATCATTGTTTCATGACAGTATCTGAAAAATGTTTTTTTCTTCTGAATTTTTGTTATACAATTAAATAATTTTCTGAAAGAGTATTTTAAACAGAGGTTACCGTTACCATTTAATAAGTGTTTTTAAGAGAAAAAATGTTTTTATGTGCATTTTTACGGCGGGTCGCTTTTGTGACCCTAATGTGACCTCCTGGGATTCGTGATAACGCATAGGCGGGTCTAGGGGGTTACATTGTGGGTCTTGGTTTCGCTGGCATTGCTCTTGTTTCAGTTCTTCTTGTTAGTTTTGAAGACCAGATGAGTAGGGTCGTCTCGGATGTGGAGCAATATGAACGCCCGATCAGGACCTCACATTCTACCTTTACAATTTTAATAATTTCTTAAGTGATAACTTTGTAAATTAGTGGTTGCTCTTTATTGATTTAGTAGTATTTGTGGTGTTTTTTAAAACAAAATAATAGAAATAACAGTTTGTTAATGAACTATTTAAATTAATTTGTAACACCCCTAATTTGATAAGACTAATAATATATATGAATGAATGATGAATGGAGATGAAAAAAATAAGATGTGCATCCAAAAGTGTTTGAATAGGCTCGAAATCTACATATGCGCTAAAATAAATTATATGTTTGTATTTTCTTTCATTAGTTGGTTGTTGTTTGATTTTGTATTTTCTTTAATTATGTGTTTGTATTATAAAAATATTTATTAATTATTTGGATTAATCTAATTTTTGGCATTTTTTCCCCTTTCCGGTAATTGAATTTCGTTTTAGTGTTGGTTATGAAAGGGATTTTTAACGAATTTTTTTATAAAAAAAACTATAGCAAAATTTTTCATTTCGAGCAGAGCTGAGCCTCACGAGCCAGAGCCGAGCCTGGCGAGCTTCGAGCCCGAGCCGAGCCCAATAGTATTGCTTTCGAGCCGAGCTCGAGCCTAAATTTCCGAGCTCGGCGAGCCTCGAGCCTGAGCCGAGCTTGGCCAGGCTCGGGCTCTGCTCGGCTCGTTATCACCCATAGTCATGGGTGGCAGAAGAGGTGGAGATTTGGGGGTTTGAGTTTGGATAATTTTAGGGATTTGAGGACTGTTTTGTAAAATTTTCAAAATTTTGGAATTTTTTGAAAGATTAAAAATTTTGATTTGAGGATTACAAACATTATTTAAAACATGGATAAATACGGTGATGGATTGTAATATACGGTGTGAATTGTGGATTAACATAGTAGAAATTAGAGATTAAGTTAGATGAAGAAAAAATAAATTATTATAAATGTGGAGGATTAAATATGTAATTATACAAAAAAATTATTTCCGTGGTCAAAATAAGAGTGAAGAAATAGTTTAGGGACTGTATAGATAATTTATCCCTTTTTATTATTTCAGATCAACCTCCCGTCAAAGGTTAACGACAACAAACGGCTAGGTGGCCAAAAAGTTTACGCCCCGAAAACGTGACCTTACTAGTCGTTTTTCAGAATTTGTGACCAACTATGTACTGGGGAGAAACATAAGTGGTAATCCCAGTAGTTAACCCTTTATTTATTTAAGGGTATTTATAGTTGAATATATGACTGATAAAAATTTCTATTGGTTAAAGGTACTCACGGATCTCCTGATCGTATATCTGCCTAACCCAACTCTTCTCGATATGTGCGACAGTGTAATCCCTTTGTGACTTGTATGTATCAATACGTTGTGAATTATCATACAAGAGAATTTCTCTCGTATTAACTTAGAATTTGTTATGTCTTAGGTTCTAGCATAGTATCAGAGCGTAATTCGGGTGCTCAGTAGGCCATCTGATCGATTTAACCTTTGAGGTGTGTTTCTTGTGTGCTATATAAATTTTTTAAATGTTTTGTCTTAACTGAACTTGTGCACATGACTGTTATTATCTGATTTTGCCAAACATAATATGGTTCCTATTTTTTCAGGTTCCTATACTTCGGCTAGGGCGATTCCTACTGTTTTAAATTCTTATGCTTCGGCTAGGGTGATTCATACTGGACCTAAGGCATCCCCCTAGGCTAGCACCTACGTCTAATGGACCTGGGTTAATGCCTCCCTCATACATGTAGTTCTGAAGAACTGTATGCTGGAGTTCAGTTGGAGGGTAGATAGAAAAAATAACTAAACTACATTGCTGCTTAAATTATGTGTTTCTTGAAATAAGATGTTAACCGCATTGTTTACATTATATGTTTTAACTTTGCACTGTTGGAACACATTGAGCTCCTTAGCTCACCCTCCAAATTATTTCTCTTTCAGATTTTTGGATAGGCTACCATGTACCTGACATTCAGAGGATCGACACATTCAGTACTTTTTCTAGTTTATAATGTTTTTATCCACCATTTTGTACTTTCAAGGTAGCATGTACCTATATTTGGGGATATATAAAATTTATGTTACGAGTATTTTACTACCATATTTGATATTACTTATTTTGTGGCTATCATTTAGTATGTTTATGTATATGATTTTATTGTGACTTACGCAAATATGTTTTCAAATTAGATACTTGAATTTCTTATATGTTTTCTACTTAGATTTTAAAATGGAGATGTACCTTGTTAGACTTGTTCATTTCGCATAGGCTGGTCTAAGAGATTACATAATTGTTCAACGTAATGTAATATATTTTCATTCTACAGGAAAATAATTTTTGAGTTTTCGCTAAAATTCTAAAAATATTATATCGCCCTATTGATGAGTTTTCTCTCTAATTATGTTTTATGTTTGTGTCTGTTTTTGTCTTGTTCTATCTCTTTTCGGTTTTTTTGAAACCCATCTTTTATTTCTTTATTTTTTAATTTTTTCTCTAATAAAATAGGTGGATATACTTTTACCTTAAATAACACCTACAGTTGATAAAAGTATGTTATTTTATTTTTAGTCTAAATTATTATTTTTAGTTACTTGAACTATTTTTTTAATAAGTATTTAAATTATATCATTTTTTTAATTCCTATATTATTTTTTGGTCAATTTTTTTATGATATGTCAGTATCTTATCTATCAAAATAATTTTTAACTTAAAATAATTTAATAATTAAAAGTGAAAATATATATATAATTTAGAAGCCGGTTTTTCATTTAATCCTTTTAAAAATAATCGGCAATGATATTAATTCAGTACCTAATTTAGGAAAAGGTGCCCACCCGACTAAAAAAAGAGGCAATGTTCGGAAATCGGAACCAACCAAAACCCTCCCGAATAGGAAAGCTTCTGCAATGCAATGAGTGGAAACTCGACACAGCGATTAACTCAGAAAATATCCTCCAATTTTACACTTTCCTTCAACACATTACCATGGAGTTTAATAGCGCTTGACTTGTCTCTGAATCAGAATCTGAAGCCATGAACCCTTTGAAAAGGCCACTTTCTCACCCTTTCTTCAGATTCAACAACTCCAATCCCGCATCTTTTCAATCCTCAATAAAAAACACTTGTCAAACCAATGAACCATTCACTTCCCAAAATCCCATTTTTAATTCCAAGTTTTCTGGTTCAACCATGCCGGTTTTCACTGCCAATTCGTCTCCATTCCCAAGGTTTAATACCCACATCTCAAATCCAGTGAAACAATCAAATCTCACTTCCAAGCCTCAAACTTTTCCACAAATCAGGACCCTTTGTGTTAAAAAGACTGAACTTTCTGCTTCAGATGATATCCCTGTTGTTTCCACTGTTACTGGACCAGTTCGTGGCTCTCAGCCTATTGATGCGGGGTCTTCAATGAGGAAACCGATCAGTTTATGGCCCGGAATGTACCACTCTCCTGTAACGAATGCCTTATGGGAAGCAAGATCAAGCATGTTTGAGAAAAGTTGTGATGGTGCTCAAGATTCACATACTGAATTAGTTGCAAAAACCCCTTCAAAGAGCAGGACTAGTATTGCTTATCAGTTTTCTTCTGATTATATACTCAGGGAGCAGTATAGGAACCCTTGGGATGAGATGAGGATGGGGAAATTGCTTGAGGATCTTGATGCTCTCGCTGGAACCATCTCATATAAGGTAAGAATTTTAAGAGTATTTTGTAAAAATTTTGTAGTTTTAATATATATATCTTAATGGCTATATTAAGCTTGTTTGAGTTTAGACTGGTGATAATAGTTCTTGAAATGGGGTGAAATATATGCATTCTATGATGAGCTGGTACCGAATTTCATACTTTCTGTAATTTGTTGTTTGCTTTTGGACTAGCATTGTCGGAATGATGATGGTGCAACAAGGTCTATATTGTTGGTTACAGCTTCTGTTGACAAGATGGTTCTAAAAAAACCGATCCGTGTTGACTTCGATTTGAAAATCTCCGGGGCTGTTAAATGGGTTGGGAGGTCTTCAATGGAGATTCAGCTGGAAGTAACTCAATCCACACCAGGTAGTGCAGAATAGAGACTACTTAATTCTTTCCCTGCTTCCTTACATGTTCTGTGGTTGGCTGCAGATAACTTCCATCTACATGTGTGTTTTTCTTGTTTCTTCTGGTTCTTGAATAAAATATAAATTGATTATTTTTTGGTTGAGTTTGCAGCTAGATTGAGTTGATAACTGTTCTGGTAATCTCGAAGTTGTTGTGTTTGAAGGTTGCCATTGACATATCATTATTTGTCTTTTATCAAATATTTTCGCTGCTTATATGTACACTTCACACTTGATATGCTGTTAAAGGTCTTGCTTCTTGGTTGTAGATGCATACTTTCGACCAATTTTTATCATGCAATTGTTGATCGATCATAACCCCAAAGATTAATAGAAGGAACCTTGAGCTAATCTCAGATATTTGGATGTAACAGAGAGTTTTGCCTTGTTGAAATATGAAGGACTGCCTAATCCCTGATTTTGCCCTCTTTATTTATCCCTGCTGATTCAGTAAAGAAAACCCTGAGCGAGCTAAGGTGCTCAAGAGCTTATTTGCAATTGGCATATTAATCGTTTCACATGAATTTTTGTGCTTCACTACTTTCAATTTTGAGCTGAGGGATCCGTGGTCATTCCTTTTCATTTTTGTTGGTTTTGGCATTCAAACTGGATGAATTTTATCATCTTCCAACAACAGTTAGCAGCTTAGCTATATCACTTTTTGAAGTGTTTTGTGTTCTTTCATAGAGATTCCACTCAACTCCATACCTATTAGGTCTTATTTGAATGCTCATGGTTGTTTCTGCTATCTAAGTCGGCTTTTCTGGTTTTTTCATGGCCCGTTAATTCTCTGTAGGAAGCTTGTTGCATCTGTCTCAACTTCCAAATATCCGTATAGTAGACGTAGGATATGTATACCAAATGATTTGTAACATTTAGGTATAGCATACACAGATGCTGCTGAGTGAACTGATTTTTATGCTTTTCACTTTCTGTGCTTCGCATACAAAGCGCTCAATTTTGGTGATATCATCCTTCACATTGATTGATTTTCTCTGAATTGTGGGTTGTGTGTCTGAAATGAAAATGAAGTAACAACTAAGAAGTAAAACCTCCTGAAAAATCGCCAGTTGAGTATAATCCCTTGTTAAAAGTTATTTCGGGATTCAATGAGTCAATTTATATGATTTCTCTCTATATATTTTTTTTCAATTGTAGATTCTCCGGATCCTTCGGATTCTGTTGCTCTTGTGGCAAACTTCACGTTCGTTGCTCGTGACTCCAAGACAGGAAAATCAGCTCCACTTAACCAGATATTGCCTGAAACTGAACACGAAAAATTGCTATGGAAAGAAGCAGAAGAGAGGAACAAAATGAGAAAGCAGAAGAGAGCAGCACAAAAGAAGGATGTTGATAATGAAGACAGACTTAACGCCCTGTTGGCTGAAGGGCGAGTTTTCTGCGACATGCCAGCATTGGCGGACAGAGATAGCATTCTTATAAGAGATACTTGTCATGAGAATTCATTGATGTGCCAACCACAACAAAGGAATATTCATGGTCGGATTTTCGGAGGTTTTTTGATGCGGAAAGCATCTGAACTGGCCTTCTCGACTGCTTATGCCTTCGCTGGTGCTGCACCTTGTTTTCTGGAAGTCGACCATGTTGACTTCTTTAAACCTGTAAGTAGCTAGAACTATTAAGTTCTAAATAAACCTTTGCAGTAACAAATCTCGACACCACATGAAGTGGACCTTTTTCCCCTCGGCTTTTGATAGCGTGTCAAGTATAGCGAGATGACCTTGCTTTGCACACAATGATAATTAATGCCATGAATTGTGGTTATGTTTGTTGTATTGGTGAGGTTTGAGGGTGGAGTTTCTGACAGTAAGATGGGAGAATATTCTTAAATAGGCTGCTTCTGTAAACTTCCTTGCAAAGGTGAAGGTTGAAACAGTTTGAGAAATATTTAAAACTTTAAGAAGAAACTCATACGTGTTCTTTATAAGTTGACAAATGCCCTACCGATGGATCCATTATGTTGAAAGCTGTGCAGAAATTTACATTCAAATCTTTCGTTTTATTTATATATGAAATGATCAAGGCAACAATACTTCACTTGATGATTTTTTTTGGCTAATGCAGGTGGATGTTGGAAATTTCCTCCGTTTCAAGTCTTGTGTTTTATATACAGAACTTGAGAACCCATTGAAACCTCTGATAAATGTGGAAGTTGTAGCTCATGTCACAAGGCCTGAGCTAAGGTGTAGTGAGGTGAGTACCGGAAAGTATATAAGAATGAACTTACATTGTGTAATAACTGATAGCTAGGTTAAAGCGTCATCCGTCGTGCTTACTATCTGTCATAGCACATTAGATCGAGTTACAGTTATCACTGTTCAGGAACCTTCCTCTACATGAAAATAACGAATAATAGAATTCAACAAAGTTGAATGTGTGAATAAAAAATGGTTCTACATATGGCATGCACTTTGATAAAAGCTAGTTGGAGACGCAAAATGATAGCTAATACCTTCCAAATATTGTGTTTTCTTATGCAAGGTTTTATTTTAGTGTTTAGACTGGGATGCAGTATTAATCTTTGGTAAAATATTATCCAACTTGAATAGGTATCCAACAAATTCTACTTCACATTTACCGTCCGCCCCGAGGCCATGAAAGAGGGATTGAGGATTCGGAATGTTGTTCCGGCCACCGAAGAGGAAGCTCGACGGGTGCTTGAACGTATGGATGCTGAGAGGTCCCAAGAGGCATACTTATGAAGACTCCTTGTTAAATAGGAAAGAATGAATTAAAACATCTCTGTTTTAGGCATCTTGTGGGGAGCAAAAACACGTATGCTATTCTGCATATTCATTTGAATCATTCTCTGTATCTAAAAGAACACCATAGTCCATATGCAATAAACCCAGTGCTTGTAATTCAACACACTTCCTCATTCTGACGATGAAATGATGGAAAATTTCCCATCCCAATCAGCCAAAAGCTGATAAATTGATTGCCTGGAAATGTAATAAAAAGTCGGTTTCCTTTCGAACAAGGGGTCATCTTTTTGTTTGTGTTTGTGTTTGTATTGTTTATTCGGATCATATTATAGTTGACTAACATTCTATCCAATCTTTTCTCCAAAATAACTTGTTTGGCAAGCATGTCTTAAAACATAGCAGAGTTCCACTTCTATCTTTGATCATAAACTTGAACTGAGAGTCACTAATTTATTTTTAAATAATTTATATCTCTATATGTGATGACTGATGAGATATGTTCACAAGGGCATTTGCATTGACAGCTGCATTTGAAATGGGACATTATAAATCGCTCTAAAATGATAATGTAAGTGACCAAAACGTTACTTTTTGAAATTCGGTGAGAAAATATAAACACTTATGAAACAAAAGTGACCTTTGCAATAGTTTACCCTATTTTTTATTCCCATTCATTTTTTGTGTTGCTCTCAGATATATTACTGATAAAAAAAAGATAAAATATTAAAAACCTAATAATTATTTAGCATTGAAGGGAAAAAGAATTGAGATTCCCCTCCCTCTTCCTCCCAAACCTCTCTCTTTGCTGAATACAAATCCCTATATTCTTTCTTACTTCAATATGGGTATTTTACCCTTAATATCTTAAACACCAGAAAGCAAACAATCTTCCTTTTCTATTTTCGATTTTTCTGGGTTTTCTTTTTGAATCTGGGTATTTCTGAAAATGGGGAAAAACCAAACCTACAAGGCTATGCAAAGAGCCAGGCTTGGGTCTTCCTCTGCTGGCCCTGAAGAGATCGAGGATGGCATGGTTTGTACCCTTCCGTGTTCAAACAATTCTACATATTTTTTTATATATTTTGATAGTTACCTGCACTTGCTTTTCGTTTGGGTGATTTGTATTTGTTGATTTATTTCCATCTCATTTATATTGGTACTTGTGTTTCTTGGTGCTTCCCAAGTTTGCAGATTTACTTTGGGGGTCTTCCCAAGGTGAAATTTGTTTGTAGTTGATTCAGTGTTGAAGTTAGCAGTAATTTAGTGAAGCATTAATGTTAATCTCTCACTAATCGTTTTGAGAATTACTGTGGTATTCTGCAGTTTGATATGTTGATGTATATTTGTTATGATCTACAAGTAAATTCCTGTAAAGCCTGAATGTGTTGCATTCGGGGTATAGTAACATTCAAGTACTGACCTGAATTAGTTCTTAGATAAACAAGGGTGTAATAGCATAGATATATGCTAATAAGGGAATTATTTATTTGTTTTAGTTCAGTGTAATCTCTTTTTGATAAGTTGTATTTTACTGAGTTTATGGTTTTGAATTCATCACTATTCTTTTCTTATTTCTGGGTAATCAGTGGAATAAATGTTATGTTTCTATAAGTATTCCATCATTCAATATTTTACGAATTTGTTTTTGGTCTATACCTATCAAGTTCTTTTGTTGCTCGAAAGCTATTACGTTTGCTAACTTTAAATAATTGGTTGAAGAACTTAAGAACATTGGCTGCAAATTGATTTTTGATGGAAACATTGCTCTCTTTATTATTATTATTTTTCCATGAGATTGTAAATTTTGTTTGGGGCTTGTTGTATTCTCTATTTTTTTTGTTTTTGTTTTCTGGAGCGTTTCTGATGAGGAGAATCGCAGGTGGATGGTTCTTTTCATTCACCAGAGTGGCATGCTGCTCGTTTGGCCAGTCTTAAAACTTCTCATACGGTTACGTGGGAAGAGTTTAAAAAGAAACAAAAAGTAAGCTTGAGAAAAATCTCCCCCCTTGTTTTTATCATCTTGACTTGTCGTAAAAGTTGCTCAAGTATTTGTATTCAATGGGATAAAGATGCATATTGAATCACATGTTTCTGTTATTAAACAAGCATATATATTGGAAAATTCTTTAAGAATTCCATTTTTTGTATGAACATATGTCTACTTAGTTATTCATATGATTAAATCTCTTGCAAACGATCCATAAAACTTACCTGCCTTTTTATTTATTAGTTGAATGCAAATATGTCATTAATGTCATTAGTCATTACAGATAGGGAACAGAACATTTCCCCCTTGTAGTTTATCAATTTAGTGTGCATTGGAGAGAAACTTGCTACTTTGCATTAAGCCTTTGCAGCTTTGCGGGTGAGTTAGTTGACCAAAATACAATCCAGTTAAGCGTTATTTGTCAGTAATAACCTTGCCATATTGATTCTAGTTTCAAATGTCAATAGTGAGCTTTATGCAACTGAGGTTTATCAACTAGGCTCTAAGAAAAAGGAACTAAGGAGTTGCTTTGTCGAAATTATCCATTCATTTGCTAAATATGATAAAGATATTCTTCAGACTAGTGCTGGTCTGGTTGTTTACTTGCATTGCTAACCCAGACGTCTATTTGATTGTGATAAACAACTAGACTCTTAAGGTGGTGTTTTGTGTATTTTGTTGATATGATAGGAAGATGCATTGAGAAAGGGGGAATTAGAAGCAGATACAGATCGAATGATGCGAGAATATAGAGCTCAGCTAGATGCTGAAAGGGCAAGCAAGCTTGCGCATGGTAGAAACCATTCCAGTAGTAAATCTTGCCATAAAAAGGGTACGTCTAAAAGGCCTTAAATTATGCTGGTCTTCTCATGTTCGTGCTTTATTTACTGCAACTTTTTCTTGCTGATAGTAAGTGTTGAATTCATTGCAGATCGAAAAGACAAAGATGCAAAGAAGCGCAGCAGCAAAAAGAGAAAGGTACTTGCAGTTTCTAACTTCATGACTGTAATTTTATGTCACGTATATGAACTGAAAAGGAAATAATGAAGTTGAGATTTTCAATTTGGTATGCTAACTATTTTTAGTTCAGTTCTCCTGCAATCAAATACAGATGAAATTGATCAAACCATAGAATTGAATGGTTTCATAATCATCCCTTATTATTATTATTATTATTATACTACGACAACAATGTTAACTGAAGTCTCATTAAACCTTTGAATTTTTGAAGCGTTCAAGACGGAGGTCTTCCGACTCTAGCTCCTCAAGTTCTTCCTCAGAATCTTCAAGTAGTGATGACGAAGAGAGAGAATCAAGAAGATCGAAGTCCAAGTCTAGGAGAGATAAGAAAAAGGAACACAAATCAAGAAATAAGAACTCAAGCACTGATAATGAAGGTGAAGGTCCAGTGCCACTTTCAAGATTTTTTGGGAGTGTGAAGAGTTAAAGTGGCGTGTTAAAAGATACTAAATTGTGTACCTGATACTGAATTTCTGCAGTAGAGAAATTAATTTTCTCCCATATTTTCTGAATTAAAGGTTTGTAATGATGTTTGATTCCTGTGGTATTTTGTTTCATCGGCATTTATGAAATCCTGTTTGCATTAAAAAGAATTTAATTAATGGCTTTAGAGAATGCCTTTGAAGGGTGGAGAATCAAACACAACTCAACAAATTAGAACAAAAAGAAAGCATTCAAGAGGATGGAACCTATGTACATGAAGAAATCAATCACCAATCCCAGCTGTGAATAAATGGCATGTCGTCCTATTACTGCTATTGATGGTATGGGTTGAATGCAAGTGCCTCCTGGTATATCAACTCCTTCATCTGCTCCTCGGTTAATCCATCCTGCTCGAACTCGAACTTGAAGGGGATCATACAAACAGGCTCATCTCTTTCGTCATGCAGTGTTGTTAGATACGGATGAGCAAGGGCGTCTTCAACTGCAACAAATAGCAAGTATAACTCATTGAGTTCCGATTCGGAATGAAGACATTGCTGCAACATGCCAACTAACCTAATTGTGACCATTTCGCATGGATTGGGAAGCCTTTGTAAGTGAATTGTGATGAGAAGTATAACACATGCTGGATAATAATGTATGATGAGTCGCATGGCAACAAGCATATGCATAACAGAAAGAGAGAGAAACAAATGTTTCTTTTGCTACAAACTCACCAGAAATCCTTAGTCTGGGGTCAAATGTCAACATCTTTTCAGCAAGATCAATAGCTAAAGAATGGGCATTTGGGAATTTTTTAGCGAAAGATTGACGGGGATAGACAGGAAGCTGCCGAATGCATTTCTTAGCATTTTCATTCAAAAATTCCATTTCAGCTTCTGATGGAGTTCCAACTAGCTGCAAGGCAAAGGGAGTTCAGTTCAGTTCAGTGTACACGGTGAAATAGTACAAGCATTTTTGTAGTTTAGCGTTTCTTTTTCCTGGAATGCCTATGGCACCCTGTACTACATAATTTATATTGGTTGCGGGAAAAAAAGAATTTACCTCCAAAAGCAATCGCAGCTGATGCACTTGATCCCTTCCAGGAAATAAAGGCTTCCGATTCATCAATTCCATGAAAATGCAACCCACTGACCACATATCAATGGCTGCAGTATAATGTGAAGAATTTAGCAACAGTTCTGGTGGACGGTACCATCTACTGACAACATATTCTATCATAAAATCACTCTCAGAGGTGAGACAAGCCAGTCCAAAATCACATATTTTCAAGTCACAATCAGCACTCAGGAGAAGGTTGCTAGGTTTTAAGTCCCTGTGCAGAACATTTGAGGAGTGTATATACTTCAGGCCACGTAAGATTTGATAGAGGAAATACTGCAAAGCACAACCAAAGGTGATTAATTTATTTTTAAGGCTCAATTGGTAACCCTTAAAAACCATGGGCGCTATAATTAGTTTAGATACTTCTAGTTGTTAGTTTTTTGTTCTGAAAACAAAAAGGAAAGAAACAATATTTTAGGCAAATTTTATATATATTCTTTTTTTTTCTGGGTGGGGTGGGGGGGAGAATGCAATTTCCAAGTACATAGAACAATCATGCCAGAAAATGGAGTTGATTTTATTACCATTAGCTTCTACTTTGATACTTTCCTATGGAGAACACATTTTTTAATATAGTTACAATTACTTCTCTGCTCTGTGAACTAATAAAATTTACATATATATGAGCACAAGTTAAAGGGACCTTAAACATGAAACTAAGAAAATCAAAGGGAGCATACTATGATTTATAATGTATTTATTTTCTTTATTATTTAAATTTCGGCAACTATTCAGATCTAATGCCAACTCTGAAGCCTTTCTTTTGAAGTTGAACCCTAGCAAACATCAGGCCAGGCAGGCATAAACTAACACTCATCAGTTGGCGTGACTAGGAAGAAGAAAAGTTCTGTACTGGCTAACGACTTGGACTGGAGGGAGCAAAATCAAGAATCTATTATCTATATTACCATAGTCAACTGGAAATAGTTGTACCATTAAAACTTTAGCTAGTAATTAAAGGAATATGAGTATTGTAAAAACTAACCAAGATTTTGTATTCCAACCTGACATTGCTCGTTTATAATTTCTTGATTAGAACGGAGTACCCGACGCAGGTTAGTATCCATCAGCTCATATACAATATAAACATCATTAAAGCATTCCCTCTGGGGTGGTGGAATTACATCCCTGATTGCAACAACCTGCATCAAATACGCAGATGAGACCAACTCACAATGATAACAAAAAGGATATCCTTCTTCCTACCTCCCTATGTCTGTGTGTCTATTAACAATTAGAGAAAACAATATGCACAGAGATATAACATGTTATAATATATTTCATCAATCTTAACAACCAAATCAGAAAATGGAACTGTTTTGAACTTGAAAGTACAGTTTAGTTGAGGGCTTTGAGGTTTTTATTAGTAATCCAACATCACCGTCTAACAAAATAATAACACAAGAACAGCAAGTTAAAAGAATCCAGAAAAGAAAATAAGATTCCACTCACTGACGTTTTCATTACTCATGTGGCGAAGCAGCTGGATCTCACGAAGAATTCTCTTTGCATCAATCTTGTTATCAAACGCATTCGCTATCTTCTTTATTGCTACGTTTTCATTTGTCTCGGTATTCAACGCGGAACTAAACCCCAAATAATTGAAAAGAATCAACGAGACGACAATTCTTTAAGTAACAAGAAAAACACAATCTAAGTAGGAGCGGAACTAAAAGAAACGGAATCAAAAGTAGAACAAGAATTACCATATAATGCCGTAGGCGCCTTTACCGACAGGCATGATGGGCGTTTTATATTTAGCAGTGACCTCAAAAATGTTGCCGGAAATGTTATACTGAATAAACCTGCCGCCATAGCTAGGAGTGGCCGGAATGGCAGGCATCGGCAGTGGATTTTGCAGGTGGTGTTGTGGGTCAGGCTGTTGCGGCGGTGGAGCCGCATCGGGCATGTCAGTGTCCGCCGGCTGAGGTGGGCCTCCACCTTCCATTCTGTTAGTCCAATTGGAGGGGGGTTAGTTGAGTGGCGTAGCGTATAGTATTTGATTGGTCAATTTGGTCTGTTTGTTTTTTCTCTTCTTCGGTACTTCTACGGTAAAGTCAAATTTATACTTGATCTAAGGTCAATCTAATAGTGTTAAAATTGTTTGTAATTTAATTTAAAAACTTTTTTTAACATAATTTAATTTAAAAACCTTAGCATCGAAGTTTAATGAAACTGTTTTATTTTTATTTCTGTTTATTCACGTTGGGATAGACGTTGCCACAAGTTCGTATAAGGGTGTGTAAAGTTTGACTTGACTAAAAAAAATTAAATTATTCAATTTGACGTGAAAATACTCCACTCGTCTTGATTCAATTCGTAATTTCATAAAATTGACTCGAATGAAAAAAGAACAAAGTTTGAATTAGAGAATGGAAATTCGAGTTGAGTCTTTCAGTTCTGCATGATATATATATCACATATGATAAAATATGAAGAAATATATATATGTGTGTGTGAATTATATATATTGGTATAAAAAATCGTTTAAATTGGAATTAATTAGTATCATAACATTATAAATGTTTTACAATTAAATTTGAACAAAAACTCGAACAACTTGCTTGACTCGATTAGACTCGAATTTCATAAACGATAAAAATTCAAATAAAATTTGAGTTATAAAATATGACTATTCAACTCACCTAAATCGAATTTTTTTTACACGACTTGATTGAATGATGAGGTTCAATGGGCAACGTTGGCCCAAGCTTAAAATTATTCTTTTTCAAACAGAAAATATGGTGTTAACACAGTAGCGTACATATGTTTTCACTCGTTGTCACTTTTGTTTTGGGTTTGTTTTATTTTTGTCACCCGAATTTAAAAAAGACTATTCTGATCACTTACGTTCGAAACCGTTTCTGTTTTGGTCACTGGACCGTTAACCTCCGTAATTAAAAATAATAATTTCTAATTTGACCCCCAAACTTTCAAAACTTTATTTTTCACCATCTTCCCCAAAATTACATTAAATGTGAAGTGTTAAATCTACTTTCGTATGTTCATGTGTTTATCTATATCAAGTGATGGAGGGTAGAAGATATTTAATTGCCTTCTTGATGCTAAACTGCCCTAACTGGACTTAGGGAACATAAAATTCAAAGGCCATTACTATATGCATATTGTTTGGTGGACATCCATTACTCAAATCCTATTATTACCATCTTTTATAAGTTATTATTATGACTAGATATCCTACTGGAGCAACTAGTAGAATTGAGCTTTATCTCAGTCTTATTCTTTTGTTTTTTTCTCTTCTTGTCATTCATGATTATTTTCATTGCCTTTTAATTAAAACAAAGTCTTTTTTGTACGCAGATTAGAGGTTTATCATGGCCAACAGTTCTAGTTAGATGGGTGGCGCAAAGTGCCAGGTTTGATGTATTTTATTTTCTCCTCAATTTACTTTAGCTAGAGTCTATAGGCTATATTGTCCAGCTATAACCAAGGATGTATGCTAAGATGTTGTTGGATTATTTATGATCTTAGTATTCATAATCTATTTTAACGGATATATTTTAATTCATATGCATATATGTACTATTTAATACCTTTAATGTCGCATATCAGCATACATGTTCTGTTAGGATTTATTCTACCCTGATTGGTGATGGATTTTCCGTTGTAGAATTGCTAATATTGTGAGTATTTATTCACTTCATTTCTTTTTTGTTGCTCTAGTATCCATTCTATCTCCCAGCTTTGGCATGAAAGATTCCTGGGACCATTGAAAGCTTTGGTTGTTTCGAGTGTCATAAATGGCGTTGGTGATGTTGTCCTCTGCATGTTTTTGAAAACTTTTAAGAAGACAATTAATGTAATTTTGAAGAAGTTCATTGAGTTTTGGGAAAGATGGTGAAAAATGAAGTTTTGAAAGTTTGGGGTCAAATTAAAAATTATTGTTTTTAATTAACATAGGTTAACGGTCCAGTGACCAAAACAGAAATGGCTTCGAACGTAAGTGACTAGAATAGTCTTTTTTAAATTCGGGTGATCAAAATAGAACAAACCCAAAATAAAAGTGACCACGAGTGAAGATTACCTTATGTTTTATTAATTTTCGGATCATTAAATTAAATAAAAACATCCTTTTTATCATTGAAGTTTTGAAAATTACAAATTTTTCATTGAACTTACCAAATTGTTATAAAATAGTTACTGAACTTTATCAAGTATTATAAAATGAGTAATATTTTGATACACAAGTTTGTGTAAAAAAATTATTCAACTCTTCATATTTAAATTATAAAATTTAAAACTTAAATCCCTAGCCCTAACACCTTAAAACCTTAAACTTTAAACTCTAAATTCTAACCATAAACCTTAAATTCTACATTCTACAACCTAAACCCCTAAACCACAACCTAAACCTCTAAACCTTAAAATTAAAAGGCTTGTGTAAACTTACACAAGCTTGTGTATCAAAGTAATTTCCTTATAAAATTATATTAAACTTATCAAACTATTACAAAACAACCCTTAAAGTTTATCAAAAATTGTCACTATTTTATAACATTTAGTGGCCACTTTATAACAATTCAATAAATTTAATAACCATATTGTAATTTCTGAAATTTTATTGGTAAAAAATTATTTCCACTTAATTTAGTGATAATTTGTGTACTTGACGCATAGCTGTTTAGACACGATTGTTTACAATTTTATCAAAATTTTTGAGGTTCAATGGCCACTTTATCAAAATTGTTCTTTCACTAACATAGCTATTTTGACACGATTGTTTACAATTTTCCACAAAGGACCCCATGTTCAACACTTGTATTTGATGCATACATTCACGTTTCCAACACTCGCACTCGAATCCGAGTAATATAGCAGCTAGATATGGTCAAATAGAGCTGTACCAGCTACAAATTAAACCAATTGTAAAAATAAAAAGAGGGAAAGTGGAGTTCTTATGGTTTTTAAACGAACATGTTGGCCATGACAAGCATTTGAGTATGCAACAGAGATAACATGATCATATTCATAACTCAACTTTTACTGATACAATACACTTACCAGATCTTGACCTAGCAACTGCTGTAATTTTTTTATTCTCTTTATATTTTCAGCTTCACCAGGTTTAGACCGGCGGCTGATCGGCTTTACCAACTAAATTTGCATAACATGTCACCATGTTCGATGCCATTGAGTTCTCCACAGTTGTTCTAAAATCTGCTCTTCTCTCAACCATTACCGATGGGGAAAGCAATTTCTTTCTTGAAGATCTGAAAATCAATCATCTATAGATTAAAAAATGCCAAAAGAAGAATTAAAGAGAATTAGGTCAACATGTGCAGACAAGCTGTTCGAACCCGGATCTCCTAGAAAAGAGTAATGCTTCCTTTTCCACTGGGACCACTCATTGGGTTTAGCTATTTCTATTTTTAACATCATTTCATATTAGTTTATCATATTTAGGATCTTTAGTTTATGCATAACTTTATCAGGCAACATTGTTGTCTTATTTATTTGCATAAAGAATCTTCTTTGAAACCGATGTCCTTCCCTTTGCATTGCAGTTTAAACTTTATACAATTTATGAGGTCTCGTTTTCTAAATCTTATACCAAAATGAGTTCATAAATGTAAACTACATAACATGGGAAAACACATACCCGGAATAAATTCTACCATTTGAAAGCTGGAAGGACGTATGTTGGATATGCATCATATTTGGACGCAAGGGCCTTTACAGAGGATAAATCCGCAACTTGTCCAAAACTATCCAGTCCAAGTTCAGTTGCATGGATCCCTCCAGTGATAAATGCTGACTGGATTCCAGCTGCATTTGCACCCTTAATGTCATGATGAAGAGAATCACCTACAGCAATAGAATTGGAAGCTTCCACACCAACCATGGCCATGGCTGATTCATATATTATCTGAAAAAGAACGAACAGGTGTGAATAAAAATGACAGCATCATTGATGCGGTTTAAGGGTAAACAACAACAATCGAAAGAAATAAGACGGAACAAATAATTAGGAAAGAACATGGAACTCTAAAAAAGTTACGCTATGTTTGGTTGGACTGTTAGTTTTTCATCATGTTTTAGTACATGAGTTAACAATAAACTACCTTCACTAGGTAATTTTTAGCCATACACATGGCTTAATTTGGACAAAGATAAGGAATATATATTGCTTATTCTATTTTGAATAGGTATTATTTTTACTTGAGGTTTTACTCATCTTCCTCACTTAAAGTTTAGATTTATGTCAATTCTTCTTCATTTTATACAAACTATTTTAAAACCCATGTAATAATTAAGCTTTTTTACTTATGTTATCACTTGTGCACCAAACATAACATTAGGGTTTTAGAAAACCTCTAGTTTTTCTAGTAATTCAAAGAAAATAATAAGAATATTAAGAATGATGAGATAGTAAATATTTTACAGCTTATTTAGACTAGGGTTACAGATAATGTTTTAATCCTAGCCATAGATTTAATTTTAAACCCTAAAAATTACTTATAATCCTAACCTTAGATTTAAATCCTAAAGATTACTTATAATCCTAGTTGTCTATCTATATGTCTAATGAAATAAATAAGACAAATAATAAAATAACATAATTGTAAAGCTCTTGGGTCATCCATAGGGGAAATGTTCATCAAAATATAAGATGAAGGAAACAGTGATACAAGTAGTAGTGGCACACTACACTACCCATTAACATTTGAACATAAAGCACTCACGTTAGATGCTTAATAGGTTATCTTCCGATGCTAAGCTAAAAATTACATTACCATTCAACCATAATCATCCTCTTAATAAAATTAAATATAATAGATAAAACAATTAAGTCGTAGTTAAAATGACGAAACATTATTTGGCAATATAGATCTATCAACTAGATTAATCTGAACTTAGAGTTGCTAGAATATGATAAATTTTAAATCCTATACAAACCCACAACCAGTTATTGGCTGTGCTCAATTTGTTTAACAAGGCAGAACATCTTAAGATAGAATTAGGAAAGAAAAGCAACCAATAACGACATCCTATGACAACCACAAGAAGACATATTATGTACAAAAAATGATTATGGTCAGTAGATTAAACTTGCATGACTGTTTAGTAGAGCAAAGAAATGGCAAGATCATGAATGGCCCTGGATTTAAGAAGGAAGAAATATGTAACAAGTATAAAGAACAAAATGATCATATCACCTTATCCGGTTTCCCCATCCATTTCACTTCACCACCAAGCTTTTCATATTTGGCGGCTAAGGTACCTAACACAAGCCAAAAAGACAAGAATCGCCATAAATGAAGTTGATGCAAGGTTGCTTTAAGGATTCAAATCTTACAATTCTTTGGGTTTTTTTGGCATCCAAGAAAAGTTCAAGTTCTTCCATATTTCATTGGACTCGAGTGATAAACAAATTGTTGAAAGAATACAGAAAAATCTGTCTTGAGAAGACTGCAAAACCTTTACAAAAAAAGTCTCAAGAACCTTAGCACTGCCTTTGAGAGTAAATAAACTGGGATCACAACTGTAGTTAATTACTACAAGATGATAAATCATGTATCATTCCTGGTATACGTGAGTGTGTTAAGTGCACACCCTCATTGTAAGTGAACTCCATTGCAAGAAAAAGTAAAATCATATTCATATCCGTTCTAATTATCAAATACATTTTTTGTTGAGAATAACTTCATCTAAACATAAAAGCAAAAAGCCATTTGCAAGATCACATGTCTACGGGTCAGAAATATTGGTATGAATCACCAAAAATATAATCAAGATACTGATCCAAGCAGGTTTAAAACAATAAAAATTCCTCAGTATATGAAATTAAAAAAGAAGAAGAAGAAGCTTAAGTGAAGTTTACATGTACAAAATTGATAAGCATTTAATAGGTATCAACAATCTGAAGACAATTAAATTAGATTGGAAAACAACTGAAATGACAAAAACAGAAATAGAAAAGACGGCCTCCATTACACAACTAAAAAGGAGATATGCTTTGACATGCTAATACAAACATCTATTTCAAAGTAGATGAAGATGATTGCCTGCTTCTCAGTTATTGATGAATTGTTTTTTGTTCCCATAGTGCAACTATAAATGTGATAAAATTAGTACTATTATTGTTCTTCAACCCAAATTTTCTATTGAGTAAATCTTTACCACTTACCAGGCATGATACTCAAAGCTCTAGCTTCGACAGTCACAAAGTCTGGATTAGCTACCACCATTGGGATCTTTTTAGTTGCACAACACTCCAATATCTTCTCAAGACCCTCAAGACTCATAGGACGTACCAAACCTGAAGGAAGCCCCAAGGCCTCAGTGCCATGCGCTAAGATAAAATCAGCTTCTTCAACATTCTCAACAACTTGTAAGCCCAAACCCTACAAGAATAAATTGATATATTATGACGTCTTATTCAAGAATAAATTATCAATTAAACATTATTTGACAATGATATGTGAAAAGTATGGACTAGGACTGCGTCATCTTCATGCTACAACCTTTAAATGGGGGGGGGGGGGGGGGGGGGGGGGTTAGAAGCTACATGAGGTTTCTTAAATTGGGATGCCATTCGAACAGAACAATCAAATGGAAGAATGAATAATTACAAAACACTTTAAAAGTTTGGATACCTCAAGAGATATTGCACCCCTGTCACTCCAGGTCATATGAATGCAGGACCTTCCAAGAGCAGCAAACCAAGAATTGTCTCTCCTGAATGTAATAAAATACAGGTAATCTCTCGAGATGTATGTTAAAAGCTTAAAGAAGTGAAAATTCAAATAAAAGCAGTAGATAACAGTGCTGTAGCTGTAGCAATTGCATAATATAACCATAAGGTGGCGCATGTGGAAAATCCATAGAAATAATTTGATTTTAAGGTTAAAAAAAGGTTTTCTAGTTTCATTTCTTTTTCCTTTTTAAATAAAAATCTGTAAAAGAGGACACCTTCATTAATATTAGAACATTGCATGGAACTCAACAGCTATATGTATTTTGCAGTACAGCGAATTTGGTCCTACTAATCTAATGCACAATGATTTTTTTAAGGTAGTGATATGTAAGGGCAAACCTTTGCAAGTACTGATGTGTTAATTCTCCACTGGTGATGGCTCCCACAAAGAGAGACGGATCAAATCCTAGGTTCTTCAATTTCTCTATTGTTGTTGATGCACGTCTTGAAGAATTACTTATGATCACCATCTTGGCACCAGTGTTTGCCAGCTTTTCCACTGTCAGCCATAAGGATTGTATCTTTTAGGGGAAAAGGAAAGATAATGCATTAACATGCATCTCATCTAACATGTAAAAAATCCAGTATATTGGCAAGCCAAAATGCTAAAACTCACAAATGAAAACATACATGTCGAAATTGCGCCTGGGTAAGGTTGTTTGCCATCATGAAGGACGCCAAATTGATCCAACAACCAAGCCTGTAAATGACCACCATAGTATCCGAAAGCAACAAATGTGTTAACAGTATGCATTAGTACTGAAAAATACAATCAAGGCTACCAACAATTAGTTAGTCTAGTGAGATGAGGCACTAGATACTTAAGCAAAGTCAGGGGTTCAAATCCTAGTGTTGTGAATGGAGCAAATTGGGTTGGGAGGGTCGCTCCATAATGGACCTTTGCAGTACCCGAACCGGATTATTATCTTTGAATTAATAAGAAAACTAGTGGTTTTTAGACCCTAATTTTTTTTTCTCTAGAGTTCAAACTCCTTTTTCAGCCTTGTTTATTTCAATTGTTGCTGATTTTCCCCTTAAACCACATCATTTAGACACTACATTAGTTAATTAGAAACACACGTATCAGCATGCTGATGAATGGAAGCAGCCATTGTTAATACGGGCCATGCCCCCCAAAAAGAAATCGTCCTAAATAAGTGATTTGCTCAGACATCCAAACCGGATAGTTTGCCTTCCTTGATGATTGAGATTGCTAATTTAAACTTTTGATTTCAAAGCAAAGCATAAATTCACAATGAAACTTCAAACTTCTAACCTTACAAATTCTTGAAAACCCAGTTCGATTTCACCTCCAAAGGGTAATTTTCAATTTTCATTTCCAAAAGAAAAGGGCAAATAGCATCTGAGTTCCATTGAAATTTGAAAGAAAAGCCTAAAGCAAAACGAGGAATCAAATTATTCGGAATTTACTGTCAAGGCTAAAAACCTAATTAAAATGCTTCAATTGTCCAAATTACAACTAAAATTTAACAATTTGATTAGCTAAACGCGACTTCGATCGACTAGGACTGAAAATACATACATGGGAGGGGAAAAGCTGGAAATTAACTACCATTAGAGTACCTTGAAACGACGCGTTTCGGCAAGTTGTTGAAGGCCATTGAAGGTCTGAAACAGAGGTTCAATTGATGGAGCAATAGAGCATTTGGCCATCATTTTGCTCTTGTTTCCAGGCTTCTGCTTTTGAAATCTATTTTTATCTGAGTTCTCTTCGGCTTGCACTGTATGCCGAAGAAATTTCGATATTTTATCAAAAAGTTTTAGGGTAAATTACCCTCAAATCACATAACTATTGACTCAATTATATTTGACCACTAAACTAATTTTGTTTTCAATTAACTCACTAAACTTTTAATTTGATTTCAATCAAACCACAAATAATTTCCTTTTAACAAAATGACAGGTAAATATAATAACAAATTTGATATTTCATTACTTAATATTCTATTAATTTGTTTTTAAATTCTTTTCCATTTTTATCCCTAAAAACCCTAAAGCGTCAAAACTATCCATTTCCAATTCCCTTGCAGTGACGGCGTCTTTAGTCGAAGAGGGTGAGTGAGAAATGTCATCCATCTACCCTAACTTGTTGAACCATCATTAACTCTATTGACGACAAAAAGGATGAGCCCATAAGCTTGGAAAATGAATGAACAGTCTTAGCATATTCAACAAAGGTGTAATTGGGGAACCTTTCGTTGAGGAGGTTCGATTGGGAGCTGTAAGAGCTCCATCAATAATATGCACATGACAACAAGCCACCATGATCCTAATTCCTATGCCTTCCAGTCCATTCAAATCATTTGATACCAAAAATATTATTTTTATTTTTCAGATGGAGTTTGCTTAGATGAAGAAATTTAAAGAAAAGTGTAAAATCCATGTTGTGTTTTGAGTTTCGACAACTTCAGAACTAACAGTATAGCATATTGAAAATGGCAATCATAATGAAATTTCATCATATCTGAAACATCTAATGTTTAACACCACCTTCTTGAATATCAATTTCTTCCTCATCGAAAATATCTTCTTGCTTATTGACTTTGCTATTTCCTATAAGAGATTTTTTGAAATTGAATCCACTAATTTTATTAAACTAAGGAATATCTAAAATTACAATGAAAGTTTACCACTAAGTAAACAAACATCTAAATCTAGATACAAACCTAAAAATTAAATTAACGGCTCTAGATCATAACAAGACCATACAAAAATAGGTAAGAACCTAATTCAAAGACTCGAAACAAAAGACGGATACAAACATCCCCAAATCGACGATGATGGGTAAAACTATCAACAAACAACATTGACAAATGCATATTACAGTGAACGTGCGTTGACAAAAAGGTCATTACCACAACTCAATCGCGAATAAACGGTAGATGTAATCGCGTATCCGAATCCGATTCAAGGGCTCGAGACAGGGAGATCAACAACATAATAAAAGGAGCGTCATCTTGATCAGTTGTGGCGACGTCAGATCCAACCCTGATAGAAAATAAATAACAAAAAACGTGCCAAAAAGCAGAAAAACGTACCAAACGGTAGAGGAAAACGTGTCATGAAGACATATTTATTGAATTAAAAGACTGAAAAATAAAAGAACAAAACAAACAAATAAAAGTGAGCGGCCGACAGTCGACAAAACAACCCTAAAGTTGTTGTCGCCGCCGGACTTAGTTTAAACCAAAATGAGAGAGTGGCGGCGTTCCGTCATTTGTAATACCACTCATTTCCTATAAGTAAGACCTTTCACTTTATTATTAATTCAATTTTAATAAAAAAAGATCTGATCGTTTTCTTTTCTCTCTTTATTCCCCGACTTCTTATTTCTCTTTTCTAAACCCTAAATCAAAATTTCAATCCAAAGAATTCTAATATGGTATCAAAAGAAGACGATTCTATCTCGCGTTCGCATGATTTCGCATGGGTTTACCGCACCGATGATCCACACGATGAGTTCCATATCCATTCAAACGAGAACCCATCTCTAGTTCTTGTTTCTAGTCTTCTCACCAGAACAAATTATCACGCCTGAGCCAGATCGATGAAGATGGCACTTATATCCAAGAATAAGTTCCATTTTGTTTCTGGTGCCATTAAGGAGCCCCGCGATGATGATTCTCAGTATAAAGCATGGGTGAAGTGTAACAATCTGGTGCTTTCGTGGCTGCAAAGGGCAATACATCCAGATATCGTTCAGAGTGTGATCTGAATTGACATGGCGTTTTATCTATGGAAAGATCTTTATGACAGTTTTAACCAAGGGGATTTAGTTCGAATCTCATATTTGCTTCATGAGTGTTATGTGTTGCAACAAGGTACTCTTTCGGTAACCTCTTATCATACACAACTTAAAATTCTCTAGGATGAAATTTCGAATTTGAGACTTTTAAGTTCTTGTTTCTATTTAGCGTTGAAATATAGAAATCAAGATTTTGCGCTGAAATTTGTTAGGGGTCTCAGTGAAAAATTTTCTATCCAAAAATCTCAAATACTCATGACTAAGCCCCTACCTACTATTAATGAGATTTTTGCAATAGTTGTCCAGTACGAACGCACTTTTTTTAATACCCTTAGTAATGAGTCCAATATCTTTTTGGTTGACAAGGTTCGTACTAATAGATTTGGGAATAATGGAGACATACAAAAAATTAAGTCTGGTAATACCAGTATGTCAAAAAGGGTATTTTCTGGTGTCACAAGAAAACCTCTAAGTGTCTTCTGTGGTCTTTATGGCCACATTGTTGACAAGTGTTACAGGAAACACGGTTTTCCTCCAAACTATAGACAAAGAAACCAATAATCTACTAGAATTAATCAGCTTGGGTCGTGTGAAAATAATCAATAGTCTAACAGTGAAAGTAGTCAAAATTCTCAAAAATTTTCTAAGGATCTTGGTCAGTCTGTTCATAATATTTTCTTCACTAAAGAACAATATGAGGGTTTACTGAGTTTATTACAAGAACGTGGGCCTGCACATTCATATGTCGCTCCTTCCTCTGTTCAAACCTCTAGAGTGAACATGTTGAACTCCGCTTTTGGTCTTGGTTCAGCTCAGGAGTCAGGTATAATTCTTAATTGTTTTAGTTTTTCTCAAGATTCAGTAACTCCTTGGATCTTGGATTCAGGAGCTACTAACCATGTTGCCTCTTCTTTATCATATTTTACAGACTATGTTATTGCTTAAAATAAATTTGTTAAACTTTCTAATGGTACTTTAGTCAAAGTTTATCATGTTAGCACTGTTAGAATTTCTTCTAATTTAGTTTTGTTTAATGTCTTGCACATACCTTTTTTTAAGTTTAATCTAGTTTATGTTTCTCAATTGACTAAGTCTGGTAATGTTTACTTATTATTTGACTCTGATTCTTGTTTCATTTAGGAAGTCAATGTTGGAGTATGCCCAAAGACCAATCATATGATGATTGAATAGACATATTATTTTACTAGATTTATCAAGTAATGGCATTGCCGTTATTATCATTTGGTATGTTTCTGCGCATCAAACTAACCAATGGATAATAATGTCCATACAATTATATGATTATTGTTAAATAGAATCCTTAGTCGAATATTGTTACGGGTATGGACAATGATAATATATAAAGACTAATATGTGATTGATTGATAACAAGTGTTGTTATTGACATAGAGATGTCAAAATCAACACATAAGTATTTGTTAAAGAACAACATACTGGATTGACTCGCTATGAGCATGTTTCTTGGGTAATTATGTGACAGTCACAACATTGCTCATGATAAACATATGTATGATTCTCAGACTTGAGATCAACATGATTTCAACATAAAGATTTACGTATTTTGACATAGTCAAACGTGTGTCGTAACTGACTACATTATAAAGACTGATGATTGGATACGTGATGACCTATGTAGTGAAATATGGTTGATCAAGAAAGGATTTGTCCCTCCTACATAATGGGAGAAATATCTTCGGCCACTCGATTGAGTGAGATTAGAAAATGCATGGTCATGCTCGAATATTATGATATGAGATATCATAGAGATTCGTTTATAATAATCTACTCAAGACATCAAGAAACACTAGATGGACAACGCAAGTGTGACTAACCCATTACTTGTGTTCATCTAAGATATAAAGGACAAAAGGATGAAATACATAAAGGAAGTTTATTCAGGAATTAGGAAAGTCAAACCATGACTTCATGCAACTTAGGTAGCAATGATGTATTGCTAGATGCCATTCATTGTTTGTAAAATTAGAACGGTTCTAATTTTGCTGCTAACGTTGCATGAACCTACAAGAGTCACACCCTTCGAATGAAACGAACAAAAATTGAAACCATACTCCCTATTTTAGGGAGGTTGCCGAAAATCCCCTATAGGATAGGGGAAATCGGCAACTCCCTTAAATGGAAATAATATTGGATAAATATTGTATTTATCAAATATTATTTAGAGTATGGAAAATATTTAGAGACTTAAATATTATAGAATAAGATTCTAGAAATTTAAATATATATTTGGAATTTATATAATGTATATTTAATTCCAAGTTTATGTAATTTTACATAATTAAAAAAATATATTTAAATATATTTAAATCCAAGTAAAGATAGAATGAGATTCTATATAATAAAAATATATATATATATATATGGATTAAATATAATGTATATTTAAATCCATGTTTTATGTAGAATAAGATTCTACATAATTAAATATATATATATATATATTTCATTTAATATTATTAAATATAATGTATATTTAATATAAACCAATTTCAAGTAGAATTAGATTCTATGAATTTTGGTTGAACTTGGATTTAAAGAATTCAACTAGAATTAAGCCTCTGAATACTATTTAAAGGGACAAGGGCTAACAACCAAATCATTCCTATTCCTCATTGCAAATTTCGACATATCCTTGGGAAATCCCCTCTGGAATTTTTGACAAGTCCCAGGTTTCTTCTGAGAAGCTGTTCGATATTTTTTCGGTGTTCCTCTTGCCCCCTGGCAAATTCCTGGCGATTTCCTAGTTCGAATCCAAGTCCCGGTAGAACCCCTGGTCGATTTCAGACTCCTTTAGGAATCCCTGAAGGAATTTCGACTTCTCCTTGTAAGGTATTCAAGCTTGTCCCTAAGTGTTAGGGAGGCGAAAACTTTGTTCGTTTTGTTCGAGTGGACTCCGTAGAGGTCGTTGCGAACCTGTGACGATTCCGGTTTTACTTGATGTGGTTATTTCGACATACTGTTGGTTTTCCAGTTTCTAGAGTTTAAAAAGGTAACGCTTTATCTTTTCACCCCAGATTCGTTCCTATACATGGATCCTGGCTGGATTGAGTCGAATTAATTTTTTCGCTGCGCCACAGGGCGTGCCGACGTGACCCAACAGTCAAGAGTTGAAAAAAGATTGGTTTAGCTAAAATTGTTGATGGCCTATATCAGCTTACTGTCAAATTTTCTATTTTTCGTTTTCAATCTCATGATTCTTGTACTGTTGTTAATAATTCTTGTAATGCTTTTACTTCTGTTTTTGATTTTGATCTTTAGCATATTAGATTAGGGCATCCTTCAAAACAAAGGATGAAACATTTCTCTCTGCTAAATCATGAAATTCTTGTAAATCTTGCTATTTCTGATTCTGCAAATAAATGTGAAATTTGTCATTTGTCTAAACATAAGAGATTACCTTTTCCAGTTAGTTCTTTTTATTCTGATAATAATTTAATTTGATCCATGTGAATGTTTGGGGTCCCTTTCCTGTTGCTAGCATCTATGGTCATTTTTATTTTTTGACCATTGTAGATGATAGGAGTAGATACTTGTAGATTTACCCTATGAAATCTAAGTCCGAAGTTAGAAGCTTAATCACCTTTTTCTATGAATTGGTCAACACTCAATTCTCTGTTAAAATTAAGTACATAAGAACTAATAATGCCAAAGAATTTGACATGATTGATTTTTACAATGCTAAAAGGATAATTCATCAAAATTCATGTGTTTATACATCTCAACAAAATAATGTTGTTGAAAGGAAGCACCGACATCTTTTAAATGTGGCAAGATCTTTAAGATTACAGGCTGGTCTGCCTTTAATTTTTTGGACCAATTGTGTTTTGCATGTTGTTTCCTTAATTAATATTACTCACACCCCTGTTCTTAACAATAAAACTCCCTTTGAACTGTTGAATAATAAGGTGCCTAATACTGGACATTTAAAGTCTTTTAGTTGCCTTGCTTATGCTATTATTCTTCCCAAACTCAAAACTAATCTTCATGCTCGGGCTGTTAAGTGTATTTTTGTTAGATTTCCTAGAAACATCAAAGGTTTTAGACTATATGATTTTCAAAATAAGTCTATATTTGTTTCTAAGGATGTCTCTTTTCAGAACTTATTTTTTCCTTTAAAGATAAAAGACTAATTGAAGGTGATGTTATTCTACCACAGTGTCAAAACACTGGTTTTGAAAATACTTTTTTCTAAAACTAAACAGCAGAATAAGGATTCCAATTTGTAGAACTAATGTTTTGATATAATAATTGAAAAATGTTTTGGACTAATTTGAAAAGAATTTAAAACTTGTTTTTAAGTCCAAACAACTTGAATTTATGTTTGAGGTATTTTAAGAGGTTTTGGCAAAGATTTTTCATGTTTTTAATAGCCAAACTTGTGATTTCAGAGTACTCGTATCGATACGGTAAACCCCCGTACCGATACCTTTTTGCCCCAGTTTGGCCACTGTCAAAACCCGTATTGATACAGGCTTTTGCCGTACCGATACGGATCGGGATCGTTTCGATACGCCAGGTAAGCGTACCGATCCCCTTTCAACCAACCCCAACGGCTATTTCCCAACGGCCATTTAAATGTGAACCAGTACCGATACGCCCTCAAGCGTATCGATACGCCCAGGCTAGCAAGAGCTCAACGGCTAGTTCCTATGAAGGTCGTACCGATACGGATCCAAGCGTATCGATACGGATAGCTGCAGAACATCATTTATGAAGGGAAATAAAGTCCTCAACGGCTCCAATATGATCCCAACGGCTAGTAACGGCTACAAACTCATTTGGGAGTATAAAAGGGACCTCCAAGCATCAAGAGAAGGTTGATGCTCATATTGTCAAACATCAAATGATCAAGAATTGTCTTGGAGCTTAAATTGTCATTTATCGTATAGACAAACACTAGTGAGCCAAAATTGTCAAATTTGCTCAAGTGTTTTAGGTTTTGGGTGAGTGCTTAATTGTGCAAACAAACACCTACTATAGGGTTTTAAGTTTGCTTTTATTGTCTCTTTGTAAAGAGGGTTTCAATAAAGACTTTGGGTAGAAAGCTTGATTGGTTGTAAGGGTTTCCTCCTAATCCTAGAAAAGGGGACGAATCAATAGTGGATTGATTGAGAAATCCTTAGTGGGGAGCTAAGGTAGTGGATGTAGACCTTGGTTAGAAGGTTGAACCACTATAAATCATTGTGTCAATATTTATTTTAGCTTCCTCAACCCTTCCACCCAAATATTCACCTCTCCACCACTTGGTGAGCTAAATTGGTTGATCGAATCGAGCCCCTAAAATCTCAACACAATTCATTAGTTGCTAATCCTAATCTTACATCCACAAACACTAGTTCTGAACATCGGTTACTAGAAGATTTTGTTCAAACTAGTTATGATGTCTCTTTAGACAAAGACAAATCTATTACTTCTTCAGACAATCAACAACTTGTTTCTACACGGCCAACAAGGATTAGACAGTTACCCTCACATCTTAGGGACTTTCATGTCTCTTTTCCAAAACAGAGAACTTCTCCTCACTCCATTGCTCTGGTAATATCTTACCAGCATCTTTCTCCTACATATATGTCTTATATTTGTACTACTGAAATTATTGCTGAACCCAAAAATTATACTCAAGCTGTTAAACATGAGTGTTGAAAATCTGCCATGAATGAAGAAATTTCAGCTTTGGAAAGAAACTAGACCTGGGAACTTGTTCCTCTTCCTCCTGGAAAGTTAGCTATAGGATGTAAATGGGTCTATAAAACTAAATTGAATTCTGATGGTAGTTTAGAGAGGTATAAGGCTAGGTTAGTTGCAATAGGTATACTCAACAACCTGAAATTGACTACTTTAATACCTTTAGTTCAGTAGCAAAATTAACCACTGTTAGGATAATTCTTGCCCTTACTGCTGCTCAGATTTGGTTTTTGCAGCAACTTGATATAAACAATGCCTTTTTGCATGGTTTTTAGATGAGAAAGTGTACATACAATTGCCCCTGGTTTTACTCCCCTTCTCCTGGTCTAGTTTGTAAACTAAAAAAAAGTCTTTATGGGTTAAAACAAGCTAGTCGACAATGAAATGAAAGACTAACTTCAACATTAATGGACCAGGATTTTAAGCAATCTTCTTTAGATTTTCTCTTTTCACTAAAAGAACATGTTCTGATTTCATTGTTTTAGTCATTTATGTAGATGACATCATTCTTGCTGGACCTAGCATAACTTCATTTGACTTAATTAAAAGATATCTTCATGACACTTTTAAAATAAAAGACTTAGGCAATTTAAAATTCTTTCTTGATCTTGAAGTTTCTAAGAACAGTCAAGAAATAAATCTGTGCCGAAGAAAGTATACCTTAGATCTATTGACTGATTCTGGTTTTACTCATTCTAAATCAGTCTCAACACCAATGACTCCTAGTAAAACTATTTCTAAAGATGATGGTGAAGTTTTAACTGACGTTACTTCTTACAGAAGAATCATTGGTAAATTCTTATATCTCACTAATACTTGACTTGATATTTCTTTTGTTGTTCAACAGTTGTCTCAATTCATGTTTACACCCACTACTTCTCATTTGGCTGTTGTTCTTAGGTATCTTAAGGCCACACCTGGTCAAGAATTATTCTTCCCTGCTTATAATCAGATAAAGCTTAATGCCTTCTCAGATTTAGACTGGGCTTCTTGTTCTGATTCAAGATGATCTACCACTGGTTTTTACATATTCCTTGGCCCAACCCTCATATCTTGGAAGTCTAAAAAGCAACCAACTGTGTCTCGTTCCTCTAGTGAAGTTGAATATCGTGCTCTGGGCACGACTGTTTATGAAATTCAGTGGCTTAATTACTTGCTTCATGATTTACATATTAATTCTTCTCCAGCTAACGTCTATTGTGACAATCTTTCTGCTATTAAACTTGCAGAAAATTCAGTGCACCATGAACGTACTAAGCATATAGAGATTGACGGCCACATTATTAGAGAGAAGCTTCACAATGGAATTGTCACCTTGCTGTCGGTTTCAAGTAAGAATCAACTTGCAGATTGCTTTACACAGGCTTTGCCTCTGACAACTTTTCAGACTTCAATTCTCAAGTTGGGCGTTCAAAATTTGTATGCTCCAACTTGAGGGGTATTAGGAGTTGGTTATATTGTTAGTTAAAAAGGGTTGTTAGGTTGTTAATAAGTTAAGTTGACAGGTCAAAAGTCAACTTAATTATCCTTTGTATATAAGTAAAGACCTTTTATTTTATTATTAATTTAATTTTAATAAAAAGATCTGATTGTTTCTTTTCTCTCTCTCTGTTCCCCGACTTTTTTTTTTCTTTTTTCTAAACCCTAAATCAAAAATTCAATCCAAAGAATTCTAATACAATATCCATCGGCGCATTTGCATGCAGTTCTCTGTTATTAACTGTTTTGTTCGAACCCTTTATCTAGTGGGTTGTCATCTAGCTGCGGATGTTTTATAAGGTTTTGGGGTTTTACATTCAATTAGAATTAAATGATTGTGGGTATACAATGTAATTTTACTTCAAAGTGATTTTCCACTGCAAAATTTGAAATTTTTAGCCTTTTGAGATTGTGGGAAAAAATACTTTCCAACCATGATTTTAGACTATCTTTTGAGTGCTCGACATTACCAAAAATTTTGACACCCTAAAAGCATTATCAAACACGCTCTTAAATCTCGAGTAAAAAAAGAAAGAAGAAACGGCTGAGCCCGAGGCTTGACGATTAAGGGCTAGATTGGGCCTTTAAGTAAGGGAAAATAGTGTCCAAATACGAGCTTAGGCGAATAGCTTCGAGATTGGGCCTTGAACGACGAGTACACGACGTCGTTCAATAACAGATTAAACAATCAAGACAACAATAGTAGAAAGTGCAGAACCCTAACGATTTTGAACATTCTCGACTCACTTCTCTAAACTCTCTTTTTACTACTGCAAACCCCCGTCTTCCCCAACTTCACCTCCCGCCCTCAGATCCCGATCCTGCGTTTCATACTCCGACCGCTCTTTTTTGTAACCTTAAATGGCGATTGCAGGACAAGCTCCAGATATTCTCGGCGACCGTCAATCTGGCCAGGATGTTCGCACTCAAAACGGTATCATTTCCTCTCTCTATTTCCCCTTCCGTGATTCATTTATTCAAAATTACTTATTCTCTTTTCATTTCTCCTTTGTGGCTCTTCAATAGTGATGGCGTGTCAAGCAGTTGCCAATATTGTTAAATCCTCACTCGGTCCGGTCGGACTCGACAAGGTTTCTCCCTTAGTCTCTGTTTGATTACCGGATGAAACCTCATTTTCTGTTTTTAGAAGATTTTTTTTTTAAAAATGAAGTATCTGTTGCGAGGTGGTGCTAACGATGTTGAATTTGCTGTAATGTTTTCTTTTTGTTTTTTTGGTTTGATTATTTTCAGATGCTTGTTGATGACATTGGTGATGTAACGATTACAAATGATGGTGCTACGATCCTTAAGATGTTAGAAGTTGAGCATCCCGCTGCCAAGGTTGATAAACAGCCGGATTTTGCATATTACTATTAGACTTCTGCTGTTGCATAGCTACTTCACTGGTTTTAGTATATTTTTAATCTTCTTTGTTGTGGCAGGTACTTGTAGAATTGGCTGAGCTTCAAGATCGAGAAGTTGGTGATGGAACAACCTCAGTTGTTATTGTAGCTGCAGAATTTCTTAAGGTAATTGCATCTGTGTCTTTCCAGGATTTGATCCATGCATAAAACAGTCATTTTGGACTTTTTTTGCCTTTTAAGAATTATTCGTTTTTTTTATAATTTGTGATTTACTTGCAATTCAACAGAGAGCAAATGATCTGGTTAGGAATAAAATTCACCCAACATCTATAATTAGCGGCTTCAGAGTGAGTAACTTTCTCCCCCTTTAGTATGGTAACATTTTTTCTGGTTAGTAGTATACAGAATCTGAACATGTTTTTGGGTCTCTTGTTTTCTCAGCTAGCTATGAGGGAAGCATGCAAATATGTTGAAGAGAAGTTGGCAGTGAAAGTAAGTGTCTTGCTGTGATTTGTGAACTTATTGGAAAGTAAATAAATATGAGCTCATATAGTTTGAAATATGATTTTTTTGAAGCTGCTTGATATTATCATGTAGTTTCTTTTTTGGTTCTATATCTGTTGTCTTCCTTTTGCTCATCCTTTGTTTTCTTTACCAGGTTGAGAAGCTTGGAAAAGATTCTCTAATAAACTGTGCCAAGACAAGTATGTCTTCAAAGCTCATAGCTGGTGACAGTGACTTCTTTGCTAATTTGGTATGATTATTTCCCCAGCTAAGTAATTTATTATTATTTTTTAAATCTCCTCCATGTAGAGTCTACTTTAATTGATATCTTTACCCTTCCCTCTAGTTGACCTGCTCAATTCATTTTCACACTTCAAACGCATATCTTTTAAGTTTTTTTTTTTGATATACCGTATCTTATTCAAGTCATTCAATGTTTTCTTTCCTATTTTTTAGTGAGATATAAGGGATCAAACCTGGGTAAGGATGCCTGTTTAGCTCATATATTGATTTTGTTGTGTATAGGTTGTAGAAGCAGTTCTGGCAGTAAAGATGACCAATGCACGAGGAGAAGTCAGATACCCAATTAAGGTAGGTATTCTAAAATGTATCTTTCTGGAGGTCCTTGTATGAGCTTATGTCAGGAGAGATGCTACCATTATCTATAATGGAGTTCCATTTACTTTTTTTAAGTCGTTATTTTTTTTCATATTTTAGGGAATTAATGTTTTAAAAGCACATGGAAAAAGTGCCAGAGATAGCTACCTACTGAATGGGTATGCTCTGAACACTGGCCGTGCTGCACAAGGAATGCCCTTAAGAGTTTCCCCTGCCAAGATTGCTTGTCTTGATTTTAATCTTCAGAAGACAAAAATGCAGTTGGGAGTCCAAGTCTTGGTTACTGATCCTAGGGAGCTTGAGAAAATTCGTCAAAGGTGACAAGTCATAATTCTGTTAACTTGTTTACGGATACAATTTGCATAACTTGATTGAAGCTTCCCTCTTTTTTTCTTTATCTTTTCTGGTCTGAAATATGTAGAACTTCATCGTATTATCTAGAGCATGCCTACGGTATATGTTAAAACAGACATTCATAAACATTAAATGTGGTACTGATGATGTCTATATCTCAACAGAGAAGCTGATATGATGAAAGAACGTATTGAAAAACTTTTGAAAGCTGGTGCCAATGTTGTCCTGACTACAAAAGGGATTGATGACATGGCACTCAAGGTATTGAAAAAACTTTTATTTCTTTTGTATTTTTTATGCAACTGCTTACTTGCTTTTTTAAAAAAAAGATATTCCTAAATTCTTCATTGCTTTCTCAGTATTTTGTGGAGGCTGGAGCTATTGCTGTGAGACGTGTCCGAAAAGAGGACATGCGCCATGTTGCTAAGGCAACTGGCGCGACCATGGTACATTCCTACTCAGCTTAGAAATGATAATTATGTCATAACCATCTGAAATTTTCATGCTTTGTGTTACATCATAACACATTCATGTTCCTTACGGCATTGAATTGATTGAAGTTTATTGGCATCTTCTTCCCTTTTTTTTGAAGTTAGAAAAAAACTTTTTGATGCTACTTGTCTTAGCTTGTAATAGTTGAAAATATCTAGTAAAAGCTGTCTTATAATTTTCTTCCTCATTGATGCATATGTAGGTTTCAACCTTTGCTGATATGGAGGGTGAAGAAACTTTTGATTCATCACTTCTTGGATCCGCTGAAGAAGTTGTAGAGGAGCGCATTGCCGATGATGATGTGGTTATGATCAAAGGGACCAAGAGTACCAGTGCGGTATGATTTTTTCTGTCAAACTTTGATTTCATGATTCCTTTAAAATGATTTTCGCAGTTCATTATCATTCAAATATCTTTCCTTTCGCCTTTTTTTTTATATTAAAAACACATTTTAGTGCTACTGTGATATGAGATGTTATTCATAGTTGTGGAAACCAAAGTACAACACTGTGTTGTTATGTTTTGTTATTGTTGCAAAATGTTAAACAAACAGATAAAGTTCTGAAGTTATGTGCCTTATTGTCACGTGTTGGCTATGCCTTTTGATTTTTTATTGTCGTACAAGTCTGACTCCTGTTTTCATCCTTTCCAAGGTTTCCTTGATCCTAAGAGGAGCAAATGACTATATGCTTGATGAGATGGAAAGAGCTCTACATGATGCTTTATCTATTGTGAAAAGGACGCTTGAGTCCAACACGGTAAACTTATTCTTATTAACAAATGATTGTTTTTAGTTTCACTATCCAGCACTTGCATGAATGATAGAATAGTCTACTTGAGATAAGATGGTTGATACATTTTCAATTGTCAAAATTTGAACATTCAGCAGTAGCATCTTAACTGTAACGTGGGTACTTTTTTTTTCTTGTGAATTTTAGTTTAAAGAGTAGTGGTGTCCATTTCAGTGGTTATAATGTGGTAGGTAATACTTTACTCATTGATATCCATTTTGGTGTTGGCAATGTTAGGTAGTTGCTGGTGGGGGTGCAGTTGAAGCAGCCTTGTCCGTATATTTGGAATATCTTGCCACGACTTTAGGATCACGTGAACAGTTGGCAATTGCAGAGTTTGCCGAAGCTCTATTAATTATACCGAAGGTAGCATTAGTGTTGACTAGGCCGCAAGTGATTTTTTTTATCATTTATTGCCCCATCTCACTTCTTGCATTAAATGAAAAGTAAATATTCATGTTGACATTCACAGGTACTTGCAGTCAATGCTGCAAAGGATGCCACTGAATTAGTTGCAAAACTTCGGGCTTACCACCACACTGCTCAAACCAAGGCTGATAAGAAACATTTTTCAAGGTATAACATAGAGCATAATATGATGAACAAAAGTAATTTGATAAAAGAAAATACTAGCCAATTTAGAGTCGTGTAACTGAATGGTCATATGTTCAATCTTGTCTATTTTCAGCATGGGTCTGGACCTTTTGAACGGAACCGTTCGTAACAACTTAGAAGCAGGAGTCATTGAGCCTGCAATGAGCAAAGTGAAGATTCTTCAGGTAATTGCACTAGTCTGGCTGTTTTTTTGTTTGAATATGTTAGTTATCCGTCATTGAAAGCAACCTGCTAACTAGGATTTCCTAAAATACTCTGTTTTGGCAGTTTGCAACCGAAGCAGCCATAACCATTCTTCGGATTGATGATATGATCAGGCTCGTGAAAGATGAAAGTCAGAACGAAGAGTAGGGGAAATGGAGTTGTAGGGTAACCCAAAGGACTGGGATGTGATTTTTGAACATTGCAGCATGTTAATGTTTTTGCTTCTTATTCATGTTACTGGTGTTAAAATGAATTTAATGTTTGTTTTGTTCAGTGATTTAAAGACCACCGTTCCCACTCTTTGTTTGGTTGTATGCCTTTTGCGTGGGCCTTTTTTTGTGGGGAGGGGGACAGCCAAGATTTAAATATTTTCATAACAAGTACTATAAAATATGGTACTGTACGATTAGATACCCATATTGTCTGAGTTTTTGAATTGAGTGATACCGGTACTGATTTTGTCCACCTGAAACTTGAGCTTTTGATTTGAGTTTTTTTTACTTTACAATTTAATCCTTAATTTTAATTGAGCAATTAACAAATTTTATCTTGAAAATTTTACTACTGATAAAAGATGTAATAAATTACAAAAAGGAAGCGGCACTTAGAGGTGGTAGGTTATTTGTATTGTTTAGCTTAAATATCGTTATAACTGTTAACATAACAATTTTTTAAATGGTTAAGTATTATTGTGGTTAATTGTTAATAAACGATTTGGATACATGTTAACTTGTAATTTATTAATTTTTTAATGTTTATTATTTTTTAAAATTATAAATTTATTTTTTCGATAAATATTGTAATAAATTTTAAAAATATATATTGTGGTTTTGAAAAAATATTACAACACGCCTACTATATCCTCCAGCTTCACCAATTGTGGGTTAGAAAAAAAACATTACCACTGTTAAAGATGAACCAGTGGGGGGTTGCTGAAAATTTTAACCATAATCTTTTTTCATCTTCTTTTCTTTTTTCTTTCATTGTAATATACCGAGTCATTCCTCAAACGTTGCTAACATGTTGCGGCAAGCCAGAATTTCAATCATTAAAATTTTCGATCAAAAAACACTAATGATGTATACGGCGATAAAGTTCCCTAATGACATTCAGGTAAAACTATTAATGTTTTTAGCTTTAGTTACATAATCAAATTTGAGTATTTGACATGAATTGAATTTCTTAAAAAACATTTTGAAGCGGTGAAATTGAAAGCTCCGAAGGAGCTAAATATATTTATATTCAAAAGAACAATTTTAATTGTTGTACTAGATATGTACGTGTGAAATTGAATCACATGTTATGGCAAATCAGAAGTTTACCAAATTCAAAAATGTATTTACACACATGTATATAGTTGGCATGATCGGTTAGACCATCCTGATCAATAATGATGCGAAAATTATTGAGATTTACATGCACATGCATAAAAAAAATATGGAGTTTTCATGGTGCTTATTCTCAAAAAAATTGATTACATTTCGCTTATTAAAAAAACATGATTGTGTTGCTTAAAGGAATTGATTAAATTCTACTTACTAAAATAACTTGACGTTTTTGTGTTGTTTGTTCTCAAAGGATTTAGTTGACCCCACTTACCAAAAGAACTAGAACATGAAATTCTTATACTGAAGTTGAGACTGCATGTCTTGTATATCTGAATGAAATATGGGCCTATATACCGAAAAATGTGAAAATTTTTATATAATTTTAGTAGATGCATCTACATTGTTTTATCAACTTACAACCATAAGTTTGTGAGATTGGTTCTAAAAGGATTCAGATTATGCAATTAGACTATTCGTCTCGCAAAAATTAATAAGTTTATATTTTAAGCTATATCAGTTGATACAAAGCTTATTAATTATAAAAAATATAGTTTAGCAAAATTTCAATTGTATGTCTGTAACGACTAAAAAAAGAGTTTAACATTATGAAATTCTATACCTAATTTGAAAATATTGATTTCTTCAAAAACATCTTAAGTTCGGTAAATTTTTTAAAAAACTCATGTTTTAAAATAAAATGTGAGAGTCGCCACCGGCCACTTTAAAAGTGGTAGACCAGACACCAAAAGGGAAACCAAAGATTAAAAGTGAGTTCAGAAGTCGGTTACGAGGGGGAAGAATTAACACCCCCACCACGCCAAAATTAGTACCTAAAGGTTTGTATCATATTTATTAAGAAAAAATGAATTTCGATTTAATATAATATTTAATTCCTAAAATGCATGCACACATGGTCTTAAAAATCGAACAACCTAACCCGCAATTCACGATACCAAAAGAGATGAACGCCCGAAAAGAACATGGGATGACACTCCCACCAGAATATCAAGACATCGAGTATTAAAATAAACTAGTGCAATAAATTAAACATGACAGTCAATTATGCATGGACAAAATATATGAATATAAACAAGTGGTAACATAAACGAAATAAAAAAACAAATATATATATATATATATGTTAAAAATACCATATTACATAATGACATAATATCATACATTATAATATATGTAAGATATACATATAAAAAAACCTGTTATATATAAATAAGGGTAAACTACATAAATGACCATCATACTATTGTAAAAATCGCGATTTGACCACATTACTTTTTTCGAAGCAATTAAACCATCATACTATTAAATTGGGTGTCCGTTAGATGTTAACGGCAGGGCGACGTGACAGTTAAAAAATAAGGGTATAATTACACATTTAGTTATTACTATTTACACATTCTTTTAATTTAATAAAATAAATTAATTATTTAATTAAGTGGTAACACGTGTCAGCCTGACAATCAAGTGGTGACACATGTCACCACCTGATTAAAGGAAGAAAGGAGAAATAATCATATATGCAACTAGGGGGGGTCGAACCTGCATCTCTCAACAACAAAGAGTGCTGGCTTACCAGCACACCCAATGTTATATTGTAATATAATTCTTACAATATATTATATGTAAATGAACATCAAAAACTGAAAATCACCATCATCATCAACAACATTTTTCATTTCCTTGAGCTTCTCCAAATTCTCAGAAACTGTGAATAAAGAACTGACAAGCCTCTAGATGTTGTCACTCCCAAAAAGTTTGTTTCATTCTGCCTTCCCTTCAATGTGAAGAACAAAGGAGGAATAATTTTCATTATGGGTTGCACTTTCGATTCCATGAAGTGATGATATATTGGTTTTATGTATGCAGGATAATGTTGAGTTTCAAACAGGGCAACTGGAGTGAATTTTAAATGTGTACAAGAGGTTTGCTTCTATAACAGTTAGATTAAAGAAAGTTTCATAACGAGGTCTGCCCTGTAATGAAACTGCAGCCACGTGAAAAGTTTAACCAAGTTATTGTGTCTGTAGGTAGTAATTTTCTTCCCACAAAAGTTTAGCTCCTGAACATTTTTGGCTTGGGTTATCTATGATTGACAACGAAATTGGTGACAGTATCCATAATTTTCTTGGCCAAGAGAGCTTGTCCCTGGGCTAGCATCACTCAGTGCTAGTTGACAGTACCTGGCCTGACTTAAGTAATAATCTGTGTGTTGGAAGCCAGAGACAAGTTGAACACCCAGTTTCTAACGTGAAGAATTTCAGTGGAAATCAATTAGATAATGCATCTTGTTTGTTTCGTTTCTACTTCTGTTACAACAATTATAGTAATGCAATTTCAGTGCATTGTTGTGACATGCTTCTAAACCATTGTTGGCATAATTATTTTTTCTTTTGAAATTAGCTGAGCTTGACAGAGGGCATAGTGGTCAGACTTCAAGCCTGCAGCATGGGCTGAACTTCACACAATCTGGTATGAGGCCTGAAATGGCCAGAAATCAATTTCAAAATCATTCATCAATTGCAAATCGCTATATGCAAGGGCATCAGGCTTCCCAGACAAGGCAGAATGAAACAAACTTTTTTAGAGTGACAACATCTAGAGGCTTGTCAGTTCTTGATTCACAGTTTCTGGGAATTTGGAGAAGCTAAAGGAAATGGAAAATGTTGCTGATGACGATGTTGGTGATTTTTAATTTTTAATGTTCATTTACATATAATATATTGTAAGAATCATATCACAATATACCATTGGGCGTGCTTGTAAGCCAGCACTCTTTGTTGCTGGGAAACGCAAGTTCGACCCCCCCCCCCCCCCCCCCCCCCCAAGTTGCATATGTTATTATTTCTCTTTTCTTCCTTTAATCAAGTGGTGACACGTGTCACCACCTGATTGGCTGATGAAAATAAATTTATTTAATCAAATATAAATAATTAAATCCCTCCAATAAGGTAGTGACATGTGTCGACACCTAATTAAATAATTAATTAATTTTATTAAATCAAAATTATGACTAAATTGAAAGAATGTGTAAATAATAATGACCAAATGTGTAATTATACCTTTATTTTTTTAACTGCCACATCACCCTGTCGTTAACCTCTAACGGATGGTGGTCAAATTGCACTCAATTTATAATATGATGGTTTAATTGCTTCGGAAAAAAGTAAGGTGGTCAAATCACGACTTTTGCAATAGTATGGTGGTCATTTATGTAGTTTACCCTATAAATAACACATAAACCTTTGTTTTTGTTTTTTATTATTGTATACCCTTTTTCTTTTACGTAAAACATATATTAATATATACTATAACATATATATAAATATAACAGCAATGATAAAAGTGTTAATAATACATAGTACATACATATTTAAAATAAATATATGTAAAAGGTAATAAGATATAAGGGAAACATGGCATAGTGAAATATATGTATGTATATGTAGAAATATTGAAAATAAACATGATATAAGTATGAAATATGTAACGTAGTAATACATAACGCAGGCTATATACATATATTCATATCTCCTACCATACATATATTGTATACCAACACATCCGTATTATATCTATTAATATATATTGCACGTCATATATTATCACATATATTTTTATGTACACATGATTTATATATTAAATCACAATAATAAATAACCGAAAGTAAATAAAATGAACTACGTATATCAGACAAATAAATAAGAATATATAATATGAGTATATTCATATCAACATACATTAATAAACAATAAAAACAAGTAAATAACATGTATTGAGCAAATGAGAAAAAAAAACTTGAGCATAAATACATGAAAAAAAGACTGAAATTAAAGGGAAGAAAAAAAAATACAGAAATTAAGTAAAATTAAAATACAAGGCGGAAATTAAATAAATACAATAAGTAATGCTAAAACGATGCATGAAGACAAGGATCAAATGAAGGAATAACCCATTGAATTTCGGACCTAACTGAAAAGGAAATAAAACTTTTAGGGACCAAAGAGGGAGTTTAACCGTTTGGATTTAAATTAAATTAAGAGAGGGGATGAAATTGTAAAGGGTTCGAAAACATTAAGGACCAGGGAAAGAATTTCAAAAGGCAGAAAGGTTACCGGCGTGATTACTCTAGTGCGAAAGGTTTTATTAGGTAATTAGGCAATTTTTAATTTTTAAAGTTAGTATATAACATAAATTTTGGTGAAATGTTACATCCTTTAGCCATTTTAACCTTCTTCGAAATCCTCAAGCCCTTTGCCCTTTTTCCAGACCTAAAAATCGGCGATATTAACCGTGTCGGCCGCCTTTAGTCGACGTTGGCGAGTACTAAAAATGCTTCCAAAAAACTCTCTTTTGATTTTACCTTTTTTTAAACCCGAATCGACCCTTGTTTCACCATTAGACCCAAATCTGTTTTCACTTTTCTTTTTCTTTTTAAAAACCTTAACCCTTTTTGAATTTCAACCGTCTGATTCACCATGCACGGTTTGAGAAGAGACTAGGAGGCTTGTTACCAGACGGCGAGAAGAAACGACTCAAAAAAAGGTGAAAGACTCGATTCACCCCCTTTTTTATTTTTTATGCTATGCATTTTTCTGGTTAGCTTGAATTAGGGGTGTGCGAAAAAACCAAAAAACCGAAACCGATTCCGAAACCCGAAAAAACTGAACCGAAAAATTGGTTAACCGAACCGAAAAATTCGGTTTCGGTTCGGGTTTTTATTTTTTTTAAAATAAACCGGTTCGGTTACGGTTTACGGTTTTGGGATAAACCGGGTAACCGAACCGACCGATTATATAATACATATTATTATATTATATGTTATTTTATTATTTTATATTAAAAAATTTAAATTTTATTTTATTTTCTCATTCCCCAAAAGTAAAACCATAATTTTATTTTATCAAGTTTAAGTGTTTAACTTGCTAGTATTAGAAAAGATAATAATATCATGTGTCGATTTTAAAAAGTATGTACTTTTTTCTAACATATTATTAAAATTTATATTTTTAATAAACAATATAAAAAACCGTTACCCGAACCGAACCGAATTTTTCAGTTAACCGACTAAACGGTTAACCGGTTGAATGGATACGGTTTAGGGTCGAGAATTTAGTGACCCGAACTTATCGGTTAATCGAAATAATTTGCTAATGGTTAACCGAACCCGGTTTTGCACACCCCTAGCTTGAATTAGATAATTAAGAGGTCATTCTAACATCTATAAGTAAAAAGAATTTTGACCAGAGTTCCACTTTCAATTGATGATGGCGTCGTCAAGCAGAGCGGCAGGAGCTAGGGAAGTTGGAGCATCCCATCCATCGGAGGGGGGCTTTGGTGCAGAGGCGGGGAGCTCGAGTGGCTGGTCTATATTCGTGGATAATCTGAGTAAGCGGGTCTCCAGAGCAGCTTTGAAGAATATGTTTAGTTGCCATGGGAAGGTGATGCGTGTATACATCCCGGCCTTCAACAGGAAAGCTAAATATAGGGATTCCACCTTCGCTTTTGTGTCGGTATCTAGCAGAGCGGAAATGGAAATAGCTATCTCGAAACTGGATAAATCCCTTGTGGATGGTAAGGTGATTAGGGTCTCCATGTCCAAGTACCCTAGGAAGCATGACGGGAGCTTTAGAGGCAAATCGATTATCCAGGAAAAGAGTTCCTTTAAGATGGCTGACAAGGAAAAGGGTGCTGAGAGGGCTGTTTTTGGTGCTAGAAGAACCAATGGTAAGTCGTATAGAGATGCAGTGGTAGGCAATATATCTCAAGGCTTTGGGAATAGACTTACAAGGGATCTTCCGATAAAACTATTAAGTCCGGATGGGACTGGTAGGAAGGAGGGGTTGAGGATATTGAAGTTAAGGATTCCGAGTGGATGGATAGGTGCCTAGTCGGTTTGATAAAAAGAGACTTCGAGGTTGAGTTGGTGCAGAAAGGTCTTCGCAGCGACGGTATACCAGTCAAGGTAGTCCGTTGGGGTAGTGACTGTAGATCAGTAGTACTGATTTTTGATTCCCCTGGAGAGTTGGATGGGTTCTGGGTATCAAAGCGGATGGAAATCAAGTTTTGGTTTGAGTTTATTGACCTTTTAATGGTTGAGGGAATCCCACACTTGTTTAGCCATATTAGGCTGACCGGAGTTCCGCTATCATGCTGGGGTTTGAGGAATTCTTCTCACGACTTGGGAGTCAGTGGGGCAAGGTTGTTGAAGTGTCAAAACACACGCTGTCGAAGGAGTGCTTGGAGCATGCGGATTTGGTTATCAGGGTTGCCAACCCTTTAGATATCCCTGAGAGTACCTGGGTTCGTGCGATGGGATCAAACTTCAAAATAGGCATTGAAGTGGGGTATCTAGGGGAAGACGGTGGTTGTCACGGCTTTGGGGGTGGTGGGGAATTTAGTGATGATGATGGGAGTAAGGACCTGGGTTTCTTCTGGTCGGAGAACCCCGCCGGAAAAGAGTCGGACTCCCAACATGCTACACCGGAAGTGGAAGCAAAGGGCAGGTGCGATATGGGGGATGTCCCCTCGAATTCCAGGTCAAAAGCAGTTAATGCTGGCGGCTGTCCCAGTGGCAGTGAGAATAATAATGGAATGTCAGAGGGGAATGTTATTAAGAATGTCGGCGGGTGCCAACCAAATACAATGAATAACGGGTCGGGCGATCTACGTGGGTCTTCTGCGTTTGGGCCTATCGAATCTGGTGACCTAGTGGGGCTGAGTGGGTTTAGTGAAGATATGGACCCAAGATACTTTAACCCACAAATTCAGTTTGTTGTTGGTGGCCACGAAAATTCTCTGGTGGATCTGCAGTTCCATGGGAATGATTCAATGGAGGAGAGTCTCCCCCGTTCCGCATCGTCTCTCAAAGAGGGGGGCTCCTCAGTTGATTTCGTGCCAGATAGTTTTGACGGGAGGGATGCCTCCGTAGCGGCTGGAGAAGAGTTGGATGGTAATAGGGGGCTCAACATGGTAACTCACTACATGGAACAAGCAACGGTTTTTTCAGAGCATGCGTAAGGAGGTCGATGCGACAACAGATTAGAGAATCTCTGGAGGATCCCCAGAATAGCACCGATATCCCTGAGATTAGGCTTGGGTCGGGGGTCAAGGGTCTCGGCCGAGGCAGAGGAAGCGGAAGCAATTTATGAGGTGAGCAATCTTCTTGGTTTCTCCTTAGGGGAGGTAAAGAAGCTGTGGTAGAATTGGCTTGCGAGCTTGAAAGGGCTGTTGCGATGGACTGCTGATTGCCGCCGCAAATTTGGTTTTTATTGTGATATGCTTTATGATGAACCTGCCAATTATTTCGTGGAATGTACGAGGGATTAGGAGAGCGAAAAAAATCGGGCGTTGAGGAATTTAATAGTGAAGAACAAACCGGGGTTGGTGTTCATTCAAGAGACGAAGTTGGAGGTTTGTGATAGTAGTTTGATTCGAAGCTTTTGGAGGTCTGATATAGTGAAGTTTGTATATTCCCCTGCTGTGGGGTCTGCCGGTGGTCTACTGTGTGCTTGGGACAGTGTTTTCTTCAAGGTCGAAAGTGAATTCGTCTCGCCTAGGTTCATTGCGTTGATTGGTATAATCCCGGCAAAAAACTTGAGATGCGGGATGGTGAATGTTTACGGGCCTTCGGTTGAGTCTGAAAAAGGAGCGTTTCTGGACGAGTTGGCTGCGTTCATGAGGGAAAGAAGTGTCGCTTGGTGTATAGGTGGGGATTTCAACCTATACCTTAGAACAGAAGAGAAGTTGGGGGTGACGCATAACATTGGGCTTATGAACAGGTTCATGTCGTTTGTCTTTGAGGCAGAGGTAAAGGATCTTCCCTTGTAGGGGGCATTTCACATGGTGTAGTAATCGAATGCGCCCGACTTTTGTCCGGTTGGACAGATTCTTGGTGTCGGCTAGTTTCGAACTGGTTTTCCCGGAGGTTGAACAAAAGCTGCTGGGGAGGTACATTTCGGATCATAACGCCTTATGGTTAGTGGATTCTAGAGTTAATTGAGGGCCCAAACCATTTAGATGCATGAATTATTGGCTAAAAGATCCCTCATTTTCTGAGGTTGTTATAAATACATTGGAGATTAACAAATTAGCAACGCCGAGGATTAGAATCGGCAGCCTTTTGAAGAACGCCAAATGCGCCATTAAGGAATGGTCAAACAAGGATGAGAGGAAGCCTGGGTTAGTAATTGAAAGACTGGAAAATGAGATTGCTGTATTGGAACGCGAATTGCAGGGTGCCAGTTTCGATGAGGCGGCAGCAAGGAATCTTGCTAATCTGAGATCTAAGCTCTGGGCGGAATTTCGAAAAGAAGAAAGCCGTTTGTTGCAATTGTCAAGGCTGAAGTGGTTCAAGGAGGGGGATAGGAATACACGCTTCTTTCAATTGATGGCTTCGAATCGCAGAAGGGTTAACGCAATTAGTAGTTTGAGGAAGAATGGAGATTTGATTTCTGAACCGGAGGCAGTAAAGGGTTTGGTCCTTGAGTATTTTACTGAGTTGTATAACAAGAAATATGGATTGGAAGTGGAGAACATGAATCTGGATTTTAAGAGGATTTCCAGTGATCAATCTGATATGCTTGAAAGGAAATTCACAATAGGAGAGGTTTGAGAGGTAGTGGTTTCGGCAGATTGCAACAAGGCTTCGGGACCTAATGGTATGAACCTTAGATTCTTCAAGAAGTTCTGGCCGCAACTTAAAGAGGGTGTCATGGCCTTTTTTGATGACTTCTACAGGGGTCGAGGTTGGGAATCCGGAACCAACCATTCGTTTATTACTTTAATACCGAAGGTAATTAACCCGGATTCACTAGATGAATTTCACCTGATTAGCCTTGTTGGTGGACTTTATAAAATACTGTCAAAAGTTTTAGCGAAGAGGCTCCGGTCGTGTATTGGGAAGGTCATCGGCGAGTCCCAGTTTGCCTTTATACAAGGAAGACAGTTGATGGATTGCTCGATGGTGGCGAATGAAATGGTAGATGCAGTGGCTAGATCAAGAAAGAAGGGTATGGTGTTTAAAATCGATTTTCATAAGGCATATGACTCGGTTCGCTGGGACTTTCTGCTAAGGATTATTAAGCAGTGCGGATTTGGCGAGAAGTGGTGTGGATGGATAGCTAAGTGCATTTCGACGGCCCATATCTCTGTTCTGGTCAACGGAGCTCCGACAAAGGCTTTTGAGATGTCGAGAGGGTTACGACAGGGATGTGCCTTATCTCCATTTTTATTCAACTTCGTGGGGGAGGCCTTAAACCTCATGTTATTAAAGGCGGCAGAATTGGGGCTGTTCCATGGGTTCTCGGTTGGAGCAAAGGAAAACATTGTGAGTGTAACACATCTTCAATATGCTGATGATTTAATCATCTTTTGTGAGGACTCAGGAATGCAGGTGAAAAATGTGAAGAGGGTGCTGCGAGTATTCGAGCTAGCATCAGGATTAAAATTGAATCTGAAAAAAAGTAAGTTGATGGGTATAAACATCGAAACGGAGGTTGTTCAGAGTTGGGCGAGAGAGATTGGGTGTATGCAAGAATCCTTACCTACTAAATATCTTAGTTTGCCGTTAGGTGTAAAACGGAATTCGGAGGCCTTATGGGAGCCGGTCATCGCTAAGTTTTCAGAAAGGTTGGAGGGTTGGAAGCCAAAATTTTTGTCCTATGGAGGAAGGCTAACTTTGATTAAATCAATTCTCTCCAGTTTACCAGTTTTCTACATGTCTATGTTCAAGATGCCGGTGGCGGTTTCGGATAAGTTGAATAGACTAATGGCCAAATTCTTTTGGGGTGGTGACTCGGAAAGAAACAAGATGCACTGGATTAGATGGGAGATACTTTGTAAGGAGGTGCATGATGGTGGTCTGGGCATTGTGAATCTAAAGGTAATGAACAGTGCACTGCTGTGTAAATGGGTTTGGCGCTTCGGTAATGAAAAGGGGAACCTATGGAGAAGAGTGGTTGCGGCCAAGGCCTACGGTGGAAATGACGATCTGCTGCCATCAAACAGGTTCTCGGCAAGAACTTCATGGTCGTGGAAAGGTATTGTGAAATCTTTTGTTAATTTGGATAAATATAATTCTCAATGTAAGCTAAATTTCTCCCTTCAAGTGGGAGACGGGAAGAGCATATCATTCTGGCTTGATGTTTGGATTGGAGACCATACCTTGAAGGAGGAGTTCCCACGGCTATTTGCGCTGTGCTTAAACAGTGCTGGAAGGATTGCGGACTTTGGGGAAAAGGTTAATGGCTGCTGGGTGTGGAATGTACCGATGCGGAGAGGTTTGTTAGATCGCGAGATCGAAAGTTGGAACAGGCTTATGGACAAATTAAATAATTTCAGATCTGGGGATATTTCGCATGACTGGGTGTGTTGGAAGGGATCCGGTGATGGGGCGTTCTCGGTTAAATCCTTGAAAAAATTGATGGTAGGTAATGTACAGCCTTCAAGTTTTTGGAAGGAGCTAGTTTGGGTGGGTGTCGCTCCACCCAAAGTAGAATTGTTTGTTTGGTTGGTGGTGCATGAAAAGGTTCCGGTAAGGGTGGAACTTCACAGGCGAGGGGTTCCCACGGTCACTGCCTTGGAGTGTCCTCTATGTCGCTGCTGTCCGGAAATGGTTAATCATTTATTTTTCAACTGCAAGGTTAGCTAGAACCTGTGGTGTTTATGTTGCTCGTGGGTTGGGATTCAAGCCGTCTTTCCCAAAAATCCGAAGGAGTTCCTGCTGGCATGGAAAGGTTTGCAATTTAATAAGTACAGTGAATTGTGGTCATGCCTATCCTTTGCGGTTATATGGACTGTGTGGTTGTTCAGAAATGAAGTGATTTTTCGCAATAGGAACATTGATATGCTGCAGATTGTTTCCCTCCTAAAGTTACGAGTGGCGTCGTGGTTAAAGGCCAGGTTCCCAGATTGCTCTCTAAGTTCGGATTGTATAATGGCAAATCCTGGGATGGCTGTTAATTCAGCCTTACAGATCGCTGTCAATCCAGCATCAAAAGGGTGGGTTCCTCCACCGGAGGGCTTTGTTAAATGGAATGTGGACGGGGCTTGGTCGAGCGTAAGTAGCGGTGGTGGCATTAGGGGAATTCTTCGTGATTCAAGCGGTCGTGCCTTGGATTCGTTCTCCGTCGCGTGTGGAGGTGGTGCTCCAGCTATGCTAGAGTTAAGCGCGGTGAGAACAGGTTTGGAACGGTTCCTGGCCTCCAACGAGGCCTCTAAGTCAAGGTTGATAATTGAGACTGACTGTAGCACAGTGGCAGACTGGTTATTGGGGAAGTTGGAGCCGCCGTCGTTCGTCTCGGTTGTGGATGACGAGCTGGTAAGGGTGATCAACAGGTATGGGATCTTGGTTCGGTGGGTTCCGCGAAGGGTAAACTCAGCTGCGGACCAACTAGCAAAAGCCGATATTGGTTGAGCAGGGGTCGTTTGTGGCGTGGAGTTTGTTAAGTTTATAGTGGAATGTAAACGAAACTTGTTATGTTTGGTTGCCATAGAGGCTTATTATTTTTGTAATGGGATAATTAATTGGAATAAATTTCAGGCACTCTTTTCCCCCTGTTAGGATTAGAGGGGGTTTTTAATGAGGCCCTGCTTACCTCTCAAAAAAAAAAATTATGATATGCGGAAGAAAAAAAGAGAGAAAAAAATGGTACCTCTGTTATTCTCTCTTTTTTATTTTCTTTCTGGAAAAGAGTGATTACAATATGAATTTATTACACTATATATATCCACTGTGCTTAAATTTTCATATCCGATCTTATTATTATTATTCTAATATTTTCTCTGATTTGTGATCTGTACGGCGGGCAGATTTTCCGATGACGATCGTGGTCATTGGTGACGGGGAGACGAACGGTCTAGATGAATCTGAGGAGCCTCGGCGTTTGGTACGCCCGCGTTTTAGACCGTTAGATCAGATTTGATCTAACAATTGAGATGGTTTGAAGATGGACGATTCAAATAAGGCCTGGCGAGTGATGTGGCGGCTCTAGATGTGAACATATGGCGCGTGGAATCTCATCAGCCTCGGCGTGCCTTGCACGCGCGTGTATCTCACGCGACATCTGAAGGGTTGCTGAGCTTCGATCTCGGCCGTTGGATCAAATCTTGATTTAACGGCTCTGGTGGGGCTGTGCATAGATAAGAAAATTAGATTAGGGTTTCTTGTGTTATTATTGGGTCTGGGCCAAACGAGCCTTGTAACACATATATGTAATTTGGGTATGGATTTTTAAAATTTATTGGGTTTTATTATTTTTTATATATGTTTTTTATTTACAGATCAACAACAATAATAATAATAATAAAATAATAATAATATAAAAATCGGACAAAATTAGTGATTAGAGATGCCCCTCTTTGCTCATTCTTGTAAAACAAGAATAGATCAAAGATCAAAAAGCACTAATTTTGTCCCACTTTCCTTTCTAGATCCCAAATTACCATGCACTGGAGGTCCTACTGATGGCCTAGAAGTCTTGACTGGAAATGCACTGGTCGTCGAAGCTTAAAGATGTTCTTCTCATTATGAAAACCTTTAATCTTCTGGAAAATTTTGGAGTATGAAGTTGTTCTTCTCATTACGAAATTCTTCATCCTCCAAGGTCTGAAGCTGTTTTTCTCATTATGAAATTCTTCATTCCTCTTCCAGAGATGCTAAAGGTCGAATCTATTCTTCTCATTATGAATTTATTCAATCTTCTGGCAAAGTTTGGAGCCTAAAGTTGTTCTTCTCATTACGGAATTATTCATCATCCAAGGTCTAGTCGACTCGAGGATAGACCAGGTATGCACTTTGAACCTCTTGGTTTTTCAGAATTTGTACCTCCTAAACCTTCCATTGAGCATGCACCTTCTTTAGAATTGAAACCTTTGCCATCGTATCTTAAATATGTTTACTTAGGGAGCAATAAAACTTTGCTTGTGATAATCTCTTCTAGTCTCATACCTAAGCAAGAAACTAGTTTAGTAAATATGTTGTTACGGCATAAAAATGCGCTAGAGTGGACTATGGCTGATTTGAAGGGTATAAGCCATGCTATATGTATGCACAAAATTTTGCTTGATGATTGTCACATCAATTCTGTTGAGCCCCAGAGAAGATTAAACCCAATCATGAAGAATGTGGTGATGAAATAGATAATTAAGTGGCTTGATGCTGGAGTAATCTACCCGATATCCGATAGCTCATGGGTCAGCCTAGTGCAATGTGTACTGAATAAGGGAGGCGTGACCGTGGTAAGCAACGAAGAGAATGAGCTATTGCCTACTAGAACCGTCACGGGGCGGAGGATTTGCATGGACTATAAGAAGCTCAACAAGGCAACCAAGAAAGACCATTTCACTCTCCCATTCATTGATCAAATGTTAGATCGACTAGAAAGCAAGGCATTCTACTATTTCCTCGATGGGTATTCTGGGTACAATCAGATTGCTATAGCACCAGAAGACCAAGAGAAGACGACTTTCACATGCCCTTATGGAACTTATGATTTTCGGAGAATGCTCTTTGGTCTCTGAAATGCTCCGGCAACTTTTCAAAGATGTATGCTGGCTATCTTTTCAGACACGGTCGAGAATTTTTTTAGAAATTTTCATGGATGACTTTTCAGTCTTCGGAGATGACTTCGACACATGCTTGGGCAATCTCGTCAAGGTCCAAAAGAGGTGTGAGGAAGCTGACTTGGTGCTCAATTGGGAAAAATGTCATTTCATGGTAACGGAATGAGCGGTCTTAGGCCACAAGATCTCAAAGCAAGGGAAAGAGGTTGACAAGGCAAAAGTCGAGGTCATTGAAAAACTACCTCCCCCCACTACTGTCAAGGGAGTAAGAAGCTTCCTAGGGCATGTCGGCTTCTATCGGAGATTCATCAAGGATTTTTCGAAGATCTCAAAGCCGCTATGCAATTTGCTACAACAAAATCAACCTTTTGTGTTTGACAAAGATTGCTATAGCACGTTCCAAGAACTGAAGAAGAAGCTTATCTCAGCACCAGTTGTCATTCCACTTGATTTGAACGAACCATTTGAGTTGGTGTTTGATGCAAGTGACTACGTTGTCGGTGCAACACTTGGACAATGCCAAGCTAAACTCTTTCATGTTATTTATTATGCTAGTAGCACTTTGAATGATGCACAAATCAATTACACCACTACTGAAAAAAGAATTGCTTGCTTTAGTATTTGCCTTTGATAAGTTTAGGTCATACTTGATAGACACTAAGGTTGTAGTTCATACCGATCATTCAGCCATTAAGTACTTAGTGACTAAAAAGGATGCTAAACCTAGACTTATTAGATGGATACTCTTGCTGCAAGAATTTGACCTGGAAGTTAGAGATAGGAAAGGATGTGAGAACCAGGTAGCTGATCATTTATCTAGGCTAGAAAATGCTATCACACAAGATAGGGAAACTGAAATTAATGAGGAATTCCCTGATGAGAAATTGTTAGATGCTACAGCAGTTATGTGGTATGCTGATATTGTTAATTATCTTGTTAGTGGTATTTTGCCTCCTGATTTATCTAGCCAGGGACTCAAGAAATTCAGACATGATGCAAGATTCTACTATTGGGATGAACCCTACTTGTTCAAGCAATGTCCTGATCAGATCATAAGGAGATTTGTTCCAGAGGAAGAATACCATAGCATTCTGTACCATTGTCATTCATCACTGTGTGGAGGGCCTTTTGGTGGTGCTAGAACCGCTGCAAAAGTTCTTCAATCAGGATTCTATTGACCTACATTTTTAAGGATGCACATGAGTTCTACAAGACTTGTGATAGATGCCAAAGAACGGGGAACATCTCCAGGCGGAATGAAATGCCGCTGCAAAATATTTTGGAGATTGAAATCTTTAACGTGTGAGGAATTGACTTCATGGATCCGTTTCCCGCATCATATAGTGATCTATATATTTTTCTAGTAGTTGACTACGTGTCAAAATGGGTGGAGGTTGTTGCCACCCCAATGAATGACTCCAAGAAGGTCATAAAGTTCGTTTACAAGAACATCTTCACGAGGATTGGAGCACCCCGAGCCATCATCAGTGATGAAGGAACTCACTTTGACAACAAGCTTATTGCTAAAGCATTACATCGATATGGAGTTAGGCACAAGATTGCTACAGCATATCATCCGCAAACAAACGAACATGTTGAAATTTCCAACCGTGAAATCAAGCAAATTTTTGAAAATGTGGTTAATCCTAAGAGAAAATACTGGTCCCCCAAGTTGGATGAGCACTATGGGCATATAGAATAGTCTTCAAGACACCTTTGGGCATGTCACCCTTCAATCTCGTATTTGGAAAGGAGTGTCATCTACCCGTTGAGATTGAACACAAAGCTTATTGGGCAATCAAGAAACTCAACATGGATGCCCAACTAGCTGGTGAACGAAGGTTGCTAGAGCTTAATGAGCTTGAAGAATTTAGAGCCCAAGCATATAAGAATGCTCGCATTTACAAGGAGAAAACCAAGAAGTGGCATGACAAACACATTTTGCCAAGGCATTTCTCAGAAGGTCAACAAGTGCTTCTCTACAATTCCAGGCTAAAGTTTTTTTCCTGGAAAGCTGAAATCAAGGTGGTCAGGACCATTCATCATACACAAGGTGTACCCTCATGACGCGGCTGATATCAAGAAGCTGGACGATGGTGAAGTCTTCAAAGTCAATGGCCAATGCCTGAAGGTGTACAATGGAGCCCCCATCCTTAGAGACAAGTCACACCTGGATCTACACGATCCTTGAAATTTTGCCTCTCTAAACTCTATCTTTTATGCTATAGCATGTTTATAAATAATGTTTTTCTTTTTAGTTTAGTTTTTATGTTATCTTTGTTTTTATTTTCAAATCTTTTCACATGACCCTCGTACAAGCTTTCTCTTTCCTAGTACGATGTCAGGTACAAAGGCATGAGAGCATGTTGTCCACATGGGTTAGTAGCAAAAGGGGGAAGGACATGGAGTTTGTTTTTATCTACTTTTGGAAGTACAAAAAAAGAAGAAGAAAAGAAAAAGATAAGGAGAGGTTTTATCCGAAAAAGTGGGGGATGATGAATTAAAAAAGAGAGAAAAAAAAAGTAAGAGAGAGAATATTCACCTAATTAATGAGGTGAAACCCTAGCCATAAAAATCTATATATTCTCTCTCCAACCGTCAACCATCACATTAACTCCCACCTTTTCTCCCTCCCTTAAAGCCGACACACGTCCCTATCACTCCCCCTTCCATTAATTCGTCTATTTCCCCTCACCTTTTTCAACTCCCCATATTTCCTTCATCATCACCCATCCCTTCATCTTCTTCAACACTCAACTTTTTCTTCTTCCATTCCATCTCTTCGATTTTCTCCCAAAAACACAAAACACCCTTCACCCTTTTTCTCCTCACATATTCACTCCTCCCCTATTTTCAACAAAACCCTCAATGGTTCATTGCAAGAATGCCTCTGAGACTTCCGATCGCTCGAAGAAACCACCAGTCTTGGAAATCTCTAAGTTTTTCAATGAGGCAACAAAGGAGTGATGGACAAAACTCAAAGATAGGAATGTTCTTCTGAAGTTAGGGTTTAAATACCCTAAAGAGGAACACGACTGGTTCGATCAGGCAGTCATGGATGCCATTGGCAAGCATGAATGGAAAACCTTCGCTGCTCACCCTGAGAAGATCTGTACCTCACTAGTAAAAGAGTTCTACGCACACCTCACAAGTCCAACACAGTCTACGGTTCATGTGCGAGGCAAGCAGATAAAGTTTACTACTGCAGCAATTAACAAGTTTTATGGGCTAAAGCACACTGTAGACCATCACACCACTTTTGTGACAACCATGGACGCACAGAAACATCGTGAGGTGCTAAAGGATATTTGTTTTGAGGGAACGATGCTGGACAACAACAGGTTAGTCGAGAGACGACGCCTCAAACCTGAGGCCAAGGTATGAAACCATTTTGTGCGACATAAGCTTATGCCTACACTACACATTGCCACAGTCCACATCTCTAGACTTTTTCTTCTCCACTCAATATTACATGGTAGACACATTGACATATGAAAGATTATAGTGGATGAAGTGTATGCTTGTCTGAAAAGGCCTCGTAGTCCCCTCGTTTTCCCTAACCTGATTACTGCTTTGTGTAAAAGAAAAGATGTCTTCATAGACGATCTAGTGGATGCAACTATTTCAGGAAAGACATGTTTAAATCCAGCCCTCGTCACGGAACTCCGAGGATTCAATGAAGATATGCCTCAGCAAATAGTGGAAAGATGAGCTAAAAGTTTTGCTGCAGCACGAGTAGCAGCATTGGTGGCCACAACGAAAGAACTGGGTGCTGAGCTCAACCTGATGAAGGCACACCAGCGGGCGTACTTCAAGTATGCCCATCATCGCGATGGTACCCTAGCATTCTGCTTCAACAAACTCCTACCAGACCAGAACGTGTCATTTCCACTATTCCCCATAGAGTTATTGCAAGCCCCCACCACTGCTACAGCAAGCACAATGTCTCCCAGTGACCCTAGCTCCGTCCAACCCGCTGCCAAGAAAAAGACTCCGAGAAAAAAGACGCCTACGACTCCTACTGCCCCACCAGAAAAAGAAACTCCTTTGGTTCCACCTACTGTAGAAGAGACCGACCTAGTGGTTATCCCGACCGAGAAAAGGAAATGTACCAGGAAGGCAACTAATCTTGCACTGTCACGTCCGGAAAACCCACTTCTTGAGCCAAAGAATATATCCAGTGATCATGAGGACCCCCTAAAAAAAGACAACCCCAGCACATACGCTTGAGCCGAAAAAAGCACAAACAACGGATGCTACAATATCTCGACCAAAGACACGCATCAAACATACCACTGAACGTGTCAGATCCTCACCAAGTGCTTAGACAGTCTCCTCCGAGAGTGTGGACGATGTCGCAGATCCCCACCACTACTCGTTTGAAACATCAATGGACAGCACCGGCAGCACCACATAGCCTCCGCACCCAGTAGGTAACAAACTTTTTTTATTTCATTTTGTTTTCATCATTTTCATGGCATATAGTTTAGATTAGTTTATGCATTAAGGACATTGCATCTCTTAAGTTTGGGGGTGTTAGTGTTCATAGTTAATATTTTGCTTTAGCATATACATAGTAGGAAAGAACAAAATTTTTACTATGGCATTCTGTTTATTCTAGAGACAACCTATGAATATATTTATGATGTTTGACGATGAAATCTTAAAGGCTTGAACTAAGTTAGAAAAAAATACAACTAGTTGAGATCTGTAGAACTGACCTTAGGATCTAGTTGTTTTTAAAAAAAGAATTTTCTTACACAGCTGCTCTCTTTCTATAAGTAAGTTCGTTAGAATTTTTTTTAGGAAGAACTCTAGTGAACTCCGATATGTAAACTCTAGGGAACTTAAGAAAAACTAGACGACCCTATGCTCAAACAAACGAATAAATGCTACCACATATCTGTAGAAGGACACTCCGCTTTGCTATAGCATACTATTTAAAAAAAAGAGAAATGAAGTTTTGATATAGCATATGAGTGAATGAAAGTTGTCATGGGATGACTCTACCTACTAGCTCGAGGGTGAGAGGTTTTCTCCCTACTCATCTAGAGTTAAGGACGGTAGGTGTGATGAGTTGACACCCTTCGTAGCGGAAAACCTATATCTTTGGGAGTCTAAAAATTGGAAAAGAACTTGAGAACATGGTTAGGGTATAACTAGGGAGCTTCCTCGAAAATTTATCTCACTAGCTTAAGTATAGGAAGAAGGCAGCCACGCACACAGCTTATTCCTAAGGAATGTTCTTAAAGATCTCACCTCTAATTGTTTATATTTAATTGCCTATATTATTTCTAAGGACTGAGATATTGCCATAGCAATCCTCTAGGTTAAATCTTTGCCATAGTATTTCTTTTGTTCTGTTCTACTCATTGCTTGAGAACAAGCAATAACTTAAGTTTGGAGGTGTGATAACTGCATAAATATCCTTGTTTTCATACATTTTTGCTATAGCATTTGCTTGTTCTTGAGTTCATACCATAGCATTTAGGTTGCATTTTCTTCTTCTGGGTGCATCTTTATCTTTGCTGGTATTTGGTCCATATTGAAGGGTACTGCTCGGAAGGATGTTTTTAGGTTTGATGATGCACAGGAAAGGAGTCAAGAGAGAAAGCTAGCGCCAAGAATTGTTATAGCTAGTGGAAGTGGATATTGGCTAGCACGTGAGCTGCAGAAGCACGTGAACATGCAGAAAAGGACGATCTGACATGTGCAGGAGCCGATACCCACCTGTAGACTATTCTCCTTGTCCCCTCGTGCCAGACCTTGTCGGTGGATATTCCTTGGGATTATCAAGGCATATTTAGGGCACAAAACCCTAGAAGCCTCCACTATATAAAGGGGAGAGAAGCTTGGAGAAAGTGTGACGCAAAAGAGAGGCGAAAGAGAGATGAAGTTGCAAGGAGAGAGAAGTTTTCATCTTCATCTTCTCCACTTGGTGTCCTCCATCGTTGAAGCTCCAAAAAGTAGCCTCACCGGCCTCGACAGAGGCGGTGGGCCTAAGACAGCCGGGCAGTCCATGGCGGAGAAGGAGTTCACCTTTCTTTCTGTCACTATAACATTTCCTTTCCATATCTTTATCTTTGGTGATGTTATGACAATGATACGTTGGATGATATTGCCCATCCATGAACTGTTTTAGGTGGCTTGGGTTTGATGAATGATTTTATTTTGAGTACTTTTTAATGCATGCTATAGCCTTTTCAGTGTTTATCGTGTTCTATGCTTTGCTTGTACGTTTTCATTTTCTTAAAGTTGTAAGAGCCCTCGAGAGTTTGTCGTTCTTTAAGTGTGTGTTGAGGTTAGTAATCGAGAGAGCTATCCTTAGAACCCCCATAAGCAATGGAGTGCTTGTCGAGAGGCAGACTCTAACCTACCTTAGAGATAAGTGATAGGTTTCAAGGGCTAAAAGGGATAGTTCGTGAAGGGTAGGGGAGTGTTAAGAGTTTATGCCGAGAGGTGTGGTTGTAGCATTTCTGACTCCCAATTTCCTGGCTAGAAATAGTTTAGGAACACCTTTAGCAAATCCCGCCTAGCATAGAAGATAGCTGAAGAGCCTTAGTATCGTTAAGAAGCTTAGTTTAGGTTGTCCATCATTCCCAACCAGTCATTCCGTAGTGAGTTTCGCATACGAAAGGGGACATGTTCATCATATTGATATCTTATCTTTCTCTGCACTGCTTTGCTTCAACATTATTTTATATCATCTCGTTCACTATAGCATTGTCATCTGCAAAAAGTTCAATCTTTATTGTTAAAGCAAACCGTGAATACCTCTAATCCCTGTGGAGAGGATACTCACTCATCACTTTATTACTCGTTCGACGTGTATACTTGCACCATATTTGCGTATCATTTATAGTATACTATACATAACCAACACTATGTTTGCGAGATTAAGTGTGTCACGAGATGATGGCTTGATAGCCGAGCTACATGTTAAACTTTCGTTGGTTCAGTTGATTCGAGAGAAACAGTTACGAGACGAGTCGTTGTGTAACCCCCTAGACCTGCTTATACGTTACAACGGATCCTATGAAGTCACATTAGGGTCACAAGAGCGACCCACAGTAAAAACACACATGAAAACATTTTTTTTCTCAAGACACTTATTAAACTGTAAAATCAACTTCTATTTAAGATACTATTTCAGGAAGTCATTTAAACATATAACATAAATTTCAGAAAGTGTTTTACAGACATTGTCATAAAACAATACATAGCATACATGCCCACTAACTATACAGTACCGTACTCCAAAGACAATGTCGAGACAACTCCGAACACTACTGTTGACCATTATACCATGATATAATCTTTTAACCTGCGATGGTAAAAACAACGTGAGCTTGGAAAAGCTCAGTAATACAGAACTACCAAAAGATGCTATAAGCTCATGCAGATATATGGTTGGCATAACATTTTCATGATATTCCATGTAGTAATAGTCTCCATTTTATGTTCTATTATTTCGAGGTATCATCATACTCGAGAATAACGATATTTGTTCTTTATTCAAACATCGTGAATTAGACGGGAATTATATAGACTAGCAACATACGGGGGTGGAAACAGAGAGTTTAGTGTGTTCCAACAGTGCAACGTTAATGCATGAAATGTAACAATACAATAAACCTTTTTATTTAAAAAAATACATTTGTTTCAAGTAGCCGTAAAGTTCATTTTAATTCTATATTTACCCTCAAACCATACTCTAGTATATAGTTTCCCCAGTGCGGTATCATATACATGCATTAACCCGAGCCCATTGGGTGTGAGTACCACCCTAAGGATATACCTTAGAATACGAGTGGCCTTTGTCGAAGCATAGGAACCGAAAACGGGTGGACCTGGCTGAAGCCTAGGATTCGAAAACGGGCGGACCTAGCTGAAGCTTAGGATCCGAATACGGGCGAACTTACTAGCTGGATCAGGGCTGAGCCGACGGTAACTTCATATCATGTCCCAAGTACCCCAGTGAATCAGATCATCAATAGTTCATTAATCAATAACTGTATTTTTAGTAACGCGTTATCCATATAACATGTTTGTCATATCGGGTGCATAGGCATATACCAGAAATATAGTACAGTCATGCTTAATTTATAAAACATGTCAAGTTCATGTGAGTTCAAGTATGTCAATCATGTGCACGTGATCGGTATTATAACATATAAATCAGTATGTAAAAACAGTCGTGTAGCACACATGGAACACACTAGATGAAATAGTTTATTTCCTTGGAGATACTTGGCATTTACGGAAGATAACACATTAACTTTTGACAATTTGAACGGATTTTAGAAACGAGGTCCCTATTAAAAGAGGGGTTCGTACTAACGATTCAAACCAGATGTTCAGGAGATGATACATCAAGATCTTTGAGAGTTTAGATATATCATGAGCGATTTACTCATTTAATCCTACAAGGGCATTATGGTCATTTTATCATACATGAGCATTTTGGAAATTATACCAACAAGGCATAAACAGTGGCTTGAGAATTCTATTCGCTCATTAGGTTTTCAACCTAGCATTCAGAGATTTCTATGTCAAGATCATTTGCCATATCACATACATTAAGGGCTATTTTGATTACTTTGGCAAACGAGGGCATTTTGGTCATTTAACTATCATGAGTGATTTTGTAATTTAGCCCAATAATGATGAAATGACGATTTACAATATTTAAGATTTCCAGAAGTTTATCGAGCCTCTAAAACCAATCGAACTAACATGTCCCAACCTCACAGTACTAACCAAACTTTCTGATGTATGCACTTCACGGGCATCATTACCAAATACTTATTGTATCGTATATCTGAACGGTTACCTTCATATTTCACCACAGGACTTACCACAACGTAGACGAACTTATATTCTGTGCGGAAAAACTTTCATCCTTATATTAATATCATGAGTAATTGATATACATGAGTCATGCTTCAACCCTTAGGGGCATTTCAGTCATTTTCAACTTTATTGGCATTTCCAAAATTTTATCAGAGGCAATTTACTTATTCCAGTCAAAGGGGTATTTTGGTCATTTTGAAGCCCGTGATATCCATCATTCTTGTCAATTAAACCATATATAGTATTCCAATCAATTAAGTACCCGTGAGTGCTTCAGCCATTTAAGTAATTTCGGCACTTCCAACCACTTCATACATTTCAGAACTCAAAGGTTTATCCATCATTCTAGTTAATTTGAAAACATCGGTGTCCGAGGATACTTCAGTCCTTTTGGTCAATACGATCATCCCGATTGATTAACCATAACAGTATTTTCAATACTTTTAGTCATTTCAGTCAATTCAGTATTTTGAGCCTCTTGATCAATTCAGAGGTACATATAGTTTCCCGTAAATCTATATTCAGAGATTCATTCCAAATTCAAGGAAACTTAACACCTTACAATCTTGAAGGTTCAAATCTTGTTACCATAACTTCCCAAGTTTTTTTCCGAGGTTTTTAGATGAATCATGTTGTTTTACCATATCTAGCGTAGATTTCTAGATCGCTTCCAATACCAAGGGTATTTCAGTTATTCTCATACCTTAAGGGTATTTTCGTAATTTTATATCCAAATATTTTTAATATTTGATCATTTGACACCGATAATCGGATTTAGAGATTAGTTGCCTTATTAATTATTTATTGAACTCTAGGTCATTACTTTATTTAACTCCTCACTCGAGCATTCTAATCTTATCCAGGTTATCATACTCAATTTCATATCCGGTTTGACTTAAGCAGAGCTAACGTCACTCATCATCATATTTATGCATGCATTAATCGAATACCAACATGTTCATGGATACAATAGGTAGTAATGTATTACCTTAATCATTGCTATATCAATCAACCATGATACTCTATTCGATCACTCTTGAACCCGAATGCGACGTCCTCAACATCCCGAATACAAGGAACTTTAAATACCTTCAATCGTACAAATTTCAATTCCAGTCCTTATTCACATTGCTTATAATTTATTATTAAAAATACATAAGCAAACTTGAGTTTAGGTCTGATTCGGAGGCTTTCGGGTTAGAATTTCACGAAACGGGCTTCAAAAACGGACTCAGGACGTCGAAAAACATAGAATAGAACTTTTCGGGAAAAGTTGACTTTTTGGTCAAAGTCAACGCTGACGTCAGCAGTCAAAGTCAACGTTGGCTTCATATTGACATCATTGGTCAATGTCAATGTTGACATCAGTGGTCAAGTCAACGTTGACGTTATGCTAACGTCACTGATTAACCGGGTTGACTCGGTGAGTTGACTCGGGCGGGATGACTCACTGAGTTGACTCGGATGAGTAAACTCACTAAGTTGACTCGGGCGAGTTAACTTACTGAGTTGACTCGGGCATGACTCAGTCAAAGGGTTAGCGGGTCGGGTACGGGTCAAACGAGTCGGGTTTAGGCAGACGGTTTGGGTCAGACAGACGGTTCATTAGCTCGGGTTTGGGGCCGGTTTGAACCCGGTTCACTTACTTAACAAATCTTGCCGGGAACGGTCACCGGAGACGCATCGGACACCAAAACTGCAAAAAAAAGAAGCTCATCAATGCAACAATCCAAATGACACTATAATGATACGAGTCAAGCCGGAATACCCACCGGATCTTACCCAAAACGAGACAAGGTGGCCAGAAAGCGCATTGCTCCGATGTGACCTTTGCCGGAGTCAAACACGCGATCAAAGGGTTGGGCTTTGCTCGACTCGGTGTGGGGAGTTCGGTCGCCACTCCCACGTCTCAAACGGACGTTTGTGGTGGCCGGAAACAGAGGAAAACAGAGGAACGACGTTTAGGTTCTCACCGAACCTTTGAGGCGTTCTCCAGGGTAGAAGATTGCACGGCTGTATGAGTGGTTGGCGGCGACGAGTTCGAGGCTGAACGGCGTACATGCCAGTGGTGGCGGTGTCCACCATTGCCTGACGGTGAAGGAGATTGACGATAACGAACTCGAATGGTTTTTCACCGTTTAAAGGCAAACGATTATCGAGAATGGTGGTTGGGCGGTCGGGTTTTGACGACGAAGAGGCAAGGATGGTGGTGATGAGGGCGGTGCACACTACGGCCAGCCGGAGCATGGTGGTCGGAGCACAAACGGTGAGGGGGAAGAAAAAAAATAAACGTTCTGAGGTTTCCAAATCTGGAGTTTCAATTTTTTTCAGATCCAAATGTGCTTTAATTACATAATAAAGAGGGTGGTTGGATATCCAATTGATATTTCATAGATTTGTTATTTGGATATTCGAAAACATCATTTAAAGGAAATAAAGGCTAGTCTTTAATAAATACTAGACTTAGTCCAGATGGTTAAGCCTTTATCTCATAAGGCCAAGGGGCACGGGTTCGAAACCCCTTGATAGCACCTCTTTTCATCATTTTATTTTTTTCTCTCAAAATCTTTGGGTGTTACACGTTGGTCCCAGAAGATGTCGAGCTAAGGCATACTATCTTGAATGAAGCCCATAACAATCCTTTTTCTATGCATCCGGGTAGTACGAATATGTATCGTGGGTTAAAGGAAAAGTACTACTGGATTGGGTTAAAGAAAGATGTGGCCGAGTTTGTGAGTAAGTGTATGGTATGTCAGCGAGTTAAGGCCGAGCATCAGTTTCCTTCAGGTTTATCACAGCCGTTGATGATTCCGGAATAGAAGTGGGAACGTATTACCATGGACTTTGTGTCGAGTTTACCGCTGAGTCCTTCAAAGAAGAATTCAGTGTGGGAGATAGTCGACAGATTCACTAAGTGTGCCCATCTCATACCTATTCATACTACCTACACCTTAGATAAGTTGGCCGATTTGTACATTAGTGAGATAGTGAGATTGCATGGGGTACCGAAGTCGATCGTATCAGACCGAGATCCGAGGTTTACAGCTATATTTTGGGAGTGTTTGCATCGTGCCTTAGGTACTTGGTTGAACTTCAACACTTCGTATCACCCGCAGTTAGATGGTCAAATAGAGAGAGTTATTCAAGTATTGGATGACATGTTGAGGTGTTACATCATCGATTTTCAGGGTTCTTGGGAGAAACACCTACCGTTAGTGGAGTTTGCATACAACAACAATTATCAGGCTAGTATTTAGATGGCATCGTATGAGGCTCTATATGGTAGGAAGTGTAGAACACCTATTTGTTGGGTCGAGGCCGGATAGAAGCTTGTACCGATGCTAGACTTGCTCAAGGGCACTACCGAGAAGATAAAACTGATTTGTGATTGCTTGAAGGCAGCTTCAGACCGATAGAAATCGTATGCCAATTTGAAAAGGAAGGAGATAGAGTATGATGTGGGCGAAAAAGTGTTCTTGAAAGTCTCACCTTAGAAGAAGGTGATAAGGTTCAGTAGGAAAGGTAAGTTGAGCTCGAGATTCATTGGTCCTTACGAGGTAGTTGAGATGATCGGTCTCGTTGCTTATAGATTGAGACTACTGACATAGTTAGAGAAGATTCACGATGTGTTCCATGTTTCGATATTTTGGAAGTATAGATCGGATCCATCTCATGTAATTCCAGTGGGAGAGATCGAGTTGAACCCAGACTTGTCGTATAATGAAGAGCCGGTTGAAATTCTTGCTACGGACATGAAAGTGTTGCGTGGGAGATCTATCGAGTTAGTCAAGGTTTCGTGGAGACACCGAGGTGTAGAAGAGGCTACTTAGGAGAGGAAGGAAGACATGGAGAAACAGTTTCCACATCTCTTTCTGTCAGGTAATTTCGAGGACGAAATTCCTTAAGTGTGGGAGAGTTGTAAGACCTAGGTTTAGGGCCCGGGAGATATCCGGGTTAGATAGGCCGATTCGGGTTAAGCCAATTTGGGGAAAACAATTTAAATTACCAATTTTTAAAGGCTTTAAGAAAAAAAGGGGGAATTTTAAAAAGGGGTCTTTTGGTAAATGGGAAAAAGTGAGTTTTGAGATGATTTTGAATTTAATAAAATAACATGTTTAAAAAAAAGGTCATTATCCCATCTTCTTCCCCAAAACCCTATTTTCATGTTAAACACTTCAACACCATAGCCAAACCCACTTTTCCACCAAGCTTCATCATTTTTGAAGATTTCAAAGAGGTAAGCACTTGGTTTTGTTCCCCTCTTCATTCTAGTATTGTTTTTAGCATTATTCTTTCAAGTTTTGGAGATTTTCTCAAGTTCCAACATTTGGATAAAAATGGGGTTTTGAAAGGTTTAAGCTTTTTGGTGAAAACAACATTTTGGGCTAGTAGTAAATCATATTTTGGTATTGATAAAGTGTTGAAATGAGGTTTTAATCAACCAAACCCGAAACTATGCTTAGGAGTGGTGTTTGGAGTGAAATTTCTTAAGATTTCGGTTTGAATATGTGGGGAAATGAGACATGATGGTTTACCGGCTTCGAATTGATGCTTTTAGGTATATTTAGAAGTGTTTTGGATGTTTAAATCGATGGGTTATTGCTAGGCTTTGCTTAAGAACGGATTTGATGATATTTTGGTGGATTTCGGCTTTGAATCGGTTAGAGAATGTTGTAGATTTGTAAACTGATGTTTGACAGTGAATTTATGGAAGAGTATGGGAGTAATACTTTGTTTTTGGTTGTTTAGAAACAGGGGAAATCAATTTGAGAGTTCCAGATAAGAATTCGTGAAGTTGCGGAAGCTTGAAGGAGGGTCGTTAGCGTGTTTGGGTTTTGAGCTGGTGAGTGGTAATATTTTGAAGTTTAAAATGATTCAAAGAGGTTTCCTTGGGGGTTTGGGTTAGCCTCAAGGGCTAACCTAAATTCAAGTGTAAGTTTGCCTAATTTACCTTGTTTCGCTAATTGTTGGTGTGTGCAGATATTCGTGTTGTTGTGTGAAATGTGGATTGCTTTTACTCTATGTTTGGCTTTTGTTAACGTTGCTCGCATGTTTTAAATGATGATATCATGTTATGTTGAGGTTTGTTATGGCCTTGGATGAGTTGATATGTGTTTTGACTTGTTAGTGTTTTTGAAACAAAATGTTCTTATGAGCTTTGGGTTTGAGATCTATTTTGTTGCGTGAATGCATGTTTGAAGTTGGTTTAGGGTGTTTTGCCTCTAGATTGTTTGTATAATAAGTTGTCATGTGGCTTGTGATGTTTCAAGGTAAGTTTGGGAACGTTTGAAGATGCCAAAATGTGTTTTCATGCCAAACTGTGTCCAGGCGTTTCAGAACGCTTGATATGGTTTCGGAACGACCAAGCTCCAGGGGTACCCATTTCGGAACGGGAGTGGTGCCGTTTTAGTTCGATTTGCCACTGGAGGCTCATGTTTTGGAACCATATAGGGTTGTTCCGATACTTTTGGCCACTGGAGGCTCCTGTTCCGGAACCATGTGGGATCATTCCGGAACGACTTTGTGTTACTTTTTGAATGAAGCCCGTATTTCGGAATGGGCAGATCTGTTTCGAAACACATGTAGTTAAAACGGTTAAAATGCATCTTAGAGGGTTTCCAAATGTTACATTTTAGTCCTTAATGCTTGTATGCTTCCTAGTTGAGTTTTTATGTGTCCTCTGTGATGGTTTTGCCTCGTGTGCATGAAACTTGACTAAATAACTACTTGGTAAGTTTAAATTATTGTATGCCCTCTGCTCAGTTCGTATCTGTGTTCGCTTTCTGCTGGTTGCTCTTACACCTAGGGTTAAATGTGACATCTAGATAAGATTACTAAAATAAAAAATAAGGTTGCTAATCGGAGTGAGACCTTAGTGGGTTTCACTTCGATTTTCTCCGTGTAACCTGTTCGGTTCGATCTGTTGGCTAGGCCGGGATGAGGCGCTTACAGTTGAGATGGTTTGAAGATGGACGGTTTAGATAAGGCCCGACGAGTGATGTGGCGGCTCTAGATGTGAACACGCGGCGCATGGAATCTCATCAGCCTCGGCGTGTCTTGCACGACAGCGTGAGAGACGAACGGTCAGCGCGTGTATCTCACGCGACATTTGAAGGGTTACCAAGCTTCGATCTCGGCCGTTGGATCAAATCTTGATCCAATGGCTCTGATGTGGCCGTGCATAGATAAGAGAATTAGATTAGGGTTTCTTGTGTTATTATTGGGTCTGGGCCAAACGGGCCTTGTAACACATATATGTATTTTGGGTATGGATTTTTAATTTTATTGGGTTTTGTTATTTTTTATATTTGTTTTTATTTACAACAATAATAATAAAAAAATGATAATAATAATAATAATATAAAAAATCGGACAAAATTAGTGATTACAATGCCTACTTTTTAATAGCTAAACTATGAGAACAAGACAATTATTATTTATATGGTATTTCATATAACATCACTTATACGTATCAAGCCAACGAGTTATAATAAACTCCCCGTTATGATTGATTTTTGGTTAGAAGCCATACATTTCTCATTTTATAATTTTTGAATGAGCGATATGAATTGCTCCACTACAACGCACAAAATGGGTAAATAAAAAAGGTTGAGAATATATATTGATTATGAGTCTCCTTTTATGTTTAAATTCTTAAGCATTAATTGAAGAATCATTTATGACATAGATTTTTCTCAACATCAGGGGAGATAATAATTAGCTGGATAAAAAATGAATTATCATTATTTAGATCCTCGTATATGAACCAGAAGTTCATATATGAACCAGAAGTTCATAAGACAATTCATGTTATTAAATGTCAACTGTCAGACATATTTACTGACACAGTGAGAGTAACTAAGTCTCATATACAAGGTAAAATGCTCTAAATTTAAATTACATGTTAGAGCGAATGGATGTAAATCAAGCTTGAAGCATGATAGTTGAAAAATAGTTCCAATGATCAATTTCTCGTAAATGAAAAATAGTATGAGATGATCATATATTGAAGGCGAGTGCTCCTAAAGAGACCCAAGACAGAACTAATAATAAAATTCTTGAAGAGTTTCAGGTACATGAAATAAAAATAAAAATCTTGAAGAGATCTCGATGAGTTATATCACTACGAGAATGAAACTAAAAAATTAAAAAGTTATCGACAACGATTTTACAAACAATTTTAAATGGAATACTAAGTAAAAAAAGAAAATGAGGATCTTGTATAAAAATCTATCAAGAAGTATAGATATTGAATTGGCCAATATAGAAAGATGCTTTGAACTTCCAAAAGAGAAGTATTTGGACTAGCAGTCCAAACACCTAAAGGTGTAATGCAAGTGAGGCACAAATAAGTAGTCGTAGATGATTTATGAAGAATTCTAATTACTTCATGGTGGACGCAATTACTTTGAAAATTATGAAATATTTTATATGCGTCTAATTATTTTATGGATCCCTATTTATCCTTGAAGGATTTAAAATGCTAGAAGCATTTGGAAATTTTTGAATTAATTTATTTAGATATGCCCTTTGAATATTTATATTTTGGCGCATTTGGTATAATCGCCTTAGTGGGTACTAATTGAGGAAATACTATAAGTAATCTCATAGTTTCTTATATATTTTATAAAGGAGTTTGATCAAGATTCATTATATCATTAGAACACCTAAAGAGCTTTAAATTGGAAACTTATGAAGTGTTTTCAATGTATTTAATGAAAACTTTTGAGAAAAATAATCTTGACATCGAGTTTAACTCGACCTAAAGATAGAGCACTTAAATATGTGTTTTGTCTATGAATGGACATAAGCTGAAAGAATCTTAAAAAGATTCAATATGGATAGATCATATCTATTAAGTATCCAAATAATTGTAAGATTGTTGGATGTGAACAAAGATAATTATATCTTTTCTTGGTCTTTAAGCATCATATATTAGTTGGTCAAGAAATATCCATGTATATACAAAGATTATTACCTCTAGATCTTCAAACATTTTTCGATGCCTCCTAAAATCTTGTAGAAATAATTGTTATGCATGAGGCAAGCAAAAAATGTGTTTGGCTAAGACCATTGACCTAACATATCTAGAAGATATGTGATTTACTTTCACAAGATATGATACAAATGATATCTTGTAGAGATAATGCAAGGTGGATATATCATGGAGCATATTACTCTAAAGTTTCATCCCCCTCGATCTTTAAAAAATAGTATTCAAGATTTAATTATGAAGATTCAAAGATTTTATGTGATGTTTTCATGAGGGGGAGTAAATACGCGTTGCACTCTTTTTTTCCTTAACCGATGTTTTGTCCCAATAAATTTTTCTGGTAAGATTTTGAATGAGGCAACATATTATGCGTATCAAAGATGTGCATACTCTTTTTCCTTCACTAAAGAATTTTTCCCACCGAGTTTTTATCTTAGTACTGTTTTAACGAGGCACATTATCTTCATAGACATCCAAGGGAGAGTGTTATGAATATTTATCTATGTGGATATCTATAATGATAAAAACTTTATTTAAGAAATTTGATTTACTTTATCATTAGGAATATTATCTCTATTGATTAGATATTATGTACTTCTTATGCCTATAAATAGATGAAGGCATTGTACACAAGTCTAATTTAGATAATAATACAAATCTCCATCTTTCTCCCATCTCCTTGTCATTTTATTCTTATTCGTTATTCTTTATTATTTTATTTCTAACAATAATATTTTATTTAAGATTGATTCAAAATCAAATTATGTTGATAGTAAGTCGGGTCGGGCCGGGTAGGCAAAAATCCGCCCACACCCCGACCAGTTACGAATCAGTAAATTGTCAATTGGAAGCGGGCTTGAGTTTGGGCTTTCTCGAGATTGTTTGTGAGTAAACTAGAAAGACTTGGACATCTCAGGAAACTCCTCGAAGCCTATTTTTTCTTACATCCTCCGCCGTTCTTCTTCTTCTCCATTTATTATTGCAAGAAGAAGGAGAAGAAAAAAACAGAGAGAAATGGAGAGCAAAATAGTAGACGACGTCGGATCGGTAGTTGAAGCTATATCAGCCGATAACGATAACGCCTCTCCTCTTTATGTAGTCGAAAGTCTCTGCATGCGCTGCACCCAGAACGTAATTCTATTTTATTTAGCTTTTTTTTTCTTTATTATTTTCGTTTGTATTGATTTTACATTTTGTTTACAGGGAACAACAAGGTTCTTATTGACTTCAATCCCTCATTTTAGGAAGGTAATTATCAAAGTGTTCAGTTTTTTCCCTTTGTTTTTTTTGGTTGATTTCTTTTTAGTAATTTGTGTTTTTGGCTTCCAGGTCTTGCTCTCAGCTTTTGAATGCCCGCACTGCGGTGAAAGGTAATCTCCTTTTTACTTGCGCTTTGCTTTAAGAAATGATCTTCTTTTTGGAAAAATATGATATATATTATTTCATACTTCTATTTGTCTATATTAGGAACAATGAAGTTCAATTTGCCGGTGAAATTCAACCCAAGGGATGCCATTACCGTTTGGAGGTCCAATCAGGAGATCCCAAGGTTGTCGTTTCGACTTGATTATAATATAAAAAAACCAATGCTTTCTTCCTGTTTTACATTGATTAATGTGTGTGTCCATATGCTTTGTCGAATATTTGAAGAAGCATTGCCTGTAATAAGTGATGCCTACAGCCTATGCCTTACCAGACGTCTCTTTTTAATGTAGATGTTTAGTCGACAAGTGGTGAAATCCGAGTCTGCAACCATAAAGGTAGGTTTTCTTACAATGTTCATGATCCTGGTTTTACTTTTCTGTTTCGTTGATGTTCAGCTCTTTTTCTCCTGTATATATATTTCTCAACTGAAATGCATTGAATTGTGCCTTTTTAATTACACAGTTTATTTCTTCCTGTAGATCCCTGAACTGGATTTTGAGATCCCACCTGAGGCTCAACGGGGAAGTCTGTCGACGGTATTTACTTGAACCTCTTGCCTATTCTGTTTTGTTGTATTTAGCTCTTCAGTGCTTCATAGAGGCCACCCATTTATCTACTATATGTTTTGGATTTTCATCCTTATTTTTGCAACCAACTCGGATATTGTCTAATGCTTCTAGGTGGAGGGAATACTAGTACGGGCTATTGATGGACTACAAGCCCTTCAAGAAGAACGCAAGGTTTGTTTTATGACTGACATTCGGTGTTGCTTGATGTTATGTCATTTTCAGTACTTGACATGATTTTCTTTTAAATGACAGAAAGCTGATCCTCAAACCGCAGAAGCAATTGACCAGTTTTTGTTGAAGTTGAAAGCTTGTGCTACAGGAGAGTCACCCTTCACCTTCATCTTGGATGACCCTACCGGAAACAGCTTTATTGAGAACCCGTAAGAGGAAAAATATTAATTTAGAGAGATCTATTTTAATAATTGTTTTGTTTGTTTTATGGCCGTTGAAATGAAAAGCAGTTCCATATGAAAGATCAGATTGTTTGTCCCCAGGACAAGACACAAGAATTGAAGAACTTAAGTTACTTTTTTTTGTTTTTCTTTCTCTTGGATTAGTTGGATCAGAAAACACAATTGATTGGCACTTTTGATTGGATATAATTGGGGTTGAACTAAAATAAATAAATTATAAGTTGGGTTATTGTAGCTTATATTAGAATATTTTAATGCCATCAGGTTTGCTCCATCTCCTAATCCATCATTGAGCATTAAATTCTATGATCGAACACCTGAACAACAAGCATCATTGGGATATCTTGTACAACCATCACAGTTGAACGAGCATGCTGCTGAAGCACCTTTGGGAGAAACAAACAATGATGTTGATCAAATAAGAAGACAACCACATGGATCAGTAGGAGCGACAGCTGGTCAAAAGGCCATTGCTCAGAGTAATAGTGCTGAAATTGCTGAGGCTTTATTCCGATATTCTGCACCTGAAGAGGTATGCCAATTTCAACTGTTACATTTCATAGATTCTTGTGGAAAAATAAAAGAACTAAACTGACAAGAGGTGAAAAAAGTGGTTTTAAGTTAGTGCATTTACCTCTTATTGTTTGAAATCCATAAAAAAGGAAAGGAAAAAAGATAAGAGGGAGAGAGAGATTTATCCTCTTCCTCTCCCTTCTCTCCTAAATGTTGCTATCTTAATTAAAAAAAAAAGAAAAAAGAACTGTCTAAATATGCTTAATTTTGTTGTATATTAGGATTTAGCATTTTGTCTTGAATCCCTTTATGCCTATATTTTATGGTACTTGTTTCTTGCCTTCAAATAGGTGATGACTTTCCCATCAACGTGTGGAGCCTGTGTCGCTAGTTGTGAGACTCGAATGTTTGTGACCAGTATCCTCCATAATATTGTCATGGTTTGCATTTTGAGCAATACTACAATCTGCTTCATGGTTAGATCCAGCTTTAGGGCTATACACAACGAGTGTATCAGATTTTGATTAAAAATGATGACTAGTTATTCATTCATCGTGATTTCCTTTTCAGCTTGTTCACGTGAAGTATGTGAGTTGTAGATGTTTCAAAAGTTGATATGTTGCTTTACTGTGGCAATTATAGAATGTTGAGTGAAGGTGAAGCAGATTCTAATGGTTCTTCTTGAGTTAAATTTATTGTTAACATGACTGTTGATATTTCTTATTGGGATGGAAAGTTAATTGCATTTTAGATATCTGTTATGCAGTAATGATTTAATGATACATCTATATCTTATTTTATAGTCAATACAAACACATATCCCCCTCACCTGCCCAGATCCCTTGGCCTGTCAATAACTCAATTATAGACTTAGCAATATTGTTGCAAAACCTTTTTATCTGAAATATGCGTTGTCACATCATGCTATCTTGTGAAGTTTATCGACAATTTTGTTGAGCTTAACCGCATACAGGGATTCCATATTTTCAAGAAGTTATTGTCATGGCATCAACATGCGACTCTTGTGGCTACCGAAATTCTGAGGTTGGTGGTGATTTTGCTTCTATATTTCTATTCCTTTAAGTTTGTGGCTACTAACCATCTTACCTTGCAGTTGAAGCCTGGTGGGCCTATTCCTGAGAAGGGAAAGAGAATAACCCTGTTTGTGAAAAACATAAATGATTTAAGCCGTGATGTTATAAAGGTTTGTTTCGGTCACTCAAATATCATTCTTTGTAGATGCATTGCAATAGTAACAAGGTTCTCAGAGGAATACTGCATTAGCGACTCTTCTGGTGTTTGCTTGCATAAGTTAACTCTTTATGCATGTACCACAATGTAGACTGGTTTTCGTTTGTTTTCTCTTTTTGCAATAGTACCACAAATTGAGAAGACAAATATAGTCCATTTGTGTGAAATAGTGACTAGTTTTTAATTGAATGTTTAGATTCAAGATCCTTGTGGGTGTAATTTGCAGAGGTAAATTTACTAAGCTATATTTTGGAAAAAGCAGACTTCTGTCTGGGAAGGGTGTCGTACCAATCTGTATTAGATGTAGACTCATAAGATTCTATTGGCTGTGACTCTTGTTTCCTGAGGAAGGGGTGAAATGTGGACCTAATCCTGCAGGGCTTGTGATTATTCGATATAGGAAAGCTAGGTTGGTTGGCTTTAAGACAATTTTCTTATTTGAATATGAAAGGGATAAGAAAATAAACTATCCATAAGCTTCAATAAAGGATCCGTGATTCCAGTGCACAATCGATAGGAAAGAGGAAATCTAAGCTTCACAATAGTGTTTGCTAGGATTCACACACAGGCTGATTGCATCCCTGTATCATCGTATATTGGCCGTAGGATATATATTTTCACAACTGTAACAGGTGCTATCGGTGCAGTATTTTGGTTTTAGCTTGTAAATTTAGCAATGTAGTCAACAATGCATCGTCATTCTTGTCACCATAAGTTTCTGATAGTGCTAACTCCCCTCATACATGTAACAAACGTTTCATGGGAATGAAACATGTTTTGATCATCATTTTTTTTCAAACTAATGGCAAGTTATCTAACAAGCAGTCTTGTAAGTGTATCAGTCAGATACTGCAAGTGTAAAAGTCCCAGAACTAGAGTTGGAGCTAGCTAGTGGCACACTCGGTGGGATTGTTACAACAGTTGAAGGTTTGATTACAAAAATTAGTGAAAGTGAGTACTGCTTGACTCGTTGATTTTCTTCATGCGAATTTTCTGTTTGCTTGTTGATTCTGTTACTTATAGTCCTCTTCTTCCATTATTTGCCAAGTTTCACCCCAGAATGGTTATCTTCTCAGCCTGGAATGATAGGTACCAGAACTGAGAGAGGCTAGATTTTCAGTCTGCTTGCTGATTTTGCTATTTATTTGTCCTCATCCACCATTGTTTGCTAAGTTTGAGTCTTGAGCCTGAAATGGATCTATTCCTGACCTGGTATAGATTTCTAGAACAGTCGGGCTAATTTGCTACAACATACAGCTTACCCTTCCATTTCTCCACTTAGCTGAAACTTCTACTTCAACATTTGTTTTTGATTTGATGTCTTTGGCAAAGTATCACTACCTCGTTTCTTCTGTTTGCATGTTTTTGACACGAAGTTGCATGGATAAGGCTTTAATTGCGTACACCATGCATATTAATTTGTAATAACCATGATCTCCGCGTGCAGGCCTTGAGAGAGTGCATGGATTTACTTTTGGGGATAGTCTTGATGAATCTAAGAAAAACAAGTGGCTAGACTTCAAAGCAAGTTTGATCAAGGTACCATATGAACACTCCCCTGTTATAAAACATCATTAATGTGAGTGCATTGAGTACCAGTCCTTTTCAGGTCTGCCAGTCATTATGTGTGCCATTTCAAGGTCCTGTTAAATATGCAAAATTAGCAACAAAACATGATTCATATGTTTGTTCATGTATTTTGGTTTAATGTACATGGAAGGATACAGAGATATATTTCATCCATTAGTCCTCAACACTTCTATATCTTGAAGAAAGAGACAAATACCAAATGATTTGTATAAAGTGAAGAATGAAAATCTTAGCTTTCTTCTCACAGATGTGTCTTCTTGCTACTTTGCAGATTTTGAGCATGGCAGAACCTTGGACTTTAATTCTCGATGACGCATTAGCTAACTCTTTTATTGCACCAGCAACTGATGATATTAAAGATGACCATCAGTTAATTTGTAAGTTCTCTAATCTTGACAAAAAAGTGGTGTACATTTTGCCCTTCTTTTTCTCGAATAATTTTTTGTTTGACGACAATGGGTTGGATCTGAAGGTCCCATTGGTTTATTTCTGGCCATGCATTTATCATTTTCATGGCTTTTGCATTTAGTATTATACATTTTAGGAAGGAAATCAATGTGTGTATGTATATAATGAAAACAATCAAATCACGAGCTTATAGAAAATGAAAATCACCTCGGATTCAATTGTTATAGATCAGGGACCATAAAAGGTCTCAGTTTCTTTGTCAGTTCATCGTAACAGTTATACACTCGGACTTTTCTTTGTTGATTTTCTGTTTATGTTATGGATCCATGAAGGCATTACAAAATTTTAGTTTTGGTGTAATTTTAGTAAAAAAGGATTATAGACTTATGTTACTCGTACTCAGAGGTTAGTGTTTGATAAATGTATGCATTCGATATGGGTATACTGATTTTTTTCAAGTTTTTCCGTATGTTAGGAAGCTCATAGCCTCATACCCTCATGTACATTTCTGATTACATGTGAAATATGGGATACTTCATGGAAAATAAGTTAAGAAACTACTAGGGAAAGATGGGGGAGGTTTTGAAATGAATTTCAGGGCCTATGCTTGAGTTATGGTTCTCTTTGAGCTTTTATCATCACGGATTATTTAGTTGCTTTTAACAAATTTCGATTGTTTTGTGCAGTTGAGGAATATGAGAGATCATGGGAGCAAAATGAAGAACTGGGTCTGAATGACATTGACACCTCATCAGCTGATGCTGCATACGGCGAAAACACAGGCAGATAAATAGACTACAAATGATCTGTATCCGAAAGCAAGGTTTGGGTCATTTGCTCCTTTATTTATCCAATCGAATTTGGCTAATGACAAAAGCGTGTTGTGCAAAGACTGGTCTCAGATTGCAATTTTGAGGCTTCATATTCATGACTGTAAAACTATACTACAAGGAGGAGGATATGTCCCCGGTGACTAAATTCTAGAATTAGTTTTGTTGTATTCATATATTTTTGGGATGCTTTTGGTTTCGATACTATTAAAATCTCTCTATTAAGGCCTCAAGTATATTAGCATATAGGGCTGTGCAAATTCCTACAAGAGAGTTGTTTGTTTGTCTGCTTGGTCGTGCCTTCCAATAGCAACGTGGGAGGAGCTTGGATAGAGGTGCTTGGATGGAGGTTTGGTTTATTTCCTTGCGTTCTTATAGTTTTCATCGTGAAAAAACACGTGGATCTCCCTCCTTGGCTATCTTATCTCCCTCCTGCACAAGATGATCGGATGATCCAGTGTTGTGGTTATAAGCTCTTCGCCGTTTATGTCGGGTGGAGGAGGAGAAGTTTCCTTTGGTGGTTTCCAACTTTGGGTTGTGGGCGCCACCGTCGTCCGCAGCCTCAAATTTTCGTCCGAATATTTACCACGTGACGTAATCCAACACTTACAACTAATTTACCACGTGACGTAATCCAACACTTACAACTAATTTACCACGTGACGTAATCCAACACTTACAATTTCGCACCTAACAGAACCAAACAAACAAATTTCTCTCCTCTTGAAAAGAAAAATATCGATGGAATTTCGGAGGAGAGTTAGAACTGAAATTCATGGGTTTCACTAACGAATTGTTTTTTTGTTAAATAATTATTCTCAAAAGTTTTTCATTGTTATCATTTTCATTCATCTCTTCTTTTCCATCCACGTATATTCGATAAATTTTCAATTTTTATTTTTTTAAACCGTAAAACACAAAAATCTCATTTTTAAAATTATATTATTTTTGGGATCAAATCATTCTTTTTGCAGGAAAATCAATGGGTTTTTACTCAACGAATATACTTAGTTTGAATCTTTTTATAAACTTGGATAAGTGGTCATGGGAATTTAGGGCTTAAATCATAAATTTTAGAAATAAATAATAATTAATTTTGTGTTAAATAAAATAGTTTTAGGGAGCAAGCTAAAAAAATAAAATTTAAAATGCAACATTTCCTTTTTAATCAAAGTCAATTGTATTTTTTGGTCAAACGTGTCATATGACGTCTTCTGATTGATTTATATTTTTAACTAAATTAACATTTGGTGCAATTGAGATAACAATTTAAACTTAATGAGACAAAACATCAAAAAAAAAAACTTTAAAATATAACTAGATAAAAATGGTATATTTGTTTTATCCCTGCTCTTTTGATTTTCAAAATTTCGTTTAGTTAATTCAGACCGACACATGTCGCACGCCTGACTTTCGTGGGTGAGTCTTTTAAGTTATAGTGGGGATTTTTTGCATACACAACGTCTCAAACTCGAAACATACTTTAAGCGATATCAAACTGTTTACCACTTGAACCAACCCTCGTCGATGATAAAATAATATAAGGGACAATAAAACCTTCCAACCTTCTTAATAAAATAAAGGCGTGTCTAACATACATCAAGTTATGGTGCGACACTAACTGAAAATATTATAAATTTTAAAACGTGGTCTGGAAATGTTACATTGTTTGATAACATTTTCAGTTGTAGTAACTTTCGAAACTTTAATTCGAGTTTTGAAACTTTCATTTGCTTCTGATAACATTATAAGTTTTTGTGAGTACCGAAAATGTTATAAAAAATATAATATTTTCAGTTACGTGTTTTAATTTTTGTAACATTTTCAGTTAGTGTTGTACCATACCCTGCCGTACCACATACCTACCCATAAAATCAACCTAAAACATTCTTAAGGATTATTTGTATATTAAGCCTATATTTAACCCCTAAAATTAATTAATTAATACCCAATTAAATTGACCAAAATACCATATGCTCAAAACAAAACCCTAACAAAGCCCTTCAAGAGAAAAACAGATCTTAGCCGTTGATGCTGTCCTAGGGTTTTTAAGTTATATACTTCTTCCTTTTTATATAATCCATCTTCTCCATCTCTTTACGCCGTCTCGCCCTCTCTCATTCTCAGATCAAAGCTTCAAAAATGGTAAACCTTTCTAACTTCTAAGCCCTCCCATCTTTAGCTAGAAGATACTTGTTTTCCTCTGTACGGGTTTAAGCAAAGTTTTTATTTTTTTTGTTTTATTAAGATCTTAAACCTGCTTTGATATAATGAAATCTGAAGGCTTTTTGAGTGTTTGATCATTTTTTCACTCTGGGTATTTTTCAACCATCAAGTTATCACTCTTTAATCTTCTTTTTAGTAGGTTTGTTTTAGTTTGATCTGTGATTTGTTGGTCTTCATTGTGTACAAAAATGGAAGGGTTAGGTTGCTGTTTATCATATGAAGTGTTAAAATGATGGTAATGGGTGCTCTCTTTCGCCATTGTAGGCATTTGTCAAGGCTCAGAAAACGAAGGCTTACTTTAAGCGGTTTCAGGTTCCTTTCAAGAGAAGGAGAGGTATTTATATCTTTATGATTATTTTGCATCTCTATGTGTGTGTCAGTTTATAAGAAATGCAATACGGTTTTGCAATATGAGCTTCTGGATTTTGAGTATGTTTTGATTTACTGGATTTATTATTTGTAGAGGGTAAGACTGACTACCGGGCTAGGATTCGCCTAATCAATCAAGACAAGAACAAGTACAACACCCCGAAGTACCGTTTTGTTGTCCGATTTGTATCCTAAAAGTTGTATATTCTGACATTGTTAGTATACTTTTAGCTCAGCAAACATGTGGTTGAAAATCTTTAATTTCCCACCAAGGTCTTATTTTGTTTAATTGTAGAAATATTAGGCTAGCACATCTTTGTCATCAAGCTTGAAGCACTCCATTTGAAGTACTGAATTTTGATTTATAGCTCTGCATTGGGTGTTTATATATATATCCTAATGCTTTTGTTTAAGTCATTTGACATTCCTTTGATTAATTCATAGTTTGTAAGCTTTTGCCCGTTTCGAAAACCTTGACCTTTTGATTAGAGCAACAAAGATATCACTGCACAAATAGTTTCTGCTAATATTTCTGGTGATATGGTTCTTGCTTCTGCTTACTCGCATGAGCTTCCACGCTATGGTCTTGAAGTGGGTCTTGCAAACTATGCTGCAGGTATGCTATTTTATCAATTTGGGTTCTATGTCAATGAGCAATTTTTTCTCACGTGTTTTTGGTAAACCTGGACAGCTTATTGCACTGGGTTGCTTTTGGGGCGTCGTGTCCTTAAGATGCTTGAAATGGATGATGAATATCAGGGCAATGTGGAGGTATTATACATACAACCCTTCCACCATTCTTTGGGTTAAAAGAACATATATTGTTATTAGTTTCACACGATTTTATTATTAATAGTGTATTCATTACTAGGCTACTGGAGAGGATTACTCAGTCGAGCCAACTGACACAAGGAGGCCTTTCCGTGCTCTCCTTGATGTAGGGCTGATCAGGACAACCACTGGCAATAATGTTTTCGGTGCTCTGAAGGTATAATAAAAAATCTAATTGCAATTTTTTCTGTTTTAGTTAATATTGTTTTCTTATAGGTATGGTTTGGGTTAACTTTATGTTGGGTTAGTTTTTCTGCTTCATAATTTCTGTGAGCTAGGTTAATATTTCCTTCTAAATTTTCTACTTTTGTGTTGTTTTTGTTACTTTGTAATGTTTCCTATTGGTAGTTTCAAGTACAGCTTTCTTTTGTTTTATCCTTGTGACCATTTTTCCTTTTCTATGTTCAATTTTCTGCTGTTTCGGTATGTATTTTTGAAGCATTCAAATTTGGTTGTGCCCTATAGTTTAATTTAATGGGGGATGGGTTAGATCTTTTGACTTAATGATGCCTCCAAACTCTAGAGTTGATAGAATTTGCTTTTGTCTGATCAGGGAGCATTGGATGCTGGTTTGGATATTCCTCACAGTGACAAGAGGTTTGCTGGGTTCTCTAAGGACAACAAGCAACTTGATGCTGAGGTTCACCGTAAATACATTTATGGTGGCCATGTTGCTGCATATATGAGGGTAAACGATTCTATATCCATCTCTTTTGTTGAATTATACTAACTGTATATTTCTTTTTCGTTTTTTTTTCTTTCGGCATGCTTATCTTATTCCTAATAAACATGTTTTTTTCATAGATTTTGATGGAAGATGAGCCAGAGAAGTATCAATCTCACTTTAGCGAGTATATTAAGAGGGGGATTGAGGCAGATAACATTGAGGCCTTGTACAAGAAAGTTCATGCTGCTATCCGTGCTGACCCAACTGCTAAGAAGTCTGAGAAGGAGCCTCCTAAGCAGCACAAAAGGTCGGTTTTCATGGTTGGTTTTGACACATGTAATCGCTGAAGCTTATTTAGGAATATCTTACCATGCTCATGTTTATCTCATTGCAGGTACAACTTGAAGAAGCTAACGTACGAGGAAAGGAAAGCTAAGTTGATTGAACGGTTGCACGCCCTTAATGCAGCAGGCGGTGTTGATTCAGAGGAAGAGGATTGAATGTAGGAGCCTAGGAGGGATGAAATATGAAAGCACCACAATCATTTCTTGCTTTTTATTTATACTTGCTTCCTACTGCAATTTTATCTAGAACTTGTATTGTATCTTTACTTATCTCAAGTTATTTTTTAGGACAGCTTTTTTGCAGATTTTAAGTGTAATAGAGTTACAAGAGTATTTTGGGGATGTTTGATGTGTTATGAAATGCAATTGAAGTGATTTTTTTTAAGGAAATTGCAATTCAAGTTTTATTCAAAAGGTTTAATTTCATAGGTTTAGTAAAATTTCACTATAATTTCATTAAAGACTTGAAACAGAGTTTTTTAAATTGCAGGTTTAATATAAAAAATGTTCAAACTATCTTGATTTTCTTTTTGGGTGCTTAAGCTGTCTTTTATTTTTAGGTGTCTATTTTTTATTTACCTTTTTAGGTTCTCAAATTATCAATTTTTTTGGGTTAAGTTGCACAAGTGGTCACTAAACTATCTTAAACGATACAAAATGGTCCCCAAGTTTTCAAAAATTACATAATGAGCATTAATGAGCATTAAATTTTAGTTTTTGTTTCAAAATGGTCATTGAATTGTTGGCTATCGTGAATAAAGTTATGAAAATTTGAATAATAATTCATTTAATTCTCTTTATATTTACACATTTAATCAATTTAGTTTTAATTTAACTTTCATTATTGATGTTTAAATTGACTGAATGTGTAAATATTGAAGATTCAATATGCTTTTATACAAATTATTGTAATTGCCAAGTCACTCAATTAATAACAGTTAACGGCTTAGTGGTCATTTTGTAACAAAAACTAAAATGTGATACCAATTATGTAACATTTGAAAGTTTGGTGACTGTTTTATATTTTTTGAGATAGTTTAGTAATCATTTGTGCATTTTACCTTTTTTTTTTATCAAAGTATGTACACAAACTATCACTTTCTAGTCAATGTAGGTGTCTCAGTTTGACCTAAAAAAGAGAAAAAAAAGTTTAGGCACCTAAAAGGAGCAAAAAAAAGGTTTGAGATAGTTTTGGGCACATAAAAGTAAGGATGTAAAAACATGTAATCAGATGGGTTTTAGGTCGGGTCCTGTTAGATCGTGTCAAATCGAATACATGTCATTTCAGGTCGATTCGATATTTTAACTCGATTCGAGTCGAGTGCGGGTTCATTTCAGGTAGGACTGGGCATTCGATCGAGTCGAGTAAAAAAATTTCGAGTTATTCGAGTTGATGCGTCTAATTTTATCATTCAAACTTTATTTGAAATTTTTTCGAGTCGAGTTTATAAAATTCGAATCGAGTTTCGAGTTTCTATACAAATTTAATTGTAATTATTTATAGTGTTATACTATGAATTGGTTCCAATTTAAATGACTTTCTCTAACCAACCATATAAAATATATTTCTTCATGTTCTTTTTTAAGTGTATAACTAAGATTTTTGATGTTATTAAATAAATCAAATATTATATTATATAATATATTTATAATCATAATATACATATATGTTCATTCCTCGACCAGTAGTTTTAGAACCCTCGATGATGTTAAAGCTAGAGCTCCAACAAGTCAACAATAATGTTGATCACAAATTCAGCACTACCTGTGAAACTGTTGTTACTTGTTCGAGCTCACAATAGTAGAAGAATTCGAAGTATCATGTAAATTAGGTTTTAGAATTTTAGGGCCTTTGAGATTTAGGTTAAGGGAATTTGAGGTTTTTCATTTAAATTCACATGAAAGTAAGGGACTAGAAAGGGTATAACATTAACTAAGGCTTAAAACTAAACGACATAGTTTTATATTTTCAAACTATTCAGTTTTTCGGTTATTCGAACTTCCAAAATTCAGATTCGATTTGAACTTGAAATTTCAACGAGTTATTCGAGTGGCTCGAATAATTCAAATAACTCGAAATTCGAAAAAATTGATTTTTTTGAGTCGAGTCGAGTTTTGCCCACCCCTAATTTCAGGTCGGGTCAAAACAGTTCAGGTCCGAATAAGATAATTGACGAGTTCATTTCAGGTCGAGTTCATTTTAGGTCGGTTTCATTTCAGGTCGGGTTAATTCGGGTTTCGAATTCGTATTAAGTTTGAGTTTTGGTATAAATAGTCGATATACTTTGAGTTGGTCATTTATTTTGAGTTAATTATTTAATGCCTTTCACGAATCACGAACATGGAATCACACTAAAAGTAAACATTAAGCACTAGAATGAACACAAATATCATCAAATGACTCATATCTAAAATATTGGAGTAAATTACAAAAATTAGAAATTAATAAAGGTAAATTTTGGTGAAAAATAAAAACATGAATAAAAATATCATCATATTAAAAATATTGGACTAAATTACAAAAATGAATAGGGTACAAGTCTAATCCCATAATCCCTAAACTAATCCCATAACCCCAAATAATCAAGTTAACACATTTACCCCTAAACCCCAAACATAAATCTCCAAATCTTACAAGCACTATTTACTAATAATTAAAGTGGAAGCCTAATCACATAATCCCTAAACCAATTTCATAACTCTAAACAATCAACTTGACACATTTATCCCTAAACCTCAAACATGAACCCATAAATCTAACAAACGAAATAAATCAAGACATAAAAGGACAAATCTAAAAATAAATTAAAACTAAATTATTATTTAGAGATCAATTCACAAATTAATTAAATTATTAAAGCTAATTAATTACCAAATCTTTATATTAAGATCAAATCAAATTTAAAGCAAATCAAAAGGCTTAATAATTAATCAATTTATGAAGCATGACCTAATTGAATGAAATTTAATAAAACTAAACCAAAAGTTAGGACTAAAAAAAACTAAAACCTTAAAAACCTAAACCTTAAGCATCTAATTAAGAAAAGACCTAAAGGTGATTAACCCCTAAACAAAAAAGTCAGAAGCAAATTGTTTTAAATTATTAATAAAGTGAATTTAAATTATTAATGAATTGATTTAAATTAAAAAAATTCACTTTATCGATTATTAATAAAATGATTTTTTTAATTTAATGATCAAAATTAGTAAATTGGTTTAAATTTTGAATAATTTGTTTTAAATTTATCAATCACAAGTTATTAATTTAATAAAACTTTTAAATTTTGAATAATTTTTTGATAAAATAAATTTAAGTATGTTGTTGAGATTTTAGGGGCTCGATTCGATCAACCGTTCTTGCTCGCCAAGTGTGGAGAAGTTGAATAATTGGGTGTTTTAGTGGGAGGTGAAAATTTGACAATTTGACACAAGAATTTATAGTGGTTCAACCTTCTAACCAAGGTCTACATCCACTACCTTAGCTCCCCACTAAGGATTTCCAACAAATTCACTAAGAATTTCGTCCCCTTTTCTCGGATTAGGAGGAAACCGTTACAACCCTCAAAGCTTTCTACCCAAAGCTTGAAGGAACACTCTCTTTACAAAGAAAGACTTAGCAAACTAGAAATCCCTCTAAAATGTGTTTGTTTGCAATTCTAAGCTCTCACCCAAAACCTAAACACTTGAGCAAAATTTAACAATGTAAGCTCACAAGTGTTGTCTAAGCAAGAAATGAACAATTAAAGCTCTAGACAATTTTTGACATCATAATGTTGTAACAATTGAAGCATTAACCATTACAAGATGCTTGGAGGTCCCTTTTATACTCCCAAATGAGTTTGTAGCCGTTACTAGCCGTTGTGGATGATTTGGAGCCGTTGAAGACTTTATTTCCCTTCATAAATGTTGTTCTACAGCCATCCGTATCGATACGCTTGGATCCGTATCGGTACGACCTTCATTAGAAACTAGCCGTTGGGCTCTTGCTAGCCTGGGCGTATCGATACGCTTGAGGGCGTATCGGTACGGGTTCACTTTTAAATGACTGTTGGGAAAATAGCCGTTGAGGTGGTTGAAAGGGGATCGGTATGCTTACCAGGCGTATCGAAACGATCCCGATCCGTATCAAAACGACCAAGCATGTTTCGATACGGGTTTTGACAGTGTCCAAACTGGGGCAAAAAGGTATCGATACGGGTACAACCGTATGATACAGGTAGCTTGAAAAGTCAAGTTTGGCTCTTTAAAATTAGTAAAAACATTGCCAAAACCCCTCTAAAATATCTCAAACATAATTTCAAGTTGTTTGGACTTAAAAACAAGTTTTAAATTCTTTTCAAATTAGTCCAAAACATTTTTCAATTATTATATCAAAACACTAGTTCTACATATGTTAATTGATATTTTTTAAAAGGGAAGTTTTATTGTTGCTGTAGGTAACCAATATTGATACAAGCCTCGTTAAAAAATCCCTCTAGCCTATAATGGAGGAAAAAGAGTGCAAACCGTATCAATATTTAATATTTGAGTACATCGAAAATCGTCTGAGAATACAAAAACATTCTACACTTTAAGAGGCAAACCATTCTTCATAATAATCCATCCTCCGGTTGATCCTTTTTTTTTTGCTAAATTGTTTGCGAAACAACTACACTCTCTAGGGACAACCACAACTTGCCACTCGAAGCCTTTGGAAGCCTCCAAATAGCTTAATATTACCAGTTTAAATATTGCAGGACAAGACTGAAGGTTCACCAACCAATCGGCCACGAATTTGATATCCGTTTCTGTGAGCAATTTGTAGTTGTTTACCCATCGTGATTTACTGAAAATCTGGAATGCTTCTTTCACTGTAAACAGCTCAGAAGAAGTAGGATCTACACAACCAATAGATTTCAAAAAAGTCACCAACATTCTCACCATTTCATCTCTCAAACACCCTCCAGTTTCAGCTTCACCAAAACTTCCATTGACAGCCTCATCAATGTTGAACTTTAAAGTTCCAGCCATGGGAGGCCTCCAAAATGTCTCCTTAACCACTGACTTGTTGCATGCGATAAATCGGATGTTGCGGGGATTACTTACTAGGTCAACTACAACGAAGTTAGAATCGGGCCAAGTTGCTTTACACCACCAAGCTAGTCGTTGAATGCACAAATTGAAAACCTGATTTTCATCCTTCTTGATCCCATTGAAGGCCACATCATTTTTAAGCAACCAGAAAGACCACATTATGATCATTATGAAAATCAATGTAATTCGGGATATGAATTTATTAATTATGATCATTAAATTAAAAAATTATTTCTAATTCAGGATATAAATCATTTCTAAGAAAAAAATGGACCAATGGCCGTTTTTCTTTTCCTTTTTCTCATATATGAAAATCAATGTAATTCGGGATATGAATATCGAAACAAAAAGCAATTGTAGCATTCTAGAATCAATAGAAAGAAAAGAAACAAAAATTTTGAGGTATTCTCTCATCTTTTAGGCTTTACTATAAAAAATTGTTAATCAAATGGTTAAAATTCAAAGTAAGAAGGTGGTTATGAATCTCCACCATTTGATTAACATATTTTCCATCATTCATACCAAGCAAAGTCTTAGTGCATAAGTATAAGATTAGGTTTAGGGTTAAAGAGATTTTACCTTCTTGTTGTTTAGGTTTCTTGGTGTCCTAGGGGTTTCGATGATGGAAGAGCCTCCCTTGTCGGTAACAAACTTTCAGTCATGGAGCCGTTTGAGATGAATCGGTTGGGGGATTTGGTGATGTCTTTGTTTTTTTAAAAGAGGAAGAAGGGTCTCGATTTTTTTAAAAAGGGGAAAGAGATTTTTTATTTCGAAAATGAGTTTTAGATCTGGGTTTAGAAAAGAAAAATAAAAGAAGTGTTTTGGGTTAGTGTTTCGGTAAGAAAAAATATAACAGAAAAGGTATGAAAAAATACTGCAACATAAATTCTTACATAGTTAATCAAATCTAAAATCCTTCAAACACATGGTAAGAATTTATGTTATAACCTAAAATCTTACTCAAAAATATTATTTCTTATCAAACACATAAGATTTTATGTTCCTACATAAATTCGTAAAAAGACCAACATAAATTCTTACCGAAAATGTAAGAAAACAGTTTATAGGATAAACACTTGTGTTATTACTTTTTTTCTTACTAATTCTATAAAAATTTATGTAGGTTTCGTAACAATTTGCGTAGGTACCCTATTTCTTATGAGTTTGGTAACAAATAGAATTATCCTTTAAGATTTTATGTTATAACAAAATTTATTACCATAAGTTTTGCTGGTTTTAGATTTGGTGATATAATGTAACACCCTAAATATTGGTAAAAATATGAAAATAAAAAAAATAGGTTATTACTGCCATGGGGTATTGAACTCGTGGCCTATGCTTAATAAACCAAAGCTTTAGCTAACCAGGCTAAGGCAATCCTTGGCATTTGTTTAGATCATTTTGATCTTAAAGCTATGGTTTTTAGGTTTGACTAAACATTAAATAAAAGTCTGAATCAAGTTTTTTCCCCATGTGTTAATTAAGCCCCTCTAAAGAATGCCAATCGATACCTCTTCTTCTTCGCGACCCATCATCTCCCCTCCGACCTTGCACCGATCTCAGCCACAACCGACTCGTGGCGTGCACTGCCACCACCGGCATGCTCGCCATCGACCAGCGAATCTAATGCCGCCAACCACTCGCGTTGAGCCGACAACGTTTTTCGTGGAGACCGATTTGAAGATTCAACACCCCCATATCGCCTTCTTTATTTTTTTGGTGATTTTCGGCCACTACCATTAACGGAGTGGCACGTCGACCGTCCGGGGGTGCTCGAAGTGCGACGATGAGCAAAACCTTCAAATCTCGCATCGTCTTACTGCCGGGAAGACCCTGATCGGAGCTACAAAGATTTTCATTGGTTCACCACCGTTTTCGTTAAATCTGGTAGGATTCCGACAACTTTCTGAATAACCAATCATATATTTTTAAAGCCCATGTTTTGATCTATGTATTTCTGACAGATCGCGGTGATTCGACGTCTCCGACGAAGATTTCGGCGACCGTCCGACGACCCTGGATTTTTTTGGTGAGTGAACCGGTCCGAACCGGTCCAACCCGAGTACGACCCAACCCGTACCCGTACTTGACCCAAACCCGTAATCGACACGAATCGACCCGACCCGACCCGTATCTCAGCCCAACCCATCTACCGAGTCAACTCAGCCCGAGTCAGCTTAGTGAGTCAGCCGAGTCAGCTCAGTGAGTCAACCGAGTCAACTCAGTTGACCTCTGCTCGTTGACTGTTGATGTCAGTGTTGACCTGCTGACGTCAGCATTGACTCTGACCCCGTTGACCGTTGACCTCAGCGTGACCTGCTGACGTCAGCGTTGACTTTGACAGTTGACCAAAAAGTCAAATTTTCTGAAAACTCCTATTTTATGTTTTTCGACGTCCTGAGTCCGTTTTTGAAGCCCATTTTGCAAAATTATGATCCGAAAGCTTCCGAATCTGACCTTGAGCCCGAACTTGTTTATGTACTTAATTATTGGTTAAGAGCTTGTGAGTAAGGTCTGATCTTGGAATTTGTGTAATTGAAGGTATTCTCGGTTCCTTGGATGCTTGATGCTGAGGAATGTCAAATTCGGGTTCGAGGGTATTCGAATGTCGTATCATGAATCAACTGATGTAGCTCGGAGTTAAGGTAATACACTACTACCCCTTGTATGCTTTATGTACATGTCGATATCCGGTTAACGCATGCATGCTTATGATGAAGTGTTTTCTAAACTCTGCTTAAGCCGAATTAGATGTGAGAAATAAGTATGAATATTATCTAAAACCAAAATATTCGAATAAGAATACTATTAGACCAGAAGTATCAAAAGTTAATAATAATAAATCATACAGTTAAATCTGCAACTCGATCGATGGTGTCTAAGATTCAATGCCCATAATATGGATTAAAGGATATTGGATATGAGATTTCAAAAATCCCTTTGAGGTATAAGAACGACTAAACTACCCCTAATAAAGGAAGTGACCCGAAATCCGCATTCGAATTGATTGAAAATTCACCCTAACTAAGATGTATGTTCTATTGGAAAAGACTTCGGCATCATTATTCAAATGTGTGTGATACTAAAAGAAACTTGGATTTTCCCCCCGAGCTCTGTATAAAACATGAAGGTGAATTTACTGGAATTATCGTTGTATTCTTGAGCTGACCCTTACGACAGTAATGGATGAATTAATTGGAATAATCGTAATGACCAAAAAGACTGTAGTGCCTTCGAGCACCGAAATTCTTAATTAATTAGAATGACAATTTTACCCTTAAGTTCTAAAATGAGTAAACCGTTTGTAAGGGCCGAAGAGATCAAAACGACTTAATCTCTACAGAGTACGTAAACGATGGAGGTGCTAAATAGTAAAATTTGACAAAAGTGGTGGATTTATCCCAATTTCCAAAATGACTGAAAAGCCTTTTTGAGTTAAATAGGCAATTATACATTTGATGAAATTCTAGGATTTCTAATAAGACTTTAAGGGCTAAAGTGCCCCTAGGTGTTAGGAAGCACACTCATGTATGTTAATCACTCCTGATATTAATATAAGGTTGGAAGTTTTCCGCACAAAAATATAAGTTCGGCTACTCTATGGCAAGTCATGTGGTGAATTATGAACACAACCGTTCAAATATATATATTAAATATTGTAAATCGTCATTTTATATTACTGGGCTAAATTAAAAAATCACCCCTGATAATTAAAAGACTAAAATGCCCTCGTTGGCCAAAGTAATTAAGATAGCCCTGAATGTATTTGATACCGTGAAAGATCTTGACATAGAAATCTCTGAATGCCTGATTGGAAGCCTGATGAGCAAATAGAATTTCCTGAGCGATTGTTTATGCTTTGTTGGTATAAATTACCAAAATGTCCATATGTGATAAAATGACCATAATGCCCTTGTAGGCTTAAATGACTAAATAACTCATGATGTGTCTAAACTCTCAAAGATTTTGATGTATCACCTCCTGAATATCTGGGTTAAACCATTAGTATAAACCCCTTTTAATAGGAGCCACGTTTTAGAAATCCGTTCAAATTGTCAAAAGTTTAATGTGTCCCCTTCCGTAAATGCCAAGTATCTCCAAGAAATGATCTGTCCCACCTAGTGTGTTACATGTGTGATATATTCAGTTGAATGGATTGTATAGTGAATTAATGGTATGCCCACTTATCTGTCAAAAGCATGAATCTTCTGTTTATGATACTCTGAATAGAATGTCTGTTACTCATGTCTGGAATCTGAACACCGATTACTATTTGGGGTATAATGTTGGGTTATATTATGAAGTCTCTGTCGGTACAGCCCTGATCCAGCTGGTAAATCCTTATGGACTCAAGGTCTCCCCTTGAGTAGGTACCGATGCTTTAGCACGGGTAAATCCTTATGGACCTAAGGCAGCCCCTTAGGTGGCACCTATGCCCATCGGGCCTAGGGTAAGTCCTTATGGATGCAGTTCTGAGGGACTGCATATTGGTGTAAGGTTGGAGGGTAGTTACTAGTAAAGCCTTGTATGTACTTGATCATTTGTATTGAATCATTATGTGTTCTCATGATATGATTGGTATGCATTTATGTCTATTTGATATGCATCATTTGGGACACACTAGACTTTAAACTCGTTGTTTTCATCTTTGTAAACTATCAACTTGTATAATTCCCGTTTGTTACTCTATGATTAATTAAAGAACAAGTACCGTTAATGTCAAGTATAACGTCACCCTAAAATAATAGAAAGGAAAAGAGGACTGTCACTGCTTGGAACATCATGAAAATGTTATGCCTACCATATATCTGCATGAGCTTATAGCATCTTTTAGTAGTTCTGTATTACTGAGCTTTTCCAAGCTCACGTTATTTTTACTATCGCAGGTTAAAAGAATATAGCATGACATAATGTTTGACATCAGTGTTCGGAGTTCCCTCGGCGTTGCCTCTGGAGTACGATACTGTATAGTTAGTGGGCATGTATGTCATGTATGTCACGTAGTGTTTTATGATAGAGTTTGTAAAGCACTTTCTAAAATTCTTGCTATTTGTTTAAATGATTTTCTGAAATAATATTTTAAATAGAAGTTGATTTTACAGTTTAATAAGTGTTTTGAGGAAATAAAAATGTTTTTATGTGTATTTTTATTGTGGGTCGCTCTTGTGACCTTAATGTGACTTCCTACGATCCGTTGTAACACATAGGCGGGTCTAGAGGGTTACATTTAGTGGTATCAGAGCTTAGAGTTGCGTCATTCTGGGTAGATCGGCCGATCGTTTGTCATAGGGTGTCTGGTATATGCATGCCCTTAGATCCTGACCGTACTCCACCAAGCCGAGACTCTGATGTTGAATCTTTTTTTCCTGAAATATTTGAGTCTAAGTTTTCTGTCTGGTGTAACTAACAGGGAATGTCTGCAACATTCGTCTGTGAATTGAATTAACTTAATTGATCTAAATCTGGATAAAGAGCCTGAGGTGATTTATGAATGTGAAATTGAAGATCTGGTTTAGATTAAGAATAAATGTTTGATCATGTGAGGTAACCGATATAAGATTTTATGAAAGGCCATTCGATGATAATGATCATGTTTGAGAATACCCTAATGGAAATGTGAAAAAAATATGAACTTAAAAGAAAAGTGTTCGTGAATGTGCTGAAAGTGTATATTCTGTGGTGCCTCTATTATATACGAGGGAAACAATTACCTGAAAATTGTGCTGAAGGTAAGAGGTATCCATTCAAGACCTTGGTTATGATTGGTTGATATAAAGAAAGTCTTCCCTGGAAGTGTGGCATGTTGCATAGTTATACATATCATCCCTGACTGACATTCAATGTTACGTCCTGATTCTGGAAGGCTCTGTTGGAAGCCTTGAGTACTCGTCCGAATTTTAGGGACAATTCTTCATCCGTAAATTGGTGGTCAACTAGGAGAATTATGAATATAATTATGGGTAGTATGAATGACATCTCTGATTGTTGGGAAGGCTTATTATTCCCAATTAAGATAGTTTATGAGAAAAGTTATGAGACAAGTGTTCGATTAGCACCATATGAAGTTCTATAAGAATCCAAATATTTTATTCCGATTAGTTGTCGGAGATGTATGATGGGATGACTTTGGGTCTAAGGATAGTTTCAGTAACTGAGGAAACTGCCAGATCGATATATGACCGACTGAGAGTCCTGAGAAATGATGATGCTATGATGGAATGGATTCAGTATGAGAATGAATGAAAGAGCAGATTCTGCATTTCTCTGACTTTGGAAAAATTTCGAGGACGAAATTTCTTTTAGGGGTGGAGAATTGTAACACCCTAAATATTTGTAAAAATGTGAAAATAAAAAAGAAGGTTATTGCTGCCATGGGGTATTGAACCCGTGACTTATGCTTATAAACCAAGGCTTTAGCCAACAAAGCTAAGGCGATCCTTGGCATTTGTTTAGATCATTTTGATCTTAAAGCTATGGTTTTTAGGTTTGACTAAACATTAAATAAAAGTCTGAATCAAGTTTTCCCCCATGTGTTAATTAAGCCCCTCCAAAAAATGCCAATCGATACCTCTTCTTCTTCGTGACCCATCATCTCCCCTCCGGCGTTGACCGATCTCAGCCACAGCCGGCTCGTGGCGTGCACTACCACCACAGGCATGCTCGCCGTCGAGCAGCGAATCTAATGCCGCCAACAACTCGCGTTGAGCCGGCACCGTTTTCCGTGGAGACCGATTTGAAGATCCGACGCCCCCCATCTCGCCTTCTTTATTTTTTTGGTAATTTTCGGCCACTACCATCAACGGTGTGGCACGTCGACCGTCCGGGGGTGCTCGAAGTGCGACGATGACCAAAACCTTCAAATCTCGCGTCGACTTGTTGCCGGGAAGACCCTGATCGGAGCTACGAAGATTTTCGTTGGTTCACCACTGTTTCTATTAAATCTGGTATGATTCCGACAACTTTCTGAATAACAAATCATATATTTTTAAAGCCCATGTTTTGATCTATGCATTTCTGATAGAATCACGGTGATTCGACGTCTCCAACGAAGATTCCGGTGACCGTCCGACGAACCTGGAATTTTTTGGTGAGTGAACCGGTCTGAGCCCGGTCCAACCCGTACCCGTACTTGACCCAAACCCGTATTCGACCTGAATCGACTCGACCCGACCCGTATCTCAGCCCAACCCATCTACCGAGTCAACTCAGCCCGAGTCAGCTCAGTGAGTCAGCCAAGTCAGCTCAGTGAGTCAACCGAGTCAACTCAGTTGACCTCTGCCCATTGACTGCTGACGTCAGTGTTGACCTGCTGATGTCAGCATTGACTCTGACCCCGTTGACCTGCTGACGTCAGCGTTGACTTTTACAGTTGACTAAAAAGTTAAACTTTCCGAAAACTCCTATTTTATGTTTTTTGACGTTCTGAGTCCATTTTTGAAGCTCGTTTTGCAAAATTCTGATCCGAAAGCCTCCGAATCTGACCTTGAGCCCGAACTTGTTTATGTACTTAATCATTGGTTAAGAGCTTGTGAGTAAGGTCTGATCTTGGAATTTGTGTAATTGAAGGTATTCTTAGTTCCTTGGATGCTCGATGCTGAGGAGTGTCAAATTCGGGTTCGAGGGTATTCGAATGTCATATCTAGGGATGGCAGACGAGTACAGTTTCGCAGATTCTGTATCGCACCCGCCCCAGTTGGGGTGGGGATGGGTATGAGTTTGGTGGGTAGTGGGCGGGTGTAGATGTAAAAAGTCATACCCGCCGCGGGTAGTGGGTAGGTGGTGGATTTAAGACCTTACCCGCCCCGCACCCGCCTGACCCGCACCCGTCTTCCCCTTATGCTACCCGCTATATTATGTGGCTTTGAAGATATCTGATTCAATATAAAATTTGTTTTCTTTCTTCAAATTTCAAGTTCATTGCTTTAGTTCATTGCACTGTCTTACCCTCAGATTTCTCACATAATAACTAACTTACACCGGTGTAAATTAGTCATAGTTAGTTAGCTATAGTTCAGTAGAATTTACACCAGTGTAAGTTAGTTATACCACATCACAAGTTAACAGTGTTAGAGTCGGGGGCGTTTTAAATGATGGAAGAAAATTTCAGGGGGCACATTAAACGCATCCAAAGTTCAAGCACCGCATTGAACTTTCCGTCAAAGTACATGGGGCATTGGTGTCATTATCCCTTCATGTTTTATGTGATATGGTTGCTGCCAGGCGGGCGGGTAGGCGGGTATAGGCGGGTACGAGATGGGTAATGGGTATCCAATTGGGTGGTGGGTGTGGAGATGGATTTAAGAATATACCCACGTAGGCGGGTGTGGATTTGAAAATTATACCCGCCGTGGGTGGTAGATATAAAAATTTTAGGTGGGTATGGGGTATTCGCACCTGCCCCGCCCATTTGCCATCCCTAGTCGTATCATGAATCAACTGATGTATCTCGGAGTTAAGGTAATACACTACTACCCCTTGTATGCTTTATGTACATGTCGATATTCGGTTAATGCATGCATGCTTATAATGAAGTGTTTTGTAAACTATGCTTAAGCCGAATTAGATGCGAGAAATAAGTATGAATATTATTTAAAACCAAAATATTCGAATAAGAATACTAATAGACCAGAAGTATCGAAATTTAATAGTAATAAATCATACAGTTAAATCTGCAACTCGATCAATGGTGTCTAAGATTCAATGCTCATAATATGGAGTAAAGGATATTGGATATGAGATTTCAGAAATGCTCTTGAGGTATAAGAACGACTAAACTGCCCCTAATAAAAGAAGTGACCCGAAATCCGCATTCAAATTGATTGAAAATTCACCCCACCTAAGATGTATATTCTATTGGAAAAGACTTCAGCATCATTATTCAAATGCGTGTGATACTAAAAGAAACTTGGATTTCCCCCCGAGCTCTGTATAACACATGAAGGTGAATTTACTGGAATTATCGTTGTATTCTTGAGCTGACCCTTATGACAGTAATGGATGAATTAATTAGAATGATCGTAATGACCAAAAAGACTGTAGTGCCTTCGAGCACCGAAATTCTTAATTAATTAGAATGACAATTTTACCCTTAAGTTCTAAAATGAGTAAACCGTTTGTAAGGGCCAAAGAGATCAAAACGAATTAATCTCTACCGAGTACGTAAACGATGAAGGTGCTAAATAGTAAAATTTGACAAAAGTGGTGGATTTATCCCAATTTCCAAAATGACCGAAAAGCCTTTTTGAGTTAAATAGGCAATTATGCATTTGATGAAATTCTAGGATTTCTAATAAGACTTTAAGGGCTAAAGTGCCCCTAGGTGTTAGGAAGCACACTCATGTATGTTAATCACTCCTGATATTAATATAAGGTTGGAAGTTTTCCGCACAAAATATAAGTTCGGCTACTCTATGGCAAGTCATGTGGTGAATTATTAAAGCAACCGTTCAAATATATATATATATATTAAATATTGTAAATCGTCATTTTATATTACTGGGCTAAATTAAAAAATTACCCCTAATAATTAAAAGACTAAAATGCCCTCGTTGGCCAAAGTAATTAAGATAGCCCTGAATATATCTGATATCGTGAAAGATCTTGACATAGAAATCTCTGAATGCCTGATTGGAATCCTGATGAGCAAATAGAATTTCCTGAGCGTCTGTTTATGCTTTGTTGGTATAAATTACCAAAATGTCCATATGTGATAAAATTACCATAATGCCCTTGTAGGCTTAAATGACTAAATAACTCATGATGTGTCTAAACTCTCAAAGATTTTGATGTATCACCTCCTGAATATCTGGGTTAAACCGTTAGTATAAACCCCTTTTAATAGGAGCCACGTTTTAGAAATCTGTTCAAATTGTCAAAAGTTTAATGTGTCCCCTTCCGTAAATGCCAAGTATCTCCAAGAAATGATCTGTCCCACCTAGTGTGTTCCATGTGTGATATATTCAGTTGAATGGATTGTATAATAATTTAATCATGAATTATATTATGTTTGATGAACATTTCAGTTGTTATTGAGATTGCATCACTATGTTGGAAAATGAGATGAAATGATGAACTGGATATATGATGACATTCTCTTCCTACTTGATGTATGTATGTTCAATATGTATACTTGTTATGTGATTGTTTGATCTGTGATGGTATTGCATGACTGTCTGATTAACTTGATAGTATGATATGTTAGCTTGACCTATGATGGTACGATCTGTTTGCATGATAAATGATGAAAATGTTTGCTCTGCTCAATGGTATGCCCACTTATCTGTCAAAAGCATGAATCTTCCGTTTCTGATACTCTGAATAGAATGTCTGTTACTCATGTCTGAAATCTGAACACCGATTACTATTTGGGGGTATACTGTTGGGTTATATTATGAAGTCTCTATCGGTACAGCCCTGATCCAGCTGGTAAATCCTTATGGACTCAATGTCTCCCCTTGAGTAGGTACCGATGCTTTAGCACGGGTAAATCCTTATGGACCTAAGGCAGCCCCTTAGGTGGCACCTATGCCCATCAGGCCTAGGGTAAGTCCTTATGGATGCAGTTCTGGGGGACTACATATTGGTGTAAGGTTGGAGGGTAGTTACTAGTAAACCCTTGTATGTACTTGATAATTTGCATTGAATCATTATGTGTTCTCATAATATGATTGGTATGCATTTATGTCTATTTGATATGCACCATTTGGGACACACTAGACTTTAAACTCGTTGTTTTCATCTTTGTAAACTATCAACTTGTATAATTCCCGTTTGTTACTCGATGATTGATTAAAGAACAAGTACCGTTAATGTCAAGTATAACGTCACCCTAAAATAATAGAAAGGAAAAGAGGACTGTCACTGCTTGGAACATCATGAAAATGTTATGCCTACCATATATCTGCATGAGCTTATAACATCTTTTGGTAGTTCTGTATTACTGAGCTTTTCCAAGCTCACATTATTTTTACTATCGCAGGTTAAAAGAATATAGCATGACATAATGTTTGACATCAGTGTTCGGAGTTCCCTCGGCCTTGCCTCTGGAGTACGGTATTGTATAGTTAGTTGGCATGTATGTCATGTATGTCACGTATTGTTTTATGATAGAGTCTGTAAAGCACTTTCTGAAATTCTTGATATTTGTTTAAATGATTTTCTGAAATAATATTTTAAACATAAGTTGATTTTACAGTTTAATAAGTGTTTTGAGGAAACAAAAATGTTTTATGTGTATTTTTATTGTGGGTTGCTCTTGTGACCCTAATGTGACTTCCCAGGATCCTTTGTAACGCATAGGCGGGTCTAGGGGGTTACATATAAGGTAAGAACTTGTGTTATTACATTTTTTTCTTATCGGTTCTATAATAATTTATGTAGGTTTTGTAACAATTTGTGTATGTACCCTATTTCTTATGAGTTTGGTAAGATATACAGTTATCTTTTGAGGGTTTATGTTATAACACAATTTCGTACCATAAGTTTCGATGGTTTTAGATTTGGTGATATGAGGTAAAAATTTGTGTTATTACCTTTTTTTCTTATCGGTTCTATAATAATTTATGTAGGTTTTGTAACAATTTGTGTATGTACCCTATTTCTTATGAGTTTGGTAAGATATAAATTTATCCTTTAAGAGTTTATGTTATAACACAATTTCCTACCATAAGTAGCGCTAGTTAAGATTTGGTGATATGAGGTAAGAATTTGTGTTATTACATTTTTATCGGTTCTATAATAATTTATGTAGGTTTCATAACAATTTGTGTAGGTACCCTATTTCTTATGAGTTCGGTAAGATATAAAGTCATCTTTTAATATTTTATGTTATAACACAATTTCTGTAACCCCCTTGACTCGGTCTAACCGCTACACAAAACCGAGTGAGTTACATTGAGTTTACCGAAGAAAACTCGTGGAGGTTCACCTCAATAAACGACCATTTTTTCTTTTATCTTGTCTATATGCAATTAGTGAAACCTATGTGAGTATACTAACAGTAGGTGAAATCTCAACTCAAACAATCATCGATTCGACATTCAATTGCACATACACGCGATTTAGGGACTAATTTGCAAAATGAGAAAATTATGGGGACTTAACCATGTTTTAAGTTACCACTTTTCACTTAGTCATATTACATGAATGCTGGTCAAAATTCAACTTAAAACAACACCCCAAACTCACACAATTGCATGTTTAACAAATAAAGACCAAAACGAAAAAATTACAAATCACAGATTCCATTTACTTGATTAAACTGTTGAGTGTATCGGTACACTTATACTCATTTGAAATCCCAATTTTCAGTAACCAAAACACGTACTGAAATACTACCCCGCGTATCGAAATGACCAGCTAAAATGCCTTAGCCCGTATCGGTACAGTTGCTTGTGTACTGAAACGCCTAGGCAAATTCAAGCATACTGTACTGATACGCTAGATCGCGTATCGAAACACTTGAGCCTATAATGTTCAAATTTACTGATTTTACATGCTTTCAACAAGACAAATGCATTGTAATATAATTTTAATATAAATAGGAGTAAAACCACAACAGAAGATCACCAAGACATGCTTCAAAACAATTATCGATCATGAATTGAAGTACTATAGGTATGCTTCCTAACAACCAATCACTTAACAATTCAAAACACAAACCAAAACAAATATCAAACTTCAAAGGCCATTTACAAGTTCAAACTAACAATATAAACTTGCTCAAACAGGGAGTTCAACGAAACCTACTCACAAATCACAATGATCCCCCATTGCCATTATTACCACATGTCTAGTTTTAAAACCATACTCGTGAAAATTCTCAACCCTTGGAATTCCTTTCTTTCTCACTTGTTGCCTCGAAAAACCTATTTATCTACATCGATAAGAAAGGAGAGCGTAAATATAAAAGCTTAGTGAGGAACACTAAAAAAACAAGTTGAATAAACAAGTTGAATAAACTATTTTCTTTCTAAAACAAGTTGAATAAACTATTTTCTTTCTAAAACAAGTTGAATAAACTATTTTCTTCACATGTAACATTGATTTCTATCAATTTCAAAAGTAAACCTCAATTTAAGCCTACACGTGCTTGTTCATTTATAAGCAAAGCTTAAAGAATATCTTATGTATAAACCATATTATACAAATTCTATTCATGAATCAAGTGTAACACCCAGGTTTAGGGGTTGTGTGAAAATAATACCAAAATAATACTTCGAGTCCGATTTCATAATTAAAATAATAAAGAAATATTTTGGTCCTTATGATTTTCAAACAAACTTTTCGTGTGGGACCAAAATGTAATTGGAATCAAATTTCCATGGATTTGGGAAATTCTTTTGACTATCCTCATTAATGACAATTTTGTAATAAAATGGGTTTCTTTTAAAACCCATTTTAATTAATATAGAGCATTGTCTTCTTCCTTCTCTCATTTTACATTTGAACGACAAAGGGGAGGGTTTTTCCTAAATCACTATTCCATCACCTTGCTCCTCTATTTTAGCTCGGTTTTGAAAGGTAATCACTTTCCCATCTTGCTCTCATCTTCCTCTCTTCAAAACTACACATAGTTTTCATTTTCATCCATGTTTTGGAATTTGATTTTTTTGGAGGATTTGAATAAAAATAGTAACTTTATTGTTTTTAACTTAAGGTTTTGATTTAATAATGTTAGATATGATTTTTGTGAATCAAATAGTCCAACATATATGATTTTTACATGGTTTTATATACATTCCCGGATTTGTGTTTCCAAGGGGTTTTGGGATGAGTTTTGGGTATGTTTTGTGTTGGAAATTTTGGGCTGAGGTTAGCATTATAGTTGGGGGTCGTTTTGAAATCAGTTGAAAGTAGTAAAAATGTTGAAAACATGAGTTTTGGTTGAGGTTTATGGGCTGCTCGAGTTTGGTAATTTTGGGGGTTGTCCATGGCTTGAATTCTTGTGTTTGATGTTTGAATAGTATTCCGGGTTAGCTAATTCGATGTTTGAGCTGATTTGAGGTTGTTTGGATAGTATGGAGTTGTTTAGAGACAAGGACGTGTGTTGGTGAAGCATCGAGAGTGAATCCGGAAGCTTGAAGATTTGGTTGCTTGATAGTTGAGCTTGGAAGTGAAGGTGAGTGATTTAATGTTTTCAAAGTGGTTTTAAGTGTTTAGTTCAAGCATGTGGACTAGGTTGGGCTTGGTAGACCCACCTGGAGTTAGAATTAGAGTGGTAGCCTAATCCTAAACTTTAATTAGAGACATTGGTTGAACTTTTTAATTGATGATATTGCCTTATGATGATATCTGTTTATGGTGTTATGTATAATGTGTTATACATGAATGTTGAGGCATGGTTGGGATGCATTGTTATATGCATGAGGTATGGGCATGATGTTAATCATGGTGAGTACGTGCTAAGCACGAAAATTGTTATTGGATGATATTGTGGATTGTGTTAGTATTGGCACTAGTATGCTTGGGTACAAATGATCGATCATTAGGATGTTAGTGTGCACACGAGAGTCAAATGCACGCGTGGTCTTGATGATGGTAGTCATCAAGATGGAGTACGGGTTCGCCCGGAAATTCTTCTTATATATTGTGATAGACGGTGATGAGTGTAATCCTATCGACGGGGCGTGAGGATGAGTGGAATCCCCTCCGCGGGAACGATGATGAGCGTAATCCCACCGTGAGGTAAAGTTGTTGTTGGATGTGAGTTCCAACGTGGTTATCCGCATATTCGAGTCATAGCTAGGTGCCAATATAAATTGATATGTGTATCAATGTGATATGAAATGTGATTTCCTAATTGGATTAATATATGTGCTTACATATGTTGTGGACTGAGTTTGTGGAGCATGACATATCATTGGATAATTGTTCATGCATCATTGATATTTTGGCTCATGAGGATCGAAGGTAAGGACATGCATTTACCTTGTTGTGCTCGTGCTTGGACCCTGCATTGTCGAGGTTTGTTTTTAAAGAGCTTACCCTCACTAAGCTTTATGCTTACGCTCTCTCTTGTTCGAAAATGCAGATCAGTAGCTCTTGGGTTGCTAGTGCAACAAGGGGCCTCCAAGTGTGCTTCGTGGTGCTAGCTTAGCTACCAAGTATGAGTATTTTAATTATGATGTAATGGTCAAGCAATGGGACATGTAATTGTGGTGTAATGCCTTGAAGTATGTTGAATGTTGGTTTGTTTAGGAGCATGTTAGACTCCCTTAAAATGCTTGTGTTGCTTTGGCTTTTGGATGCCATGCTTGGCCTGTAGAACCATGTTTAGAATGCCTTATATTAAATCTTTTATGTTTGTTTGCTAAGGCAAGAACCTCATATATGCTATGTTTGCCTTCTTTTGAATGAATACATGACTCCCTTGGTTGAATGATGTTTGTTCTTGTCGGATGCCTTGTATGGTTAGATTTTGATTGATAGATGTTGTATGAATGCTTGGATGTGTCTAGGAAGGTCTTAAAATGCATTTAGAGTTGTGTCTTGTGTTGTTTTGCTGAAATTTGGAGACTTGCAGTGTAGGGCGTATCGATACGCCTAAGGGTCATATTGATACGGTCTTGCCTTCAGGACTCAGTTTTGGCTTGGTGTACCGATACACGGGGGTGTATCAATACGCTTAATGCTCACTGGAATTCTGATATTTTGGTGAGACTTTGGCGTATCAGTATGGTGTCTTAGCGTATCAGTACAGTGTCATCTCGTTGACCACGAGATGTTGACCGAGAAGGGCGTATCGATACGCTCAAAGGCTGTATCGATACGTTCTTCCTGTGTTGAGTGGAGAACGTTGACCTTTGTCAAGGCGTATCAATACCCTTGATTGGTGTATCGATACGACCTGCCTAGTAAGTATAAAATGGACTATTAACATGTTGTTTGGGGTTCGGTTGTGTGTCCTTCTTGATGTTTTCCGTTATCGTGATCACTTAGGGAATAATATGCCTTTAGACATGATATAATAAAAGAATTTTTTAGGGTTGCTAACCGAGGGGGAACCTTAACGGGTTTCGCTTCGGTTTTCATCGTGTAGCCTACTCGGACCGATCATCCGGCCAGACCGCGACAAGGGGGTTACACTTGTTGGTATTAGAGCCTAAGGTTACCGAGACCTTGGGCAGGTAAGTGATGTAAGTTTAAGTTTTTGTGTTGATATGCACGATGTTTGCTTGCCTTGTAATCATGATTGCTTGTGTAATAAGTATGCTCGTTGTTTTGTTTTAAAGCATGATGTTTAGAGTCCCATTGCTACTATTACATCGAAAAAGGATTTTAAAGTGAGGGAACGTACTTGAGCCACTTGGAAGCCTTTCCTTGCCAACCCAAATTTTGTATGTTTTGTTGTTGTGGTTGTAGTTATTATCTGTAAGAGCAATGTCGAGGCCGAGGGGTAGGCCGAGGGTGGTTCGTCAGGAACCACGTGTTGCGGCTCCTGTAAATGAGCCGGTGGCTGGAGTAGAGGCTCATGTAGTAGAGCCTGCTGTTGGAATTGGAGCTTCTCCACCACCTCCACCACCACCACCTCCTCCGCCTGGAGTTGGAGGCGAGGTTGGAGCTGAAGGAGAGGGACCTCAGGGTGGCCAGGGTGGCCAAGGTCCGGCCGGAATAGACATGGCTCCGCTTGTGCAAGTAATAGCAGGAGCATTTCAGACCGCAGTTGCCGGAGCTCAGGCTGCAGCTCAGCCTAGGGGCAATGATGCTAGTTTACCGTTGGAGAGGCTCCGTAGGCTAGGGGCTGAAGAGTTCAGAGGGTTTTCACCGGAGAGGTCTGAGTTGTGGTTAGAGAAGACCGTTCGCATCTTAGCTCAGAAGGGTTGTGTGGGTGCTCGTAGATTGGGCTGCATGATCTCTTTGCTTCAGGGTGATGCCTACACCTGGTGGGTCACTATTACTACCGGAGTTCTAGAGGCTGAGATAGGTTGGGATTTCTTTGAGTCCGCGTTCAGAAAGAGATACTTGGGTCCGATGTATCTAGATGAGAAGAAGCGAGAGTTTATGGCCCTTGTTTAGGGAGATGCTACTGTGACTGACTATGAGATCCGCTTTGTTCGTTTGAGTCAGTATGATCTAGAGTTGGTTCCTACTGAAAGGGACCGATGTAACCGATTCTGATATGGGCTTCATGAGGAAGTTAAGAGGTACACCTTAGCTTCTGATTATTCAGATTTTGATGTCTTGGTTGTTAGAGCCAAGGACATTGAGCATATCTTGGGGCTGACCAAGCGTTCTAGAGGTTCTAGTTCCGGTAAGAGGCACAACAACTTTGACTGTGGGGATGCCAAGAGGCATAGAGGCGGTGGACAGCAGTTTGACCATAGACGTGGCGGTGGCCACCATGGTATAGGCCATCAAGGCTATAGAGGAGAAGGGCGTTTGCCCGAGTGTACCCGTTGTGGGAGACAACATTCTAGTGAGTGTTGGGGTAACTTCCATGCTTGTTGGAACTGTGGTTCGAGGGACCATTTTAGGATAGAGTGTCCGCATCAGGCAGCACAAGCACCGAACATAGCTCAGGCTCTTGCGAGAGCGAATGATTATCAGAGAGGTCGTGGGCGCGGTCGTGGCTACTTCTAGCCTAGGGCTGATGCACCTAGGGTAGATGCTCAGAGGAACCTTGCTCATGTTGTGGCAGTGCAGCCAGAGGCAGGAGGACCAGCGAGAGTTTATGCTCAGAGAGAGGTCGGGAACGACACTGATGTGATAGCAGGTAATTTTGAGTTACAGTTTATGTCTTTGCTTTCTTTGGTTGATTCGGGTTCTACACATTCCTACATTTTGAGTGAGCATGCACGAAAGTTAGATATACTTGTTGAGATCTTAGATGTAGGTATGCATGTGACTAGTTCCTTTGGTGAGACAGTTGTAGTTAGACGAATGTATAGAAGATGTCCGCTGAAGATTCAGGGTCATGTGTTTTTTGTTGATATGATGGAACTTCCTTTTTATGGTTTTGATATTATTTTGGGTATGGACTGGTTAGTTGAGCACCGAGCTAGTGTGGATTTTGAGACGAAGAGGATTTCTTTGAAACTTTCTGATAACTACGAGGTAGTAGTAGTAGTAGTAGTAGGCGAGAACATTAAGTTCTTGTCTAATGTTGTGTCAGCTTTAGAGGCTCATAGGTTGATGGATTCCGGATGTGGGGCTTACTTAGCCTATGTGATGAATCCGAATATGAGTGAGGCTAGACCGAAAGATATTAGAACAATATGTAATTTTCCGGATGTGTTTCCTGAAGAGTTACCAGGTTTGCCTCCTGACAGAGATGTTAAGTTTGTGATTGATATTGTTTCAGGGTCTACTCCAGTTTCGATAGCTCCGTATCTTATGGCTCCGAAAGAGTTGAAAGAATTGAAGAGTCAGTTGCAAGAGTTATTAGACCGTGGTTTCATTAGGCCTAGTAGTTCTCCTTGGGGTGCTCATGTGTTGTTTGTGAAGAAGAAAGATGGCATTATGCGTATGTGTATTGACTACAGGCAGTTGAATTAGTTGACTGTGAAGAACAAGTATCAGTTGCCTCGCATAGATGATTTGTTTGATCAGTTGAGAGGTGCTTCAGTGTTCTCGAAGATAGATTTGAGATCAGGGTACTATCAGTTGAAAGTAAAAGAGTGTGATGTTCCGAAGACAGCTTTTAGGACTAGATATGGTCACTATGAGTTCCTTGTGATGTCGTTTGGGCTCATGAATGCACCTGCAGCATTCATGGATATGATGAACAAGATTTTTAGAGACTATCTATACCGCTTTGTAGTTGTTTTCATATATGATATCCTTGTGTACTCGAAGACAGAAGAAGAGCATGATGAGCACTTGAGATTTGTTTTACAGAGGTTGTTGAGCAACCAGTTGTATGCGAAGCTTAGTAAGTGTGAGTTCTGGATTCGAGAGGTTGTATTTCTTGGCCATGTTGTTTCGGTTAAAGGTATCCGGGTTGACCCGTCGAAGATTGAGGCTATTGTTGAGTGGAAACAACCTAAGTCCGTGACTGAGATTAGGAGTTTCCTAGGATTAGCCGGTTACTATAGGAGATTTGTTGATGGCTTCTCTAGGGTAGCTGCTCCTTTGACGAAATTGTTGCAAAAAGGGGGTAAGTTCGAGTGGTCAGATGCAAGACAGAATGCCTTTGAGAAATTGAAAGAAGCTTTGACAAATGCTCCAGTGTTAGTGCAACCAGTTTCAAGTAAAGAGTTTGTGATCTATAGTGATGCTTCCTACATAGGTTTAGGTTGTGTTTTGATGCAAGAAAGAAGAGTTGTTGCCTATGCTTCTAGACAATTGAAGGTTCATGAGAAGAACTATCCTACTCATGATATAGAGTTAGCCGCGGTTGTGTTTGCATTGAAGATTTGGCGTCACTACTTGTATGGTGAGAAGTGTATAGTTTACACAGATCATAAGAGCTTGAAATATTTGATGACACAGAGAGAGTTGAACTTGAGACAGAGAAGATGGCTTGAGTTGTTAAAAGACTATGATTTGACCATTGAGGACCATCCGGGTAAGGCAAATGTGGTAGCCGATACTTTGAGTAGAAAAGTTGCAGTTGAGTTGAGAGCTATGTTTTCTAGATTGAGTGTATCCGATGATGGTGGTTTGATCACAGAGTTTCAAGTGAAGCCTTCTTTGATTCAATTGATTAGAGAGAAGAAGTTGCAAGATGTGTCTTTAGTTCCTCATGTTCAGGACATAGCCGAAGGTAGACCGACTAAGTATAGTTTTAGTGGTGAGAATTTGTTGTGCTTTAGAGATAGAGTTGTGGTACCAGAAGATGTTGAGTTGAGACGTCTGATTCTGAGTGAAGCACATTTGAGTCCTTTTTCTATGCATCTGGGTAGTACCAAGATATACCGTGACTTGAAGAATGATTACTTCTGGGTTGGTTTGAAGAAGGATGTAGCCGAGTATGTGAGCCGTTGTATGGTTTGTCAGAGAGTGAAGGCAGAACATCAGGTTCCTTCAGGTTTGTTACAGCCTTTGAAGATTCCGAAATGGAAATGGGAGAGGATCACCATGGACTATGTGTCAGGGTTACCGTTGTCTCCTTCGAAGAAGAATTATGTTAGGGTGATAATGGATAGATTCACTAAGTGTGCTCACTTCCTAGCAGTGAACACTACGGATTCTTTAGACAAATTGGCAGACTTGTACATCCGTGAGATTGTGAGACTTCATGGAGTTCCGAAGTCCATTGTTTCAGACAGAGATCCGAGATTTATTTCGAGGTTCTGGGTTTGTTTGCATAGTGCTCTAGGTAGCCGTTTGCATTTTAATACTTCTTATCATATATTGTTTTTAACTTAAGGTTTTGATTTAATAATGTTAGATATGATGTTTGTGAATCAAATAGTCCAACATATATGATTTTTACATGGTTTTATATACATTCCCGGATTTGGGTTTCCAAGGGGTTTTTGAGGGGTTTTGGGATGAGTTTTGGGTATGGTTTGTGTTGGAAATTGTGGGCTGAGGTTAGTATTATAGTTGGGGGTCGTTTTGGAATCAGTTGGAAGTAGTAAAAATGTTGAAAATGTGAGTTTTGGTTGAGGTTTATGGGCTGCTCGAGTTTGGTAATTTTGGAGGTTGTCCATGGCTTGAATTCATGTGTTTGATGTTTGAATAGTATTCTGGGTTAGGTACTTCGATGTTTGAGCTGATTTGAGGTTTTTTGGATTGTGTTGAGTTGTTTAGAGACAAGGACGTGTGTTGGTGAAGCATCGGGAGTGAATCCGGAAGCTTGAAGATTTGGTTGCTTGATAGTTGAGCTTGGAAGTGAAGGTGAGTGGTTTAATGTTTTCAAAGTGGTTTTAAGTGTTTGGTTCAAGCATGTGGACTAGGTTGGGCTTGGTAGACCCACCTAGAGTTAGGATTAGAGTGGTAGCCTAATCCTAAACTTTAATTAGAGATATTGGTTGAACTTTTTAATTGATGATATTGTCTCATGATGATATGTGTTTATGGTGTTATGTATAATGTGTTTTACATGAATGTTGAGGCATGGTTGTGATGCATTGTTATATGCATGAGGTATGGGCATGATGTTAATCATGGTGAGTACGTGCTAAGCACGAAAATTGTTATTGAATGATATTATGGATTGTGTTAGTATTGACACTAGTATGCTTGGGTACAAATGATCGATCATTAGGATGTTAGTGTGCACACGAGAGTCAAATGCGCGCGTGGTCTTGATGATGGTAGTCATCAAGATGGAGTTCGGGTTCGCCCGGAAATTCTTCTTATATATTGTGATAGTCGGTGATGAGTGTAATCCCACATTGAGGTAAAGTTGTTGTTGGATGTGAGTTCCAACGTGTTTATCCGCGTATTCGAGTCATAGCTAGGTGCCAATATAAATTGATATGTGTATCAATGAGATATGAAATGTGATTTCCTAATTGGATTAATATATGTGCTTACATATGTTGAGGACCGAGCTTGTGGAGCATGACATATCATTGGATAATTGTTCATGCATCATTGATATTTTGGCTCATGAGGATCGAAGGTAAGGACATGCATTTACCTTGTTGTGCTCGTGCTTGGACCCTGCATTGTCGAGGTTTGTTTTTAAAGAGCTTACCCTCACTAAGCTTTATGCTTACACTCTCTCTTGTTCGACAATGCAGATCAGTAGCTCGTGGGTTGCTAGTGCAACAAGGGGCCTCCAAGTGTGCTTCGTGGTGCTAGCTTAGCTACCAAGTATGGGTATTTTAATTATGATGTAATGGTCAAGCAATGGGACATGTAATTGTGGTGCAATGCCTTGAAGTATGTTGAGTGTTGGTTTGTTTAGGAGCGTGTTAGACTCCCTTAAAATGCTTGTGTTGCTTTGGCTTTTGGATGCCATGCTTGGCATGTAGAACCATGTTTAGACTGCCTTATATGAGTGCTTTTATGTTTGTTTGCTAAGGCAAGAACCTCATATATGCTATGTTTGCCTTGTTTTGAATGAATATATGACTCCCTTGGTTGAATGATGTTTGTTCTTGTCGGATGCCTTGTATGATTAGATTTTGGTTGATAGATGTTGTATGAATGCTTGGATGTGTCTAGGAAGGTCTTAAAATGCATTTAGAGTTGTGTCTTGTGTTGTTTTGTTGAAATTTGGAGACTTATAGTGCAGGGCGTATCGATACGCCTAAGGGTCGTATCGATACGGTCTTGCCTTCAGGACTCAGTTTTGGCTTGGTGTATCGATACACAGGGTTGTATCGATACGCTTAATGCTCACTGGAATTCTAAGATTTTGGTGAGACTTTGGCGTATCGGTACGGTGTCTTGGCGTATCGGTACGGTGTTATCTCGTTGACCACGATAAGTTGACTGAGAAGGGCGTATCGACACACTCAAGGGCTGTATCGATACGATCTTCTTGTGTTGACTGGAGGACGCTGACCTTGGTCAAGGCGTATCGATACACTTGATTGGTGTATTGATACGGCATGCCCAATAAGTATAAAATGGACTATTAACATGTTGTTTGGGGTTCGGTTGTGTGTTCTTCTTGATGTTTTCCGATTTCGTGATCACTTAGGGAATAATATGCCTTTAGAATGATATAATAAAAGAATTTTTTTAGGGTTGCTAACCGAGGGAGAACCTTAACGGGTTTCGCTTCGGTTTTCCATGTGTAGCCTACTCGGACCGGTCATCCGACCAGACCGGGACGAGGGGGTTACATCAAAATACATTAATTCTTATACATTGGCATTTGAAGTGACCCAAAACAAAATCATCTCTATTTCAAAAACATATCGGATACACGAATTTTCCAAATGGTGTCTCTACCACTTTCTACATACATCCTCGAACCGGAGCATCAGAACAGTTACCACCTTAACAGTTATGATGTATAAATCCACAAGTGCACTTTAAACCCACATGAGGGAGCATCAGAAATCTAACACTTTCTACCTCAATCGCTGCAGTTCCAATGAGAGAGCTACCTCTAACCCACATGAGGCAACTTATTATAGTGCAGTTTAAACCCTATGACATGCCAACTATATCTGATAACATTTAACCATTTGTCACTTGCAAATATATAGTTTCAAACCACATTATCTCACTATTTTTCATATGCATCAATCAAGCCAATATCTAATATCTCATTTCAAAAGCAATAAACCATGCATATAGCTTTTTCTAAATCATGTTGCAAATCATTTTCTAAACTCATAACTCGTCAACGTATGAACATTTGCAACATCTTTTAATTCTGAAACATGCATATAACAACGAGTAATCAAATCTATTTCAAGAGCATGAAAATGTATTTAAATAAAACCGAAAACAAGAGCAAAATTTTCCAATACTTACTTCCGAGCTTAGACAAGCGTTTCAAGCTTAATCTAAACTCCCAAAATCACTTTCAAATCTTTAAAAAGCTGAAAATCATGTTTTCACTCACCGACAACACCAAGCTCTACTTGCAGATCCAAAATCAAGTGTCTGAAGCTATCAAAACCTCGCCAAACGATGAAGGATCAATCTCCCCTGTTTTATCCACATAAAAACAGAGGATTAATGCATCTTTATGCATCTATAATCCCAACAACATCAATTCCCCACTTCATCTAACTAAAAGCCATCAATCGTCTTCCAAAAACAACCAAAAATATTGTCAAAATCAATTTAAACATTACCCATCAATTTGATTATCAAGTCGACATCATTTAACTTCTAAAAACATCATCATAACCATCATATAACTCCAGCAACCTTCTAATAACATAAACAACCCAAAATCTAACCATCTCAACCTAAAAAATTAGCATTTCACCTAGTTTTAGAATTTCTTTTGAAAATATCTTTTCATAACATTAAAACACACTTTAGACATGTTCTAAATAAATCAAGACCACATCCATTTCAACCCACAAACAAGATCAATTAATTTCCTCATTAAAAACTTAATTAAAACAATATTTCACCATCACATAATCAAAGCGTCATTAGAAACTTATAAAAAGAGTCAAACATTTGGGAATTTCAGTAAAGAACCTTTGATTAGAGAAGAAAAACGAAAATCACCTTTAATGGTTTGCTTTCCCCTTAATTGGCATAGTTTGCATGAAATCTCCAATAAATCAAGTGTAGAAATTCAAGAATCAATTAAAAAATCAAAAGAGTTGATTTCTCTTCATTTTTTTGAGTGGAAAAGATAGTTTGACTGTTGAGAAAAATGTAGAGAGAAGTTGAGAGAAAAGTGGTTACGTAAGAAAATGATTTACTCTTTAAAACTATTTTAATTAATTCTTTTTTTATTTAATAAACCATTTAAAAATTATTTAAAATAGACTAAATTAAGGGAAAAGTATGATTAAAAACATTGGTGTAATAGCTCCTTAAAGATTCTAAATTTTAACCCTTTTTCAATTTAGTCACCAAAACAGTTTTAAAAATTTTACATTTTAGTCACCAACTCAAAATGTCATTTAATCTCAATTTATTTTATCAAATTGAGTTTACCAAAAACCTAAATATATCTTACAAAAAATTTAGACTATTTTCCATATTTTTCTTTGACCAAAAACCATTTAATTTGAATTAATCCCTGAAATTAGTTTGAACCGTCTAATACGGTTCACTCGAACCGTCTAGTCTATCCGAATAACTTCTAGGCCCAAATTCAGGGTGTTACGAGTTGGTTTTAGATTTTGTGTTATTACTTTTTTCTAACGAGTTCTATAATAATTGTTGTAGGTGTTGTGACAATTTATGTAGCTACCCTACTTCTTATGAGTTGACTAACAAAGAATGTTACTTTCTTACTTCTTATGAGTAAGAAATTGTGTTATCATATATTTTACTACCGTTTGTGTAGGGGTTTATGTTGGTTCCAGAAGAATTTTTGTACTTACCCAAATGTAATGAGTTGTGTAAGAAATAATGTTATCCTCTAAGAGTTTAGGTTAGAATATAATTTCTTACCATAAGTTGAAAGGATTTTAGATTTGGTGATGTTTGGTAAGAATTTGTATTATAACATTTTTCTAACAATTACTCTAATAATTTAAGTAGGTTCGTAAGAACTTATGTAGCAATCCAAAATCTTATGTGTTTTATAGATTATCACACAATTTCTTACCATGACAAGCATTTCTATAATTACCTTTTTTTACAGTTACTGTAAGAATTTATGTTACCACATCGTAAGAATTTATGTTGAAAGCATATACCGGTATAAACCGATCTACTTTTTTTTTTAATTTGCCTCACAACAGATCTACCCCTCACTCCAGGCTCAACTCCACTAATGTAAGTTCTTTTCATTTTATGCTCTAATTCTATGTTCGTTCTTGGTGTTGTTTGGGGCTTAATCATTTTTAAAAAAAAATTAAACTTCTAATCAAAAATTTTGAAAATTTAATGAGAACTTTAAAAGAAAATAAGGGTCTAATTATAATTTTATTGGAAACTTAATGAAAATTTTAACAATTTGGGGAACCTAATTAAAAATATTCAAAGAATTTAAAATTTAATGAGAATTTTTAACAAATTTGAGAAAGCCTATTTAAAATTTCTAAAATATTTGAGGGTATAATTTAAGTTTCTTCAGAGTGGCAGGGCTCCCCAGACTCTACATACATTCCACCTCTGTTTGTAATTGGATTCGAATTATAAACTTATTCGGATTTAATTTTATTTTATTTTTCGAATTTGACTCAGTTATTGTTGAGTTTATGCTATAAAATTAATTAAACTCTCAATATATTAATGCTCGACTCGATAGCTCATAAACTTAATCACTTTTTTAATATTTTTTAACTTTTAATTTGTATTAAGGAATCTCTATTTAAATTTAAGCTCAAGTACATATAATTAACTAATATAAAATTGCTTTCAAATAAAAACTAATATAAAATTGAATACAACCGATAATTTTTGGGGGCAAGAAGTCAATTATAAATTTTTAAAAGGTTGAAATATAATTTTATATTTCTTTAATTTATAATTTTATAATATTTAAAAGGAAAAAAATTAATATACAAATTGTATAAACTTTAGTTCATACAAACTTTTTAGTTTTAGAGATTTTGGGTTTAGTTCAGGGATCTAAGTTTTATAGTTTAGAATTTAAGGCTAATGTTTAGAATTTATGGTATAGAGTTCAGAGTTTGGGTTTTTTAGAGTTTGGGTTTTTTAGAGTTTAGGGTTAGAAATTTAGGTTTTGAGTTTTATAGTTTAAATATGCAAGCTTGGATAAAATAAATTTTACACCGCCCGTGTATTAAAATTTTATCTTTTTCTTCTTCGTAGTTACGTCTTTGGGTGCTTCAGCAACAACAACCTGTGTTTCATCCCTATGTGCTTTAGCTTTCGCCACCCTGGACGGCTCCCCAACGACAAGAGCTTGGAAATGAGAACCGCCTCCCTTTTTCGGTTCATTTACAGCTGTAGGCTCCGTCACCTTTCGCGGCATGCGCTTTCGATTTTCAACAATCATCCAAGGTCCAAACTGTTGCTCCTCAACCCGACTATCCTCCCGCACATCCAACCTTTCACCCCTCACATTATTAGATGACTTCAGATGGAGGGAATTGGCCACCGCCTCACATGTTTCCGATACATGTCCATAGATGCCACATTTAAAACAAATCTTATTAAGTCCCTCATACTCAAGCTTCTGAACGAAATTGTCAATGCCTATACACGAGAGTAGAGGGTTATCCAAATCCACTAACACAGCTAACCGTGCAAATTTTCCCCTCTCGCCTGCAGTAGTATTACAATCAATTCGGATCATAGTTCCTATAACACTCGCGATTAAACAGAATAAAGCCTTTGTGTAATGTCTATACGGCAGACCAGGTAACCGTATCCAAACCACTACTTACGACGGATGTTTCTGCGAGGTAGAAAAACTTTGGGACCGCGGTTGGACCGTTAGATAACTACCAAACAACGTTCATGGACCAGCCGATAAAACCCTCGTATAGTCCTCCACAGAATCGAAATTCACTAAGAAATAGTTATTATCAAGATCGACCACATGGTAATTTCCAGTCGGTGCCCATAAACCAGGAATACGATTCAATAGAGTTTTGATGGAAGTGGGGCGCAGCCGTTGATGCGGCAAAAGGAACAGATTTCAAAGATGAAGAGTGTTGAAAGGGTTCCTTTGAAGGATATATCTAACTGAGGATCAGTCGATATGGAGATTACAGATGTTGTACCGTGTGTACCGGGTTCTTCAGTTGAGGTTCACACGTATTCTCTGGCTATCCGGACAGGAAAACACCAGGCGATTATGATATTCGAGGGCGGAAAAAAGAAAGTTGGAACTAATAGGGAGCGACGCGAGGCCAGTGGGGGAAAAGGTTTGCCGTCTTTGAAAGTTTCGCTTAAAAGAAGTGCGAAAGGTTTGAAGAAAGGTTTGGAAACAGGGAACAAACCAGTTTTGGTGGATTGGGTTCAATCGTTATGAAATAAACTTGATCAGCTTCAGAATACAGAACTGACAGGTTTGTCGGATGATAGTGGCGCGAGTGCCAAAGTAGATGGTAGGGTCGGGCAACATCTTCCCATGTCAATTGCCGTCAGGGTGCGGCAAGCCCAGAATTGCGCCGTCATTTTAGAGAGTTTGTTCGGAGTAATAACCCCCAAGTGGTTGCGTTATTTGAACCCTGTATTGGTGGGATTATGGCCGATAAAGTCATTCGTAAGTTTGAGTTTATGAATTCTTTTCGGGTTGAGTGTCGTGGTTTTAGTGGTTGTATTTGGGTTTTATGGCGTGATTGGGTTGAGGTAAATGTGTTGTCAGCTTCCAATCAATTCGTGCATGGAAGAGTGCGGGAAAATGATTCTGATGTTTGGTTATTTTTTACGGCAGTATATGCATCCCCAATGGCGAGTGTTAGAAAGTATGTTTGGGATAGCTTACTTTCGCTACAACTGTATGATGTTAGCGCTTGGCTTTTGGGTGGGGATTTCAATGCTATCCTACAGGATGAGGAGCGGATTGGGAGTCTCTCGGGGCTTTTTGGAGTTAGTTATTTGTTCCGTGATTTTATTAATGCTGCAGGACTCTTTGAGGTCGAGTACAAGGGAGATGCGTACACTTGGAGAAGGGGAGATTTATATCAAAGATTGGATCGTTGTCTGATGAATACAGCTTGGATGGAAGCCTTTCCGGATACTCTGGTTACGCACTTGGATAGATTGGGGTCGGACCATTGCCCACTTTTTCTTTTAGTGGAAAATCCGGGTAGAAGTATTGGTAATCAGCCTTTTAGATTTGTAGCGGCTTGGCAGGAGCATCCAAAGTTTTCCAAGGTTGTCGCTAGTTGTTGGAATTCAGTAGATTCGGTAGATGGTAATGTTAAATGCTTTGTTCATATTGTCAAGGGTTGGAATAAGCAAGTGTTTGGACATACTGAAAAGAGGAAGAAAAGTCTTTTGGCTAGATTGCGAGGTATTGACCGAGTGCTCAGACAACGTCATGTTCCGTATTTGTTGAACTTAGAAAAAGAGTTACGAGCAGAGCTGGATATTGTGCTTGAGCAAGAGGAGATTTTGTGGTTTCAGAAGTCGAGGACTAAATGGATACTTCAGGGGGATAGAAACACGAAGTATTTCCACGCTTCGACGATGAGTAGAGGGCGAGCCAATTTGATTAATCGTTTGCGCGGAAACGATGGGCAATTGGTTGTTGACCGGGAGGTCCTACAAGCACAGGCCGTGTCTTACTATGAGTGGTTGTTTTCTAGTGAAGCGGTAGACGTTTCTGGTTTTCACGTGCGTGGTCAATTTCCCCGACTCGGATCAGACGTGGTACAGGCGCTTGACAGCCCGATTTCGTGTGATGAGGTACGTCGAGCATTGTTCCAAATGGACCCGCTTAAGGCCCCTGGGATGGATGGACTTCATGCTTTTTTCTATCAGCGTAACTGGGAGGTGGTAGGGGAGAGTGTGTGTAAGTTTGTTCAGGATATTTTTATGGGTTCGCCATTTCCGGATAGTTTGGGTAAGACGTTACTTGTACTTATTCCAAAGGTGCCTTCGCCTTTGGATATGAGCCAGTTCAGGCCGATAAGTCTATGCCAAGTCCTATATAAAATAGTTTCAAAACTGATTGTTAATAGGATTAAAATTTTTATTCCAGATTGGGTGGAAAATAACCAAACGAGTTTCGTACCGGGACGATTAATATCAGATAATATTATAATAGCTCAGGAGGTGATACATTCTATGCGGCGGAAAAATTGAAAGAAGAGTTGGATGGCAGTAAAAATTTATCTTGAAAAGGTGTATGATCGCTTGGAGTGGTCTTTTATTAGTGATACCTTAAGCGGAATTGGATTACCGGAAAGATTACGAGGCTTGATCATGAGGTGTGTGTCTAATGTATCGACCAGTATCCTGTGGTGCGGTAACCAAACTGAGCAGTTTCATCCATCAAATGGGAATTTGCCAGGGTGATCCTTTATCTCCCTACTTGTTTGTACTTTGTATTGAGAGGTTGGGTCAACTTATTAACCATAAGGTTGCTCAGGGTGAATGGAAGGGTTTTTGGGCTAACAGAGTTTGTCCAATTATTTCTCATCTTATGTTTGCGGACGATATGATGTTATTTTCAGAGGCGTCAAGATCCCAAATTGACTTAATGCGAGCTGTTTTAGATGCTTTCTGCGGTGCATCAGGGATGAAGGTTAGTATCGCCAAAACTAATGTTTTTTCTCCAAGAATATTCCTATTGATATCCGCCAGAGTATTTGCGATGCGTGTGGGTATGTAGAGGTGTCTAACCTTGGCAGATATCTGGGGGTTCCTATGTTACATGAATGCGTCACAAAGAGTACTTATGCGTATTTAATACAGAAAGTTCAGGATTGTTTGTCGGGATGGAAAGCTAGATGTTTGTCTTTTGCGGGGAGAGTTGTGTTGGCCAAGTCTGTTTTATTGGCTATCCCCACCTACGCTATGCAAACAACGCGAATCCCACAAGGAGTATGCGACAAGTTGGAACAACTTATCCGAGAGTTTATATGGGGGTCTACGCAGGAGAAGAGGCGGGTGCATCTTGTTCGCTGGGAAGACATTTGTTTACCAATTAAACAAGGTGGCCTTGGTTTAAAATATGTGTCGCGGAAAAACGAGGCTTTCCTCATGAAAGTGGCCTTTAATCTAGTAGATAAGATTGATCACTTGTGGGTTCGGTTACTAAGAGCTAAGTACAAGTGTATTGAGCGTGTGTCTCGGCATCTAATGACGGGGAATGGCTCAGTGTTATGGAAGGGGGTGTGTGCGCTATGAAAATTTGTTCGTGATGTTTTTGTTTGGAACCTTGTTGACGGCGAAACGGTGGACTTTTGGAGAGATCGATGGCTAATGAATGTTGGTAGATTGGTGGAGGTGAGGAGGAGCGAGGATTCATTGCCGACTTTTGTTTCAGTTAAATCCATGGTAGATGTTACGGCGAGTGGAGATGGAGCATGTTCCGTGAGCAGCTGCCGCAAGATGTGATTCAATGTATCGAGGTTGTCCATCCGCCTAATGTCGAGGGTGTGGCTGACAAGCTAGAGTGGAGATAGAATAAGGGTCGGTTCTTTACCGTGCGATCAGCCTATGAAGCTTCCACCGGAGGGCTGGAAGGTGGGGAGTACGTTGTATGGAAATTGATTAGCCAAGTTAGGAGTTTGCCGCGTATTAAAGCGTTCATGTGGTTAGTTGGAAAAAAGTGAGTGTTAACAAATGCTGAGAGAGTGCGTCGAGGTTTGGCGGAATCAGCCGCATGTCCATTATGTGGTGCCGCGATCGAGGATTTAGATCATGTATTGCGCTTCTGTACCGCTGCTAATGGGTGTTTGGAGCAGTGTAGTGGAGTAGAATGTAATGCGTGATTTTTTGGAGCTGAACTTTAAGGACTGGATATACGTGAATCTGGGCAAGATAGGAGGGTTTGTAAAGGGCACTGGTGATGGAAGGGTCTTGTTTAGCTGCATTTTGTGGAGCCTATGGTAGGCACGCAATCGATGGGTGTTTGAGGGTGAGGGGCGTAGTAGTGAGCAGATCGTGGAAGCCTGCTGTCGGCTGGTTGCTGAGATTGATCGAGGAACAACTTTGACATGTAAGCTACCGGAGAAGGTGATGACTCAATTGACTCGCGATACATGATGGGAACAACCCGAGGTCGGTGTTATCAAGCTTAATGTGGATGGGGTGCAGTGAGAGTCGGATGGTTTAAGTTCGTGTGGAGGCTTATTACGCGACTCAAATGGTAATTGGATCTCGAGGTTTACTCGGGGTGTGGGGCATTGTACAAGCCTCGAAGCTGAGTTTTGGGTCGTTTATGAGGGTCTTAAGTGCGCAATGGGAGTAGATGGAGTGGATGTTATTGTTGAATCTGATTGTTTGGAAGTAATTACAGCTGTGACAGATCCTGATACAAGTCTAACGTTTACTTCTCTGATTGGTCCCATTTGTTTGTTGGTTGCTCAACATGGCAGGATTCGTTTTAGGCATGTCTTTCGGGAGGCGAATAGAGTAGCAGACTCGATGGCAAAACTTTCCAATGGGAATAATGGGAATCTTTATGTTTTTCGGGAACCTCCTTTCTGTGTGCTTAGCCTCCTTCGTGAGGATGTTTTGGATGTTTAGTTTTTTATTTCAGTAGAGGTAATCTCGCATCGTTTATGTAAAAGTTGATAGTGGGTACTCTTTTTCTCATTTAGGTTTAGGAGTTTTTTAACGAGACCTGCTATCAGCTTACTCCCCTTTTATTATCAATTTTTTTATCTTTTTAAAATTTATTAAATCAGAAAAATATCATAGAATGTAATTTCCATCATTATCTGAACCTAAAACTTTAAATTATAATACGATTAAAATCAAATTTTTACCATTTTAGGTGGAGTCAAGGAGTATGGGAATCAAGTGGATATTTTACTGAATAATGAGTTGTTTTAATTTTATCTCAAATTGAACTTAAGTTTTAAAGTGAAACTAGATAAATCCAAAATTTAAATTTTATGTCAAATTTTAACTTTATAAAGCTTAAATTCGATTCGACTCAAATACTATAATACTAATTAGTTTCAACTTATATGGCTTTCCACAAGCATACACAATACACATATATGTTTTTTCATATATTTTTTCATATGCAATATATATATATATATATATATATATATATATATATATATATATATATATATAAAATTGAAGGTTTCAGTTTGAACTTGAAAATCATTCCACTAATTACTAAAATTTTCGAGTTATTCGAATTTTCATTTTATATCTCAAATTTTATTTGAAAATTTTCGAGTCGAGTCGAGCTTATAAAATTATAAGCCTAGTCAAATTTTTCGTGTATAAACAAGTTAAAAATTTTAATTTTTTCAGGTTGATTCGAGTTTTACTCACACCTAAACCTGACCATCGAATTTAATATTTTATGCATAAAATGGAAAGTATATTTGTAAAATAGGTTTAAAAATGTGAAGTGCCTTCTAAGTTTTGAGTTCAGACCAAAATGTTACTTAGCGGGCCATGATTAAGGCCCACATTGTTTTGGTTGCCCATCAACCAAACCCATGCGCCGGTTCTTCGTTTATTCACCTCAAATCCGCAAATCTTCATTCTCTGGATTCAAGGTTAGGAATTAGGATCAAAACCCCATCATTGCTTTGTGGTTTTCAGGTCAGCTTCGACTTTACCCTTTTGTTTTTACTCTTTATTTTGTGTTGCTGTAAAAGGAAAAGAAATCGATTGGTGTAGTTGCAAAGTGTGAGAGAAGGATTATTGTTTTGGATGAAACACTTTTCTGTTTTAAGTTCTGAGCTTAATTTTTTATGAATTTAATTTGTCTGAGTGATATGAGAAATGGGTTTTTCTTGGATTGTTGATTGCTGAGTAGTACTGTTGTGATTTGTTACACATTTTCCTGGATTTAATAATTGTTTAAAGGATGAAGCATGAACAATGCCTGATTCTGTTTTTGTTTGAAATCAGTGTTATCTTTTGTGTTTGAATTTCGATGCCTTTGTTTTCTGTTGTGTTTAATAATCTTAACATCATTTGTTGTTACCAAACTGCTTAGACTTTTGTTTCCAGAACCAGAAATTCTTTTTGAATAATAAAAAAATGGAACTAATTATAGAGAATGAATTGCACGATTTTACTTATTAAGGAACAGTAGAATTAATGTTTCATTTAATTGGTTACCAACAACAGAAACCAAGAAAAAGAAAAGCCTAATGTCGAAGAATCTGCTAATTTTCCACCATTATTACCGATCTGAAATAATGGTAGCATCAGCATCTACAGCAGCTGTCACTTTTCCTGGTCCCGTTGGCCTAATCCCCAGCAGAGTAACACCAAGAAACAGACCGGCAGAAATGAAGTTAGAGCAACAAAGAGCATCACCAAAAAATATACACATCATTAGTCGGATACCATCAAAATCATTACAGCCAGTAAAAGCAGCTTCAGGTGGAGTTCCACTCCCGCCATTGGATTTGACAGAGGAAAATATACAACTTGTCTTAGCTGATGCACGCGTAGAGGCAAGTTTCTTCTCTTTCTTTCCATTCCGTTTTGCAAACTGGGAAAATATTAAATTGGTTGTCTGGTTTGGCAGCTTGGCCAGATTTTTGACACATCCGTTGGCATGACAGGTGATTGTTCTTAAGGTACATTATGAATTTTTTTTATTCTGCGGTCACAAACATGTTTGATGCAGTTTTAAAACTGGAAATACTGTTAGGTCAAGTTGAACTATCGGAATTGGATGGACCCTTTGTGAAGATTAGCCTCAAAGGTCGATTTTGGCACAAACGCTCCATGGTTGTAGCCAGGGTCGGCAATTATTTGAAGCAGAGAATCCCTGTAAGTCCAAATATACTTTATATTCTTACTTTACTAAATTGGATTATGTTTATGTGGCATTTTGAAAATAAAAATAGTTTACCCTAATCAAATATGGAAGGTCAAATAATAAATGAAAGTGTTGAATCTAGATTGAAGTTCTTCAGCACTATCTTAAAGAAGCAGTGTGAAATTTGATATATTTTTTTCCCTTTTCTTGTACACTGCTTTACTAAATGCAGTATTTGTTGAAATTGTTTGGACTTCCCTGTCAGGAAATCCTGGAGGTTGAGATTGAAGATGAGAAACAATTAGATGACAGCCCTGAAAATTTTTGACACTTCAATGCCCCTTCAGTATTCATTCATTTTATTGTTATTAATATTGGCAGATCAATGCAAACAAGTCTAAAAATGCATTGGTGAATTATAACAGCTATGAATTGCTCAAAACTTTCAACGAAAAGTTCAGAGACTTGAGGCATTTGGCGGAGAAGACTCTACGTGATGAGTCAACGACGAGAAATTAATTGGGCCCAAGATCGAATGGGGCAGTACTAATCATATGAGATGCCAAGAGTTCGTATATCAGAAAACTACAGGGAAATAAAGATTGACACAAGTTCGATTTAATCAATATAAAAAATTCATAAAAATAAGATAAAGGAATAAAGATTGCTTGGATTAAAGACAATTGACTAACTCTTAGTTTTATTTAACTCTCATCTAAAGGTCCATTAACAACTACATATTATGCAATTTGCAATGAATTGTGAATATGCAGATGAGAGTTTTCTTTTTGGACACCTAAATATGCAAAACCTACAAATAAGTACAAAAACATAGTCAATTTTTTATGACTAACAAAGAGAAAGAAAAGGCATTGATAAAAATTTAGAAACTTAATTCCCTCCGGTAAAAACCCGAGAATCTGTAGCTCCCACTCCCAGCACGGCATGGCGATTAGGCTGAGCCTCTACATCCCAAATGAGGACACCTAAACTAGTTAGTGATTCGTTTGCAATATCTACCCTTAGTTTTAGACCATAATTTTTCTCATTTTATGTTAAATTCTTGTACATCCATTGATAAAATTGTTCAGCTAAAATAGATTAAATGCTAAATGTGCTATTATCCTATTTTTTATAATTATAATGTTACTCCTATAACAGTCAATTTATCATTTTGTTATAAAACATAAAGTTTAATTGTCAAAATAGAAAACTGAGAATAAATTGGTGGCCAAAGTAGGGAAAAAATAACATTAGTGACCAAAATAGGAAAAATGTAACATTAGTGATGTTTTTACTAAAAATAATAATTATGTGACCAAAACAAAAAACTGAAATAATTTAGTGATCAATGGTATTGTTTACCCTTAAAATTGTTTGATAAGTTTTGATGAAGAAAAAATTTAGAAGGAAAATAACGCGTTAGTTAAAAGAATCTAGCAAAAAGAAAACTACTCCCTCCATCCCATAAATTTTGTCCTTTATTAATTTTTTGGTCAAATTTTTTTAACTATGACTCATAATTATTTAAAATGTATCATTGATAAAAATATAAAATATATTTTAAAAACCTCTAATCGGGTAGTTTTCAAATATATATTTGATAAAATTTAATTATTTAAAATATTCAGTTTAATAATAGTCAAAGTTTAAAAATTTTGACTTTCAAAAAATCAATAAAAGACATTTTTTATAGGACGGAAGGAGTAAATTTTAAATCAACGATATAATTCCCTTTGAAAGCTTACAAGTTTTGTCCTCGTTCTATTTTGGTCCTTTTAAAATTTTAAAACTAAAATTAACTCCATTTTCTGAATCCGCTTTAGTGAAACCTTTTATAATCTTTCATAAAAATTCTCAAAAACAAAAAATTCGATATACGATTTTCAAATCAAAATTCATTTAGTTAAAATATTCAAGAATTTTTTTAAAACCCAATTTAAAATGAAAAACTATTTTCTTTCCATTTAATAGCTATTTCTGAAACTAAACTTTACCGATTCTCTCAACTCACTTTTGAGGATGTGGCATTTCACTAATTTCTTAGGATTGAAATGAAAGTTAAGGAACTCATAGAAAAGACATAGAATGTCTAGATAAAAAAAATATTGAGAATCTATAATATTAATTTCAGAGTCTAAAACCAGCAAACAGAACAAGTTTAAAAAGAAGATACTTAATCTAATTCCACTTGTAGCTTGGATTGCTGAAATCGTTCAATTGAAGGTAAATCAAGTTTCTTGACATAGTTTATTGAAATGTCAGTCAATAGTTGAAAAATTTTGTTATGTCGAAAACAAAATTTTTTCTAAAAAATTCTCGAAATATCATTTTCACTCAAAATTGAAGTAAAATGAGATATTTTTTCTTTATGGTTATTCGGCCTTGAGCATTAATCCCACTCATGAGCATCAACCCCATAAGCCTTGAAATTCTACCAAGAAATTGTTTTCCTCTTATCATAATACCAATTGGAAGGGCAAATATATTTCATTTGGAAGAAGTTTGGGGATTATGAGAAAGGAAAGAGTGAAAATCGAAAAAAGGGAATTGAACAACTAATAATTGAAGTTAATGAGGAATTCTATTCGGGACCAAATAAAAAAATGAAAACTATGGTTACTTTTGTTTTGAATTTAAAAAAATCAAGGGTAAATTGAATTAGTTTTTAATTGTTTATTTTAGAATTTTAATTTTAAGGGTGAAATTAAAAGAAATATAAAATATTGAAGAGTAATATGCTAATGTTTTAAGTAAATGAAATGCTAAAATTTTAAAATTCCTGGGTAAAATTCTGTAAGTAATTTCGGTTCAATAAATTTACGTCAGATTATAGTTAAAATTTAAAAAATAATACTTTTAGAATTTAATTTTAGAGAAAAGAAGATGTTTGCCAATTTTGAGCAAACTACAATAATTGTTACAGTGCAAGTCGGGCGACACTTAATATTTTTATTTTTTTTACACCCATGGATAACCATGCAATTTTTTATTATTTAAAAATAATTAAATATTTAAAATTATTTTCTACAAAAGGCTACATGCATGATATGATATACATATATCGACTTGCACCTAGTAATTTGCTATAATTTTGACAAACATCACATTTTCCCTAAAATTAAAATCTAAAAGCATTATTCTCCAAAATCTCCCCCCGATCATTTCCGTGAAATAAATAAACTCATTACGGGTAAAAAAGTCAAAACAAAATAGAGAATGAAAAAAAATATTTATATGAAATTCGTAATCAAATCTTAGGGGATCTCGTAATCAAACTATAACAGAAACTTCCCAAAATTTCAAATCCCCAAACAAATCAAATAAGAATAAAGTGCGCCAACTCGATTTCCCGGTACAGCACCGCCAGCCATGGGCGATTCCATTACCATCGATGGCACCGACGAGGACTTGGCCCTCTCCAAGTCCGATATCCTGAGCCGGCAAGAGGTCATTCGTCGGCGGTTACGGCGGGTGAAGCAGCTTTCGAGGCTGTACAAAGCTCACTACTGGAGTCTAATGGAGGAACTCAAGAGAAAGCACAAAGAATACTATTGGATGTACGGAAAGAGTCCCTTCAAGGAAGACGAGAAGAAGAATGACGATCAGAACGATGAAAATAATAAGTTAGGGTTAGGGTTTCAACTGAAGTGTCAGATTTCAGATTGTAAAGAGAAATCAATGGCGTTGACTCGGTTTTGTCATAAGCACATTTTAAAGGATTCAAATCAGACACTATATCGAGGCTGTAGTTATCCTGTCAAGAGGTTAGTTCTTTTTTTTATATATAGTTTACGATTGTGTTTGTATATGCTTTCTGTATTTTTTCTTGAATGCGATTTCTTCTATAATTGATTTATTAAGGAAACTCATGAATTAGGTTTTCCCCTTTTTGTGATCTTGGATTACAGTTTATGCACTTGAATTTACTGACTTTGGAAATTATTTAATAAAGAATAAGTCTTCCTCTAATTTAGAACTTGGGCAAGCGATGTTAAGAATATCAACATTAAGTTGAGACTCTTTTTATCTTTCTTTCTTCTTGGAAAGCTTCTCCTAACTAATAAATGTAGTCTTATTTAGGTGCATGCTAGTTTTTTTTTTCAATCCCGGTTTATGGATGGAAGAGAGTATTCGGCTTGGTGGTCTGTTTTGTGAATTTAAGGAGTATGATGCTTGTGTTGAAATGATGAAAGTGATATCCACACTCCCTAGTGAAAGAACATATGATGGAATTTAAATGCCATTGCAACCATGGTGTATTCTTGTGATTCTGAGTTATTTCCTTTTTATTTTCTCTCATGTTCTTGAGGATACTTGATTAGATGTTTAATAGGAGAAGTCTCTATTATTGATGCGAGTGACAAGTGTTAATAGCGAGAATGGCATTTGTTGTAAGATAGATTCAGATAATACTGATTTGTAAATGGTCTTTAGTTGATAATCTTATGCCCCAAACAATACAAGAATGAAAATAATTTATAGGAGAAAAAAGGAAAACGAAGTTGTTGGTGGCATAGGGCTATGCTTAAGAGAGTTTTGGCTTTGTTTGCCTCATTCTCTTGGAAACATTCCAAAATTTGGATTAATCTTAACACTTCTGTGGATATGTGCTATTTTGCTCAAACTCTTCATTTTTATTGAAGTTTCCATGTTTGACACTTGTGTCCAAGACATAGATATGGCCCTGGGAATATGACCTCCAAGGATCCTCCAATTACATGAGAAACATAGAAAAATATGGCCATACCCTTATCGGACACTTACACTTGAGTTTTGAGTAACACAGTATATGCGAAATAATCGTACCTGTTATTTCATGGTCTCAGCTTAGTACATATTTTACTGCAATAGTTTTTTTTCTTCTGGAAAAATAATTTAAATAATGTGTATGGGATCATTGGACTGTTCTGCTGCCGCATGTTATCTAGCCACCATATACCATATTAAGTTCTGTGAGTTCGCACCTGCAATTTATACTTGGATGTCAATTTTTTCATTAATCACCTATATAAATGATAAAGGGCCTTCTTGGGTGATTTTGGCATGAGGCACCCTTAGGGTGCGGCTAAAATGAGGCGACCCTACACAAATTCTTACAATCTTAGTAAAAATTTATGTTATACCGAAATTCTTACTCAGTCCTACATAAATTCTTACCATTTTTTATGTTGGCCGCATTTTAGCCGCACCTAAGGTGCCTTACCTTAGCATGTCTTGGCCTTCTGGTATGGCTGGCACTTCTCTAAAGAAGTGCTATTGGAGCCAGAGTCACTAACATCGTGAAATCAATTCACTTGATGTACAAGTACAACCGCCGTGAGAGTTCTGCAAACTTAATGCAGAAGTGCTATAGGATGTTGAAAAATAATTTTATTAATTTTCTTACTAGTAAAAATAAAATAAAATATTCGATGTTATTAAATTAAATGATAGGTTTTAAGGTGAAAGAAATAAATAAAGAATATTTTTAATGTTCATTGGAAATAAACATAAATGAGATAAAGGGGAGGTAAATGGGCTAAAATCAAATGATTAATGTGGAAAAGTTATAATTTTCCAATTAAAGGGTAAATGAGAATGCAAACGAAATCTGTTGTGTTACTATGCATGAGCTCTTTTATGAAGAAGGTTTGATTTATAGTTTGTGACTTTTGTCTGAAAAATTCCACAGGATTCCTGCATAAGCTAAAGTTTTACTTTTAAGAGCCTAAGACATTGGTTCTACTTTTGTTGCAGAAAAGCTCATTCATGAACTGGGCCAAATATCCATTAAAACTAAGCACTTAATCCGTTTCTCTCTCCGTTTTAAACATATGGGAGGTGCATGCTAAAATAGTGTTGCCTTAGTGCTGCCAATTTGTATTGTATCACTTATTGTGTATGATAGCAACTGCATCACTTATTGTTGGCTTTATTTCTTGTCCATGTCACTATATTGGATAACCATGTCATCCAATTAATATCCATGCTGTGCACCATGTTCGGGTTTGCGTTTCTTGTAATACTTTTTTGCTAAAGTAGTCAAAGATTGACCCTATGATATACTAGTTTTTATTAGATTTAAGAAACTTGTATCTTTTATATACAGCGGGCACATTTGCAAGAAACCAATCCTAAGATCCATTAATCCTCCACATTGCCCTGTCCATGCTCAGGCGGCTGAAAAACATCTAGCACGAGCCTTGAAAAGGGCAGGCCTTAATGTCTCTTCTCCAAGTAAACTTGCTCCGAAGTTGCATGTTGTTGTTGCTGAGTATGTTCGGCAGATTCAAAGTAAAAGAAGAGAAGCACAACGAAAATGTGTATCTAAAATCAAGATTGAAGAGAAAAGTAGTGATAGTTGAATGTGATTCTGCAAACATGTTAATCCAACAGAATTAGGTTGGTTGTTGCTGCTGGCGGCGCTTACATTTTTCGTGTCTAGGCTTTAGTAGTGTATCTAATTGAGTACGATACAGTGAGACACTGGATTTGTGCATTGAAGATTATTATTTCTTCATATTATGTGAAGGTAGCTTTCTATTGCTGAGTATGTTCCCCCTCATTGTTTTTTTTAATAGGAAATATTATTGATAATAAAAGCAAGATCATCGGCCTCGTTAAAAAACTTCCCTAAAATACCGAAGAAAACACATTTAGTTAAAATTTCTGAAGATGTGAAAAATAATAAAAGTTGTCTTTATTGTTTTTTTTTTAATATTTTATAAAATTGAACTAGTTGAGGTTCAAAGGGTACTAGAACTCCTTGAACTTTTAAACAAATTAATTAAAATTTTAAATTTGTTGCACCTAATTAAGAGCCTTTGGGCTTTGGAATTGAGATAGTGGCAAAAATGTTCTTTTACTTTGTCACTGTGGTTATATATTTTCTAACCGTGTAACGTGCCCTTAATATTTTTTTGTGTTCTTAAATGTCTCTGGAACTAATGGCTTAAAGTGATGATGTAGTAAGGACACACGACATTTTTATATGTTGTCATGTGTTATTTTTAAAAAATATATATTAAAAATTAAGGGAATAAAATATTTCAACCTTTTCATTTTCCATGCCAAAAGATAAAATAACAAAAAAAATGAATAAAATAATTTTACTTTTTTCTTTCTAGATTATGTCACCTGCAACTCTTTTTCTCCGTCACTACCTCTTCTTCTCCACCCCTTATTCCTTTCCCACATGTATTTTTTTTCTCCACCGCTACCAATTTTTATTCGATTTAATTTACAATTGGTATCATAGTTGATACTTGATACTATTACTTTAGTCCCAAACCTATTCTATCTTTAATTGAATTTAACTTAAATGAATCGAAAATTTATCTCGACAATCTCAATCTCTATTTTGTTTGTTTTTAATTTAGAGACCCTTAATCAATCGAGGCTTTATTTTATGAGAAAACATATACTATATTTGCGATGGAAATAAAATATTTTCACAAGCGCTGTATTTTTAAGGGTTGAAGATTTAATTTAGGGTTTATAGTTCAGGGGTTTAGAATTTAGAGTTTGTGGTTAAAATTTAAGGCTTAGTCTTAGAGTTTAGGGTAATATAACAGGGATTAGGTTTTTACCTACAACCCCTAATTCTAAATTCAAACTACAATCCCTAAATTTTAAGCACATAAACTTTAAACCCCTGAAGTATAAACTCTAATCTGAATGTCTAACCCTTAAAATTAGGACACCTGTTAGAACAATATGTTTCCATCGCCAGTGCATGGTTACCCTTTTATTTCATTCGTTTTTAAAAATTACCTGAATTTTTAATTTCTATTTAATTATGTCCTATTTGATGTTCATAGTATAGAAAGTTCGTTTCTAAGAACTTGGGTTGTGTCATTTCATTAAGGATTTAATATAATGTATAAAACAATATATATATATATATATATAAAGATCCGTTTACACAATATTTTTTTAAGTTTTACACGTTTTTGGATTACTGGATGAGTAAAATGAATGTTTGTGATTAAAAGTAAGATATATGAAGATTGTCACTTGAGGGAAAAAAAATAAGGAGTTAATTTTAGCCATCAATTTCACTCATTTAACGATCTAAAAAACATATAAAACTCATAGTTTTACATTGTGTGTAAGTGGATCCTAACTCATATACACATTAGTTAAGTTAGTCATAATTAGTTAGTTGTAGTTTTATTGATGGATCAAGTGTATATATATAACACATTTTCACCGGCATAAATTTTATTGAACTACAACTAACTAATTAATATGATAGTTTGAGAATTAATTTAAAATATTTAATTGTTCAATTATCAATTTAAAATGATGATCATAGTTTGAAGGCATGTGGTGTAATTAAGTCTTTATTTGTAGTTGATGTTATTATTATTTGTTAATATGATAGTAATAATTTATAATATTATTAACTATTCAAAAAAAAACTTACTCCATAATTTTTATTTGATAATTTTTATTTTAGTTTTAATAACATTTTACGTGAATTATTAAAAAAACATTTTACGTGAATCAAGCAAGGCGAAATAAATACTTGTCAAGATATTATTTTTGTACTATGTTATTTCTGGTTTGATTGGTGAAATTCGTCCCCACAAGAACCAAACGAGTGGCAAAGGGCAGCCATCAATAGATGAAGAAGCAGAAGCTAACTTCGACAAGCCACTCCATTTTCTTTTTCTTTTCCTTCCTACTCACCAATATCCTTCAACTCTTCACTTTCTCAACTTGTTTTTTTCTTCATTTTTTGGGTAGAAACTCTTCACCAATTTTGTTCTTTTCATTAAAATTTTAAGAATCCCTCGTTAAAGACTCTAGTTTTAGTGTTGTTGGTTGTAGCATTTTGTGTATTGTTAAATGCAATGTGTATAGAGATTTGAAGAAACCCAATTGTGGAATCAGTGTTTAGAAAATGGCTTAAAGGTTTTATCCCATTGATACATTTGAATTATCCTAAAAGTTTATACATTTTGGTTTGTTTAAATAGTTCACTTTATGAACTTAGAGTTTTCCATCAAAAGGGTGTGTTTATATTGGAGACTAATGAGTTTTTTTCTTTCTTGGGCAGATATGAGGGTTTGGTGAATTTTCGAAGAACATTTGAACTATGTTGCCTGTTTGCTCAGCCACCCCTGGTTGTTCTTCACATTCTCAGGTGCAATTTTCATTTTATTGAACCATAGCACTGTTTGACTTTGAAGTCTTTTAATATGTCCTACTTGTTCTGGGAATTTATTTAATAGGATAAAATTGTGGAGAGTCAATGTTTGGTTTGGTTCCATTTCCAATGTATACATTTTCTCATGTAATGTTTTTCCTTAATCTTGACATTCCCATAATACGATGCCTCTAGCAGCTTTCGTTCCATGGAGGTTTTCGACCTTTCAGTTCAGATGTAATGCTCAAGACAAGTCTATTCTGGGAATGTCAAAAGGAAATCTACATAGAATGTCTTTTAAACCCCAAGCAGCGGAACCTTTCTACTCCGGTTTTGCGGAAACCAACGAACAACCAGTGCCTATGGACCTTATTAACAGTTATTCTTGCCCAGACAAGTTAAATGATGTTAACTGCAACGTTTCTGATGTCTGGAGTTCTTTAGTGGAAGCAGTAAATGAATCGAACTTTTGGATTTGACAAAGCAATCAGTTGAAAATGTCAATAGTTCCATGGGGACAGTTGGATCTGAAACCATGTCAACTATTGACACAATGGTTGAGAATCCAATTGCAGCGCCTAGCACCCTGACTTTCGATAATGATTCACCATCCAGTGTAACAAACAGTCTTGATGATTTTCTGACTGCTGTTAATCAGTCCTTCAGCTCTTCAGTAAACAAGGGAGAGAATGCTGGATAAAATTACTTCTTCTATAACTTCTGTTACCACAAGTGCTTCGGAAGCTGCAGACAATACTCAAGCATTAGCTAATACTAAGGTTTCAAACTTGTCAAGTGATTTCAATGAAGCCGCTAGTAAAGCTAATGCTTTTGTTGTCGACTTGTTGAGACGTACGATTGTTATAGTGGAGGATTATTTATCCTACGGGGCTTCCTCTTGCGGATATTATTATGGATCTGCCAAGGAACGTCTTCCACCAGAAATCAAAGATGCATTGACTCTTTACGAAGATAGAACGGGAAAAGCCTTAAAGCCTGTTGGTGCTGCTCTGCACCAGGTACCCTTTTTCTGTCATACATGTTGGTTTAGGCGATCCACAAACAAACCTCTGCTTGTAGTTGGTATCAAACTGGGACAATGAGTTGCAGCATATAAACATCCTCAGTATTTAATTTTCTATGTCAAGGATAAATCATTTTTGTTACATTCATTTATCCTCAGTTTGTTACTTACATCCTGCAAACCTTACAATATAAAGTTGAGATTACTGTCATCTATTTCACAATTATCAATTCAGTTGGGAGCTTTGTTTTTTTACTGAATTTGAATTTTCTTTAAGCAGGTTTACACCGGTATTGAGGGGGTGGAAAGAAGTCTAGGATTTGACCCGAATGATCCCATTGTCCTATTTATCCTTCTCTTTGGCACCTCAGCTACTTTGTGGCATGAATGTTCTTATGTGCTCATTTTTAATTAGACATTTTCAAGAATATTTTCTTATTTCGGATGTGGAGTTTTATTCTGTATCAGATCTGTGCAGGGCGTTTTACTGGGTATGGACATACAGCGGTTACTCTGGGGACTTATCTCCTAAGCTAACTTTGGAGCTCCTATCTGGAAAGGAGAATGCTTTACTTATCGATGTCCGGCCTGAGGCAAGAGACTATAAACTTGTCTGGTCAATGTTAGAGTAGCATGCCTGTGAGAGGGTGACACGGTTGTCTAAATCGTGTTTCCGAACTCTCTTTTACCATATAGTTCTAATCTCCCCTCATATATGGTTAATCTATTATTCTCCTGAGGTCAAAACTAGTTTTTCCTATTCTATTGAAATTGAAATTTTGAAGTGGCTTACTTTGGGCATTTACTTTGTCAAGGTCCTTAGAGAGAGAGATGGCATTCCTGATCTTCGGCGAGTAGCTCGGTTTCGTTATGCTTCTGTATATTTACCTGAGGTTTGGATAAACATCATCATCTTACATGAAATCAGTATTTTTCCTTAGCCGCTTTGAGATAAATATGGCTCTTTGCAAACTAAGCAATGGTGTTTGGTTTTATTCCTTTTCCCTGAAGCTTTATCTTTTATGGTCTTCATTGGTATTCAGGTTGATGGCTCAATGTCTAAACTATTGAAGAGTGGAAGGGACCTTGAGGACTCCTTGATTGCTGTAGTTATTCGGAACTTGAAAACCATCGAGGTTTGTATCTTGTTTTTTATTGTTACCTCTGAAGTTATGCGGACCAACCGAACTTATTCCTATAAACTTATTAATGAGTTATGCACAACGGTATTTTTTCTTATTGGATCTGACTTAACTACTAGTTATGACACTTTGTTACTGAAAATTGACTATGTTTTTTTTCTACCACTTCTAGGACAGGTCCAAGGTCATAATTATGGATGCTGATGGTAGTCGCTCCAAAGGAATAGCAAGATCATTGAGAAAGCTTGGGGTTAAGGTGTGTGTTTCTGAATTTTCAGACTTCTGTAAGAAAATAGCTTTGAGATACACAAATTAGGATGAAATAGGAGAGTTGCCTTAGCTGGAATTCACAAGGCGTATTCCTTAAATTAACATTCATGTCATAGGCTCACATCGTTGTGTCGGATACCGGAATGTGGGAGTTCACCATGCTGAAAGATTGCAGTTAGATATTTAAAGACTCTCTTTGGTCCAAGGAATGAGAATTTTCTGTTCAAATTGAAATAACCAACATAGATGCATTTGGAATTCAATTGATTTACTCACACTTATGGGTTTTTTTTGCACAAACTCACACTTATGGTTTTGAAAACTTAACAAACGCACATCTCAAATATGCGAGTCCCAAACGGTTAGATCCCTCAATCATTCTCTCATTTCAGAACTCTCAACATTGCATTGTTTTTGTTTCCCTCTCATTACAATCTAAATTCTTGTTTTAGATATCTTATCCACTAACCTCTTGCAATTCTACACTAGTTATCGGAATTAATAAGTTTTGTAGGCTGTTGGATACTGCAAAACAGATGACATAAACTAATTGTTATTTGTGCTTTACATCACAGAGACCATACTTGGTCCAGGGTGGCTTCCAATCTCGGGTGAAACAGGGTGTTCGAGTTAAGGAACTAAAGCCACAGATAACACTTTCTATACTCAATGAGGTATTCCTTGTGCTCTATTCACTTTCCCTGGAAGTTTTAAGTACAGTCCAGTGCTGAACTTTTACCAGCACCATGAGATTATGATTTTTTTATGTCTTTCTTGTTTCTTGTTGATATTAGAAGACCTTAGTGAACTCCGCATTCATATTTGATAGACTGAACTGGTTCACCAAGATCAAAAGAGGGAGAAAGTAACATGCTTTATTAGAAAATACTCGGTCGTTGTGGAATACAATGCACATTTTCTTGAGTTAATGTGATTGATTTTGGGACTCGTATTTATGCTGCAATCTTAGATGTCACAGTAGCTGCTCATCGGACATGTTCAAAGAAAAGTGTTAATGTGAAATTAGAGCCTTTTCTTATGCTCTCTTTTTTTTTTTAAAAAAAAAAAAAACTGTTAATGTAATAAATGTCCATCTCAGGAAGCTGAGGCAATTTTAGAAGATATAAGTCCTTCTCCATTACAAGTGCTTGGGTATGGTGTGGTAAGACGCTGGTTCCTTTTGTTAAATGCACATTTTTAGGTTCAAAACCATTACAGTAGATAGACTGATGTTAAAACAAATATTTGGTATTTAGAAAAGTGGCACTGTCATCGTTGTATAACACATGAATTATATCCATTGAAACCCTTTAAGTTCTGATATAAATACCTTTGTGGCAGGGATCTGTATCTTCCTCTAAATGTATAATTAGAACTCGGAAACAATGATTGATTGCGACTTATAAAACATGCAGTCTTCCAACATTTCATGTAGTTTGTAATAAACCATTATTGGGAGAGAATATTCTGTCATTCTGGTGAGTGATGAACTTCATAATTTTTTTTTGTTGTTGTTCTAAATATTTTCAGAGTGGGAGAAATCATTACAGCTTATTGGCATTCTTGGGCTTGCCCTGGTATGTTAATTATCCTGGTTTGAACTTTAAACTGTTCATCCTTGTCTGTCAAAGTTGAAACTAAAACTGTAACATTTTGGATCTTCTGAACTGCCGTGTTTTAAAAGACAATACAGAACTCACTGCAAGTGCAACCATTAAAACTGGTCCTAGTGTAAAAACATTATACGTTGAAGAGAATATTTTAGCAGTTCAGTTGAATTTGGCCTTCCGATAATGGTGATTCTAATGCTAAAATACCAAACCAAACCAATAAAGTTTGAAAATTGTATGATAATTAGCATCGAACACATTAATACCAAACCAAACCAATAAAGTTTGAAAATTGATTTCAAACAGTTAAATTTCTGATTAAATTTATTAAATTATAAATAAATCAATAAAATATATAAATTCTACAAACTAAAATTATTATTATACTATGTCGTGTTTCAATTTGTTTGTAATGGTACAATAAACATAATTTTCTACTAGACCCAGTGACTCGGCCCAAGTTATTTAGGCCTTATACGTTTCTTTTCTAATTCAAAAGCCCTTGTTTTCTCTCCACAACCTCAAAGGTTCGTCTTATTTCGCTTCCTTTCTGCTCTAGCCTCTAGGCGTTGCTCCACTCGTCGGCGGCGGTATTATTCCCTTTCCTTACTCTCTTTATTCATGTAAGTATTATTTAAAATTCCTTGTTTCTTTTATCTATTTTGATTGAATTGTTGAGTTATGAATGGTGAAATTTCAGTGAGCGAAGATTTGTTTTCAATTTAATGGCTTGATCACCGTTTAGGTTTTAGTTGAATATTATATATTCTTTTTTTAAACTATTTGCTTTTAGTTTAACTCTTTCTGTAGCGGATACTATCGAATTCCGAGTTGAACTTCCCTAGATCTTATGACACCTCCTTTCCTAGATTAACTGTTTTTTTTTTGTTTGTTCCTGTGAACTGTATATTTTTGAGTGCGTGTTTTTGTTTGATGCTAAAATTTGTTACTTTAGCTCATTTGTTTTAGGTTAAGATTTTGGTAGAGTAACTTGTTTATATTTCATGTCTTGATTTAGAAGTGCTAGCCCCGCATTCTGAGAATTAAGGTCAACTGTATCGGTAACTTTGTCGTTAAGGCTTGATTATATTTAGGAACCTAACAAACTCACCTGAGGTTTACCCTTTTGTTTATTAACATGTTTTTGGTATAATTATATTTGTGAGTTTGGTCCACCTTATTGATCTATTTCAAAATCAAAGTTTAATTGACACATTAGTACAGCTTATGTAGTCCGGTCGAATCATGTTCTTCCAATTAGTTGAATTGTTTTGATGGTGTGCAAGATATTTTCTTATTTTCGTTTATGCTCTTATCCGCTTTTGAGAAGTATATTTGCGATATTATTGTTAGCATGCTGTGAAAAGGGATGGGATCATGGTTACATTAGTTTGCATTATAAGTTATGAAGTCTAGGCCAGGATGGATCAATGCTATCTAGATACAATTGTATATTTTTCAGTAAATATTTATTTTCTATAATATTATATTCCAGGTTGTAGCTGAGAGGTGTATTTTTGTACCTGCCAATTACCAACCCGAGGTTAGAAGATGGACATTGTTCCAAGGGAGGGTGAAAGTGCTTTGTCAGGTCCAAGGCCAATGGAGTGGTCCACTGTTCCATACACTCCTCAAGGACCAGAGAGAAATGTAAACAAACGTACATCGAGTCTGGAGTCACCAATAATGTTGCTTACCGGACATCAGAGTTCTATCTATACCATGAAGTTTAATCCAGCTGGGACTGTCATCGCATCTGGATCTCACGACAGGGAAATTTTTCTATGGAATGTCCATGGTGACTGCAAAAATTTCATGGTTCTAAAAGGGCACAAGAATGCAATTTTGGATCTTCATTGGACCACCGATGGATCCCAGATAATATCAGCTAGCCCTGACAAAACTTTGAGAGCATGGGATGTTGAAACAGGGAAACAAATCAAAAAGATGGCAGAACACTCTTCTTTTGTGAATTCATGTTGTCCGTCACGGAGAGGACCGCCCCTCGTTGTTAGTGGATCTGATGATGGAACAGCAAAACTTTGGGATATGCGTCAGAGGGGTGCCATCCAAACATTTCCTGATAAATACCAAATTACAGCCGTCAGTTTCTCCGACGCATCAGATAAGATCTTCACAGGTGGCATCGACAATGATGTTAAGGTTTGGGACTTACGTAAAGGCGAAGTAACCATGACACTTCAAGGTCATCAAGACATGATAACAGGTATGAGTTTGAGCCCTGATGGTTCTTACCTTCTCACCAATGGCATGGATTGCAAACTCTGCATATGGGATATGCGCCCTTATGCACCACAGAATCGCTGCGTAAAGATTTTTGAAGGGCACCAACACAATTTCGAAAAGAACTTGTTGAAATGTGGCTGGTCGCCAGATGGAAGCAAGGTCACAGCCGGTAGTTCGGATAGGATGGTGTACATATGGGACACAACTTCTCGACGGATCTTGTACAAGCTTCCTGGCCACACGGGATCTGTGAATGAATCTGTCTTTCATCCTAACGAACCGATCGTTGGTTCATGCAGTAGCGATAAACAGATTTATCTAGGGGAGATCTGAATCGTGCTACAGATTCTGCGCTTGCTACCGAGCTGATTGTTAGTGATTGCAAGACTTATCTTAGAGAGGCCTTATTGTCCCAAGTAGTTTTGAATCTGAGAACAAGGCATCTTTATTGATTGTGTAATAGATTTTGTTATCTTCTAGCCCAACCTGAAAATTTTGTTGAAAATCGCTTGCTTTATTCCTAGGTGCACCGTGCATGTAAACGGTAAAATGAGAATTTATTTCAACTAGTTTTATCGATCAAGGGATATAATCATAGATATTTTTAGATAATTAATAAAAAAAATTATTAAAAAATCATAGTTGATGCTTATAAGTAATAAATTCATTCATAATTATTGACCAATTAAAATAATTAATTATAAATGACAATGTGTAAAAATTCCTTAATTATAAAATATAGTTCTTTATAATATAACTAGGACGAGCCGTGATTCACATAGTGAAATATGCCCAAAATTCCCATACTAAATTCCGTTCTCTCTTAAATGCAAATGTATGAACCAATGAGATAAAATATTCACCGCAGATACCAATGATTAATTTGGTGCGATCAAACCAATGAACTAAATTTGAAGTTTTATTAGTTATTAAATAATTAATATTAAAAATAAATAATTTTTATTAGTATGATATTACTAATTTAGTATAATTGAATAATGTACTTTTTATCTCATGTCCCCTTTCCTATAATTTTACAAATATTTAAAAGATTTATATCCAATACATTGGCGGTGAAAATTTTTAGTTTTCACAAGCGCATTAGTTTTAGGGTTTAGGATCTTAGTTTAGGGTGTATGGTTTAGAGGTTTAGGTGTAGGAGTTTAGAATTTAGGATAATTGTTTAGAATTTAGGATAATTGTTAGAATTTAGGATAATATGCTTAGAATTTAGGTTTTAACTTATAAACCTTGAATTATAATCCTAAACTCTAAATTCTAACGATTATCCCTAAATTCTAAACCCTTACACTCTAAACTAAGATTCTAAACCCTAAAACTAAGGCGTTTGTGGAAACTTTTAGTTTTCACCATTAGTGTATAAAATAATAATCCATATATAAATTATTGATTCTTTAGTTATTCAGTTTTTTGAATCAAGATGCTTAATTTTTTGAGTTCAAATCGAGTTAAATTTTACAACTCAAATCAATCAAATAACAAATAGGTGTAAATACTCTTTGAGTCCTATTAGTTTCAAAAATGTGCAACCATATCCCTATAAACCAAAAGTCTTGAGAATTATAAAAAAGGGTAAATTACAAAAATTATCACTCAACTTTGCTCTTTGACCTATTTTGGTCACTCAACTTTCAAAATGATCAATTTTAGCACTGAAACATTGACCTATTTTGGTCACTCCACCGTTAAATCTCTAACACTGTTATGACGTGGAAGTAAAAAAATAATAAAAAATGTATATTTTAATAATATTTTAATACACTTAATATTTTTATAACACTGACATATGGAAAATTGACCAATGGATGTGTGAATTTATTCAAAATGCTGATTGAGTTTTGCATTTTTTGGAGATATCGACACGAATATTTAATGAAGTTGCTCATTTATAATCTCTTTTTTTTTTCAGGATCCTTGTGCATATATGGTTTAAGATGTTGCAAAACATGCTAATTGATTCCTGTCAAGATAATTAGAAATTAAAATAAGATAGAACTCCAGACAATCAGTTGCATTTTATCTGCAAATCTGTTTATTTTGCAAAAAAACGTAGAATTTATTACTTTGGATTGGTAACAGGTCATGTTTTGATGTAATTAGCTAGTTAGTTTCTAGCACTTTCAAGTATTTTTGAGATTCAGTAAGAACTAGTATCCTTCGAGGCCGTGGAAGAACATTCATCAGTGATCTTAGTTTTGCTTGATTCATTGTCACATTTCATTGCTAAGTGTTGATGACAGTGTTAGGGATTTAACGGTGGAGTGACCAAAATAGGTCAATGTTTAAAGTTTAGTGTTAAAATTGATCATTTTAAAAGTTGAGTGACCAAAATAGGTCAAAGAACAAAGTTGAGTGATGATTTTTATAATTTACCCTATAAAAATTTCAAAAACTTGTATAAGATTATAAAAAATTCTATAAAAGTTAATTATAATTTTTCCCAAAATGATAAATGTGAGGACCCAAAAAAGAACCCACCTTCACAACCCATTCAACTTAATTTCACTATTTAGAACCTTAATGTTCAATGGTAGAACCTCATGATATTACAATTCAATATATGAAAAAAATATGGACAAATCCATAAAGCAATCGCTTCATGTACCTTGATTCTATCTTTGGTTTCATGATTAATCAATTCTAATTCTATCATGTTATCGATAATCCAATGAGACTCAAAATTCTGAATATTAAATATATAGTACTGGTTTGAATATCAAAATTAGTAAAAGACTCATTCACGTATTTTCCACTTATTTGTATGCTTTTAATATTTTCCCACAAAATTCTGATAGTCTGTAACGACCACAAATTAAAAGCTAGAATTTTATAGAGAAAGAAAATAGATAAATTCAAAAGAGAAATACAGAAATTTGAGAGAGAGAGACAATAATATTCATTATATTCGATAAGGATGACAATAGGACAACACAACTCTTAAAGCCCTAATGTCACGCCCCATCCTTAAGCACCGAGGCCAACCGAGGCCAAGTGAAGAGTTTTGGGCGTGCTCAATGCACCATGGGCGTTTTAAGGCAAGGCATGAACCAAGGAAGGTTCTAGAACGCCCCAGAGAGGCCTACAACTCTCTTTCAACGTCTCCAAAGGGTTCTAGGAGGTTCCAGGACGCTCCAAAACCATCTAGGCCCACCCGGAAGGACCTAGAAAGCTCGGGAAGCTCGGGGAAGCATCAGGACAACTCCGGAAGGCTCGTGACTAGTCTGGACATCTCCGGAACATTCTAGAAACCTATAGATATATGTAGAACTATAGGAGTAATCTAGAATAGTAGAGATGTATATAGATAAGTATGGAGTTCTCTAGAAATATCTAGGCATCTTAGATATTTTAGGAGGTAAGATCCTAACCGTTGGATCAAATAAATCTCCATCGTCCATTCGGGAGGTTGGAGGCTATAAATAGGCTTGCCTAGCTCATTTGTAATCCACCTAAGAAGTCTCTCACACTTGTAAAGCTATCTTGTAAAGCTTCCGTTGCTTAATACAAGGTTCTTTCCTTGTAAACTCGTTTGCTCTTTGTGTTTGCCATAACGTTGCGACATTAAGGCTGACTAGCATCATGCCGAGAGTGCTAGTGCCGCACGGATTTGAGCTTGAAAGAATAAGTCCGTGACAGTTGGTATCAGAGCAAGTTACGATCGCTCGGGAGCATGGCCAAGACCAGCAAACACCAAGTTGCTAGCCCGTCCGAGACCGAGGTCACGCATGACCAAGGTGGGCAAGAAGTACATGCTGACCCTGCCGAGACAAGGCCTCGTGCCAAATCCAAGGACGTACTCTCTAGCTTGGAGTCGCGCCTAACTCGCGTGGAGGAAGGCATATCAGGCATGGGTGCCCAAGTGGAGGACCTTCATGAGCAGATTGAAGGCCTCGAGGCGGAGGATGCCGAGATCCACACAGCCGTGAGAGCAATGAAGATCAAGCTAGAGGAGTCTCTGCGCGCGGAAATGGGTGAAGTACGCGACACACTCGTGGCAGAACTCACAAAGGTACGTGAGTCATTCCAACATGAACTTATCAACATGTATGCTCAACTAGAGTCATTGCAAGGCGACCTTGCCTTGTGCAAACGTGCTATGGCAGCCGGGCCAAGCACCACCGTGGAGGCTAGAAGGGTCGAGGTGCCCAAGCCTCAAACTTTTTCGGGGACACGCAACGCCAAAGAAGTAGACAACTTCTTGTATGGCCTGGAGCAATACCTAGAAGCCGTTGGCATCAGGGAGGATGCCTCTAGGATCCAAACCGCAACCTTGTACCTCACCGACACCGCCATGCTTTGGTGGAGGAGAAGGCGTCTCAATGTCGAGAGAGGTACGTGCACCATCTCTACCTTCAATGATTTCAAAAGGGAGCTCAAAAGGCAATTCTATCCGGAGAATGTCGAGGATGAGGCAAGAGCTCGCCTACGAAGGTTGAAGCAGTCGGGGAGCATCCAAGACTACGTGAGGGAATTCACTAGTTTGGTGCTCGAGATCCCCGATCTGTCCGAGAAATACTCGCTCTTCTACTTCTTAGATAGTCTCCAAAGTTGGGCCAAAACCGAGCTAAGGCGAAGGGGAGTCCAAACCCTTGCCGATGCAATAGCCGTGGCCGAGAGCCTTATCGACTACTCGAGCCACAGAGAGACCACCCCTAAGCCAAGGGATGAGAAGAGCAGCCATGCCAAAGGTGGGGGAGACAAGGGCTATCCCAAGGAGGGCCATCAGGAAGGCCGCTCACCAAGGCACCGAGACTCGTCCCCTTGGAAGAGCAAGGACAAGGGTAAGTCCAAGGAATTCCAAGGTGCGAGGAAGTCACCACCGAGCAATTGCTTCATTTGTGATGGTGACCATTGGACGCGTGAATGCCCACAACGCCAAGCCCTTAACTCACTCCTAGCCAAGCACCGAGAAGGTAGTGACACCGACAGTGGTGACGAGGGTGCACAAATGGGATCCTTGCAACTGATTTCATCACTCCGATCGATTGACAACACCGAGAGGAACAAGAGAAGTTCCACTCATAAGAGGCATTGCGACGAAGGACTTAGGCCAGGGTCAGGGCTCGACGTGGAGCACAAGGGCGACCCATCATCTCCGAAGGCTGAGGGTAAGGCCGAGTCACAGACCAAGCTTGCACGGGGTAAGCGAGGTGGCGTCACTAAGGCTAAGTCCGCACCAAAGGCCAGCACGAGGGTGAAGTGCTACCTATGTGAAGGACCTTATGTGATGAGGCCATGTCCATTACGAAAGTGACTTGTTGCCTACATCAAGGGGGTTGATGGCAAGGCACAACCAGACATTATTACCCAGGATCGAGCTGCCAAGCCGAGGGTGAAAACGAAGGAAGCTAGGAGCTAAGGGAGGCACACCAGCAACACCCCAACAGCTCAACCGAGACGCGACGAGGGCGTCGCGAGATCGGGTGGGGGAGGATGTCACGCCTCATCCTTAAGCACCGAGGCCAACCAAGGCCAAGTGAAGAGTTTTGGGCGTGCTCAATGCACCCATGGGCGTTTTAAGGCAAGACATGAACCAAGAAAGGTTCTAGAACGCCCCAGAGAGGCCTACAACTCTCTTTCAACGTCTCCAAAGGGTTCTAGAAGGTTCCAGGACGCTCCACAACCATCTAGGCCCACCCGGAAGGACCTAGAAAGCTCGGGAAGCTCAGGGAAGCATCAGGACAACTCCGGAAGGCTCGGGACTAGTCTGGACATCTCCGGAATATTCTAGAAACCTATAGATATATGTAGAACTATAGGAGTAATCTAGAATAGTAGAGATGTATATAGATAAGTATGGAGTTCTCTAGAAATATCTAGGCATCTTAGATATTTTAGGAGGCAAGATCCTAACCGTTGGATCAAATAAATCTCCAATGTCCATTCGGGAGGTTGGGGGCTATAAATAGGCTTGCCTAGCTCATTTGTAATCCACCTAAGAAGTCTCTCACACTTGTAAAGCTATCTTGTAAAGCTTCTGTTGCTTAATACAAGGTTCTTTCCTTGTAAACTCGTTTGCTCCTTGTGTTTGCCATAGCGTTGCGACATTAAGGCTGACTAGCATCGTGCCGAGAGTGCTAGTGCCGCACGGATTTGAGCTTTAAAGAATAAGTCCATGACACTAAGCTCCAAATAACACTGTCTCACCCTACAATGCCTAAACACACCGTATCATTAAAGAAAAATTAAACACAGTTAACATAAATTTAAATTTAAAACTGTAACGATTCTCTAACTTCAGCTTGGCTCATTACAGTTGATGGAGAACCCCTCAAGTCGTGTCTTCATGAAACGAATTAGTCTATTCTATCAACACCTCTGTTACAGCTCTATTTCCCATTTTACCAATCCTCCTATTCAAGATCCTCACCGATTCCTTACAAATGCTACCATCAGAGCCAACCGCTGGTAGTTCTTGCTGAACAGAGACATCTCCAACATGCTTCTTTAATTGTGACACATAAAATACAGGGTGAACCTTCGATCCCTCTGGCAAATTCAACTTGTAAGCAACCTTGCCAATTCTGTCTACTATCATGAATGGCTCGAACCACCTTGGAGCTAGTTTCTGACAAATTTTGACTTGGACAATTTGTTAGCTGTAGGGTTGAAGTTTAAGATGAACCCAATCTCCCACCTTCAACTCATAATTACTTCTCTTCTTATCAGCTTGAGCCTTCATCATGTCTTGAGTCCTCTTCAAATAGAATTTCAACATTTTAATTGTAGCCTATTTGTTGCAAGTCTTTATTCACCGATTCCACCACAAAATCACCAGCTATGTAAGGTAAATGCACAAAAGGTGGCTGCCCATACAAAGCTTGGTAGGGGGTAGTTTGTATGGCAGAATAAAAGGTTGCGTGTACCACCATTCGACCAAGTGTAACCATTTTCTCCACTCCTTAGGCATCTCTCCCGCCATGCATCTAAGATAAGTCTCTAAACACTTATTGAGTCTCTTACTTTATCCATCGATTTTTGGATCGTAGGCTGTTGATGATGTCACTGCAACTCTCAGATTCTTAAACAACTCCTTCTAGAATATACCCATGAAGACTTCATCTCTATCACATACTATAGTGTTTGACAATCCATGCAGTTTGAACACATTTTCTAAGAAAGCATGGGCTACTTCTTTGGCAGTGAATGGACGAGCAAGGGAAAAAAGTGACAATGTTTAGTTAGCATGTCAATCACAACGAGGAGCACATCCTTCTTTTCAGACTTGGAAAGTCCCTCAATAAAATCCATTCCTACTGAAGACCAAACTGAATCAGGAATTGGTAAAGGTTGCAATAGTCCCTTAAGATGTTTCAATTCCTCTTTGTTTCTTTGACATGTTCCACATCCTTTGACTAATTGCTTCACTTCTCTTCTTAACCCTTTTCAATAAAAACACTAGTGACCCTTTTGATGGTGGCATGAGCTCATGAGTATCCCCATATTGCACTGCCATGAAAATAATCCAATAAATTCTTCCTCAAATTCACATTCATTTCAACAACCACTTTCCCCTTTCTCCTCAACTATCTACCATCCCATGTATATTTTGCATGCCTTTTGGTTCCCTCTTCTAACTCTTTAGTAATCTTCTTCAACTTTGGGTCATTCTACCAAATTAACATAATTTTGTCCATAATGTCTGTTTGAACAAAACTTCCTCCATTTGGTCTTCTTGATAACACATCAGCCACCACATTATTGATTCCCTTCTTATAGCTGACTTCATAGTCAAACCTTATCATTTTGACCACCTACTTTTGCTGAGCTGGTGTGATAGCCTGGTTGTCAGCAGGAAATTTGAGACTTTGGTGGTCGGTTTTAATTTTAAAGTGCCTACTAGCAAAATAAGAAGACCACTTTTTAACAGCCATCAAAACTGCTAACATTTATTTCTCATAAACAGATAGCTTTTGGGGCCTAAGACCCAATCCTTTACTAAAAAAATATTTGCTTTCCAGCTTGAACCAACATTGTCCCAACTTCTGTTTTAGAAGCATCAGTTTCAACTGAAAATTTCTTCCCAAAATCTGGTAGAGACAAAACAGGTGCTGAACTTACTACCACTTAAATTTTGAAATGCACGTTCCTCTTCTTCAGTCCATTTCTAATCCCCTTTTCTTCAACAAATTTTTCAGGGGTCTGGCAATAATTCTATATTCTGAATTAACCTTCTGTAATAGTCAGAAAGTCTCAAGAAGCCCTTCAATTCTTTAACTTCTTTTGGTGTTGGCCTTTCCATGATACTTGCCACCTTGGATTGATCCATTGGAATCACTCATTTGGATATAACATACCACAAGTAATCTATTTCTTCTGCTCTAAAAATGCACTTGCTCATCTTAGTATACAGTTTATGAGATCTCAACACCATTAAAACTTCTTTCAAAATGCAACAGGTGGGATTTTCATTCCTTAGAATACACTAATATATCATAAAAAATTAATACAGTTTTCCTCAACAATCCTTTGAAAACTTTGTTCATCACCCCTTGAAAAGTGGCTGAGGCATTAGTAAGCTCAAATGACATTACTAGAAATTTATAGTGCCCTTCATGAGTTCTAAATGTAGTTTTATGTATATCTCCCCCTACATTCTGATCTGATAGTACCCAGACCTCAAATGTAGTTTTTAGAAAATTCTTACCTCCCCCAACTCATCCAGTAACTCCTCAATAACATGTATAGAAAATTTGTCTTTGATTGTTTCCTGTTTCAATTTCATGTAATCAACACACATTCTCTAAGAGTTATCATTTTTAACCATCACAATAGGGGAAGAGAATGCACTACTACTATCCCTTATTACTCCAGATTCTAGCATTTGTTCACTATCTTTTTAATCTCATCCTTCTGCTAGACAAGGTATTTATAGGGTTTCACCTTGATCACCACAAATTCATCTTTAAACACAATTCTGTGCTCCTTACCTCTCTCAGGAAGTAAATCCATTGGCTCTTCAAAAACATCCTTGAATTCTAGTAGTAACTTCTGAATTCCCTCTTGTGTTGGTTCAGATTTTCCTTTGAATTTCAATTGTGCATTCAAACCAATCAGTAAATTTGTACAGACACTACTCACCCCTTTAAGCAACTTAACACATCCCTTAGCTTCTACCCATTGAACATAATGAGGATGTAATCTAGTCAAAGTTACTTGCTCACCATCCTTCATAAATTGTATTTCCATGGTTGCAAAATTTCACTAAATTGTCCCCAAAGTGGCCAACCATTGCACTCCCAGAACTACATCATTTCATTTCAAAGAAAGCACTAAAAATTTAGTCACAATTTTTTGATTTTGCACTCTCTAATTTATCATTTTACACATTTCAATAGTCTCAAGTGAATTTCCATCAGCAATAATGACTCTCAATATGCTCATTCTTTTTACTCTCAGTCCCAATTTCTTAACTGCAGCTCAACTAATGAAGTTGTGAGTACTTTAAGAATCTAATAGAGCCACTAATTTGTTTCTTCTAATTTCCAGTTCCAGTTTCATAGTCTCACATCCAGTGGCACCCCACATTGCTTGCAAAGAAACTGTGGGGTCTTCTATGATAGTACCTTTAGCATTTAAAGCTTTCCCACAGTCTAAAAATTCTTCAGCCTCATCCTCCTTTTTTCTGACCTTTCACCATAATTTAAAATAATTGAATTTTAGCACATTTGTATATCAGACTGCATTTAGCTGCACACTAAAAACATAGACCCTTCCTCTTTCTCTTTTCAATTTTCCAACATAAATCATTTTCCATTCCCTTTTTTACCACTAGCATTGGGAATCTTAGGGCTCACAGTACCAGAATTGCTTCTTTTATGAACACCTGATGAATTCAAATTAATACTTGGACTAAACATGTTTCTATGTCCCCCACCAGAAATTCGAGAAGGTATAATCAGATTAGATGGTGCTATTGACCTCACCACACTAAGAGCTGTTTTCTTTTGAACAGGGAAGAAAATTTCTTCTAAGTGTTTAGCCATATGAAATGCTTCTACTAGAGTTTTCGATTTCAACAACTTCATATATTGACTAATCTCCATTCTTAGATGATCTTTAAATAATATGAGTATATAATCATTGAGTAAATTTACCTGATTATACCATCCTAGTGAATTCCTCATAGAATTTCTCTACAGATTCAGTCTACCTCAGCCCCACCAGTCTCCAAACGGGCACTCAAAGCCACATGGTATTAATCTTTCCTTCATCATTTCTAAATATTGTTCCTAGTTCATTTTATTTAACTCCCCCAAATTTCTAGTAACAAATTGGTGTCATTGAAGTGTTTTTCCCTCCAAATGAAGCATTACCACTCGTACCTTGGCTGACTCCGGTACAGATTCAGTCTTAAAATATTGTTTAATCTTTGATAACTACCCCTGTAAGTCAAAATCATCGAACTTTGGGCACAATAACTTGTATGTGAAATTATTGGTGTGGGCTTGTTCTCCCCGAGGCTCGGTTCGAAGTATGCCCACAACTCCTAGTTGCTCTATTGAAGGAGACTTTCTAATTTCTGGCGTCGCTGTGGGTTCTACAGTCTGACCCACTGTATGTTGAGTCCCATTTCCTTCTCGGCCCTGAACCCATTAACCCTGGTGCAGTAATCCCTAGAGTCATAGTTTCCACCACCTTCGCAATGCCTTCGTCCATCATTTTCTTAAAATCTAACATTATCTCAACCTTGAACTCTACTAGCTTAGTATCTATCTTTTCATCAAAATGGTTGATTTCATTTTGGAGCATTTCTAATTCAAGTTCCCAAGTCACTCCCTGGGTCGATTGACTGCACGTTTCCACCATTTTTGTTAGGAATTTGAGCTCTGATACCCTTGTAACCATCACAAATTAAGAACTAGAATTTTATAGAGGAAGAAAATAGATGAGTTCATATTTAGATGAGAAGAGAAATACATAAATTTGAGAGAGAGAGACAATAATGTTCATTCTGTTCGATAAGGATGACATTAGGGCAACACAACTCTTAAAGGCCTAAGTTTCAAACGACACCATCTCACCCTACAACGCCAAAACACACCGTATTATTAAAGGAAAATTAAACACACTTAATAGAAATTTAAATTTAAAATTGTAACGTTCTCTAACTTCAAATTGGCTCATTACATAATCTTTTTTTAATAGCAAAATTCTGATAGTCACTCTCGGTAATAGTGCATCTTTGGTTTAGAGTTTTCATCCCTTTTTTGAAAATAAACCCTTGTCTTCTTCATCATCTTCTCCTTCATTAAACCTATTCCTCCGACACACTTAAAGCCATGAAAAAATTCTTGAAATGAAAATTAAACATTTGTCCAATCTATTCATAGCTTCACAATCAACAACCAATTTTTTAAATTTCAATAACATTATTTTCAATATTCCTATATTCCAACTTTTCATTAAAACATGGGTAAACAACACTACAACTCCCCTCTGTTTTTGGTCACTAATTTTGAAACATTACGTTTTAGTCACTCGTGTTATCGATTTATTATATTCTGGTCACTGACCATTAGCTCCCGTTAAATTGATGAGGTGGCAAGCTAAAGAAATTGTGAACTTTTAATTTGACTTTTGAACTTTAGATTATATATCAATTTAACCCTAAACTTTAGATAAAATATCAAAATAATCTCAAAATCTGGTTAAAATCTTCACCGTCAGTCATTGCTTACCACCATCATCGGTCATCGTAGATGTAACACCTCAATTTCCCCCCAAATTAAAAACTATAATTTGTGAAACCCTAAATTAAAAACCCTAATTTTGGGAATTTAAATCTAAACCCCTAATTTTTAAAAAATCAGATTTATGGGGACCCTTTCGTTAATCGGGTAAGTGTTGAGACCCTCATTATGTAAATTACCCTTTACCTAGGGTATTTATACCCATTATATCGACCCTAGCAGCTATTTTTTCCATTTCGTGAAGTCTGCAGCCGCATGGGAGAGTCTAAAAAGAAACACGTTAAAATGAGGCTAAAAAAAGCATGTAAGCTTGAACCGTTAGATGGGAGTTTTGATAAAAGGAAAGAATAGGTAACCGTTGGATGAAAAAAAATTGAGAAACCGAAGAAAATGAGTTACTGGTTAACACATAATAGAAAAAGGGTTAAAGAAAAGGGTAAACTACATAAATGACCGCCATACTATTGGTAAAGTCGCGATTTGACCACCTTACTTTTTTTCTAAGCAATTAAAGCAACAAACTATTTAATTTGTTGCAATGTAACCACCAGCCGTTAGAAATTAACGAAAGAAATGATGTGGCAGTTAGTAAAATTGGTATAATTATATATTTGGTCCTCGGCATTTGTAAATTTTATTAATTTGGTCCTAATTTTAATAAATAAAATAATTTAATTATTTAATTAGGCTACGACATGTGTCCCCGCATTATTGGAGGACTTTATTTATATATATTTAATTTAATCACCACTAGATTGGAGAAGCAAAATTAAAGCAAGAAGCATCTTGCCTTTGGTAGGATTCAAACCCAAGTTAACTGGGTTGAGAGTGAGTGTGCCTACCACTAAGCCAACACTATCCTTGTGATACACTGTACAAACTCTAATATATATATCTTACTTTGTTGCTCATGCCAGGAAAATAAACAAGAAGCATATTACCTCTGGTAAGATTTGAACCCAAGTTTCCTGGGTTAAGAGTGAGCATGCTTACCACTAAACCAATGCTATTCCTGTGATACAATGTACAAAATCTAATATATAACTTAGTTTGTTGCTCATGCCAAAGAAAAAGGAAATAAATATAGATTAAGGGGACTCGAATATGACACTTTTGGGAGTATTTTAAATTTTTGATTTTTTAACGAATATAAAATTAATAAACTATGTTTGTGAGTTTAGATTCTTTAAATAATTTTTAATATAATTTTTGATTTTTTAATATAATAATTTAATTAAAATTTAATAAAAAATAAAGAGGTTAATAATTTAATTATTAGATATATTTCAGTGGTTTAAATATTTTTGTGCATCCCAAAAGTGTCATATTCGAATCCCCTTAATCTATATGTATTTCATTTTTCCTGGCATGAGCAACAAAGTAAGTTATATATTAGATTTTGTACATTATATCACAAGAATAACATTGGTTTAGTGGTAGGCATGCTCACTTTTAACCTAGGAAACTTGGGTTCAAATCTTGCTATAGGTAATATGCTTCTTGTTTTTTTCCTAGCATGAACAACAAATTAAGATATATATTAGATTTTGTACAATGTATCACAAGGATAGTGTTGGCCTAGTGGTAGGTGCGCTCACTCTCAACCTAGTCAACTCGGGTTTGAATCTTAACAGAGGCAAGGTGCTTCCTGCTTTAATTTTGCTCCTCCAATCTGGTTACACGTGTCACCACTTGATTGGAGGAGAAAAATAAGAATTACTCGTCTTCCCATCTTAGTCCAAACAAAATCCAATTGCTACTTTGTCTTCTCTCCCCGTTGTTGCTCAAGAAACGGTGCAAAACTATTCAAAATCCTTGCACCATCGTCCCTTTTTCAAATTCGTTTGGATAAGTCTTCCTTTGCGTTTTGATTTCCATGTGAGGGTTGTGTTTTTTGCTCATTTTTTTGTTTTTTATGCTCGGAAAATGACCCTTGTGGTCCCCCGAGAGTGGCCACCAGTGACTGGCGTCGTTAAGGGTTTAAACTCTATTTTTTGCTATCTTAATATGAAGTGGGGAAAAAAAATCAACCCCATGTGCCTTGTGTGTGAATTTGGGTCGAACCTAAATCACCGAGCCCAAATCGACGAGCCCAGATATGTGGCTTTAACGATGAAGCCCAAACTGGCTTTGTGAGATTAGAACAGATCGGTTCAGTAAACCAAACCAAACTGAGACAATCCAGAACAAGTTTGATTAGACCGGACCAATGACTTGACCCGTTGATCGGATGACGTCAGCAATGACGTTAACCAAGTGATGTCAGCATTGGCTTTGATGATGTCAGCTTTGACTTTGACCAAATGAAGTCAATTTGAATTTGATGACGTCGATGTTAACTTTTGGGTGTTGACCTTTTTTATCAAAGAAAACTTTATGTTTTTCGACGCCTTGATTCCAAATCTGCTGCTCGTTTTCTCAAATTCATGTCGGAAAGATCGTTTTACTATTTACATTTATTTGTACTTAGTATTTAAAAAATTTCATACATCGAAATCTTATTCGAATTATTATTTTGTTTAGGTGACATTGATTCAGATACCGAGATTTTTCATCCTCCACTTGTGCGGTCTACTTGTAACCCCCTCGTCCCGGTCTGAACGTTTGACCGGTTCGAGTAGGCTACACGGGGAAAACCGATGTGAAACCCGTTAAGGTCCCACCTCGGTTAGCAACCCTAGAAAATTCTTTTTTATTTATATCTTTTCTATATGCATTATTAAGTCCTATGTGAAACACGACAGCGGAAACGCAAACAATATAACAACGACCATCCGAAACAACACTTTAAAATAGTCTATTTATCCTTTTTAAGCAGGCTATATCGGAACGCCCTTAGGGTGTTTCGAAACGCCATGACTTGGTCAACTGGCCAAAGTAAACATGATGAGTCCGTTTCGAAACAGGGGTGACCCGTATCGAAACGAGGTCAACGATCAACTTCTCGTGGTCAACGATATAAAGACCGTTCCGAAACGCTAAGGCCCGTTTCGATACATCAATTTATCGTCAAATTCTCAGATTTCCAGTGGCAAAATCGTATCGAAACGTTCCTTAGGCGTATCGAAACGCCTGACCAAAAACAAAGGGGTCATATCGGAACGGGGTCGACCGTTTCGAAACGCCTTCTGTCTGCAGATCGATTTTAGCTAGTTTTAAGGCACAAGGATGCCCCAAAACCCCACTAAAGCCTCTCACAGCACACATACAACAACACTAAGGCATACCAAACATAACAAGCATGCTTACACACATCAAACATATCAAGACCATGCATTGAAGAAATCAACATCTTAAGAATCATACCTCCATACATAACATTAAAGATAACATGCTTCAACAAGGACATATACTTAGATATTTAAGATAGGCAAATCCAACATCCAAAAGCCAAATCAACACAACATGTAAAAAGAAGTCTAGCATGCTCCTAACAACCAACATAACATACTTCAAAAGGGTCAAACAACGACACTTATCCCATTGCTTTACTATTATAATCTTTCAATTTAAAGTTCATACTTGAGCTAACAAAAAGCGACACTTGGAGACCTTTCCTTGCCCTTGCCACCCACAAGCTACTGATCTGCATTGTCGAACAAAAGGAGCACAAGCTTAAAAGCTTAGTGAGGGTATGCTCATAAAACAAACCATTCGACAATGCAGGGTCCAAGCACGAGCAAGAATCAAAATAGAATGCATGGTCTTACCTCCAATCCTCAAGAGCCAAGATAAAAGATGATGCATGAACATATTATCCAAACCATGTCATGCTCAACAAGTCCATAACCACAACATATAGAAACACATATAACCAACATATGGGCAACATAATCCACAATCCGTATTGGCACATATATAATCTCATATTGGCACCTAGTTATGACTCGAATACGCGGATAACATGTTGGAACGTATTTCCAACAAAACCATTACCTTCAGTGGGATTACACTCATCACCGATTCTCACGAAAGGGATTCCACTCATCCTCACGCCCTGTCGATGGGGTTCCACTCATCACCGACTAATATAAATATTTCCGGGCGAACCCGTACTCCTCCTTGGTGCCTCAACGCCACCAAGGCCACGCGCGACTTTGACTCTCGTGTGCACACTAATCCTAATGATCGATTATTGTACCCAAGCATACTAGTGCCTATATTAAACAAAATCCACAAATTTTCACAACGTCAATTCAAAATAGCTTCCGTGCTTAGCACGTACTCACCATGATCCTCGAATCATGCAACCATCTCATAACATCATTTCACAAGTCAACACTACTTGCATATCATCAAAACAATTATCACATCATATTTCGCACATATGTATATCCACATTATATTTATCATTAACATGCATATAACAATGCACCAAGCCATGCCTCAACATACATGTATAACAACATATTCATAATACCATAATCACAATTAATCAAGAGGCATAAAAAACCATTAAAGAGTGCAACCAAAGTCTCTAATTAAAGCTTGGGATTAGGCTACCACTCGAATCCCAACTCTAGGTGGGTTTACCAAGCCCATCCTATGTTCACATGCTTGAACCAATATTTGAAAACCATTTAAAAACAATAACCACTCACCGACAATTCCAAGCTCAACCACACTAGTCGATCAAGCTTCCAACGATTCCGAATTTGTTCCCGAGGCTTCACCAACACAAAATCTTGCTTCTAATCATCTCAACACAATCAAAACAACCTCAAATCAATTCACAAATCAATGTAGCAAACACAGAACACTAATCAAGCAATAAACACATGAATTCGAGCCATGAACAACCCCAAAATCACCAAACCCGAGAAGCCCTTATACCCAGCCCAAAACTTGTGATTTCAACACATTTGACACATTCAAATGCTTCCAAAATAGCCCCCAACTATTACCCTAACATCAACCCTCAAATTCCAACACAAACCACACCCAAAACTCAACTAAAAACCCTCCTAAAACCCCAACAAAACCCAAATTCGGGAATTCATTTAAAACACTCTAAAAATTATACATGTTGGACCATTTGATTCATAAACATCATATCCAACAATAACAAATCAAAAGCTTTAGTAAAAACCCATAAAGCTTTAACCTTTAGCTTAAAACTTTGAAAAAACCCAAATGTAAAATACATAGTTTTAGTGAAATCTAAAAATACCAAAATGTAGAGGATAGCAAGGCCAAGTCAAAACTATATTTACCTTTAAAAAAGCTCTAAGGATGAAGGTGAAAGAGATGAAATGGTGAGATGGAGAGAAAAGCTCTCCCATGTCGTTGGATAACAAAAATGGGGAAAGAAGAAGATGAGCACATGTTTAATTCAATAAAAGGGGTTTTAATTTTAAAAGTTTCATTTATTTACGGTTTTGCCATTAATGAGATGTCAATCTCATGTATTTGAAATTTTCATGGAAATTTGATTTCAATTACATTTTGGTCCTACACAAAATGTTTGTTCGAAAATATGAAGACCAAAATAATACTTTATTATTTAAATTATAAAACTGAAACCCGAACCATTATTTAAATATTATTTTCTCCCGGCCCCCAAACCCAGGTGTTACAACTCTCCCCCACTTAAGGAAATTTCGTCCCTGAAATTTATCGGACAGGAAGAGCCACAAAAACTGCCCCTCCACACTTCTCTTTTCTTCTCACCACAACATACTCACCAACTCGGTAAACTTACCACACAATACTAGCTATCTGATGCTAAGATCTCAACGGGTCCTTCAATGTACGTCAATTTCAAACTCGACTCAATCTCTTCAACAACATAGCGCGGGACAAATCTGACTCACACTTTCGGATCATAGATACGCAAAACACATTACAAACCTCTTCCTAACCCTGGTGGTATCCGCGACAAATAAACAACGGAACTAGCCCGATTCACAATCTCATGCAACACTGTTTGAATACTTGACCCATAACCTTCTCTAATTGACCATCTGACTTCAACATGTAACCAAACACTATGCAGACGTCTTCAAAAATAATCTAGTTGAAATCTCGAATCTCTATTACCCACTTTCATTTTGAATCTTCCATGGAAGTAGCAGACTAGAAGGAAAACTGATGCTCGGTCTTGACACGCTGACAAATTACACACTTACTCTCATACTGAACCACATCGTTCATCAATTCAATCTAGAAGTATTCATCTTCAACCCACGATACGTCTTCATACTACTCAGATGCAATACAAATGAATTGTCGCGTGCTTCTGCCAAAACAATACGTCTCAAAACACTATGTCAATCGATACAACTATTCTGTCTTTGAAATGCAAAACTCTATCATCTCTGAAACTGTATTATGAAGGTCTTCCTTCTGCTATGTCTTGCACGTGAGCTGCCAAGAACCTGTCTTGCAACTGTTTCTCTTCAAGTATTTGACTCAATGTAGGCTTAACATGAAACTAGGCCACAAAACTACTATCATTCGGTAAACTGAATTCGGTAAATACATCTCGCAACCCAACTACTAATCTATCAACAAATATAACTCAGAACATCGGTTACTACGTTAACTCTCTTTGGATGATACTCAATCTTGAGATTACTATCTTCAAGTAGTTCTAACAACTCATGTTGTTCAAGTTTCAACCCTTCCTAAGTCGTCTAATATTTCAAGTTCTGGCGATAAGTGCATATATTGTGCATCCTTTACTATACAAGCTTTGTCTCTAAGTCTTCGTGGAAAATACAACTATAATTAACTCTATGTCTAGTGTTGGATAATTCTTTTCAAGGTCTTTCAACTATCTCGACGAAAAGGCCACAATCTTCTGTCTTGCATAAGCACACAACCTAACCCTACATCTAACGCATCACTATGGTTCACAAAAACTGAACTTTCTTCTGTAGCAATCTGTCAAAGGAGCAGCTATCTTGTTGTCTCGCATCTGACCACACAAACTGAACTTTCTTCTGTAGCAATCTGTCAAAGGAGCAGCTATCTTCGAAAGATCGTCTACAAACCTCTGATAGTAACAATGCTAGACCTAGGAACTATAGATACCTATCACAGTCTTCAATTTCTTCCAACTCACATCTTCTTCTGACTACTTAAGATTTACTCTAATTCACTCGGTTGATCTACATGTCCTAGGAGAACATCTTCCTTGACTCAGAGTTCACATTGCACAACTTGGTATACCACTGATTCTCTAAATAGGATCTACAACACTAACTCTAAAGCTTGTCATAATCTTCTTCGGTACATGAATATACCTATGTATCATCTATGAGGACTACTACAAACTGATCAAGGAGCTCAGGAAATATTTTGCTCAACATCTCTATAAAAGTAACTAACACACTAGTCAAACAAAATGGCATAACTTAGAACTCAGAGTGATCACATCTTGCCCCGAAAGCTGTCTTCGGTACATCAACTTCTCTCACTTTCAACTGGTAGTAACCGGATCTCAAATTATTCTTCGAAAAGACTGAAGCACACCCCAACTAATCAACAAATCACTGATGCTCGGAAATGGATACTAATTATTCACTGTCAATTGTTTCAACTGTCTGTAATCTAATCACATTCTTGTATTGTCTTCTCTCTTCTTCACAAATTTCACTGTCGTACTCTAAGATGATGCACTAGGCCTAATGCATCTGTGGTCTAACAATCTCGTAGCTGATTCTTTGACACTCTCAATTCTTTCGGGAACCATATGATACAAAGCAACAAAGTAGGAACGAACTCGAAGACGACCTCAATAACAAACTCTTCTTCCCTGTCAAGAAACAAACCGGGCAGTTCTTCCAAACACTTTTAGGGGAAAAAATCACAAACTGTTTCTAACATTCTGCGGTCTAACCTCATTCAAGTTCGAATCCGTCACATTTGCTAGGCAAGCCTGTCAACCAAACTCAATTAATCTTTTACCTCTAAAGCTGGATCAACATTCGATAGGAAGTGCACATCCTCACCTACCACTACAGTCTCACAAAAATCTGCAGTTTCAAGGCAACTCTCTCTTGTCTCAAAGTATACTCTAGCTCTGTGTTCTACAAGCCAAACCATGCCAATTGTTACATCGAAACCGTGAAAAGACAATTACAATTACTTCACATCAACTAGAAACACATAACCCTGAGTCATCAACAAACACCTCCCGCACATCTTCCTGACTACTACTACCTCACTGAAAGGACTAGTCACATGTGTCCCTACGTCTAAAATCTCGACAGAGATATCTAGCTTCCTTACATGCTCACACAAAAAAGGACGAATCCGTAGAAATTGCAACTTCACATGTACACCTAACTCTTCAAAATCGTTCCTAGAGAATCTCGAAACCTCAAAATCTAGTTCTGATCACCCACAAACAATCATGCTGGAACTTGTTCTATAACACCGGTCATGACGACTCAAAACATCCCACTACCTAACAATCTGAAGTTAAAGCTCAAGACTTCCTTCTTGGCTCAACTATATCGGAAGTGAATTCATCTTCCCTTCTTGCTGGAAGACAACTCAGACGCACACTGGCCCAAACACACAAATCGATTCCCACTCACGGATACTGACCGGCTGTCTTGTATTAAAACCATAGTCCGAACCCCAACGATCACTAACTAGCATTTCTGTGTTTCAGATTACTCACACGAGACCCTTACCTTGATCTCGCCTAAAGAACTAAGGTACTCATACCTACCTCTAACACTTCATCGACACAATCAAACTTTGCATGCTTGCTAACACATACAGAAGTACAGATTCAGAATCAATCAGAAGGGACAAACTCAAGACTGTACCAAGGGCTTATCTACTACAACATCGATACCACTCTGAACCTCACTCACATGTCTTCACTTCTTTTTACCAACTATACCAGAATCGATCACATCGTCCCTCACCAACAAGAATCAACCCACATGCACACTGACTCAGACAAACCAATTGTACCTCAACTCCGGCACAACCATACTCCCCTAACTACAACAAAGAACTTCCTCAACATCATCCACATTTTCAGAAATCACAACTTCTACTTACCGATTAACGACCCACACACTGGCCTCAAACTTACTAAAAGCAATAAATCATCATCAACAACAATTTACATACAAACTGGGTTAGCAAAGGAGAGGGTCCAAGTGGCTCAAGTATGATTCTCTCACTCAAAATCTCTTTTTCCGATGTAATAGAAGCAATGGGACTCTACTCAACACGTTTTAAACAAAACAACAAACATACATGCTCAAACAAGCATACAAGGCATACTTGACAAGCAAGCAACCACCGTGCAATCACAATACAAAAATTAAACTTACCTGCCCAAGGTCTCGGAAACCTTAGGCTCTGATACCAACAAATGTAACCCCCTCGTCCTGGTCCGGACGTTTGACCGGTCCGAGTAGGCTACACGGGGAAAACCGATGTGAAACCCGTTAAGGTCCCACCTCGATTAGCAACCCTAGAAAATTCTTTTTATTATACCTTGTCTATATGCATTATTAAGTCATATGTGAAACACGACAGCGGAAACGCAAACAATATAACAACGACCATCCGAAACAACACTTTAAAACAATCTATTTATCCTTTTTAAGCAGGCCGTATCGGAACGCCCTTAGGGTGTTTCGAAACGCCATGACTTGGTCAACTGGCCAAAGTCAACATGATGAGTCCATTTCGAAACAGGGGTGACCCGTATCGAAACGAGGTCAACGGTTAACTTCTCGTGGTCAACGATACGAAGACCGTTCCGAAACGCTAAGGCTCGTTTCGATACATCAATTTATCGTCAAATTCTCAGATTTCCAGTGGCAAAATCGTATCGAAACGTTCCTTAGGCGTATCGAAACGACTGACAAAAAACAAAAGGGTCGTATCAGAATGGGGTCGACCGTTTTGAAACGCCCTCTGTCTACAGATTGATTTTAGCTGGTTTTAAGGCACAAGGATGCCCCAAAACCCCACTAAAGACTCTCACAGCACACATACAACAACACTAAGGTAGACCAAACATAACAAGCATGCTTACACACATCAAACATATCAAGACCATGCATTGAAGAAATCAACATCTTAAGAATCATACCTCCATACATAACATTAAAGATAACATGCTTCAACAAGGACATATACTTAGATATTTAAGATAGGCAAATCCAACATCCAAAAGCCAAATCAACACAACATGTAAAAAGGAGTCTAGCATGCTCCTAACAACTAACATAACATACTTCATGTTGAGTTGATCAAACAATTGCAAATGGCCAAGAGGGGGGTGAATTGGCAATAAAAATTTTGGTGGGAAGAATGAGTGAAAAATAAAAATTGACACAAGTAGTTATAGTGGTTCAAGTTCTCCAAATGAACTCTACATCCACTACCTTAGTTCCCACTAAGGATTTTCATCCAATTCACTACTTGAATTCTTCCCCTTTTCTTGGATGATGAGGTAACCTTACAAATTCGATTAAGCTTTCTACCAAAAGCTTAATCCACTCAATTTACAAGAGAAGTTTTGGTAAACTCAAATGATTCCTCTCAAAGGATAAATGTATACCCAATTACAATTTCAATCACCCAAAACTCACAATACAAAATGACAATTGAAAAACACTAGAGTTGGGTACAAGAATTTGACTTTGAATAGCACTAGGGTTTGGATTTTTGCTTTGATGATGCTTGTAGGTTGAATAGTTGTTGCTGACCTTCACAGGACTTCAATTTATACCTCCTCTATTAATTCTAGCCGTTTGGGTGGTTGGGAACTTGAATAGAGACGTTGGAACCCTCTCTCACCACCATAAATGCACTTCTGCAGCTATCCGTATCGGTACTCGGGGAGCCGTATCGATACCTGTCTCAGAAAAGAAAGATCCATTGTGCACAATAAATAGGGGGTATCGAAACACACGTAGGCGTATCGATACGGGGTATCGAAACGGCTAAGACCGTATCGATACCTTTTTCTCAACTTAGCTCACTGTCGATTTCCTTTTCGATATGAGGGTTTACCGTATCGATACGGGTCAACTACCAATTTAAAATTTGGTTACCTAACCAATTGACACCAACGGTCGAAATATTTAAAACGACTTGAATTTAAAATTCATTAAAACCGTATCGATACGGGTGAAGTCATATCAGTACGCCATTCAAACTCTTTTAGACTTTTACGAAGAAGCGTATCGATACAGATTGAATCTGTTTTGATACGGTGTTTCGATACGATTAAGTGCGTATCGAAACGAGTTCTGGCAGTAGCCAACTTTGTAAAAAAGGTATCGATACGGCTGGAAGCGTATCGATACACCTTGACGGTTTTCAATAGTTTGGCCTTGGAACACTTAGAAAATATTTTGAGTTTGAGTTTTTCAAATCAATTTTAAAGTGTTGGTGATTTAAAAATTATTAAGGGACTTATAAAACAATTTTAAGTTTTTCAAATTGATCCTTAAAGATTTAATTATATCAAAATCAAACATAGGTTTTACAATCTCTCCCTTTTTGATATAACAAAACTAAAACTTAAATTTTTTTGACACTTTGAAAAAACTTTACAAAGTTAACTCCCCCTTAATATAAGCTAGGTAACTTTTAAGTTGAAATCAAAATTTTTAAAGTGTTGTGAGCTAGTTTCTCTCCCCCTTTTTGTTAGATAAAAAATATTGAGACAATAGATAAGTACATATCATAGGCAAAGGTATAAATAGGAAACATAAATATTATTAAGCATATCATCAATCTTAAAAATCCAAAAAAACATAAAATCAAAGCATAGGTTTAAAAGTAAAGCAAACTTAGACCTAAGAACATAAATAAAAAATGCATAAATAGAAATATCCTAGATGATATGCATGAGATGCAAGGAGAAGCTACTAGGCATCATCATCGCCGTCTTTATCATCTTCCTCGTCATCGACAATTGGAGCATCATTCCTCATGCTATTACGCCACTCATCATGGAAGGCGGAGAGGGAAATATTCAAGGAGTGATGACCGCCTTCAAGAGAGGTTAGGCGATTCTCCATGTTCGTCATCCTTGTGTCAAAAGTTGTTTCAAGAGCGGTAAGACGATTTCCCATATCCGTGCTCAACCCGGTGAATTACTCATTGAGGAATGTCATAAGAACATCCATGGAGGGTTGAGGAGGAGCTTGAGGAGCTTGATCACCTTGAGGTTCTTCAAATTGTGTCGTGACCTCGGGTGGTAGCTCAGAAAGACGTAGCCAATTACCATTAAAATAATGGAACTTACCCCGTGCAAGAGAGCGTTCATCGATAGGATCAGTGAGGGGAGTTGGATAGTCAAACGAGCAATCAATATCATTTTTTATAAAGAAATAGCTTAAGGTCGTACCATAGGTAAAAGAGGCGACGAGAGAGGTGTGGCGATGTTGCACAAGATAGACAATCTCCGCAAACATGATTCGAGCAAGGTTTGGACGCTTTCTCTCACGGAAGCAACGGATCCAAAAATCATCCACTTGACAGATGGTAGAGTATTTTCCTCCGGAAGGCCTAAACCACCAAGACACCATCAAATGGAGGATCCGATCTTGAGCATTGAGGGCGGTTACGGATCCACTAAGAACATGGCCTAAAGCATTCTCATCATCAAGGCCTTCATCCTCCAAATTAAAAACTTCACATATAGATTTGACATCAAGGAGAATTTTCTTGCCCATGAGATAAAAAATAATGCCGGTAACAACCCCATTGTGAGAACAACATTTGGCATTAGTGTAAAAGATCAAAACTAAAAGACAGTAATAAAAACCGGGAATGGAGAGAAAATCCATGAAATTCCAACGTTGGAGCAAAGGAAGATATTCAAATTTGAAACGCTCTGAGTTAAGAAAAGGAATAGATATTACCCTTTCCGCACGAATCTTGTAGTTTTCGAATTGTCGAAAATATGCGAGAGATCCGGGAGATTCAAAGGAATGTTCATAGATTTGGGTGTAGTTTGGACGTGCAACCTCTCCGAGATTGGATGATTCACCGGTTTGAGAAACCCTCGATCTCTTCCTAGATTCCTTGGGTGCCATGAACTAAAAGAAAATCATGCATTTAGATTTCTTCATTTAAGTTAAGAACCAAGGTAAAAAAAATTTGAAAAAAAAAATTTGAAGAAAAGATTTTGGAAAACAAAATTTTTGTTAAAAAGATGAACATAAAAACAAAACAAAACAAAAAAATATTGAAAAAGAAAAAGAAAGAGTTTTACCTTGATAGGGATTTGAGAGAATGAAGAAAAATCTAGCACAAATTTGATAAGAAGGATCTTAGAGTTTTGCTTGATGGAAAACCTCTTTAAGATTTTGAGTTGTGGTGTGAAAATATGAGGGAGGAAGAGCCTTTTTATAGGCAAAAAACGGCTAGGGTTTTTAGGGTTTGAAGAATTTTAGTTTTGGTAAAAGTTGAAGACTTTATATGCCAAATTAAAAGTAGTCTGTGCAATCGAGTATCGATACGCCTGAAAGTGTATCAATACGGGGGTAGAAATGTCATTTCCTTAAAAATGCCCGTTGGAGAATCGTATCAAAACGAATGAGATCCGTATCGAAACGATTGAAGCTCGTATCGATACGGGTTTAACCGTATCGATACACGTTTAAGGCAAAAAAAGTATGGGAAGCTCAATGAAGAACACGTATCGATACGCGTAGAACCGTATCGATACCCTATGCCCAGAAATACATCTTTAGGCCTAAAGAACAACCATAGGCTCGATTTTAACATCTCCTAAAGGAATGCAAATGATGAATGAACAGTTCTAGACATATTTTAATAGAACCATACTCCCCCTAACTATAGGCATGGACATTTTCAAGAGTTACAACACACAAACATGCAATTTCACAAAATCAAGCAATTTTAAGCACAAAGAGGTCCTAAAAGGTCAAGATAGGCTAGCTAGACCTAACTCTCTCCTAAGGGACCAAAAACGCTCTTTATCTAAAGGTTTTGTAAATATATCCACTAATTGGTTCAAGGTGTCAACATATTCTATAACAACATCATTTTTCAAAACATGATCTCTAATGAAATGATGTCGAATTTCTATGTGTTTAGTTCTAGAGTGTTGGATAGGATTCTTAGTGAGACAAATGGCACTAGTGTTGTCACACTTAAGGGGTATGGTTTCTACTTCAACACCATAATCTAAGAGTTGTTGCTTCATCCAAAGGACTTGAGCACAACAACTCCCTAAGGATATATACTCCGCTTCGGTGGTAGATAAGGCTACGTTATTTTGTTTCTTAGAGAACCAAGATACGAGCATACTACCTAAGAATTGGCATGTCCCGGAAGTACTTTTCCTATCTATCTTACATCCCCCATAATCCGCATCCGAATAAGCATGAAGGCTAAAGGAAGAATTTTTGAGATACCAAAGGCCTAAAGTAGGTGTGTCTCTAAGGTATCTAAAAATTCTCTTAATGGCAACTAAGTGTGATTCTCTAGGACTAGCTTGAAACCTAGCACACAAGCAAACACTAAACATAATATTCGGTCTACTTGCGGTAAGGTAAAGCAAAGAACCTATCATGGATCTATAAAGCTTAGAATCAACACACTTACCTCCTTCATCTTTGTCAAGCTTTATGGAAGAACTCATAGGAGTGGCTTGAGGTTTTGCATTCTCCAAGCCAAACTTTTTGAGCATATCATTCACGTACTTAGCTTGATTTATGAAGGTGTCATCTTTCCTTTGTTTGATTTGGAGTCCCAAAAAGAATGAGAGCTCCCCCATCATGCTCATCTCGAACTCACCTTGCATTAGCTTAGAAAATTCTTTACAATAACACTCATTAGTAGAACCAAAAATGATATCATCAACATAAATTTGAACTACTAAGATGTCATTGTTATATCTTTTTATGAAGAGTGTAGTATCCACCTTTCCCTTTTCAAAACCCTTTTCAATTAAGAAATTTGAAAGTCTCTCATACCAAGCTCTAGGAGCTTGTTTTAAACCATAGAGAGCTTTTGTAAGTTTAAACACATGGTTTGGAAATTTTGAATCCTCAAAACCCGGTGGTTGTTCAACATACACTTCTTCATTTATAAAACCATTTAAAAAGGCACTTTTCATATCCATTTGAAAAAGCTTGAAATTATGATAACATGCAAATGCAAGCAACATCCTAATAGCTTCCATTCTAGCTACGGGTGCATAAGTCTCATCAAAATCAATTCCCTCTTCTTGAGTATAGCCTTGAGCAACAAGCCTAGCCTTGTTTCTCAATATATTACCACTTTCATCTAATTTATTCCTAAAAACCCATTTTCTACCTATAGTAGATTGATTATTAGACCTTTCAACTAATGTCCAAACTCTACTTCTCTCAAATTGATTTAATTCCTCTTGCATGGCCAAAATCCAAAAATCATCTTTTAAAGCTTCTTTAATATTTTTAGGCTCAATGCATGAAAGAAATGCAACATGATTCATTAATTTGAGAGAGGATCTAGTAGTTATCCCCTTGGATGGATCACCCAAGATTTCACCACCTTTGACATAGTTTAACTCCCTTGGGTAAGACACCTCCCTTTCCTCAAGAGCCAAGTCCTTCAAGGCTTCAGAGGTGGATCTTGTGTATCCTCATCTTTAGTTGGAATCTCATCCACCTTTGACGTTTGTCCTCCATCAATGGCATCAAGGATTCCTACATCATCATCATCACAAGATTCCTTCCTCGAAAGGAGGTTATCATCAAAAACAACATGTATAGACTCTTCAACTACTAGAGTTCTCTTATTAAATACACGATATGCTTTAGAGTTTAAAGAGTACCCTAAGAAAATAGCTTCATCACTTTTAGCATCATATTTACCTAAGTTTTCTTTACCATTATTCAAAACAAAACACTTGCAACCAAAAGGGTGGAAATAGCTAATGTTAGGCTTCTTAGATTTTAAAATCTCATAAGGTGTTTTCTTCAAAATTGGCCTAATCATTACTCGATTTATAATATAGCAAGCGATATTTGTGGCTTCCGCCCAAAAATATTTAGGTAAATTATTTTCGCAAAGCATGGTTCTAGCCATTTCTTCTAAAGTTCGATTTTTCCTCTCAACTACCCCATTTTGTTGAGGAGTGCGAGGTGCGGAAAAATTGTGGCTAATCCCATTTTCATTTAAAAACTCATCGAAACCTAGATTTTGAAATTCGGTTCCATGATCACTTCTAATGTGAGAAATTTTAAGTTCAAGATCATTTTGAGTTATTTTAGAAAATGTGATGAATTTTTTTAAAGCCTCATCCTTTGTACTTAAGAATAGAACCCAAGTAAACCTAGAATAGTTATCTACAAGCACAAAAGCATATGATTTTCCACCCAAGCTCATTGTTCTAATAGGACCAAAAAGATCCATATGAATCAATTATAAACATCTACTAGTAGAGACATCATTTATGGATTTAAAAGAAGTTCTATGTTGTTTACCCTTTGAGCATGCATCACAAATTTTATGATTAGAAAATTTAAGTTTGGGTAAACCTCTAACTAGATTAAGAGAAATTAATTTTTCTAAGACACTCATGGTAGCATGTCCTAATTTTCTATGCCAAAGTCATGAGTCATGTTCATCATGTGCAACTAAGCATGTATGAGATGAATGAATGTCATCTAGATGCACCATGTATATGTTTCCTATGCGATGACCAATGAGCATTAGTTGATTTGTTTTAATGTTTACAATTTTGCAACCACTTTTATCAAATAAAACATTAAAACCCTTGTCACATAATTGACTAATACTCAATAAGTTATGTTTAAGACCGTTGACATACAAAATATTTTCAATGAAAATAGAAGAGTGATTACCAATGGAGCCTATTCCTTCAATATGGCCTTTGGAGTTGTCACCGAAAGTTACCACTCCACCACTCTTTGGCTTTAGTTCCACAAATCTACTCTTGTCACCGGTCATGTGTCTTGAGCATCCACTATCAAGGTACCAAGAATTTTTGCTTGAAGCTTTAGCCTTGTAGCAATGCTCCCCCTACAAACAAAGAAATTAGGCCTTGATTTTTGGTACCCAAATCATTTTGGGTCCATGAATGTTAGCCTTCAAAATTTTGGTTCCCTTAGGAATCCAAGAAGCAATAGCATTCATATTATTAGAAATAATGAGTTCCTTAGGAACCCAAACACTCCTAACTCTTTGACCTCTAGATTGCTTATTAAATTTCTTTGTTTAGGAATAAAAGGTTTTCTTTTTACATATTGGGATTTAGAATGATTTCCTTTTTCAAAATTGTTTTTCCCAACAGCAATAGATGTTTTAAGATTATCCACTTCCTTAATGTGATAATCTTGAAAATCGGAAATAAGCTTTTCAAGTTCAAGATTTTTTGTTTTAAGATATTTGAAAGATTTACTAAAAACAAAACTTTCTTTTCCAATTCAGAGTTAGCTTTAGAAAATGTCTCATTTTGATTTTTCAAATCGGAAATGGTTTTCTTGTTTTTCAATATGGATTCTTTGTATTTTCCTACTAACTCATCATAAACCTCTTGCAATTCATCATAAGCATCTTGAAGTTCATCAAAAGTAAAATCAAAATTGGATAAGTTGGAATTTACCTTTGGTTCATCATCAATGGCCATGAGACATAGATTGGCCACTTCCTCCTCTTCCTCGGATGACTCATCGTCACTCCAAGTGGCTATTTGAGCTTTGAGCTTGTTCTTCTTCCCAAAGCTCTTCCTCTTCAATTGAGGACATTCGAAACGGATGTGACCCGGTTTCTTGCATTCATAACAAGTGATTTGGTCCTTCTCCTCTTCCTTGCTCTTACTCTTGAAGTCTCCTTTTTCTAATGAACTTTCTTCCACGATTTGACTTCATGAACCGAGTAAACCGTTTGGCCAACATGGTCATCTCCTCATCTTCATCCTCACTTGAATCGCTTTCTTGATGTGAAGCTTTTAGAGCGATTCCCACTTTCTTCTTCTCAACCTCCTTCTTCTCAACTATTTCTTCTCTTGTTCTCTTCCCTTCCTCATAATCTCATGGGTGAGTAGAGATCCAACAAGAGCATCAAGCTTGAGAGTCTTCAAATCTCTAGCTTCAATAATAGCCGTTCTCTTGCCATCTCATGTCTCCAGGAGAGAGTACAACAATTTTCTCACTAGTTTGTCTTTGGGGATGATCTCGCCGAACCCCTTCAATCCGTTGACAATGACCAAGAATCGATCAAACATCTTGGAGACACTTTCATCGGGATCCATCTTGAAGTTTTCATAGCTTAGATTGAGTATCCCAATCTTTGTCTCCTTGGCATCACTAGTTCCCTCATGTGTTGTCTCGAGGGTGTCCCAAACCTCCTTGGCATTTTCGATTGAAGACACCTTAGAGTAGATATCCGGACCAAGTGCACAAAATATAACATGGAGAGTTTTTTCATTCACTTGCATCCTTCTTCTTTCATTATCCGTCATCTCGGCTTTTACCTTTGGGACGAGTCTTTCTCCATCTCTCTTCATGGGAATGTATGGACCTTCTTCAACCACATCCCACACCATGTAGTCGGTAGACTTGATGAAAAGTCTCATCCTATTCTTCTAATATGGGTAGTTGTCCCCATTGAATAATGGTGGCTTGGTGGTGGATTGGGACTCATAGTTGGAGGTGGATGTCATTGCTTGACTAGTTGTTGATCAAACTCTCCTAGAATCGACTCAAGAGGGTTGTAATCCTTCCAATGAGTGTAGCTCTGATACCAATTGTTAAGTTTATCAAACAATTGCAAATGACCAGGAGGGGGTGAATTGGTAATAAAAATTTTGGTGGGAAGAATGAGTGAAAAATAAAAATTGACACAAGTAGTTATAGTGGTTCAAGTTCTCCAAATGAACTCTACATCCACTACCTTAGTTCCCACTAAGGATTTTCAACCAATTTACTACTTGAATTCTTCCCATTTTCTTGGATGAGGAGGTAACCTTACAAATTCGATTAAGCTTTCTACCCAAAGCATAATCCACTCAATTTACAAGAGAAGTTTTGGTAAACTCAAATGATTCCTCTCAAAGGATAAATGTCTACCCAATTACAATTTCAATCAACCCAAACTCACAATACAAAATGACAATTGAAAAACACTAGAGTTGGGTGCAAGAATTTGACTTTGAATAGCACTAGGGTTTGGATTTTTGCTTTGATGATGCTTGTAGGTTGAATAGTTGTTGCTGACCTTCATAGGACTTCAATTTATACCTCCTCTATTAATTCTAGCCGTTTGGGTGGTTGGGAACTTGAATAGAGCCGTTGGAACCCTCTCTCACCACCATAAATGCACTTATGTAGCTATCCGTATCGGTACTCGGGGAGCCGTATCGATACCCGTCTCAGAAAAGAAAGAGTCGTTGTGCACAATAAATAGGGGGTATCGAAACGCACGTAGGCGTATCGATACGGGGTATCGAAACGGCTAAGACCGTATCGATACCTTTTTCTCAACTTAGCTCACTGTCGATTTCCGTTTCGATACGAGGGTTTACCGTATCGATACGGGTCAACTACCAATTTAAAATTTGGTTACCTAACCAATTGACACCAACGGTCGAAATATTTAAAACGACTTGAATTTAAAATTCATTAAAACCGTATCGATACGGGTGAAGTCGTATCGGTACGCCATTCAAACTCTTTTAGACTTTTACGAAGGAGCGTATCGATACAGATTGAATCTGTTTCGATACGGTGTTTCGATACGGTTAAGTGCGTATCGAAACGAGTTCCGGCAGTAGCCAACTTTGTAAAAAAGGTATCGATACGGCTGGAAGCGTATCGATACACCTGGACGGTTTTCAATAGTTTAGCCTTGGAACACTTAGAAAATATTTTGAGTTTGAGTTTTTCAAATCAGTTTTAAAGTGTTGGTGATTTAAAACTTATTAAGGGACTTATAAAACAATTTTAAGTTTTTCAAATTGATTCTTAAAGATTTAATTATATCAAAATCAAACATAGGTTTTACACTTCAAAAGGGTCAAACAACGACACCTATCCCATTGCTTTACTATTACAATCTTTCAATTTAAAGTTCATACTTGAGCTAACCAAAAGCGACAATTGGAGACCTTTCCTTGCCCTTGTCACCCACAAGCTACTGATCTGCATTGTCGAACAAAAAAGAGCGTAAGCTTAAAAGCTTAGTGAGGGTATGCTCATAAAACAAACCATTCGACAATGCAGGGTCCAAGCACGAGCAAGAATCAAAATAGAATGCATGGTCTTACCTCCAATCCTCAAGAGCCAAGATAAAAGATGATGCATGAACATATTATCCAAACCATGTCATGCTCAACAAGTCCATAACCACAACATATAGAAACACATATAACCAACATATGGGCAACATAATCCAAAATTCGTATTGGCACATATATAATCTCATATTTGCACCTAGTTATGACTCGAATACGCGGATAACACGTTGGAACGCATTTCAACCATAACCATTACCTTCGGTGGGATTACACTCATCACCGGTTCTCACAGAGGGGATTCCACTCATCCTCACGCCCCGTCGATGTGATTCCACTCATCACCGACTAATATAAATATTTTCGGGCGAACCCGTACTCCTCCTTGGTGCCTCAATGCCACCAAGGCCACGCCTGACTTTGACTCTCGTGTGCACACTAATCTTAATGATCGATCATTGTACCCAAGCATACTAGTGCCAATATTAAACAAAATCCACAACTTTTCACAACGTCAATTCAAAATAGCTTCCGTGCTTAGCACATACTCACCATGATCCTCGAATCATGCAACCATCTCATAACATCATTTCACAAGTCAACACTACTTGTATATCATCAAAACAATTATCACATCATATTTCACACATATGTATATCCACATTATATTTATCATCAACATGTATATAACAATGCACCAAGTCATGCCTCAACATACATGTATAACAACATATTCATAATACCACAATCACAATTAATCAAGATGCATAAACAACCATTAAAGAGTGCAACCAAAGTCTCTAATTAAAGCTTGGGATTAGACTACCACTCTAATCCCAACTCTAGGTGGGTTTACCAAGCCCATCCTAGGTTCACATGCTTGAACCAATATTTGAAAACCATTTAAAAATAATAACTACTCACCGAAAATTTCAAGCTCAACCACACTAGCCGATCAAGCTTCCAACGATTCAAAATTTGTTCCTGAGGCTTCACCAACACAAAATCTTGCTTCTAATCATCTCAACACAATCAAAACAACCTCAAATCAATTTACAAATCAATGTAGCAAACCCAGAACACTAATCAAGCAATAAACACATGAATTCAAGTCATGAACAACCCCAAAATCACCAAACCCGAGCAGCTCTTATACCCAGCCCAAAACTTGTGATTTCAACACATTTGACACATTCAAATGCTTCCAAAATAGCCCCCAACTATTACCCTAACATCAACCCTCAAATTCCAACATAAACCACACCCAAAACTCAACTAAAAACCCTCCTAAAACCTCACCAAAACCCAAATTCGGGAATTCATTTAAAACACTCTAAAAATTATATATGTTGGACCATTTGATTCATAAACATCATATCTAACAATAACAAATCAAAAGCTTTAGTAAAAACCCATAAAGCTTTAACCTTTAGCTTAAAACTTTGAAAAACCCAAATGTAAAATACATAGTTTTAGTGAAATCTAAAAAATACCAAAATGTAGAGGATAGCAAGGCCAAGTCAAAACTATATTTACCTTTCAAAAATCTCTAAGGATGAAGGTGAAAGAGATGAAATGGTGAGATGGAGAGAAAAGCTCTCCCATGTCGTTGGATAACAAAAATGGGGAAAGAAGAAGATGAGCGCATGTTTAATTCAGCAAAAGGGGTTTTAATTTTAAAAGTTTCATTTATTTACGGTTTTGCCATTAATGAGATGACAATCTCATGTATTTGAAATTTTCATGGAAATTTGATTTGAAATTTTTAATGGAAATTTGATTTCAATTACATTTTGGTCCAACACAAAATGTTTGTTTGAAAATATGAAGACCAAAATAATACTTTATTATTTAAATTATAAAACCGAAACCCGAACCATTATTTAAATATTATTTTCTCCCGGCCCCCAAACCCGGGTGTTACACTACTGTTGCACAACCTGCGAGATCCGCACGTGAGTATAGTTTGGTTTATTGAATATATATATATATATATTAGTGTTTTGGCATAGTAGTAGTAGTAGGTTTTTATGTAGTGTTTACTCTCATTGACGATCATTCTGTCCGACCTGCTTCTAGAGCTAAGCGTGGGAGACGTCACTCTCGATGTTGAGTTATTAGCTATTTGAGGCGTGTCTCTTCTTGTGCTACATATTTATGTGCTTTATGTATGTATGACTTGTGAAATATGACATGATTTGTATGATGACAAGCCATGCATCATTTATCGAAAATCGGACTAAATTAATATCAGACTTATTGTGCATGCATCCTCGTTAATTAAAGATGAATGTATTCAGATTCATAAATTCGAAATATCATGTCACATCATATGGGTTGAGAATTGTACGAGGAAGATCAATGGTTCCACCCTCCGGGCTGAGTTCCACTTCGGATGGTGACGCTGTAGAGAGTGATTTTGGGGAACCTTACTTTTCTGACGATGTATGTAGATGGGCACATGACATTGTATCTCGTGCATCATATTATACGCATTTGTATATAGGATATGTTTGTTTGCGTTTGTGCATGATGATCGGAATATCTTGTTATTTGTTTTTATCTACACTTTAGAGACGTGTTGGGCCTTATAGCTTACTTCCTCTTAGTTCTTGTTTCAGATACTTAAATTTAGACGTGCGATACTTGAAGACCTCGTTTATTAGACTTCTTTCATTTTATCAGTATGGATTATTTTTGGATTTACAAACTTTATCATATTATTTTGGACTTTTATGTAATATCAGACTTAAGACATTATTATTTGGGAATTACTATTTTAGCACGCATTATGATAACATCTTTGGATATACAACTGTGTCTATCAGACTTCTTTCATTTTATCAACCTATTGGAATATTGATATATGACCGTGTTTTAAATGAACTGAGATAATATTGAGTTTAATCATTTTTAATAAATATTTTGTATATTAAATTTATAAACCTAATGATGTTTTTTTATGGACAAATTTTTTAACACAACTTTCTAGATTCAGCTCATTTTCTATGGGCTGGGTTTAGGAGGGTTATAGTACACTTCCACCAATATTAGTGGCGGTTGGACACCAAAGTCATCTCTATTCTTCGAATATCTCTATTATGTTCTTTACTTCTTTCATATACCTTCTCTTCCTTCCTTGGACATTTTTTGGGGAGGGGAGAGGGAAGGGGTTGGGGTTAAAGAGGTCTATTTATTTATAGTTGGAGATATAAGATTATTAATGATTACGAAGCTTCGTCTTTATTTAACAACCTTAATATCTTCAAAAGAGAAGTTTTGAATTTTTTTCGCTATTTGACATAAATGTTTAGGCTCAAATTTGAAAGTTGGAGTCAGATACGGAGCATAATTGAGGCTCAATGGGCCTTGGCCCCTCCAACAATTTAAAATTTTCATCTTACTTTTTAAAAATATTTTAATTTGGCCCCCTCAAATTTTTAAAAATTCATATTAAACATTTTTTTGAATATTTTTAATTAAATTCTCTAAAATTTTAATTTTGCCCCTTCAATTTTTCAGTCTATTGACGATTTAAGTCCCTATAAAATTTGTGTTACACTAATCAATTTAAATTTTGCTTTTCAATTAGGATCTTAATGTGATCAGATGCATACTATAATCTAAATAAGAAAGACAATGCAAGCTTTGGAGGTTAGTGCGGAGGAAGTTTCTTTACAAAGAAGCCAACGGCTACCAGTCATTATCTTCGGGCGAGACGAACCAGCCGGCCCAACCACCGTGCACATTGTTGTCACCAGAGAACTTAACACTCTGTCAATATAGTAAAAAATAATTGTATACCTTTTTTTGGTGAATTAAAACGTCGTTGCCAAATTGTATACCTTCTGTTTGTCTTAACAACTCGATTGTGTACAAAATCTAATGTATCCATGATGGATAACTAACGAAAATAAATTTTAGATTTCGGGATGGACACTTGCTCATCTTTCACTGCACATGGATCCGCCATGGAAGATAGTATGGCATTTATCATCTCTAGGGGTGCTTATTGAGTTGAACAGCTCGCAAGCAGTTCGAACTCGACTCGGTCAAAGCTCGACTCGAATTGACTCGACTCAAAATCTTAACGAGTAGAGTCGAGCAATGCCCAACTCGACTCGATAAGTTCGTGAGCAACTTGTTAATTTATTTTATAGATTTTTTGATGACTTATTAGGGATACTTAAAAAAATTATGTTTTGAAAATTTTGAATGCTAGTTGAAAACTTTAAAAATGTTTTACTAAGTAATTTACACATAAAATCTTTGGGTTTAAATTTTCAAAGTATTCTATTTTTCCCAAAAATTTAAAAAAAAAGTTAATTTATATTATTAAGGTATTAAACAATTAACTTACACATTATTGGATGTGTTTTCTAATTAATTCAAAAGGTTAATTTAATTAAAAATTAATCATTATAATTATTAACAAAGTTACAATATCTCATCTTTAATTTAATTACCGTTAACTCAAAAAATTTAATTTAATTAAGGTTAATTTAATTATCGGTGCTTATTGAGTTGTAAAGAATTAACCTTATTTTTAATTTAATTAATCTTTCCATTCTTTTCTTTCTTTTTGTAATCGAAGTCTTCTTTTTTACCTTTATTATTAGATTGCTTTAGGATTTCTATTTTTTCGCATATGAATTGATAATTTTCTTTTATTATTAACTTAGGTATAAAAGTAAAAAAATCAATTCCCATTATTCTTTCGTCTTTTACTTTCTTTTTTTTCTCCTTTTTATTAGAGTCTTTTTATTATTATTAATTTATATGTAAAAGTGAAAAAGCAAAAAATCTTCGATCTATATAAAAATATATAATTGAAAGTTAAAACCTAAAGACTTTGAGAAATTAAAAAGCATTCTCTCCTTTGTTGTTCATCAAAGACTATTGATAAATTAAAAAGAGCCTCGCACTCAAATCTTGAATCTCAACTTCATCTCTAACTCAATGATCATGACAAGTTCGGTTTGTTTACTTATCTCCCTAGCCTTCACGATTTTTTTTCTTGAATTTCTATGTTTTTTCATGTTCGTTTAATTTTTGCATTCGAATTAAACATGCTATTTTTTAAAAAAAAAGTATAGTTGTTAAATTCAAATTTCAAATATGAATAGATGCTTCTAGTGCCCCTGGTTCTCCTTCTCGAAATCCCACAACCGAGGTGAATATTGATGAGGAGATGGAGACTATGAAAATGACGTACAAGAATTAGATAAAGAAACACCTCTGTAACCCCCTCGACCTGGCTTAGCCGTCAGACCGCATCGAATGGGTTATACGGGGAAAACTGAAGCGAATCTCGTTAAGGCTCCACTCCGATTAGCAACCCTCAAAAAATTTCTTTTGAATTTATCTTGTCTAGATGCATTAAACATATCCTATGTGAGAGGGCACGCAACAGAAAACACACAAGGATATGAAACAAGCAAATCAGGCCATTACAACAACCCCTTTTAAATTTTACAACATGCCGTATCGGTACGCTAGAGGATTGTATCGATACGCCTAGACTTGGTCAACACCCAAAGTCAATCCTAGGGAAACCATATCGATACCCACAAGGTGCGTATCGATACGCCCTTAACGATCAACCTTCCATTGGTCAACTACGAAGACCGTACCGATACCCTCAAGACTTGTACTGATACGCCAAAATCTCGTCAATTTCTCAGATTTCCAGAGAGTATTTTGCGTATCGATACGCCCCCGCGTACCGGTACGCCTTGCCCAAAACAAGCTCTAAAGCAAAGGGACCGTATCGATACAACCCTTGAGCGTATCAATACGACCTACACTGCAAGACTCAATTTAGCTGCTAAAACACAAGGACTCAACACAAAAGCCACATATCAAGCATTCAAGCATCATACAAGCTCAAATACAACTTAAAGCAACCATGGGTAAACATATGAAGCAATTTAAACACTCAACGAAGCAACATCCAACAAGATAGGATTTTAAAGGAAAACATGCATACATAGCATTCACCAACATAGCCAAAAGTTAAACAAAAGCATACTTCAACATGATAAAAGGCATTACATGCCCAAAGCAACCAAACAAACTTGTCTAAGCAAAAAGGACATGCCAACAACACTTCAAACATAAGGTCCTATCTCATTGCTTTATACTAGTTATTGAAGTTTAAATCATACTTGAGCAAACCAAACTCCCTTGGAGTCTCCCTTGTTCCCTGAGCTGCACCGTAGGTCTAAGGGCCTGCATTGTTGGAAAAGAGAGCGTAAGCGTTTAAGCTTAGTGAGCGGTGCTCAAACGGTAGCTACAACAATGCAGTTTTAAAACATAGTTTGTTTGAAAGCCAAAACTGTTTCCAAATCATTTCCATATGCTAGAACACACAACAACATGCATTTACCTTCACGTGCATTTACCGAATGCAACCACAAGTCATAGGCTTACCACATGCTCATTCTCATAACGCAAGAAAAGTAAACAACAATACATAAGCATAAGCATAATATAGGGAAATCAACAACATGTTTAACATGGGAATTAAAGCATTCATGGGTATATTGACATTCAACGTTTTTACTCGGATATGCAGATAGCTTCTCAAACCCACTAGACACTTCCGGTGGAATCTCACATCACCGTACTCACCCGTCTAGTAAAAACATAACTTCCGGTGGAATCTCACATCACCGTACTCCTCCTTAGTGGAATCTAACATCACTAAGGCCACATGAGAATTTTACCTCAAGTGCACTCTAATCCTATTGATCGATCAATTATATCCGGTAACAACCCAACACATGTCAATATACTCAATCACAACCACAACCACAAGCATTATCGATGCTTGAACCACTTACCAAGTCTAAACTTCCATGCAAGGCATGTACTCACAATGCAAGTATAAACACAAGTCCCACGTCTCAACATGCATAACAATGGAATTCAACACATAACAACATAGCATGTTCAACTTGCATTCAAGAATCGTAAAACACAATTTAATTGCATAAAACCTTTAAACTTACTCTTGAGCTTGGATTGGCTTTTCAATCTCAATCCAACTCCCAAAACACTCTTTTAACCACGTTAAGGCTTTTAAAATCGATCCACTCACCAGCCAACACACAAGCGATGCCCAAAAAGCCGAATCAACTCTCCGAACTACCCGAATTTTTGTCCACAAAGCCCGAATCCAATTCCTCTGTTTTGAGCAACCCAAAATCAAACATTAGAACACAAATATACTCACAAACACATCAAAAACCCGGAATTCAACAACCTTGCAAGAATACACATCGATTCAAGCCCAAACTACACCCGAAACATAGCAATTTCAGCCTTAAACTACTAGCAGACATACCCAACGAATTTATCATAAAAAATATACCTTTTAGCATCCCTAAAAATCAATCCAAAGCTACCAAACCTCCAGGTGCCATTTAGACTCAAAACCCAACTAAAATCTCAAGATTTCTAACTCTTAAAATCACCCATAATACTCATTTCGGGTTTCCATTAAAAACCCATCATTTCATGTTATTTTAGTGATAAAACAAAGTTAGAAACACCCTCAAACCCAGCCATAATCAACCTAAATGAAAACCCAAAAATTTCATTTCATTTCAAACCAAACTTTTAAAATCAAAATATGTTTTATTCATGAGTTTTGCAAAAATCACAACATTTAGGACTTAAGAAAGATGAAACTAAGTTAGGGAACCATTTACCTTGAAGAAATCACTTGGTTTGAGGTGTTGAATCTAATGGAATAGTAAATAGGGTTTGGGGAGGTTTTAGAACGTGAAATGAAAAAATGGAGAAGATGATATCTTTTAAAAAACCCTTTTTTTAGGGTTAACTACTGGAATAGTCACTTATGTTTCTCCCTAGTACAGAGTTGGTCACCGATTTTGAAAAACGACCAGTAAGGTCACTTATGTTTTCAGGGCGTAACTTTTGGTCACTCAGCCGTTTATTACCATTAAACGTTGACGGCTTGGTGACCTAGCAGCAAAAAAAGATAAATTATTGCAATGGCCACTAAAGTTTATCCCATGTACATTTCTAGTCTCTGATTTTAAAAAATAAATATTATGGTCATTACTGAAAAAGTTTTTTTCTAATTTCACCCTTAAATTTTTAAAAATTTATTTTTCAACCCTAAAACTTTGTGATCAATTAGTACAATAATATTGTAAATGCTCAAATAAAAATATGTGCCTAAAGTATACCCTTTTTGAATTTTAGGTGTCGAAAGTATCTTTTTTTTTTTGTAAAATTAGGTGCCTAAAGTTTCAAAAGTTAGAATTTTAGGTGTTTGGTCGTTAATCGGTGTTAAAAAAATATATTTAACCAATCAATGCTTGACACATGACACAAATTTGATTTTTTAAAAAGAACAACACCTAAAATTTTCAGTTTTTTATAAATCCTGAAAATTTGAAAATTTCACAAAATAGTCCCAAAAATCCCTAAAATTACCTAAACTCAAACCCCCAAATCACTGACGCTTCTGCCGTTGATCGTCGCACCTGAGCACACCTCTTTGGTCACCGAATCAAGGCGGTCATTTCCCTCAACACGACATCACCGGAAACGGCGAACATGATGATAAGATGAATAAGTCTCGGACCAACTCTACTTTGTAATTATACACACACACATATATACATATATATCATTTAATATATATTACATTTATGTGATAAAAATCCATTACCTGGAATTTTTGTAATGCTTCAAGGATATAAGCAGTTTCCTCTTTCTCTTCTTCTTCTTCTTATTGTATGCCTATTATGATAATTCTTTCTTTTTTCCCCTACTATGAGTATTATTTATTTTAAACAATATTAAATTTTAATATTTTATTTTAAGTTGGTTTTAATTTTTTTTAAATAACTCGTTAACATTTCAAATTTTATCATTTTAACCTCTACTAACTGTAATTATTAATTAATATATATTATAAATTTACTTTTCAATATATATATATATATATATTATAAATTTAATGAATTTTTCCATCCATTTTGGTTGATACTAACATGTATTGGTACAAATTGGTTGTACAAGATGTTAATATATTAAATCAATATGTTAATAATATTATTGGTGCGAATTGGTTAATACTTTCGGCACCTAAAATTCAAAAAAGGTATTCTTTAGGCACCTATTTTTCATTTAAGCATTTATAATATTATTGTACTAATTGATTGCAAAGTTTTAGGGTTGAAAAATGAATTTTTAAAAATTAAATGGTGAAATTAGAAAGAAACATTTTTAGTAGTGACCATAATGTTTATTTTTTAAAATAGAAGACCAAAAATGTACATGGGATAAACTTTAATGGCCATTGTAGTAATTTACCCTATTTTTTTTTGCTGCCAGGTCACCAAGCCGTCAACGTTTAACGACAATAAACGGCTGAGTGACCAAAAGTTTACGCCCCGAAAACGTAAGTGACCTTACTGGTCATTTTTCAAAATCGGTGACCAACTTTGTACTGGGGGAAACATAAGTGACTATTCCATTAGTTAACCCTTTTTTATTCCTTTTTACTAAAAGTTCCCTTTTTGCCCTTTTCCTTTAAAACACTTTTTTGCGTGTTAAAAAATGGTTTTCTCTCCAATTTAATTTTAACCCGACTCGATTTAACTAATCCAGTATCTCCTGGCCCTAAACTTGGGGCGTTACAACCTCCTTCAAATAACACTCGAGGAACCACTCAAGAAGATAACTCTGATGCACTTCCAAGTGGCCCTTTTAAGAGAGCAAGACAATCTGGAGTTTGGAAAGACCTAGGAAAGCCTGAGTTGATTGACAACCAATCGAAGGTAAGATGTTTACATTGTAAGGAACTACTAAAGGTACTTAAGTCTGGTAGTACTACTCATTATAAGCGTCACTTGGACAAATGTCTACAAAAACGAATAAAACTAAGGCAACAAACTTTAATGAACTTTCTTCCATCTGATTCAAGTGTCGGATCACCTAGTTCTTCTTTTGTTAACACTTTGTATGATGGTAAGTTTGATGCTTTGAAGTTTAGAGAAGACATTGATCATTGGATTGTTATGCATGAAAAAGCTTTTTCAATTGTGGAAGAAGAAGGTTTTAACTTAATGTTGAAAAGAGGAATCCTGCAATGGAAAAGTGTGTCTCAACATACTATAAAAAGTGCTGCTTTTAAAACTTATGAGATCGAGAATAAAAAGTTAAAGGAGTTGTTAAAGACTATAGATAAAATTTCTTTGACTACTGATTTGTGGCGTTCAAGTCCTCAAAAGATTGAGTATATGGTTCTTACCTCTCACTTTGTTGACTTTGATTGGAAACTTCAAAAGTGAATATTGAGCTTTGTTCATATACCTCCTCCTCGAAAAGGCAAAGACATTGCCAATTGTATATTCAAATGTCTGTAAGAGTTGGATATTGAGAATAAAGTGAGTTGTTTCATCTTTTAAGCTATGTTTACATATTTTTTTAATATTATATGAAATTTTATTAACTTATTATACTTGTATTTGTATTTTTTATTAGGTTTTCACGATTTCAGTAGACAACACGACCACAAATGATATTTGCATAGAAATTTTGAAAGATACGTTCTCATTGACCAAGAGATTGATTTGTGGTGGAAAGTTGTTCCATGTTTGTTGTTGTACTCGCATTTTGAATATTATGGTTCAACATGGATTGAAGAAAGTGAAAACAATTATCAAGAATGTCCATGATACCATTGATTACATCAATGGTAGTGAGTATCGATTGAAAAAGTTTGCTGAACTTGTTGGACAATTCAACATAAAGCATAGAATGTTGGTTCTTGAATGCAAGACTAGGTGGAACTCAGCTTATGACATGCTAGCGTGTGCAATCAAATTTAAAGAGGTATTTTCTAGACTTGCTTTGGAGGATAAAGATTATGTTTATTGTCCTAGTGTTAGTGATTGGGAAAAAATTGAGAAATTGCTTGATATTCTAGTCGTTTTTTTTCTAATGCTACCAACATTATTTCGGGATCAAAATATCCAACTGCTAATTTGTTCCTCGGTGAAGTTTATAAAATTAAAATGTTGTTGGATAATAAACTGAATTCTCCTGATGAATTTGTTAGCGGCATGGTGAAAAATATGAAAGAAAGATTTGATAAGTATTGGAGTGAATGTAATTTACTTATGGCTATAGGTTGTGTGTTGGATTCTCGTTTGAAAATGAAATGTAGTGAAGTGACTTTTCTGAATATGTTTCATGCAGAAGTTGTTCGAGATAACATTCGTAAAGTTTGGAAAACTTTGTATAAACTTTATGACGAGTATGTTAGCTTGTGTCATCTCCCGACAATGGAACAAAGTGGTGAAAATATAATTGAAAATACTTCACATGTTAGTACAGAAAAAAATACTCCAGCTTTATTTGACATAATAAACAAAGTGGCCAGCACTAAAGTTGTGGCTAATGTTGAAAAAAATGAAGTTGATATGTATCTTGAGGAAGGATGTGTAATAGATAAAGGTGACCAATTTGAAACTATAAGATGGTAGAAAGATCAAGCTTTGAAACTTCGCATTTAAAATCTATCTTAAAGACAACAATACTTAGCTTTCCTGGAGCAGCATCTAGAATCAATTCACCAACTGGTTTGCAAGAGCATCCGCAACCTTATTCTGCGCTTTCCAATGTGTTGGGGCCGAACTTCCCAATCCTGACATAGTAAAGCTTTAATAGAATCCGCAATCGAGACTTGCCTTGGAGGAAATGTAAAGGCTCAACATTATCGCCCTTCGATAACCAACACTTGATACACTCCCCACATTTCAGCAACACAGACTGGACATCGGCCTAAGCTACGTGAGAACCCCACACACCAGTTACCATTCGTATTCCGGACAACGTCACCACATGCCGCCTCTTCATTGTGTAGGTTAACGGTTCCATCCGCATTTGCTTTCACCCAACCAGCTAGTGGCTTAACCCATGTTTCACCATTACCCGCACACGGAACATTGCTGCCCACATTTACCTGAAAGGTTTGACGCAAATCGGCCTCCATGCGATTGCACTCGGCCTACACCAATTCATGTTCAAAGTAGCCAGCATCAAACAAACGCTTGTTCCTCCGGTTCCACAAAATCCAGCAAATGATTGGAAACTTTAACCCCCAATTCTCTCAACAATTCACAAACCGACCAGAATGAAGGATATTAAGCCGAATCCAATCGCTAAACGCACAATTCTTAAATTCATTTTGCTACTCTATATACATTATAAAATAAATAAGCTTCACATGTTACGATAAAATACCATCATGCTTTTAAATTAAATTATGAATATTAATCTAGAACAACAAATATGTCTAAATGAAGTTCAAATTAATGTTTTTTTCCCTTCCGATTTTTAGGGCTTTGCCCTGATTAATTCGAACCTACCCGCGTCGCACACCTAGTTATGGTGGGTGAGTCTCCCAACAAGGTTTTTCTGCATACATAACGCCTCAAACTCGAGACTTGCTTAAGCGGAACCAAGTTGTTTACCAATTAATGTTTCTAACTCGATTTCTTTTTATAAACATATATAATCTGAAAAATGATTTGATATACTGGTGGTAGAAAATAAATTTTTTCATAATTGGTGTATTTTTAGAGTTTATGGTTGGGTTTTAAGATTAAAATTTTTTGGTTTAGAGTTGGTTTTTAAAGTTTAGGGTTTAAGATTTAAAATTTAGGGTTTGATTTTTAGTGCGTAGGGCTTAGTGCCTTAAAATGACATATGACATCATTTGAAGTTCGCTTGTGAAAAAAAAGCTCCATCGACATTGCATCAAATTAACCCATATAATCTTTTCAATGTATCAAAACATAATAAGTATGATAATATATGTAATTAATATTAAATATATCTTTCCAATAAGGTGCTGACACGTGTCACCACCTAATTAATTTATTTTATTAGTTTAAAATTAGGACTAAATTGAAAGAATGTGTAAATAGTAAAGACCAAATGTGTAATTATACCTTTAATTTTTTAACTGTCACGTCACCTTCTGTTAGCCCATTAACGGCTGGTGGTCACATTGATCCAATTTCAATAGTTTGGGTGGTCAATTGAGTCGATTTTTTTAATGTGATCATTTTAATACATTTACCATAGTATGGTGGTCATTGGGTTAGTTTACCCTATTTTTTATTATTGATGAAGCTATCATGGTTCTGATTGTTGGTTCGAACAAAAAGAAGCTAGTTTTTCGATTTTTTAATCTGGTAAGTGCATGTATTTTTTAATCTGGTTTTTTAAAGTTAGTTTTTTACTTTGTGTATTTAGTCACACATTTTAGGTTTAAGAGATATTACGTGGTTATTTCTTGCAACCAAGTTAGAGGAAACACGCAATCGGGATCATATTGTATTTCACTGAACATATATATATATATATATATATATATATATATATATATATATATATATTGAGTGTACTATTTTAAGTATATTTGTAGTGTAACTATTTGTACATGTGTATATTTAAATATATTTGAATCTATTCTAGAATAATAATAATATGAGTTAAATCGAAATATATTTGATTATAAAACATAATAAAACATTTCGGGATCCTTACATGTTTATATTTTCACATAATAAAACATGATTATTTAGTTTTTAAAAATAAATTTGTTTATATAAAATTGTTAAAAGAAAATGAATTATTTTTAATAAATTTAATTAATTTATACATAAAAATTTATTTAAAGAAAATAAATTATATATATATATAAATCAAATATTTAATTATAAAATAAATATTGTTTACACATATTATTGTTAACCTAAAAAAATATTGTTTATAAAAAAATTTTAAAAATTTTAAAATTATCAACTATGGCAAATTTAATGGGAAAAGGTAGGAACTAATATTTATTTTACATTAGACGGCATTGATTATTTTCTTTATATATATTTATTATTTTAATTACCCAGAGAAATAATAATAATAATAATAATAATAATAATAATAATTTTAAAAGAATATTAATTAGTAAAAATATTTATTTTAATAAGGAATAATATTTTAACTACCCAAAGAAATAATAATAATAATAATAATAATTTAAAAAAATATTAAATATTAAAAAGATTTATTTTAATAAGAAACAATATTTTAATAAGAAATAATCATTCTTTATTATAATTTTGAGAAGAAAATTAATTATTAAAATATGTATATTATAAAAAAATTAATAATATTTTAAACAAAGTTATTATAAAATTATAATATTCAATAACACAATAATAATATATGAACTTTTGTATTATTATTTTAATAAGAAATAATATTCGCATAGATCAAAAATGTTGAAGTTAGTATAATTTTTTGATGTATATATTCGAATGATAATTGTTTTTTACCCGTAAAAATAGAAAATGGCATCTAATGGAGTTTTGTTGTACCGTGACCATGAGCACATTTCGTCTCATATTCACGAAGAGCAAGTAAGTAAATGTTTTGTAATTTAAAATTTCATATTTACTATGTAATTGTTATAATATGAAATTATAATGAATTAATTATAGGGTGTAGAGCATATGATACGCCGTCGAGGAATGAATATAAAGGAACCTGATGAGCGTTTAGTGTATTACCTACAGCGAGCTGGTTTTTATAATGCTTCATTTCTACGTGAGTTTAAGATAGTACTCGGGTTGATTACTGCATTGATTGAACGGTGGAGACCAGAGACCCACACATTTCATTTTCCATTTGGCGAATGCACAATAACCCTGGAGGATGTAGCGGTACAGCTTGGTATTCCAACAAATGGAAACCATTGGTTGGAGAAAATAAGTACAATGCATATGACCTTTGCACGCAGTACCTGGGCAAAGCTCCTCCTAAGACCTGTGTGGACGGGCTACGTCTCAGAATATCATGGTTGCGGTAGGAATTTAGTGTGACCGATGAATATGGTCATCGAGAACTTGAGTGTGCAGCTCAAGCTTATATACTGCAACTTATTGGTGGTGTGTTGATGTCAGATACATTTGGTAATATGGTTGACACACAATACATGTCGTTCTTGGCTTATTTGGACACAGCTGCTACATATAATTGGGGGTCCGCAGTATTGGCATTTTTGTACCATGAAATATGCAAGGTCACAATTATGCATGGTGAAAAGGCAAATTCAGATATGGGTGGATGTCAAATCTTACTGCAGTCCTGGGCGTGGTACAGGCTACCTTATCTAACGCCCATTTTTTTTTGTACCGGTACATATGAAGTTTCCGCTTGCTGGAAGGTAATAATGTGATTGCAGTTGTATATAAATATTTATTGATATAATATTTATATTCAATGACTTCGAAATATAATTTCAATATATCTTTGCAGATTGAAACATAAGTTGAAAAATGTGGGGGTGATTCACAACACTGTCAGAGAGACAAGATTAAAGATCCAAACAATAGGAAAAAATCTAGTATCATAATCAATATTTGAAAGAGAAATTGTATATTTGATTGTGAGTGAATTTATATTAATAATTGTTTTTTACAGTTTATTTGGCAGCCGTATGCGAATGATGGCATCAGGACTTGCTTACCACCTACTGTGCTTGAATGTGCATCATTCTAGGGTGCGGTTGTGCCTTTGATCCATTTTTCTATTGTTGAGTTCCATTGTGCTGACATAGTGTTGAGGCAGTTTAACTTTCATCAACCCATTCCAAGAGCTCCACATGAACAAATTCACACCGTTCGTAGAGGTAGATTCAATGAGAATTGGATTGTGAAGTAAGCCGATTTCATTGAATTGTGGGAGGAAAGATGGACGCGGTGGGCTGAAGATTTGAGTCCAATTCAAGCCAACGATTTTGAATTTAATACATAATACTATTCATGGTTTTCGGCAAATGGGAAACCGTTCATAGCATCTGTCAAAGATTCAAATAAATGGCTTGAAGATCAGCAGTGCTCAAGACACGTTCACCTCTCAACCGAGTTTGGTCAGAGCTCTCAGCAATCAACAGACGAACAAAACTTGGAAGGAATTTTGGGTTGGCCTTCTTCGTAGTTACGATCTGACTCCTCCCCGATACATGTAAGCAGTAATATTTGGGAGCAACCACCATTTGGTAATGTCTCAGAACAAACACCATTTCAACAAATTCATCAAACATTTGGATTTGGTCATGTTCTGCAACAATCACCTTTTAATTTTGCAACTGGTGGTAGCTCATCTTCTCAGTCGGCTTACAATGATGATGAAGGATACGTACCACAATTTCAGTATCCTCAATCATCTCTATATGGGGAAGGTTTTGGTGTTGGTAGTATAACATCTATGTTGTCAACAACTACCATTAGCAGCCCATCATTTCATCCTGGAGAAATGTTTACTACACCACATACTATGCAAATAACGGGGGAGCAATTTTTCGATGACGATGAGCTGGCTCCTAATCCAAGAGCTCGTAAATAGGTTCAACCCGCTCCGCGGTACTCACAAATAGGCCCTCTCCACCGGCAAGAATTACCCAGAAGGAGGCGGAAATAGATTTTCTTTTATTTATTTGTAATTTATGTTTCCATGGTTAAACATTTGATGTTATATGTATTTCTTTAGATTTCGATTACTTTTTGATATTTATGTTCTTTTTTAAGTTTCGTATTCAATTTCTAAATTCGAATTCCAATTCCAAATCAAGACTTTACATTATAGTAAATAATATTATAGAAAAAAATACAAAATAAGACCAAATAATAAATTAAATTATATTAAATAAGAACAAATAATAAATTAAATTATATTACCTTAAATTATATTAAATAAGAACAAATAATAAATTATACTCCCTCCGTCCCACTAAAACTGTCACATGTTGACATTTTTCTGGTCAAAATTTTTCAACTTTGACTATAATTTATTTAAATATTTTAATTAATTAAAAATCATAAAAACTATATTTAAAAACTAGTTGATTCAAAGTTTTTAAAATATATTTTTTTATATTTTTATCAATAATAAATTTTAAATTATAAAAGGTCAAAGTTGAAAAAATTTGACCCAAAAAAAGTCAACATGTGACAGTTTTAGTGGGACAGAGGGAGTATTAAATAAGAAAAAATAATAAATTAAAATAAATTAAATTATTTACTTTTTTAATTTTATTATTCAAATTCCAATTAAAATTACAAACATTAAGGAGATAAAAAAAATTATTTTCATTACCTTAAAATTACATACATTAAACAGAGCATTTAGGTTGACGATCCGACACGATAGTTGGAAAGATTTGATTTGTCCGGACACTTGTTTCTTGAATTACCCGGTTCACTACAAAGAGTACAATGTTTAACTTGAACTCCTCCCTCTCTATCATCTGGATCATCCATATTCGTATTAATACGAGTAGACTTCGATCGACCCTTCAGCTTTCTACGAAGCACTGGATTTGGTAACCATTCATCGTATATTGGCTCTACTGGCCAATAGTCTTGGTTCGAGATCGTGTTGAACTGAATTCTATATATATTTGCAATATTCTCTAGTTTATAACAGTCATCCGCAAAACCGTAAGGGTCGAGTCGAAAATGCAAACATGCGGCATGTGCGTGAGAGCAAGGGTATCTAAATGCTTGGAATGCACCACAAGCAAACCATCTCTGATGAAGTTTAACAGTGAACATTTTTTTCTCACCTCGGACTTTAGCGTCCACAGAAAATTCTCATCCATGTGAGTCGAATGATCTTACTCGCATAGCGGAGGCTTTGGCTTGAAGTTCTGTAACCCCCTAGACCCGCCTATGCGTTTCACGGATCCTAGGAAGTCACATTAGGGTCACAAGAGCGACCCACTGAAAAATTTCAAATAAACATATGGTTAAACCTTTAAAACCATAAAATAAATATCTGATTTAAAATACAATTTCAGAAATCGTTCAAAACGATAAAACAATTATTATACAAGTTGCAAAAATAAGTTCAGACTTATTTGTATAATATAAATACGACACACATGCCCCCTAGTTACACAGATACCATACTCCCTGACGAGCCGAAGAAACTCCCATACCGACGTTGATAGGTGCAACTTGTCTGATCTTTTATCCTGAGATGGTAAAGAAACAACATGAGCTTGGGAAAGCTCAGTAATATAGAACTACCAAAAGATGCTATACGTTCATGCAGACATATGATAAGCATAACATTTTCATGATGATCCAAGAAGTGACAGTTCTCTTTTCCCTTTCCTATATTTCAGGGTAACATTATACTTGAGAATAACGACACTTGTTCTTTATTCACTCATCGAGTAACAGATGAGAATATTACAATCTGATAGATTGAGAAGATGAAAACAAGGAGTTTAACGCCTAGTGTGTTCTTTAATCAGACCTTGAGAATTAAACGAAAATTTTATATAGGCTGGTAACATACGAGGTAGGAATCAGAGAGTTTGGCGTCTAGTGTGTTCCAATAAGTACAGATCAACATGCATAAGTACAGATCAACATACATAAGTATAGATCAACATACATAAGTACAAATCAACATACATAAGTACAAATCAACATACATAAGTACCTAACATCATATCATATGAGCACATAACAGATTAAATGCAAATGTCCAATGTTCATACAGAAATTTACAAGAACTACCCTCCAACCTTACACCAATATGCAGTCCCCCAGAACTGCATCCATAAGGACTTACCCTAGGCCCGATGGGCATAGGTGCCACCTAAGGGGCTGCCTTAGGTCCATAAGGACTTACCCTAGGCCCGATGGGCATAGGTGCCACTCAAGGGGAGACCTTGAGTCCATAAGGACTTACCCTAGGCCCGATGGGCATAGGTGCCACCTAAGGGGATGCCTTAGGTCCATAAGGACTTACCCTAGGCCCGATGGGCGTAGGTGCCACTCAAGGGGAGACCTTGAGTCCATAAGGATTTACCAGCTTGATCAGGGCTGTACCGACAGAGACTTCATATCATAACCCAACAGTATACCCCAGATGACAATCGGTAATCAGATTTCAGACATGAGTAACATAATACATGTAACAGACATATTCTATTCAGAGTATCAGAAACAGAAGTTCATGCTTTTAACAGATGAATGGGCATACCATTGAGCAAAGCAGACATTCATTATTCATCATGCAAACAGATTGTGCCATCATATATCAAGCTAACATATCATACTATTAAGTAGGCAGAGAATGTCATTATGCAGTTCATTCAACAGAAATTAGCGCGCACATGGAACACACTAGATGGGACAGATCATTTCTCAGAGATGCTTGACATTTACGGAATGAGACATTGAGCTTGTGACAATTTGAACGGTTTTCTGAAACGTGGCCCCTATTGGAAGGGGTTCATACTAACAGTTTAACCCAGATATTCAGGAGATGATATATCAAGATCTTTGAGAGCTTTGGCATATCCCGAGTGATTCAGTCATTTAGGCTTACAAGGGCATTATAGTCATTTTACCATACACGGACATTTTGGTAATTTATACCAACAAGGCATAAACAGTGGCTCGGGAATTCTGTTTGCTCATCAAATTACCAACCAGGCATTCAGAGATTTCTATGTCAAGATTCTTCACGGTATCGGATACATACATGGCTATTTTGATTACTTGGGCCAACGAGGGCATCTTGGTCATTTAACTATCAGGGATAATTTTCGTAATTTAGCCCATTAATGGTGATATGACGATTCACAATATTTAATGTTTCCAAAAGTTTATCGAGCCTCCAAAATCATTCGAACTATCATACTTCAACCTTGCATTTCTAACCAACCCTTCTAATGTATCTGGTTGTATAGAATATCTGAACGGTTGCTTTTGTATTTCACCACCAGACTTGCCGCAGAGTAGTCGAACTCATATTCTGTGCAGAAAACTTCCAACCTTATTTTAATATCAGGAGTGATTATCGTACATGAATGTGATTTCTAACACTTAGGGGCGCTTTAGCCCTTAAAGTCTTATTAAAATCTCAGAATTTCATCAAATGCATATCTGCATATTTAGCTCAAGAGGGCTTTTCAGTCATTTTGGAAATTGGAATAAATACACCATTTCTTTCTGAATTATCATTTGGTACCTCCATCATTCACTTATTCAAACGAAATTAAGTCGTCATAACTCTCCGCCTCTTTAGAGACGATTCATTCATTACAGAACTTGAGGGTACACCGTTATTCTTATATAATTTACGCATTACTATCATAGGGATCGACTTAGGATTTCAACAATATTTCTAGAGAATTCTCATTCATGTTTTATACAGAGTTTGAGGGATTATCCAAGTTTGTATCACACGAATTGCATATTAATGCCGAAGTCTTTTCATTAAAACATACATCTTGGGTGGTGTAAATTACATAATCAGGTCGAAATGCAGATTTTAGTTCATTTCTTTTATTAAAGGGGTAGTTTAGTCATACTTATGCTCCAAGGGCATTTTCGTAATTTCATATCCAACATCTCATACTTATTTTTCGTATCGAATTCAGCTTAAGCAGATTTCACAAAACACTTATCATAAGCATGCATGCTTTAACTAGGTATCAACATGTACATAAAGCATACAAGGGGTAGTAATGTATTACCTTAGTTTCGAGTTATACCGGTTGACTCCTGATACTACATTCGATCGCATTAGAATCCAGACTGGATGTCCTATGACATTTCGAATACCGAGATACTTGCATACCTTCAAATACACAAATTTAACATTTCAGTTCTTATCAGAGTTCTTAACAAAATTAAACACTTTCGGGTTCAAGGTCAGATTCGGAGGCCTTCGAGTCAGAATTTTGCAAAACGGGCTTCAAAATCGGACTCGGGACGTCGAAAAACATAAAATAGGGCTTTTCAGAAAATTTGACTTTTTGGTCAAAGTCAAAGTCAACGGTCAACGCTGACGTCAGCAGTCAACGCTGACGTCATGCTGACTTCAGCAGTCAACGCTGACGTCATGCTGACTTCAGCAGTCAACTGACCAGGTCAACCGAGTCAAAGATGGCTGAGTCAACTCAGGCAAATCAACTCACTGAGTCAACTCGGCAAGCCAACTCTGCCGGGTCGGGTCGACAGGTTATGGGTTGGACCGTGTTTGGGTCGGGTTATTACCTTAAACGGAGAACGTCGCCGGCAGCGACCGGAATCTCGCCGGAGAATGTCAAAATCGCCCGATTCACCTGCAAAACGAAAGGTTTCCGCTACATACATTAAATCGAACCAAAGCAACGTGAAACTCGCCGGAAAAATAGACCGAATCGCACCTTAAATGCTCGAGGTGGCCGGAGATGGCGCAACTCCGATGAAGCCCTTACCGGCGTCGGATGGACACAGAACTTTAGGGGTTTTGCACAGCACGACGAGGGGGATGCAGATCTGACGGCGGCTCGTCGGTTGAACGCCAAAATCGGCCGGAAAACGCCATAACAAAGGCGGTCTCTAGGGTTCATCGTCGAACCTTCAACCCTAAAATCACGACGATGGCGGCGGAGGTAGGGCGAGTGGCTAGAGGGGTTTTGGTCGGGGTGAAGAGGCGGTCACAGGGGCATGGGCGGTGATGCCCACGACGGCGTGGTGGTGCCAATCGGACGTTGGTCGTTAGGGTTTCTGTCGAAATTTCAAACCATGCGTCGCGACGGACGGCGGCGCTAACGCGCGAGTGGAACGGCGGGCTATGAGCGGGGTCCGACGGCGAGCGTAAGGGAGGTGGCGGTGCACGACACCGTCGAGCGGTGGCCGAGATCTGGGCGGTGACCGGGTCTGGTTCTTTTGGGGAGGGAGTTGGGAGAGAAAACAATTATGGCATTTTCAATCGAATATGTGAAGCGTCTGAATCTGATATAATCAAATTCAAAAACTCCTTAATTAACAAACAAATATTACCTTTGGTAATACTTGACAGAAAAGAGCACTTGGCTCAATTGGTTAACATATGGGTTTACCAAGCATAGGTCATGGGTTCAACACCCCATGGTAGCAATAACCTTTTTTTTTTATTTACAAAATTTAGGGTGTTACAAGTTCGATCATTTTATCATGTAGGGTTTTAGACCAATATTGTCTGCTGTTTATTCGGGAGTTGGCTTCCTGCCCTTTGTCGGACCACACTTTGCCCAATCTAAAGTAAGTCTCCCACACAATACTGCAATTGGGATATGGCATGTTCCTTTAAGAATTGAGTTTATAGCCCATGCAAGGTTAGTTGTCATGTGACCATAACGCCGACCTTCATCATAGGCTTGTGACCATCTTTCCGTGGGGATGTCATTTACAAATTTTATTACATTTTCACAGTGTCGCCTCAACCTTCTAATCCTTTCTTGGAATTTTGGTTGAACTAGTTCATACCCTATTTATAAAAAAACAAGTTAAATAAAACAACAAGATGTAATATATGACCGTACAATATGCCGTATGGAATATGTTGGATATGCATGTGGAGGTTTCCATAAACTTCCACGTCTGTCAATTACTAATAAGAGCGCAGTTCCTCTATCAGAAATCATGCAAATCCCTTTTTTTACAACATGATTGCGTAGGTACTTCAAAAAGAACTCTTATCCATCCGCGTCTTCCTTTTCAACTATGAAAAAGGCAATTGGAAATATATTACTGTTTCCATCTTGTGCAATGTCCACGAGTAATATATGACCGTACTTCCCATACAACCATGTACCATCCACTTGAACCATGTGTTTGCAGAATGGAAACCCTTGAATGCATGCATTGAACGCCCAAATAACTTACTAAATACTTTTTTACCAGGAATTAATTCGCCTTGTAAGTTGAACGCCGGCAAAGTCTCGTACTCTATAACGGTCTCCGGGATGAAATGTTTCATTGCTCGTAAAAGAGCTGGTAGCTCATTATACGATTTATCCCAATCACCATAGAGTTGTGTCATCACCTTTTACTTTGCCATCCACGCTTTGTAGTAAGACGGAACATAACCAAGTTGGGTACGGATAGATGCTACTAACACTGCAATCGAAATTCTTTGTTCCTGTTCAACCAAAGCCATGGTGTAAGCACATATTAGATCAGAGTTTAAATTAATATGGTCATGTGATAAAGCCATATTGGTACATGTGTGTTGCTCAATAAACCGTGACACCTCCAACATTTTAGTCATCTTCCTGTAAAAAATTCTTACCCACCACAGACAGTTGCTCTTCCAATGAAAACACCTTACACAGTAGGTACTTCTGTTGGACTCAACAACAGAAAATGGTGTATGGCATTTGATACAGTGCTCTTGAACTGCAAGCTTCGCGGCTTCTTTTGTTTCAAATTCAGCCTTTAGTTCTAATTCTCCAAACTTCGAAGATGATGAAAAACCAAATACGCGAGTTTGATATTCATGATCTTGCATTGCAGTATAGTCAACTTCATACATGCGGGCTGCTGGAGCTTCATAGGCTGAATATATAGGTTCCGGTTGTTGGGGCTCCGGTGTAGCATTACCCCAAACAGTCGGTTGTTCATTTCTCAACCCGATCCTAGCAACACCCGTGGTCCAAACATCTTCTTCAACATCAATACCATTGCCTTGAGAATTGGAACTAAAGCCCCTTTAATAGCCTTGATCTAAAGCCTGACGTGCCTGCATGGCACATGCAGGTGAACAACACCTCGTCATTTCCAAATGGAGTGGTGTTGTTCACCTGCATGTGCCATGCAGGCACGTTAGAGTGGCATGTATGAGCCCCAGCGTCGCAGCGCAGCGCCGTCCAAGCCGAGAAGGCTGACTCCAACAGGACCACGCCAGGAGAAGGTGGCGTTGTCCACACAACGCCGGGTGCAGGTGGCGAGATCTACCTTGCACTGTGAATTTTGACATATTTCCCTAAAATTCCCCCAACCCACCTATTTCACTAAATAAAATGTTAACTCACCCCTATTTCCCCAATTATGCCTTAGAGCCTTAGGTAAAAAGCACATTCCACCACGGACAAAGCCATGTTTTAAGTGGGAGTGACACTTCTCCCTCCCCACACAATTTTTTTACCTTTATTTATATATATATAGATTAATTATAAATTTATTCTCTATTTTCAGATATACTTCGTTTGATTTTAGAGAATGAAGTCTGTTTTCATTTTTATTTTCTTGAAATATGAAAAACGATGAAGAAAATATGTCTGGTTATAAAAATAGAAAATAATTTTTAGAAAATGAAAACAAAAATAAGTGAAAATTTGAAAACATAAAAAAGATGTTTTTAATATTTTCATTGAAAATATTTTAGGAAGTGAAAACTATAAAAAACAAGAGTTTTTAATTTTAACCTCATTTTAACCCGAATTCGAATCCTTCTAATGCCATCTTTTCTTAAAAGTTTAGTTATTTACTCATATTTTATTTATTATTATTATTATTATAATAATAATTTCTAACTATATTTTGTTTCAATTATTTAATAATTATTTTCATTTCTATTTTGAAAAGCTATATACAAACACGTTTTCATTATTTTTATTTTTGAAAATAACTTTACATCTCTGTTAACCAATTTTTTTTAATTTTTAAAAATTTGAATATAAATTTATTTTCTAAAAAATAAAAAAAGTAAAAAATTAGCGGACCCTTATATTTTGTTTCAACTCTCAACTCTAATTCCGCATCTGCAGGCGGCGACATGTTTCGGAGACGTTAGGGGTAGCACGGGGCCGTGATTGTCTCTGGGGCAATGGCAATGGCTCCAAATGCTGCCTCCTTTTTACATTACAATAATGTAAATGGGATCCCTCCTTTTACATATAAACACAACCTGCCTGTGTAGGAGAAAACTATGTAAATGCTTACTTTTCCTAATCGGCTGGCTGATGGTCTCTGTCAAGGTGGACTTTAGAAGCATTATTCCCACTCTTCTCTCTTTCTTTTTTTATTAAACTTTTTGACATTAACAATTTGGTGAATTTTTTTTAAAAAAAAGGATTATTTTCCCACTTTTCAAACACCTTTCAACAACCAGTATATGCACAATGTAATAATATATATATTTTCTTGAAACGGTAATAATATATAAATTAATTTAATTTCAAATTTTATGTTCTTAATTATTGTATAGTTAACATTAAAATAAGAATTTGTTAGCAAGATAATTTAATAACATTTTTCAACATGAGTAACCAAAATATTAGTTTAATAATAGATTATTATTTAATACATTTTTTGATAAAAGAATCACAAATACTCTTTAAATGGCGACAAGAGGGACGGAGGCAGAGGGTCTTCAAACGACGGCAATAGGGACGAAGGCAGAGGGATTAGCGAGGGCCATGACTCCCTGAATGGTTTGATTTTATTTTTTATCTTTAAAAATTTTTAATTGAACTCTTTTCGTAAGATATTTTTTGGCTTCTCTCCAAAATAACAAGTATCTCGTTTATTTATATTTTAAAATTTTAAATATAAAATGTCATTAGTACATTTACATTGGACATTAATCCATATAAAAAAATATTTGGGTTTTAAATTAAACTAGGACAAAATTGGTTTGAATTGTTTATAATATCATATTTAAATACTGGACTTGATATATTTTCTTGTTCTTCAAAATTTTATTTGTAAACTGCAACTGATGGTATTTGAACTTTTAATGTTTCCATTTTACAATAGAAATAATAAAATTAAGGAAAATATAACATTTTACTTAAATCTGAAAAATTCGTTAAACTATCCGATCCACCTTAATCAACTGATTAAAATAATAACTGGTATTAAAAAATTGAATTCCATCACATGCTTCTATATTTTGAAAAAAAAATGTTGTGTTATTAAAACGACATAAGTGACAGGAGATGTCAGAGAAAGGTCCCCCTCCTACACTAAAGTTTCTTAATAAGAAAACACTATATAAAATGTTACATTAAAAGAATTGGATGGAGAGCGGTTGGTTGAAATCTTTGGTATCGTTTAAGCATATGATTTGAGATCGAAGTCTTATATATATAATAAAATTTATTGAGAGACTCATAATTACAGTTAAATGTGCAACGCGTGATGTCTGAATTAGTAATAAGAAATTAAGAGGGCAACAAAAAAAATTGAGCAGAGAATAAATATAGAATTGTATATTAAAAAGAATTGAAACGAGAATAAATAATGAGAAAATATTTGATGCATCGTGAGTGTAAACTTAATTTACGCAAGTATATGATTATTTTAAAAAATAAAAATTTAATTTAAAGTTTTGAGTTTAAGTTTTAATGTTTTGAATTTAAAATTTATGATTTAAAGGATTTTAAAATTAAAGATTTAAATTTAAATTTTAAAACTTCAATAGGCATGTTTGTAAAAAAAAACTACCGCTAATACATTAAATATTTCCCATAAAAAAGATTGATACTCCCTCTGTCCCACTAAAACTGTCACATGTTGACTTATTTGGGTCAAACTTTTTCGACTTTGACCTCTTATAATTTAAAATTTATTATTGATAAAAATATGAAAAAATATATTTTAAAAACTTTGAATCAACTAGTATTTAAATATATTTTTTATAATTTTTAATTAATTAAAATATTTCAATAAATTATAGTCAAAGTTGAAAATTTTTGACCAAAAAAAGTTAACATGTGACAGTTTTAGTGGGACGGAGGGAATAATTTTTAGATAATTACCTAAAACATCTTTGGAAGTGTGGACTCCAAAACAAGCATGCAAAGCATAAACAATAAACCCTGCATTATTAAAATAGAAAGGGCAACTTCATTTTGGGGTTTCTTTACAGCTTTTGCACCCAATTTATTATAGCCCTCAATTTTGAACCTAACATAAAATTACAATTTTTTTTGTTATATGTATATCTGTTTTACGGTTGTTCGGGCTTCTACTCTCAACAATATCATTTTTAAAGTTCGAACTCATGTACTCTTATTAAAAGTGTAATGTGTCTTACCAATGATCCCAACATTTGTTGGTACAATATTAATAACATATAACGATAGGTTAATACAAACGTAAAATATAGTATATTTTATGAATCATATCTGAACCTTTAAAGTAATTAATGATTTATGTCACGTTTAAAAATATAAATATATATGAATTATTGAATATCATAAAAGGTAACTTAGCTTCTGTTCAAATGCCAAACCCTCGTATATTGTGAAACTTAGGATTTTAAGATTTAATTTATGAATAAATTATTAAATAAACTACACGAAATGTCATTAAATTTTAATTTTTTTTATCAAACATACCACTGAATTAAAAATTGATACTATTATACCATTAAATTTTGTTTTCTGTTACTATTATACCACTGAACTATCGTAAACTACATGAAATGCCATTCGAGTGTTAAAATTGTAACAGACTCGTTAACACTGTTTTGGTATAGCTGCTTTGATGCCTAAGATACGCCAAAATGACGTCGTTTTGTTAGAAAAAATTAAGTAAACATTGCATTTGGGGAAGCTCGAACCAAAAACCTCTAGAATGAAAAGTGTACACCAAGCCAACTTTAAGACTTAATATAATTATAACGAAAATAATATATAAATAATATTGCAGTTGAACTTAATTTTATTTATCTCATGATATAATTTATAATATTTATAATATAATTTTATAAATATATAAACTTTATACATAAATATTATTTATAATTTATATTACAAAACTAAAATATTATTTGTAATATATACAACTAAACCTTAAACCCCAAACCTTAAATCATACATGTAACTAACTAAACTACAAACCCTAAATTTATATAATTAAATCTGAAATCTAAAACATAAACCCTAAATATATAACTTGTAGCCCATTCTTCCCGGACTAGACGACTGACCGGTCCGAGTAGGTTACACGGGGAAAACTGAAATGAAACTCGTTAAGGCTCCCCTTCGGTTAGCAACCCTAGAAAATTTCTTTTAAATATTATCTTGTCTAAATTCTTTAATACATCATATGTGTTAAAGACACTCAGCGGGAAGGACACGCGGATGCCACACATACAAAACAAGCAATTAAACAACCCATTTTTAGCCCTTACAACATGCCGTATCGATACTCTAGAGGACAATATCGATACGCCTGGACTTGGTCAACAACCCCAAGTCAACCTAGGGAGACTGTATCGATACACAAGAAGACCGTATCGATACGCCCTAAACGGTCAACTTCTCACGGTCAAACAACGAAGACCATACCGATACACCCAAGACTCGTACCGATACGCCAAAATCTTGTCAATTTCTCAGATTTTCATAGAGCTTTTGGCGTATCAATACACCCTCGTGTACCGGTACACTAAGCTTAAAATGAAGTCCAAAGCGTAGGACTGTATCGATACAGCCCTTAGGCGTACCAATACGCCCTGCACTACAAACTTCATTTTAGCTGCAAAACACACTAAGACCCAACTAAAGAAGCAATATACGACTCAACTAGCAACATACTAACTCTCATACATCACTAGACAACCAAAACTAAGCATACGATGTTACTTAACCAAACAATTAAGGCAACCAATACAAAATAAGCATATAGGTAGGAAACTTGCATAAAAGCATTCATGGCTAACCATTTCAATCATAGGAAAATAAACACTTACATAAACATTGCATAACAAGGTTTACATGCCTTTAACAAAACACATAAGCATCCATAGAACATGGTTATAAGCCTTCAAAACACCAAGCATTTAGGCAACAACATAAACATGGTTTACAAATCCACATCAAGGCATTAAAAACAAAAACCAACACATACGAGTCTATCAACGCTCATACAAAGCACATAGCATTTCTATTTCTAAACTACCACATTATTTACTAAACCATACTTGAGCAGCTACTACAAGCTTGGATGCCCTTTTCCTTGCCCCTTGCTAACTCCACGCTAATGATCTGCAATGTCGAAAACAAGAGCGTAAGCTAGAAGCTTAGTTAGGGAGCTCTAAAACAAAAAAACGACAATGCAGGGTTCAAGCATATCATCCTTAAGATAATTTACAAGCATACATATGCACCAACATAGCAACATAGCTAACATAGCTAACGTCACAAGTATGCATGAACATGGCATCTTACCTCATGTTATGCTCAACAAGATATAAGAATTATCTTAACAACAACCACACATGATCAAGTATATTGGCAACTAATAGTTTACCCGGATATGCAGATAACTTTCGTTGGGATTCTCACCCTTAACGTACTCAACAATAACATTACCTTCAGTGGGATTACACTCATCACCGGTCCTTGCATGGATGGGATTACACTCATCATCACATGCCCTTACGGATGAGATTCCACTCATCATCACGTAATAATATATATTTTTCGGCAGAATATTACATCACCATACTCCTCCTTGATGACTATACGTCACCAAGGCCACGCACGAATTTTGACTCAACCGTGTGCACACCGATCCTAATGATTGATCATTTATACCCAGTAATTAACTAGTGCCAATCATACTATACAAGTCACACCATGATAATCCATCATGCATTTCAACATATCAAGCACCACTTACATCAATGATTAAGCTACCAACTTAACCTCTACCTTAGATTTGCCTACCAAGCACAATCCAACACCACCACCATACCCTTGAACCAATTTAAAACCATTATAAATGATTCCACTCACCGAACTTCCTTAAGCAAACCGAGAAAAGTCGAATCAAGCCTCCACACTTTTCGGAATCGAGCCCGAAGCTTCTCTAACGGTTTCGCTTGATTCTTACCAAATCAAAAACAACACATTACTCAACCGAATAATCACAAAACACTGTTGCAAAACTAACTACAACCACAAAGCCTTTTCTCTATATCTCCAAGCCAAAGCTAACACAAAAATCCCATTTTCAGACTCCCACCAAACCCAGCAGAAAACCACCTATTCCAACACCCAAATCATCGTCCCACACCTTCAAAACAACTCTCAAGCAACTATATAACATCAGCCTCCAACATCAAACTACCTCAAAAACCCACATTTTCACCCTTTTAAAATACCCACGAAAACCCATTTCGGAATTTTTGATAAAATCTCACCATTTTCAGTTATGTTACATCTAAGGGAAAGAGTTCAACATAAATAAACTTAATAAAACGAAAATCCAAAAAAAAAACCTACTAAAGCTTCTTCCTTTTTCCCAAAGTTTTGAAAACTTCAAAATCCCCAAAGGTGATATTTACGAAAACTAAAACTATAGATACGTTAGGAGCGGTGAGGAGAACTCAAAAATATAATTACCTTGTTGAAAGCACTTGAGATGGTGGGGGGATTTGATGGAATAGTAACCAAGGGTTTGGGGAGGTTTTTGACGTGAAAATGGTGGAATGAAGAAGATGAGAAAGATTTTACAAAAGCCACTTTTACTCATCTTATTTTCCTTTGTTTAAAAATTACCAAATTGCCATTAATGAAACTCAACCCTTTTAAAATAAAACCAAAGACTATTTTAATTAAAAAAAGTTCCAACGACTCGAACCCGATTCTCACACTCAACTCCTGACCCCTAAACCTATGTGTTACAACTCTCCCCCACTTAAGGAATTTCGTCCTCAAAATTACCTGACTGAAAGAGATAAGGAAACTGCCTTTCCATATCCTCCTTCTTCTCCCAAGTGGCCTCGTTCACACCTCGACGTTGCCACTTCACTTTGACCAACTCAATCGATCTACCACGCAACAATTTGTTGTCTGAGGCTAAGATCTCCACTGGTTTCTCATCATATGTCAAATCCGAATTCAATTCAATCTCTTCCACAAGCATGACATGCGACGAATCTGACCTATACTTACGAAGCATCGAAACATGGAACACATCGTGAATCTTCTCTAGCTCAGATGGCAAACATAACTGATAAGCAACCATACTGACTCGCCTCACAATCTCATACGACCCAATGTACCTCGGACTCAACTTCCCTTTTCTGCCAAATCTCATAACCTTCTTCCACGAAGAGACTTTCAAGAACACTCTATCTCCCACGAAATACTTAACTTCTTTCCTCTTCAAGTCGGCATAGGACTTCTGCCTATCTGAAGCTGCCTTCAAACGATCACAAATCAATTTCACCTTTTCGATAGTCCCCTTAAGAAAATCTAGCATCGGTAACAACTTCTGACCTACATCGGCCCAACAAACCGGAGTTCTACATTTTCTACCATACAAGGCCTCATACAGAGCCATCTGAATACTCGACTGAAAACTGTTATTATATGCGAACTCAACTAAAGGCAAGTGTTTCTCCCAAGTACCATGAAAATAAATGATGCAACAACGCAACATATCCTCTAAATTCTGTATAACCCTCTCTGACTGACCATCTGAATGGGATGATATGACGTGCTGAAATTCAACTGGGTACCCAAAGTTGTATGCAAACACTCCCAAAATCGGGCTGTAAACCTCGGATCCTTATCGGACACAATCAAATTCGGCACACCATGCAATCTCACGATCTCACCGATGTACAAATCGGCCAATCTATCTAAGGAGTAAGCTGTATTAACAGCTAAGAAGTGAGCACACTTCGTGAAACGGTCAATTATAACCCAGACTGAGTTCTTCTTCGTAGGAGTCAAAGGCAAACCTGAAACGAAATCCATGGTGATATTTTCTCACTTTCATTTCAGAATTCTCAACGGTTGCAACAACCCTGAAGGAACATGATGTTCTACCTTCACTCTCTGACACACCATACACTTACGCACAAAATCGGCCACGTCTCTCTTCAAACCAACCCAATAGTATTCATTCTTCAAGTCACGATACATCTTCGTACTACCAGGGTGCATAGCAAACGGGCTACTATGTGCTTCGGTCAAGATCGTACATCTCAAATCACTATCATTCGGTACAACTATTCTATCTCTGAAACACAAGACCCCATCAACACTGAAACTGTAGTTTGATGGTCTTCCCTCGGCTATGTCTTGCACGTGAGGTGCCAAAGATCTATCTAAGAGTTGTTTCTCTCTTATCAACTGGCCTAAAGTAGGTCTAACTTAAAGCTCGACCACTAAACCACCATCACCGGACAAACTCAAACTAGCAAACATGGCTCTCAACTCAACAGCTACCTTTCTACTCAAAGAATCTACCACTACATTGGCTTTACCCGAATGGTACTCAATCGTAAGATCATAGTCTTTAAGCAACTCTAGCCACATATGTTGTCTGAGGTTCAACTCTCGTTGTGTCATTATGTACTTCAAACTCTTGTGATCCATGTACACTGTGCATTTCTCACCATACAAATAATGTCTCCAGATCTTCAAGGCAAACACAATTGCGGCTAGCTCTATATCGTGTGTCGGATAGTTACGCTCGTGAGTCTTCAACTGTCTCGAGGCATAAGCCACCACTCTTCTGTCTTGCATGAGTACACAACCTAAACCTACATAAGAAGCATCACTGTAAATTACACAGTCCTTCCTCGACTCTGGCTAAATCAAAATCGGTGCATTAGTCAAGGCTTCTTTTAATTTCTCAAAGGCTTGTTGTCTCGCATCTGACCACTCAAACTGAACATTCTTCTGAAGTAACTTCGTCAAAAGAGCGGCTATCTTCGAGAAACCTTCCACAAACCTTCTATGGTATCCGACTAAGCCTAGAAAACTACGAACCTCTATCACGGACTTCGGTTGCTTCCACTCAACAATGGATTCTATCTTCTTCGGATCGACTCTAATCCTATCGGCTAACACTATATGTCCTAGAAAGACCACTTCTCGGATCCAGAACTCGCACTTACTCAATTTTGCATACAACTGGTTGTCTAGCAAAGTCTGCAAAACCAACCTTAAATGTCAGTCATGATCTTCCTCGGTACGCGAATACACCAAAATGTCATCTATGAAAACAACTACAAACTGGTCTAAGTACTGATGGAAGATTCTATTCATCATGTCCATGAAAGCAGCCGGTGCATTAGTCAACCCAAACATCATGACTAAGAACTCATAGTGACCATATATAGTCCTAAAAGTTGTCTTCGGTACGTCAACTTCTTTTACCTTCAACTGGTAGTAACCAGATCTCAAGTCAATCTTCGAAATGACTGATGCCCCTCTCAACTGGTCAAACAAATCATCTATACGCGGAAAGGGATACTTGTTTTTTACTGTCAACTAATTCAACTGTCTATAATCTATGCACATTCTCATATTACCATCTTTCTTCTTCACAAACAACACTGGAGCGCCCCAAGGCGAAGAACTCGGATGGATAAATCCTCTATCTGACAACTCTTGCAACTTAGTCTTTAACTCTTTCAGTTATTTCGGTGCCATACGATATGGAGCAATCGAAACATGAGCTGAATCTGAATAAGTCTCTATAGCAAACTCTACCTCTCTATCAGGTGGTAAACCCGACAATTCTTCCGGAAACACACCCGGAAAATCACACATTGTTCTGATATCTTGAGGTCTAACTTCGCTCATGTTCAGATTCATCACGTAGGCCAAGTACGCCTCACAACCCAACTCAACTAACCTCTTAGCCTCTAAAGCTGAAACAACATTCGATAAGAACTTCACGTTCTCACCTACTACCACAATCTCATAATCATCCGCAAGCTTCAAGAAAACACTATTAGTCTCAAAATCTATCCTAGCTCTATGTTCTGTAAGCCAGTCCATACCCAGAATTACATCAAAACCATAGAACGGTAACTTCATTATATCAACTAGAAATACATGCCCTTGAACCATTAACGAACACCTTCTGTACATTTTCCTAACCACTATTGTATCCCCAAAGGAACTAGTAACGCTAACACCTACCTCTAGTACCTTACAAGGTAAATTCAACATCTTTGCATGCTCACTCAAAATATAAGAATGCGCAGACCCAGAGTCAATCAAAGAAAGAAAACTCAAAGACTATATCAAGAAGTTACCTGCAACCATATCCGTATCGTTCTGCCCCTCACGCTGAGCATAAACTCTAGCCTGACCTCCGCCCTCTGGCTGAACCGCAACTACATGCGCTATGTTTCTCTGGCCATCATTTCTTGACTGGAAGTTACCTCGACCGCGCCCACGGCCTCTCTAATAATCAACAGCTCTAGCAGGAGCCTGAACCTAAACTGGTGCATACCCAGCCTGATGTGGACAATCATGCCTAATGTGATCTCTAGCTCCACAGTTCCAACACGAGTGAAAGTTTCCCCAACACTCACCGTTGTGATTCCTCCCGCATTAAGCACACTCGGGCAAACTCCCACCAGCTCTCTGGCCCTGATGGCCCCTACCATGGTTACCACCACCACATCTATGGTCAAAGTGATGCCTATTGTCCCGATGCCTCTTGGCATCACCTCTATCAAATTTGCCAAACCTCTTTCTAGAACTAGAACCACCAGAACATTTGGTCAAACCCAAACTGTGCTCTATGTCCTTGGCCCTAGCGACCAAGACATCAAAATCTGTATAGTCAGTAGCCAAAGTGTACCTCTTTATTTCTTCACTCAACCCGTAACGGAAACGGTCACAATGTTCCCTCTCAGTAGGAACTAGCTCAGATGCATACTGACTCAACCTAACGAACCGTATCTCATACTCGATCATTGTCAAATTACCCTGAAGCAAACCCATGAACTCTCTCTTCTTCTCATCAAGATAACGGGGGCCCAGATACTTCTTGCGGAAAGCTGACTCAAAGAACTCCCAAGTACCCTGAAAATCAATGATGCAACAACGCAACATATCCTCTAAATTCTGTATAACCCTCTCAAACTGACCATCTGACTGAGAATGATATGACGTGCTAAAATTCAACCGGATACCCAAAGTTGTATGCAAACACTCCCAAAATCGGGTTGTAAACCTCAGATCCCTATCGAACACAATCAACTTTGGCATACCATGCAATCTCACGATCTCACCGATGTACAAATCGGCCAATCTATCCATGGAGTAAGTCGTATTAACAGCTAAGAAGTGAGCACACTTCGTGAAACGGTCAACTATAACCCAGACTGAGTTCTTCTTCGTAGGAGTCAAAGGCAAACCTGAAACGAAATCCATGGTGATATTTTCTCACTTCCATTCCGGAATTCTCAACGGTTGCAACAACCCTGAAGGAACCTGATGTTTTGCCTTCACTCTTTGACATATCATACACTTCTCACAAAATCGGCCACGTTTCTCTTCAAACCAACCCAATAGTATTCATTCTTCAAGTCACGATACATCTTCGTACTACCGGGGTGCATAGCAAACGAGCTATTGTGTGCTTCGGTCAAGATCGTACGTCGCAAATCACTATCATCCGGCACAACTATTCTATCTCTGAAACATAATACCCCATCAACACTGAAACTGTAGTTTGATGGTCTTCCCTCGGCTATGTCTTGCACGTGAAGTGCCAAAGATCTAAGAGTTGTTTCTCTCTAATCAACTAGCCTAAAGTAGGTCTAACCTGAAGCTCGGCCACTAAACCACCATCACCGGAATATTTTATGGTGGAATATTATATCACCGTACTCCTCCTTGATGACTATACGTCACCAAGGCCACGCGTGAATTTTGACTCAACTGTGTACACACCCATCCTAATGATCGATCATTTATACCCGATAATTAACTAGTGCTAATCATACTATACAAGTCACACCATGATAATCCATCATGCATTTCAACATATCAAGCACCACTTACATCAATGTGTATAACAACATGCATAAACAACACATGCTTCACAAGCCACATCATGCACATAAGCAAAAACTCATAAAACACGCAAGAGATTAAGCTACCAACTTAACCTCTACCTTAGATTGGCCTACCAAGCACAATCCAACACCACCACCATACCCTTGAACCAATTTAAAACCATTTTAAATGATTTCACTCACCGAACTTCCTTAAGCAAACCGAGAAAAGCCAAATCAAGCCTCCACACTTTCCGGAATCGAGCCCGAAGCTTCTCCAACGGTTTCCCTTGATTCTAATCAAATAAAAAACAACACATTACTCAACTGAATTATCACAAAACACTATTGCAAATCAAACTACAACCACAAAGCCTTTTCTCTATATCTCCAAGCCAAAGCTAACACAAAAATCCCATTTTTGGACTCCAACCAAACCCAGCAGAAAACCATCTATTCCAACACCCAAATCATCGTCTCACACCTTCAAAACAACCCTCGAGCAACTATATAACCTCAGCCCCACTTTCCAACACCAAACTACCTCAAAAACCCATATTTTCACCCTTTTAAAATACCCATGAAAACCTATTTCGGGATTTTTGATAAAACCCCACCATTTTCAGTTATGTTACATCTAAGGGCAAGAGTTCAACATAAATAAACTTTATAAAATGAAAATCCAACAAAAACATACTAAAGCTTCTTCCTTTTTCCCAAAGTTTTGAAAACTTCAAAATCCCCAAAGGTGATGTTTACGAAAACTAAAACTATAGATACGTTAGGAGCGATGAGGAGAACTGAAAAATATAATTACCTTGTTGAAAGCACTTGAGATGGTGGGGGGATTTGATGGAATAGTAACCAAGGGTTTGGGGAGGTTTTTGACGTGAAAATGGTGGAATGAAGAAGATGGGAAAGATTTTTCAAAAGCCCTTTTTACTCATCTTATTTTTCTTTGTTTAAAAATTACCAAATTACCATTAATGAAACTCAACCCTTTCAAAATAAAACCAAAGTCTATTTTAATTAAAACGAGTCCAACGAATCGAACCCGATTCTCACACTCAACTCCCGACCCCTAAACTCGGGTGTTACATAACTAAATCTTAAATCTCAAAACTCTAAATATTATTTATAATTTATATTACAAATCCTAATATATTATAAATAATATTTCAATTTTAGGGTTTTAGGGTTTGGGATTTAGTTATATATTTAGGATTTTGGGTTTGGGTTTCAAATTTAACTATATATATATTTAGGGTTTAGGGTTTGTAGTTTAGTTGGTTACATGTATGGTTTAGGGTTATTTTTTAGTTTTGTTGGTTACATGTATGGTTTAGGATTGGGATTTATGATTTAGTATTTAGTTATATATATTTAGGGTTTGGGATTTCAAATTTAATTATATATATTTATGGTTTAGAGTTTGTAGTTTAGTTAGTTACATGTATGGTTTAGGGTTCAATTGTATATATTATAAATAATATTTATATACTGTTTACGCATGGATTATTTCAAGTCTTTAAGTTGGCTTGGTAATTTAGTGTAAAACTTTCGCCCTTTAGGTTCTTGGTTTGAGCCTTTCATGTGTAAACTTTCCGTTTTTAATTGCTTTCTAGTGCAAGATTTGTGTTTGTCCTTGTCCTCTCTTTATTATTTTTTTTTGGCTAAAGGGTCAAATTTACCCATGTAGTAATTCGAAATCAGCAATGTTGTCCATACTTTTTGTTTTTCGTAATTTTGCTCTCAAAATCAATCAATTGCAGCAATATTTTCCTTTGACCGGCGTTGACCATTAAAGTGCTGACGTGGCAGTTAACGGTAAAGTCATTCATGCAATTTTGCCTTCGAAATCATTCAATTGCAGTAATTTTACCCTCGGTTTATTTTAATTTTTGAATAAAATTGAATAAATGATTTAGTTTTTAAAGTTGAACTTTGACAAACAGAATTTATGAAAAATCTATTAACAAAATAGTGTAAATATCTTTTGGGTCCCTGGTAATTTTAAAAATAAGCAAAGTGAGAACTCTCATAAAAAATCAAAATATTCTTATTTTTTAAACAAAATTCATAAACTTATTAAAAATAAATAAGATATTCAAAAAATTTATTGAAAATAAAAATCAATATAAAAACTAAAATGTATTAGGAATTATAAAATGATAAAAATATAAATACAAAAATTTAAAAGTATTTATAAAGTTTTAAAAATGAACAATCTCATCCAATGAGAAAACATAAATATAAAGTTATAAATATAAAAAAAATTAAAATTTAAAATATTTATAAAAACCATTGAAAAAGTTTCCGACTGTTTCTGGTTATGCTAAGCCAACTAATATTCCTTGAATATATTTTTAATGGAATCAACCTCCCATTAGAGTAGAAATAAAACTTATCAAATATTAATGAGCGTCAATTTGATGTAGAAAAGTGAAAGAAAATTTGGTGAAATAGTTCAATTTTTTAATACTTTATAGATACTTTTTAAATTTTATATTTATATTTTATCATTTTATAATTTCTAATACATTTTAATTTTTATATTAGTTTTTATTTTCAATAATTTTTTGAATATCTTATTTATATTTTATCGCTTTGCTTATTTTTAAAATTACCAAGGACCCAAAGGATATTTACACCAATTTGTTAATCGATTTTTCATATATTCTGTTTGTAAAAGTTCAACTCGAAAAGCTAAATTACTTATCTAATTTTATTCAAAAATTAAATAAACCGGGGACAAAATTGCTGCAATTGAATGGCTTTGAGGGTAAAATTGCATGAATGACTTCACCGTTAACTGTCACGTCAACACTTTAACGGTCAACGTCGGTCAAAAGGTAATATTGCTGCAATTGGCTGGCTTTGAGAGCAAAATTACGAAAAATAAAAAGTATGGACAACATTGTTGATTTCGGATTACTACATGGGCAAATTTGACCCTTTAGCCTAATTTTTTCTTTATGTTAACAATAAATAACAAAGTTCATGGAGTTTTACCGAATAAATATAAAAAATTCAAATTATCCCAAAAATTTAGAAAAAAAAATTAAAATTTATAAGCAAGGACGGAGGCATGTGGGGTGGGAAGGGGCAAATGCCCCACTCGAAGAATTTTTTTAAAAAAATATCCTCTTATATAATTTCTTTACAAATTAATTTATTTTTCAATTTTTTTATTTTTAAATTTAGCTCATTTACTTTCAAACATTTATATTTTAATTCTGACTCCGTAAATGTTTGTAGGAGTTAAGGTGGGTTTACCCTACCACGTGTTAGAAGGAGAGAGGACACGTGTATTCTATTATATTTGTATTGTATGGATAGCCATATCTTTGTCCACTCATTTTATATTTGTATTGTATGGATAGCCATATCTTTGTCCCTCCATTTTCTTTTATGTATTTAACTTGCGGTTAATAATACTTTAAGGTATTTTCCTCCGAATTGTTATCTTAGATTGAGTTGTGACTTAATTTTGACTATGAAAAAAGTTTTAACGAGACATGTTCTCTTTAAAAGAAACTTTCATCACATTAACTAACGAAACACAATAAAGTGGGTAAAAATCGGATATTTTATTCCTAAAATTTAATACTAAGACTTCTGAACTTAAAATTTAGAGTTCTAAACTGTAGGCGTGATGCAAAAATGATATATTTTTATTTTTTTTATATTTCTTTGCACATTTAATATTTTATTACTAAATGGGTGTCTTTTGCTTTAGAGACAACTTCAGTTATAATATTTATAACATCTTTTTACAAAAATATAATTTAATCTCGCCTACTAACATCTTTTTAATAATACTAATAAAAGAACTCTAAAAGTCTAAGGCATGGCTTATATCAAACTGATTTTTTGTTTGACTTTGTGAATGAAAAAATGACATGGAATTGGGGAGTAGTTTTCACTATTAAGGATACAGCCTTTTTATTATTTTTATTATTATTAACAAGTTTCATGTGTGTAATATTTTATATGTATAAAAAAGTTTGGGTTATATTTTAATACACAAGCTGCGTAAAAAATAATTTACACAACCTTTCATATTTAAGCTATAAAATTTAAAACTTAAATTCTTAGCCCTAACACCTTAAACCCTAAACTCTAAATTCTAACTATAAACCCCTAAACTCTAAACCCTACAACATAAACCCTTAAATTCTAAACCACAACCTAAATCTTTAAAACTCTAAAATCAAAAGGCTTGTGTAAACTAAAGTTCACACAAATTTGTGTATTAAAGTATTTTCCAATAAATTTTAGATAAGAATCAAAATTAAATTTATGTATAGCTCTTCTCTAGAATTATTCTAGTTTAGATTTGGATATATTTCAATAGTCAGTCCGTTTATTTGTGTTTGATAATAATTGATTTTTGTTGTAGTTATAATGATATTTTTTATAGTATCTATAATTTCATTTGTGTTGTATTGGTTAATTACTAGTATAATTACGCAAATGTATAACTTGTAATTGCAACATGATATATATTATATTTGTCAAGATCATGGATTAGAACATATTTAAATGTGTAATTTTTCAATTTGGAGTTTGAGCATTATGAGTAGTTTAAGATTGATATATTTATATAGGGTCGAAGCAATGGGGAGCAATATTTCCTTTTAAATTTTTTGGTATAATAATATTTAAATTTTTTTTAGTTTAAATATTTGTCGAATAAAATTTTTGTCACTTTCAATTTTTAATTTTAATAGATTTTTGTCCCTTTCATGTTTGATTCTAGCTCTATCCCACTAAATATTTATATCTTATTTTTTAAAAAGTTTATATATATAGAGAGAGAGAGAGGGGGAGATGAGATTCAGTTACACTATGTAAAACTCATTTAGTTTTATATTAATTCGTACCATTGAATGATTGAAATGGATAGATGAGATTAATAGTAGAAAATGTGAAGATTGTCATTTGAAAAAAAATAAAAAAATAATCTTAGCCATTAATTACTATCATCTAACTGTCCAAAAATAGTGTAAAAGTAATTGAATTTTGCACAATATAAGTTAATCTATATATATATATACATACATATATTTAATTTCGAATAATCCCTTTGCCTAAGAAGTAAATAAAGTTAAAAGAATTAGAGTGATCTATCGTTCTATGTTTCCGTGTATATAGTATAAATTAGTACTTAATGTATACGATAATGTCATCTAAATTCCACACTTTTCCCTACAATTTTTTTTATGGATTTCCCTCTCTCTATATAATCAAACAGCAGCAATCCATCTCTTCCAAACAAAACAATGGAATCAAAACAAGTCATCTCTTCTCCGGCTTCCCTCTCTTCATCAACAAGGTAAACGAGAAAATCCTCGAGATTTTTTATGAAATTAACGCGTGTTTTCGGTGTTTTAACTTGGGTTTTTGACAGGTGGTGGGGCGGAGACACGGTGGCCGTAGTGACCGGAGCTAACAAAGGTATAGGTTTGGCGGTGGTGAAGCGATTTGCAGAGCTGGGTTTGACGGTGGTTTTGACGGCCAGAGATTTGGAAAGAGGGAACAAAGCTACTGAGAAGCTCAGGGATGAAGGGCTTCATAACGTGCGGTTTTTTCCGCTCGATGTTTCGGAGGCTGATTCGATTAAAGCCTTTGTTTCCTGGCTGGAAACAACATTTGGAGGACTGGATATTCTTGTAAGTCTTCTTTACCTCTCATTTTTTTTAATATAATTGGTTGTGGTAATTTATAAATATTTTTAGGTGAGTAAATATGTATTATACGTGTATTCAAAAATTTTAATGAGTACATGTAAAATAAGAATTCTCACAATATATACAATCAATAAAATGAGTAATTAATCGAAGAATTTACATATTCTAAGTCCACTCTTCACTATACATGGATCCACCACTCATTATAATTGAGTTTTAGATAATACTATAATGTTACTTATTTTTCGTTTTTGAATAATATGTAAATGTAATAATATGGGTATGATTGTTCAATTATATTAAAAGTTGAAGTCAATGAATAATCTTGGTATAAAAGAGAATGGAGTCTATTTTAAGAACATGACTTATAGTTCGAATAATTTTATTTATATGCTTAATTTTTTCCCGAGTTTAAAATAGAACGGATACTCATGAAACCATAAAACTATATTTATAATTAAAAATATATATACTAACAATATTTCAGTTTTTAATATATTTTTAGCTCAAGTTTAGAAAGAAAATAGTACAAATATGTAATATCAGCTTTTTAAAACAAAATTAATAGGATGTCATAAATAACTGAATCAGTTAAAAATTAAAAAAATAGATTCTATTAAAAATATTAAAAGGAAATAAAAATAAAATTAAATTGAATTGAATTGAATTGAATTGATTTTATTTTATTTTATTTTATTTTAATTTTATTGGATAGTTATTAAGAAGTTACTTTGAGATGAAAGTTGGTGAGTCAAGTTTATTTAATAATTTCTTCAAAAAAATGAATCAAATTAAATACATTTAAATATTGATAAAAACGTGCTAGAAATTATTAACTAAAACGATATAAACTTGATAAAAATCGAATTGAATCGAAACAAAATCAGATGTTGTAATTCGAATAAAAATGTTGTTATGATTTTTTTTTTTCAAATTCTAATATCCATATAAGATACATCAATGTCAAACATTGACATTCGGACAAATATATCCAATCATAGCAATTGTATGTAATCCAAAAACGTGAAACATGGAAAATAATTCTGTCCGTATTAGCTATATGAACACAATAAAACAAGTTTCACTTCTTTCATAATGAGTTTTTAGTGATTTTTTTATCCGAAAAGTATTTTTACTAAGGATTTTTCTCTTTGAAAATCTCGGTTCAAACACATTACAATAATATATTACTTACTGAACAGATTATTATAATAAATAATATATATATATTTGATAATACATGTCGTTTTTGTCTAGTTTTGCCAGCCAATTAATGATAAAATATAATATGAACGTAAATATTAAATGAATAAATTGTTATTTTATTTTTCAGGTGAACAATGCAGGTGTTTCATTCAATGAAATCAATGAGAACTCAGTGGAGTGGGCGGAGACTGTAATAAAAACAAACTTTGAAGGACCCAAGTTACTCACTGAGTCACTCTTGCCATTATTTCGCCTCTCACCTTCTTCAAGTCGTATACTTAATATTAGCTCCAGGCTCGGCTCCATTAATGTAAGTTATGCTCTAATTCCATGTTCTCATGTAATTGAATTCGGATAATAAACCTACTCGGATTCGGTCTTAAAAATATTTCGAATTTGACTCAGTTATGGTTGAGTTTAAGCTATCAAGTTAATTGAACTCTGAATATTTTAATGCTTGACTTGATAGTTCATCAACTTAATCAGTATTTTTATATATTTTTAAGAAATCTCTATTTGAATTTAAGCTCAGGTGCATATAATTAATTAGTATAAAGCTGAATACGATCGAGAATTTTTTGAGGCGAGAAGTCGATTATAAAATTTTAAAAGGTTAAAATATAATCATATCATTTCATAGTTTTATAAATTTTTATATCATTAAACTAAAAAATTCATCATTTATGGAGATTAGAATGTAATTTTTATCATTTTCTGAACTTAAAACTTCAAATGTGGAATAAAATCAAATTTTTACCGTTTTATAAAAAATATAAAAATTAATCCACTTAATTTTTTAAGATATGAAGCACTATGAGAATTCTTCAAATCTCATACTCCACTATGAGCCTATCATATGAAAAAAAAATTTCTCCGCTTAAAATTTTTAGGTGGAGTTAAGGAGTATGAAAATCAGATGGATTTTTACTGAATAATGATTTATTTTAATTTTATCTCAAATTCACCTTAAATTTTAAAATGAAATTAAATAAATTCAAAATTTTAAATTTTAAGTTAAATTTCAACTTTATATAACTTCAAATGCTATAAAGCTTCGAGAGAAAAAAAAAAGCAACAACATTAGTTATAATTTAGTTGAAGTGATTATAATGTTTTACTCCATATGCAGAAAGTGAGAAACCTTAAGATAAAAGCAAGTCTACAAAAGGAGAGGCTATCGGAAGAAGAAATCCAAGGAGTGGTAAATATGTTTGTTGAAGATGTGAAAGAAGGGAGGTGGCAAAGCCAAGGGTGGCCGGAAATATGGACGGATTATTCAGTGTCGAAGCTGGCGTTGAACGCTTATTCTAGGGTTTTGGCCAACCGATTCCAAGGAAGAAGATTAAGCGTTAATTGCTTTTGTCCCGGTTTTACTCAAACGTCGCTGACTCGTGGACAAGGCACGCACACCCCTGATGCCGCCGCTGAAGTCGCAGTTAGCTTGGCCTTACTTCCGCCACATCAGCTGCCGACTGGTCGGTTTTTTCTAGGTTTTGGACCTTATAATAAATCCAGACTATAGAACTAGTTATCGAGTTTGAGATGATAATCAGTCTTCACTCACTTCAGTTTTGATATATAAAAAAAAGATATAATATCACAAATGGTACCTATATTTTGATTAAATAGTCACTGTGGTATCTGCAGTTTAAAAATGTTTATTTTTGTTTCTGAACTATCTTTGTATTCGAAGATAACACCGTTAATAGGTAGCAAATCAATCGATAGAAATTTTGACGTTACATTTTTTTCTATCTCACATGGAAGTTTAACCACAAGTATCCAACTGGTTGTTAGTGGATATCTATAAAATATTTTTGTTCACTCTGATTATGGGTGAGCATTCGATCAAGTCAAGTTAAATATTTCGAGTTAAGTAGAGTTGGCGAATCTTATTATATAGCTCAAATTTTATTTATTTTTTTAAGTCGAATTTTTGTTTAATTATAAACATATATATATCGGGCAAAATCGAAAGTTTCGACTCAAACTTGAAAAATGTTCCACTAATTACTAAAGTATTTTAGTTATTCAAATTTTCATTTTATAACTCAAAACTTTATTTGATTTTTTTAGTCAAGTCGAGTTTATGAATCTACGAGTTAGGTTAAGTCAAGACGAATCAAGTTTTTTCACGTCAACAAATTTAAAATTTTTAATTTTTTAAAGTCGAATCTAATTTTACTCACCCAAACTCTGATCATCGGATTTAATATTTTATGAATAAAATGGAAAGTATATTTGTAAAATAGGTTTAAAAATGTGAAGTGCCTTGTAAGTTTTGTGTTCAGACCAAAATGTTACTTAGCGGGCCAAGATTAAGGCCTACATAGTTTTGGTTGCCCATCAACCAAACCCATGCGCCGATTCTTCCTTTATTTTCCTCAAACCCGCAAATCTTCATTATCTGGATTCAAGGTTAGGAATTAGGATCAAAACCCCATCATTGCTTTGTGATTTCAGGTCAGCTTCGACTTCACCGTTTTGTTTTAATTATTTATTTTGTGTTACTTTAAAAAGAAAAGAAATCGCGTGGTCGAGTTGCAAAGTGTGGGAGAACGGTTATTGTTTAGCAAAATTTTAGATGAAACACTTCTGTTTTAAGTTCCGAGCTTAAATTTTTATGAATTTAATTTGTCTGAGTGATATGAGAATTGGGCTTTTCTTTGATTGTTGATTGCTGATTAGTGCTGTTGTGATTTGTTACACATTTCCCTCGATTTAATAATTGTTTAAAGGATGAAGTATGAACACTGCCTGATTTTGTTGCTGTCAAGTTTTTGCTTGAAATCAGTGTTTGAATTTCGATGCCTTGTTTAATAATCTGAAACACCATTTGTTGTTACCAAACTGCACGATTTTACTTATTAAGGAACAATAGTATTAATGTTTCATTTAGTTGGTTATTTACTTTCGATTTGAAGAAGGGGATTAAAATATTGCTTGTTGGACGGGGATGATGCACCAATTAACAATGAAAGCTCAAAAAGTATATCAACATGATGTGCTACATAATTTGGGTTTTCTTCTTGTTTGTCAGTGTATATTCATGTATCATGCAATAGAAGATTCCTCGAATTCCCGAAATATAATATTGGGAGAGAGGTGGTTTCCATCATTGGTTTAGGGCTACAAATGAATGATTAAGTAGCCTGTGAATCTATTGAGTTTCGATTGTTTATTTTCAGTTCGCTTCCTTCCTTTGCATAGCTTCGTAGCAATTTTAGGGCGAAAGGAAGCAACCAAATAAATCATTGAGTTTCGAATTCGTCACTCAACCATGATGAGTTATATTTTCCTTTTGTTTTTTTTTTCATAATTTTTACCTTTCCAAAGAATCAGATAGAATGACAGTTAATTTTCATGTTTTTCTACTCTTTTCCCCATTGCCAAGTGGACTTATGGAAGATAATAGACTCATATCTTGGTGAATTTCAGGTTTGAAGGTACTAACTAGTTGCTTGGAGATGGCTGGGCTATTGGCATTTAACGGCCTTGCGACAAAGACTAAGAATTTGGTAGTTGCGGGGGGTTTGTCAGCTTTCGTCTTTGGTGTATATTTCTATACCATGAGAGCAGTTGGAGGTACAGATGAGCTCCAGGTGGCCATAGATAAGTTCGAGGCAAAATCAAACATGGGATCAAAGTCTTGAGCTCATGTAGTCAAGAACAAGGTAAAGGTCTTTTATATGACAGACACAAAGTTATGTAGTTAAAATCTGTGTTTTTGAATTAATTGTCCTTGTTGAATTATATTATAGTTGATAATAATAAAAATGACTTGCTACCTAATTTTTCCTTGGATTTTTTCGTTACCCTTGTTGGATCTGGACTGGAAACTGGACATGAATGAGCTCCTGGTCATTATTAAGATTTTGTGATCAAACATTGCTTATTCTGGGAAAAGCTTAAGACCCTGGCACTTTTGTATGGTTGTTATAACCTATGAAAGATTATCACTTAGGGAAAAAAATAAGGAAATAATATGAGCCATTAATTACCATTATCTAACGGTTCAAAAACTCTTTAAGTTTTTCACGTTTTTTTGGATCGTTGGATGGAGGAAATGGATGACTGAGATTAACTCCTTATTATTTTTTTCTTTCTAAGTGATAATCTTTACATATTCTACTGTTAATCTCATCTATCCTTTTCACCCATCCAACGATCTAAAAAATATGTAAAATTTAGAGAGTTTTATACTGTGTAACTTGATCTTATCCTTATCCTTATATATATATATAAAAGTATGATGCTTGATTTTATGTCTCGATGATAAGTAGGAACAAAGCGTGGCAATTTAAATTGCAATCCATAAACGCATTTCCCATATCATTGGAAATTTATTATTTTAGTAATGAATGAGATCATACAAGGTTCCTTTTGGGATGAACTCACACACTAGCAAAAGAACTTCATCCTCTAATCGACATCCTAAAAGTTTAACCACATTCATATGGTATATTTGAGATAAAATTATTACTTCATTGATGAACTCTTCAAGCTTCCTTCCATCAAATTAATTACATTTCACCATTTTAGTTTTCATAATAGTCACAACACTTCCACCCATCAACATTTTTTTGTAAACAGTTTCTTGTCCTTCTTGTTCAAGAATTTTATTTTAATCATAATAATCTATCACCTTTTCCATCTCAATTGAAGTATACAACTTTACTTTTTCAAATTTATTTGGTTGGAAGACAAATGTTAGTGTAGGAATGAACCGCTCTTGTTCGCGATTGAGTTGTTGTAATAAATGTGTTGTCAATGTGCCCCAGTTCTGTAATATGCTTTTTTTAATATTGTTTGTTGATCGATTTTACCTTCATCGTCGAGCTTTGGCGATGTTTTGTATCTACTTTGTTTCGAGTATTTGAATTAGGTTTTTTACCTTTTCTTTCTTTGGTCATGTTTATGATTTAGAGACGTTAATTTTCGTGTTTTTAGAAATATGTCTGGATCAAATTTGTTTACCTGCATTGTAAACTTTCATCTTAATTTTTCCTTTATTAATAAAACGGACGTACTCATATTAAAAAATATTTTAATTTTTAAAGTTTTGACTTAGTATCACTTTGACACCTAAGTTATTTATTAGTTCAGTTCGATTCCTCAATTTTTCGGGCATGAAGCACATTACTACACCTATTTTTCATTACAAAAAATCGTGCAACACTTTAGGAACGTGATATGTGACGTATCATATATATCAAATTTAATTTACATTTTAAAACTCAAAATTTAAAATTTTATAAATTTAAAAACATTTTTTTTATTTTTTGGATTTATGGATTTTTAAAATAGAAAAACTCTGAAATTTCTCAAATTTAGTATATCATAAACTCTTAAAAACTTTATTTTTTAATTTAAATTTCTTTTTGAATTCTATGATACTTTTACAATAAATATTATAGTTTTAAAAAATATATATATTTTGAAAATCCTCTATTTTTAAAATTTTTGAGGATTTTTTTGTATTCTTCCTATATTTTAGGATTTTTAAATATTTTTTAAAAAAATTAAAAATTTCAATTAATATATATTGTATATCATGTAACATGTCCTAAAGTGTCGCATGGTGTAACAAAAAAATGTATTATGGGGTAATATGCTTCACACAAAGAAAGTTCATGGGTCAAACTATAGCAAAAACTATTCAGGTACTAAAGTGATAATGTGGAACAACTTCATGAACAAAAATATTATTTAACACAAAAATTAAAGATATAATAAAAAAGCTTTTAATGTTTAACTGAATAATTACTTTGACCCATATTGTTTTTTAAGCACTTTAATCATCAACGTTTTATTTGAGGCGAAATAACTTTTTTGTGGATGAAATTATTAGTAACTAACTGCCAACGCCTTGAGGTGATGTGACAAACTTATATGGCATTGCATGTTGATGTGACAGTGTTGCACGAATAAATATTCTGACTTGATAGAATGACATGACAATCAATTTTTTTTAATAAATTTCTTTGCTGACGTGTCATTCTGTCAAGTCATCTTAAGGTGTTGACTGTTACTTGAATAATAGTTTCCATTAGGGCTTGACGTTCGATCGAGTTGAGTCTAATCGAGTTAAAAAAATTTGAGTTGTTCGAGTTTGCAAGTCCTATTTTACGATTCAAACTTTATTTGAAATTTTTTCGAGTAGAGTCAAGTTTATAAAATTCGAGTCGAGTTTCGAGTTTCTGTACAAATTTAAATATATATATATATTTCTTCGTATATATATTTCTATATGCATATACGTAGCGGTGCATATATATATTTCTATATGCATATATTTAGGGCTAGACGTTGCACATATTGATTCCAATTTCAATGACTTTCTATATGCATATATAATATACACATATATTTCTTCATATTTTTCACATGTGATATACATAACATATTAGACATAATTGATAGAATCAACTCAAACTTGAAAATTGATCAACTTATTAATAAAAATTTCGAGTTATTCAAATTTCCATTTTATAACTCAAACTTTATTTGAAAATTTTCCGAGTCGAGTTGAGTTTATGAAAGTATGAGTCGAGTCAAAACGAGTCAATTTTTTTCGCCTCAAGTTGGGTCAAATAATTCGGTTTTTTCAAGTCGAGTCGAGTTTTGCTTACCCCTAGTTTCCATTCACAAAAGGGTCATTTTGGTCAAAAATAAAATATTTAGAGTTAAAGTGCATAAAAAAGTAAGGGCCAAAACGATTACTCTGTCAAATATTAAGATAATTTTTGACATCATGTCAAAATTAAATATAGTCGTACCAAACATTTGTAGTCATATTTGACACTTATATGTGATTTAACGTATGATAGGAATACACCATTTTTTTAGTCTAATGATGAATTCCATTCTACTACTTAGTGAAGCTAAGATAGTGGATGTAGAGTTCAATTGGAACTTGAACCACTCTAAATCTCTTGTCTAGCAAATTTTTATTTTTCACTCCACCACAAAAATTTCTAAAAATCCAATGCACTCACTCTTGGCTTAAATCGATTCTACGATCCACTCAACACAATGTCGCACGGACAAATATTCTGATTGATAGAATGACATGACAATCAATTTTTTTTATAAATTTCTTTGCTAACATGCCATTCTGTCAAATCATCGTAAGGTGTTGACTGATAATTAAATAATAATTTTCATTAGGGTTGGACGTTCGATCGAGTCGAGTCTAATCGAGTCAAAAAATTTCAAGTTATTCGAGTTTGCAAGTCATATTTTATGATTCAAACTTTATTTGAAATTTGTTCGAGTAGAGTCAAGTTTAAAAAATTCGAGTCGAGTCGAGTTTCAAGTTTTTGTACAAATTTAATTATATAAATATATTTCTTCGTATATATATTTCTATATGCATATACGTAGCGGTGCATGTATATATATCTATATGCATATATTTAGGGCTAGACGTTGCACATATTGATTCTAATTTTAACGACTTTCTATATGCATATATAATATACATATATATTTCTTCATATTTTTCACATGTGATATACATAACATATTAGACATAATTGATAGAATCGACTCAAGCTTGAAAATTGATCAACTTATTAATAAAAATTTCGAGTTATTCGAATTTCCATTTCATAACTCAAACTTTATTTGAAAATTTTTTGAGTCGAGTCAAAATGAGTCGATTTTTTTCGCCTCAAGTCGGGTCAAATAATTCGGTTTTTTCAAGTCGAGTCGAGTTTTGCCTACCCCTAGTTTCCATTCACAAAAGGGTCATTTTGGTCAAAAGTAAAATATTTAAGGTTAAAGTGCATAAAAAAGTAAGGGCCAAAACTATTATTCCGTCAAATATTAAAATACTTTTTGACATCATGTCAAAATTAAATATAATCATACCAAACATTTGTAGTCATATTTGACACTTATATATGATTTAGCGTATGATAAGAATACACATTTTTTTGAGTCTGAATTTCATTCTACTACTGTACTAAAATTGTTCCCTACACTTGACTTTTACAAAACCTAGTCCTCATATTTTACAGAAATTAATAAGTTAGTCCAGTTGAATGACACCGTTAAAAATTTTCAATAAAGGGTTAAACCTAAAAAAATCAACTTAATAGTCTATCTGTAAGGAATGAAAAGAAACAACAGTTCAACAGCTTATATGTATTGAACTAATAAAGGGTGATAGATTAAATTCACTTTTTTTTTTTGAAAAAAAATCAAGAACTGGACTAACCTATAAGTTTTAATAAATTACAAGATCAAATTATTAGAAATTAAAGTATATGAGTATTTTTTTTTTCCCCTCAAAATTATGAAATTGACCCTATATCTTGACACTCGTTAGAAAAAGTCCAGCCCAAACTACACGAAGGCCCGCAGTTCCGCCACCATCAATTTAAATAAATTAGGGTTAGGGTTTTGATTTCCCACATCTATATATAAACCACCCTTTACCCTCAACCCTTATCCATCTCAGGTGTCGCCGATTTTCCATAGCGCTTTAATTTGTTTTTGGGGTTCTTTTCAATTGTTTTTTCTTTCTCGTTGATTTGTTTTGAAAGAAGCCAATTTGCAGAGCAAAGTCGTCGAAAAACGAGTGGCGTGATTTGCATTGAAGGTTGGCAATAACATTAAGCGATTCTCCGTGCCCATTAAATTTTCTATTTCGTTTTGATTGTGGCCTCGAACAAGTCGCTACATTTTTATTTCAAAAGATTTGTTCTTACTTTTTTCGTGTTTGTTCTTGATCTGAAAAACCTTGTTGAATTGACTCAATCTTGTTTTAGAAATGGATACATTTTCTGTTTTTCTTTTAAATTTTGAATTAAAAATGGAGGATGATGAAAGCAATCAGACGGATTCCCATTGATAATTACATGAGAACATTACCAGCTACTTCTGACTCTTTAATATTTTTTTCCCGATTTATTATTTATTTTTTTATAGGGCTTTTTATTTATTAAAGTTAGTGATTTAGGGGTCTATGATGTAAGAAAATATTTGCTACTCTTGATGGAGTGTTTCCATCTGATGATTATTTCCATCAAGATCTCTGAGACCTTTCTACTCTTGAAATTTTATCAACCTATTTTGAATTTTTTATAGTAAGAGAAAAACCCTAATATTGGAATTTACTATGTTATAATATAGTTTTGTTCTAATTTAAACTATTTTTTTAATTATATAAGAAATACATTTATTTTTCTTTATATTATTTTTCACATATGTATGTAAAAATTTTAATATTAAATTAAAAATATTATTTAAAATTTTAAAATATATTTGTAATATTAATTTTAGATGAAGAATTTTTGGAATAAAGTATTGATAGTATTATAATTTAGTGAATGGATTAATGTGAGAAAAAATATAAAAAAATTTAGTTGAAAGATTAGATTCAATAAAGAAACGTTAAAGGTCTAAATTCTAAAAAGAAATGTTTATTAAAATTGTGAATTTAAGTTCTAAACATATTTTATGTTGTTTGTGAATCATGTAGGTAAATTTTTGTTTAAAAGATTTAAGACAATGATTGTAGAATTGAAGAATTAGAAACCATTTAAAGTTGAGGGACTAAATTAAAATAATAAAAAATATACTTTAAAAATTATGTATTGAAGCTAAATAATTTTTAATAATGGTTTAGGAGTATGTGGTTTAAATTTAGTAAAAAATAAATTTAAAATGAAGAATCAATTGAAAAAGATAAAATTACGAATTATATTGTTATATTGTGAAATTCACCAAAAAAGACTGAAAGACATATTATAATGATGTACTCACCACTCTTGTGAAATGAAGTTCATGCTCTTTCTTTAATAATTTAAATTTGTCTGGGGTATTTCGAGGAATATTTTGATTTTTTTAGGTTTTAATTTTTTTCATGTGTTTAAAAATTTTAAAAAAAATCTTTTAAAAATTATTTAGATAGAAATTGAGTGGAATTAATTGTTCAAATCGATTCAATTCAAATACAATACAACATTTCTCATATCTGTTGTGAAATAAAAATGTGTTGTAATTACAATTATACATGTTTTTTTCGTTCAATCATTTTTAACATTATTATAATTTGTTTGAATTATAATATCAATATGACATCATTTTAATTAAAAAACTTATATATTGGGTTTAAGTAAAACTATATATATAAATAGACCTTTCTACTCTTGAAATTTTATCTAGCTATTTTGAATTTTTAATAGTAAGAGAAAAAACCCTAATATTGGAATTTATTTGTGTTTAGATCATAAATTTTGCCCAAGACCTAAATTGATTTACATGAATTTATTTGGAATTTTTACATGAATTTCTGATTACCGAAACCCAATTATGACTAGACTAGAATTTGGAGTATTACAACTCTCCCCTTTAAGAAAAATTCGTCCTTAAATTTTACTTGAACTGAATATATGAGGATATTGTTGTTTCATGGTCTCTTTAGGTTCCTAGGTAGCTTCTTCAATAGTATGACTTCTCCATAGCACTTTAACTAACGACACAGATTTGTTACGAAGCCTTTTTACTTCTCTTGCTAGAATCTGAATCGATTCTTCTTCATTGGACAAATTTGATTGAATTTCTATAGACTCAGGTTCCACAATGTGTGAAAGATCATAACGATATTTCCAGAGCATCGATACATGAAAAATATCATGGATTTTACTAAATTCTTAGGGTAATAACAATCGATAGGCCACGAGGCCAACTCTCTCAATGACTTCAAAGGGTCCTATGAATCGAGGACTCAATTTTCCCTTCTTGCCAAATCTTAAAACTTTCTTCCACAGTGATACTTTAAGAAAGACTTTTCGTCAAATTTCATACTCAATGTCTCTTCTCTTGAGATCAACATACGCCTTTTGCCGATCAAAAGCAACTTCCAAGCGATTGTGAATGATGGTAACCCATTCTTCAATTTCCCGAAGTAAGTCAGACCCAACATCTTGCCTTCACCTTCCAACACAACGGAGTCCGTCATCGTCTGCCATACAATTTCTTATACGGAGCCATTTGGATTTATATTTGAAAGCTATTATTGTAGGGAAACTCAAAAAGGGGTAGGGGCTTCTCCCAAGTTCCACCAAAGCCGATGCATGCTCGAAGCATATCTTCCAAGATTTGTATAGGAAGGTTCAATAACAATACATATTTCCAAGAGTTCAATAGAAGAGTCCTTCGGGATTACCCTTTCTGACTAGCCGTCAAATTGAGGGTGAAAGAATGCGCTAAGGTTAACTCTGGTGCCCAGAGCTCATTGTAAGGTTCTCTAGAACTAAGATGCAAACCGAGGGTCTCGATCGGAGATAAGAGATTTAGGTACTCCGTGGAGTCAGATCACTTTCTTGATGTACAAATCAACTAATTTAGGAAGACTGTAGTCCTTTCTAACCGATATAAAATGAGCTGACTTGGTGAAACGGTCTACAATGACCCATATAACATCATTTTTTGCGGGGTTAAAGGTAGACTGCTAAAAAAATCCATAGTGATCTTCTCTCACTTCCATTGCGATGGATCAATGGGTTGTAACAGTCCAATAGGAACACAATGTACAATGTTCTGCTTTAACACGTTGGCACGTGAGACACTTAGATATATAATCGACTATGGCTTGCTTCATGCCCGACCACCAATAGAGTTCACGGAGGTCCTTATACATCTTCACGGACTCGGGGTGAACAGAAAAAGAACTTGAATGAGCTTTTGAGAGAATATCAGTGCGAAGAGATTCATCATTAGGTACACAAATCCGGTCATGGAAATACAATAGCCCTTCAGAATTAATTCTGAAGTCGGGGTTGTCCGATAACTTGGAGACAATGGATTGAAGCTCAGGGTCTTGCTCTTGCAAAACCTTGATTCGCGAAACAATGGTAGACTGAACTTGAAGTTCAGCTACAAGACAATGATGCTTCCGAAGCCGGGAGTGACCATTGATTGCCCGAGCGGCTACAAGTCAATGATATTGCAACAAGCCAATGTGCCATACTGTAACATCCCAAAAATTAGCTTAGAAGTTTTATGAATTAATTTAATAATTAATGACTCAATTAGATTAGAAACATTAAATAATTAAATTAGAGTGACTACATTAGGGACTCAATTAAAATTCAAAGAGAACTAAGGAAGTGACTAAACCGAATAATAGAGGAAATTGGAAGGATTGCATGTAACATTTAAGGGATTACCAAATCTGCCCATATTATTAACGTTAATTAATGTATTAGATAAGGGTAAATTAGACAAATATGATGATTGTTAGGCGATTATCATGTCACCATTATGACTTCCTTGGCCGGCTCCCTTAGTGTGAAAGAGAGTCTCAAAACTTAAAACTAAAACCAAAAAGAAATTGGAGAGTGAAGAAGCAATCCGACCATTGTTGTGAAGAAAGGAAGAAAAGAGCTTTGCATATTCAACCTATTGGCTTAAGATCACCAATTAAAAATCAAAAGTCAGTTGGATTTCTCATTTCCTATTCGAGCATGTAAGAATTTTTGAGAATGAGTATTGTTTTTGTACATTCGATAATTCATGGAAATTGATTAGTTAAGCATGTAGTGTTGCTGGAAAATGTAGAGACAAGGGTAATGAGTTGGGATGAGAAAAATTTGGAAGATGATGAGTGTAATGAAACTCCTAAACTAAGAAATTCAAAGCTGGCCAGAAATGTGCTAGTCTAAACACTCAATTTTGAATTTTTTTAGAAAATAGAATATTAGGAAATTGAATCTGAAATTTTAACAACATCTACCTTAGCATGTCTATTTTAATAGGAAAATTACGAAAATTGATTTAGAGCTTTATAGAAAAATCTAGAGCGAAATTGGGGATGGTACTCGAATCTGTCCAGTGGTATTTTAGTTTGGACAGTGAACTTTAAAAATTCATAAGAAATGGTACACTAAGCAATTCGATCTGAAATTTTCATAGGTAGCAATTGAGAATGTTAATTGAGCTTGGAAACAAACGGAACTTAATTCCGAGTTATATAGTGAGAAGGGGAGCTAAATTAAGATAAATGGTCAAAACTGTCTAATTTATGAAATGTCGAACCATGAATGTAAATTTAATTTGAATTGATAAATTTTGATAAGGAAAAATTCAGTAACTTGAATGACAGAATTGTTATTAATAAAATGACATAAGTAATTAAGTAAATCGAATGATGGATTAAGAAATATAAGAAATTTGGTAGACTAATTCGTCTCTATCCGAGGTTGGAATTAGTTCTGGGACCAAAACTGAATTGTGAAAATCTAATAGCTCAATTGAATTAATAGATTCTGAATTTTTGTCGTGTATGATTGTATGTAATGTAATAGAGCCTAGAGGATAAGGAATTGACGAGGAGCCGATAGCTAGATTGGCAACGGAGCGCGGGAAGAATCTCCGAATTCAGAATTATCTTGGCGACTATGAGTGAAACAAATTTTAGAGTTGAGAATATTGTCTCAACTAAATTGGTTTAATTCTTATCTTAGAATTGCATGAAAGTGGACTTAATAATGGTTTGGTAAATTAATAAGGGAAGAAGGATTATAAAAGAACTTGGTATTGTGAGTTCTTGTTGTGTTCGAATGGTGTATGCATTGATTGAAATTTGGTGATTTTCATGTTTGATTTGAATAGAATTGGAACCATGTAGATCTGAATTATGCTGATTTTTCTATGAATTGGTTGCTAAAATTGTTTGAGGATCAAGATATGCTCTTGTTATTTGAACTATATGATGACCAATGTATAGTACATGATCAATGGTTGAATTTGTATGTCATGTGTTTAGAAATTTTGTTGTAATTGGAACTATGTGATATGCAATTGAGATCATATGTTTGGAATCGAGGATATGCGAATTGTGGTGTATATATGAAATGCTTGAAAGTGATATTACATGTGCTATTGAAACTAAAATTTCATGTGAAATTAATCGAAAGGATTGATTGATATATTCTGAAAATTGATTGCTAAATTATATGAATTAAATTTAAAACATAATTGACAAAGCCCTTGGTATGTATAGTCGGTCCAGGTAGTACGGCATGCCTAGAGTCTAGAGCTCGATAAGAATCGGTACGTTAGTGTACTCGATTGCTATGGTACGTAAGTGTACCTATTCGCTTAGTGTAAATTGGGACTAAGATGACATGTAATACGATAATATGAAGTGATACTTGGGTACCTATTATATGGTGAATTGATTCACATCTCTGTAACATGTGACTCGAATACCTAGCTAACTATATGAACCAAGGCTTCCCAATCAAATTGATAATTAAATAAATTTGTAAACATTGATGTTGATCTTCTTGATTTTGGTGAGTTGCTAATTGGAATTTTAATGAAGTATGCAACTTATGAACTATAGATTAAATTGTTATTCTGCTACAGTTTGCTGCTGCTTGAAATTGAACTGTAGTATTGTATCTACGATTAAATTGAAAGTATGATTCTTGTTGCACTTGTTTGTTAAATTACTTGTGAATTTAAATATTGGCTAGTGATCCATTCGAAAAGAATGGTGTAAAAATGCTAAATTAAAGATTTGGATTATTGCGTGAAAACTTAAGCAAGAAATTTTAAAAGCGATAGACTAATGTTTCCTCACTAAGTACTATAAGTACTTATCACTCGTATTTTCCTTTCTTCCCAAAATTTTAGGAAGTAGAGTTATCGGTATACCCACTGATCTTGTTAGCTCGAAGATAGAAGTATGTCTTTCATTATCTTTGCTATGCTTATGATGGGTGGCCTAGCTGTCAGCATGCTAGTTTAGTTTGATCTTATGGTCATGTTTATGAATTATTATCTTAAGAATGTTTAAAACTCATAAATTAAGTTTCCCTCATTTTGTTATGTAAGTATGGGGTAAATATGGGGTATAGCTTAGCCCTCGGTATATGTTTTGGGCTGGTTTCTTTTTGTTAACTTTTTGTATAGGCAACCGATAGGTTTTAGCCAATGGTAGCTACCCCGAAATCTTTTGTATAAGGGAAACAAACATTATGGATGATTAATGCTTATGGCATATAATGTTATGAATGATGATGCATATATATATATATATATATATATATGTTAATGTTAAAATGTTGATCTTATATTTGGGACTCTCTAGTTGATCTTATTTGGAATAAACTTTATCTTTTAAAATGAACCCTTCGAAAATAATGAAATAAGAATTAGTTGTATATATGTTTGTATGTCGAATGGGAGACAAATAAGATTAAGAATTTTAATGTTAGATCTTATATGGATTAAATGAATCAAATTTTAGGTAGGCCCACCTAGCTAGCATTCGAATAAGAATATAAAAAATACTACACGTTTTCCGCTGCCTAATTGTAACAAGTTAATACGAATCCGATTAACGCTCCTTGCCCCTAATCCGGGGTTGGGGTGTTATACATACAATACATCTAACTTTGTATTCACTATCAATACTTACTAGGCAAAGGTTTGCAGCTGAGTGCATTAGCTACCACGTTGGCCTTGCCCAGATGGTATTCGATGACAACATCGTAATCTTTAAGGAGTTCCATCCACCTTCGTTGTCGATGATTTAATTCTTTTTTGGTCAATAGGTACTTAAGGCTTTTATGATCAGTAAAGATCTAACATTTTTCTTCGTAGAGATAATGTCTCCAGATTTTCAATGCAAAGACAACTGCAGCCAACTCAAGTTCATGAGTAGGGTAATTCATTTTGTGCGGCTTCAGTTGTCTCGAAGCATAAGCGATGACTTTGCCTTCTTGCATCAATACACATCCTAACCTGAGATACGATGCATCACTATAAACTGTGTAGTCCTTTCCAGACTCGAGTTGGGTTAGGACTAGTGCATGGGCCAATACTTGTTTCAATTGATCAAAACTCCGTTGTTGATCTTCAGTCCAAACAAAATGAGCTTCTTTCCTCAATAACTTAGTCAAAGGAGCAACTATCATAGAGAACCCTTTTACGAATCTTTTATAATAGCCAACAAGCCCAAGGAAGCTTCTGACTTCACCAATGTTCTTCGGTTAATGCCAATCCAATATAGCTTGGATTTTCTTCGGTTCCACTTGAATACCCGAGCCGGCACAATATGTCCAAGAAAAGCAACTTCGGTGAGACAGAACTAAGGTTTGAAGCACGATGCGAAGATGATCTTGGTGCTCCGCAACATTCTTAGAGTAGATTAGTACGTCATTTATAAACACAACTTCGAATTTATCAAGATAAAGTTTAAAGACCCGATTCATCAAATCCATAAAAGCTGACGGTGCATTGGTTAACCCAAAAGGCGTCACCAAGAATCCGTAGTGTCCATATCTTATACGGAAAACAGTCTTCGATACATCACATTCTTTAACTTTCATTTGGTAATAGCCCGACCTTAAATCGATCTTGGAAAATATAGAGGCATCTTTTAGTTGATCTAACATGTCGTCTATTCTAGGCAGTGGATACTTGTTCTTAATGGTTACCTTGTTTACAAAGAGGACCGGGGCACCCCAAGGCGAAGAGCTTAGTTGAATAAAGCCTTTTCTTAACAATTCTTAAATTTGAGCTTACAACTATTTTAACTCCATGACCGCCATCTGGTATGGTGCAATGGAAATTGGAGGAGTCCTAGGTTGCACCTCAATGCCAAACTCTACTTCACATGTTGGGGGTAATCTCAGAAGTTCATCAGGAAAGACATTGGGGAATTTACATACCATGTCAATGTTTCATAATTGAGGTTCGTCTTTGGCTTCTAATGTTAAAGCACACAATGAAGGATTCCTCGCATTCACCAAAACAACGCTATCCTTGCCAATACCACAAAGATATAACTTCCTTTAACAACAATCTACCCAAACCTGATGCTCACTAAGCCAATCTAAGCCTAAGATAACATCAAACTCGTAGATCTGTAAAGCCAACAAATTGGCCGAGAATGAAATCCATTGGATCAATAAGAGGCAGTTCTTACATACTACCCTTACGGTGACATAATCTCCTAAAGAATTAGTTACAGAGATTCTCGATGCTATTGGTTCAGAATACATGTTATACTTTTTAACTACTATGGTGCTTATAAAAGAGTGAGTAGAACTGGGATCAATCAATGCATATAAAGGATGTGAGTATAACTCAATGGTATCTGCAATGACATCAGACTCGTCCTCCTCTTCCCTGCTCCTCACATGATACATATGAGTAGGGGCTTTAGAATCTTGCTTATTGAATGGTTTCCCTGAACCACTCGATCTTCCATAGGTTCCTGTTGATCCTTGCTTCGATCCCTTACCTCGAAAGGATTGAGCAAGTGAGGCAGCAGTAGTCGGGGTGGCCGTAGACTTAGCTGCATTCAATGGGCAGTCAAGAATGAATTGACCTTGCTCACCACAGTAATAACAAGCTCCAGTCTACTTACGACATTGATCTGCTGGATGCTTATTCTAGTAGTAATTATAAATTGGGTGTTGGTTGCTCCGATTCGAACCTCTGGTGCTATCAATGGATGATGCCTTAGCAAAGGACTATGTCATAGATTGAGGCCTATCTATATTTCCAGAACGGGAGGGCTGCAGATAAATATTCTTCTTAGGGCCTTAATATCTTCCTTTCTTGTTCCACTTTGGAGGTCGAGAATCATCCCTAAACCTCTTCTCATATTTACCAGACCCACCGGCATGTTGAGCTTTCTATGCAGCTTCAATGACCTTGACTGGGTTCACGAGGTCTTGAAAATCAACAATGCTTAGTACAGTAAACATATGGTGTAACTCATCATTGAGCCTTGCAATGAGCATTCATCATTTCTCTTTCTCCTTCTTAATATATTCAGCACCGTATCTACAGTACTTGAAAAAGTCAAGGATGTACTATTCGATCGGTCTTCCACCTTATCTGAGATGGAGAAAGATACTTCGCCTTTCAACGAGATAGAATTCACTTATGTATTTCTTACGAAATTCTTTAAGAAAGAAATCCCAAGTCACAGTGTCCTCGTAGTCCGTCAAAGTAGTAGTCTCCCACTAATGAAGTGCCTCGTTAGACAGCAACGCGAGGGCACACTCAAGTTTGTGCTCGTTCGAGTAGTGCAGCTACTTGTTCAAAATCCGTAGAGTGTTATCCAACCAATACTTAGAAACTTCAAGGTTGTCATCGTCTTGTCTGGTAAATGTGTAAGATCGATACTGTGATAATTTATCGATAGGAGCTCGAGTATGTTGGACATTAGGAGCGATGGGTTGAACAACTTGTTTTGCCCTCATTGCAGTCATAAAATGCTTGAACATGTCGGCCATGTTCTTATAACATTCAGCCTGAGCAATAGGTGCTACAGGCTCTGTATTCTGAATAGGAGGGTTCTACGAATTCAGTGGATTCGAAGGATTTCCTCCTCTTATCTCATCGCCATGAGTCGAGGAGCCGGTGGCAAGCTCGTCAATGTGAGCTTCATTAGTTTCAGACATACTTATATAAAAGATCATATTAGTCAACAAGTCACAATATACACAATATATAACTCCTAGGTGGCAAAGTAACACAATAACAATGCAATAAGCTTTAGTTTAGTCCTAGAATCGACTAAACTCTAGCTCTGATACTACAAATGTAACACCCTTTTCCCGGCTTGGTCAATAACCGGGTCAGAGTGTGCTACTGATGAACAGTACGATGATCAGTGTAATAAAATTTCAATTCATAAACAATATGTGAACAATGTTATACTATAAAACATTACCGAATATTCATCTTAATCCAATTCACCAATATGAAATGATAATTAATCATTTAGGACCAAATCTTAAGCCATTTCAAGTTTTAAGGACTAAACTGTAAAACTAATAATTAGAGATCCTTCAATGCAATTGTTTATACCATAATGAAATTCAATGCAATATTAACAAGTTTGTAAATTTTTATACTATTCGAAATTCATTTACTCATCCAATTTAATTATCCTAAATTTAGTGACCAAACTGTGAACAATGTAAACCTTCAATTTATGCCTTTTAACCAACTTAATTGACCCTGTATCAAAACACCTTAATGTTGTTTCGATACGGGTGAACAATGGTCAACCTTTGTTGACTTTACCCACTACCCGTATCGATACAAGTAAGTCATGTTTCGGTACGGGTTGGCTTTCATTGACTTTGACTTTTGGCCCGTTCTGATATAGGTTAGACCCGTATCGAAACAAGGAATTCCAATGGAAAAATGTTCCGATACAGCTCCAAACCGTATCAGTATGCCTTGTTCCTTAGGTTCAATTATGCTTAACCGTATCGATACATCATTACCCCGTATCGATACAACCTGACTTGTAATGACAGATTTTTGCTGGTTTTTAATCGAATTGACCTACCAAACGATGTTCAAATGCAATGAAACTGTACACACAACATTTTAATACTATAAACTACTAGCATGCCAAATTTCACGATCATTCAAATATGTTTACTAGATTTTCATCTATGTTAGCCATATATGCCATTTTTACCAACTTTTAGCCAAACCAAAAGTCATTTTAGGGCCTATAATAACATTACAACTTATTCACATTACAAGCATACCAAAATGGGCACAAAAGACTAATTCAACTACTTTGCCACCTTTCTAGGAGTTCATAGGGTCAAAATACATTACTTTAGGCTTGTAGTGACTTTTCTTGCCTCGACTTTCCGATCTTCAACCACAATGATCTTTCAACATGAAATGCATGAGATGAGACACGTTAGGCATACATTACCTAGTGAGGTAGTCATATACAATGTAAATAACAATGAGTAATGCATGTACATATACTCATGCTTATCAAAGTTATCAATATCAATGTCATGCTACCATGTACAATGTTTAACATCTCATATTCAATATTAACCCTTGGATTGAATCAAGATAGTGGATAAGCGAATTCCTATGCCTCGCCAAGTCAATAAATGGCCTAGTCACTCTGCCTCGCTAATATGACCAATACTAAAACACATCCCTCCACCTCGCCAAATCAATATAGGTCGTAGCCTTAGGATCGTAGTCCACCCATACACTGAGCTCATGAATTCTATGGCATGCCAATTGTATCTAAAGTCCGTTCAAATCCAAGGTTTGATATTAACATCAAATCAATGTCCAATGATTAATACAATGTCCAATGCTTACAATGTTTTAATTTCAATAGCAATGTTCCATGACTATGACAACAACAATAGATGCTCAATATTCATATCAGCAATGACCATGATCAATGAATTCATTTTCTATAGTTCAATAACAATAACTACATTAGTTCTGATGCACAATATCCATGATCGATGCACAATGCTTTACGTACCAATACTTACGCAATGCTTCCGATCGATAATCCGACACAATATCCTTACAACGATGTTAGTTATTTTAATCGAAATTAATACCAATGAATTCGGGGATGCTCCTCGCCTAATCCCGAGACTCCGACTACACTCACCTTGATATCCGACGCTCTTACGGCTCTCAGATGACAATCCCCTTGTTCCTAGCTTTCGATGGAGATGGCGAAACCTCTCTCTCCACTTCTTGAGCTAATAATCAATAGGGAGGTTATTAGGATCGATAATACGATATCAAAATCAATATAACAATATCAAAATCGATATCCGAATTCAGTATAAACAACAACGATGGATTATCCATGGATGGTCAAAACCCTAGCTTGAAATTAAGCTTGATACATCCATGTAATCCCATGATTGATTAAGGAATATTGTTTTCCCGAACAATAACAATGATTCGATATCAATAAATCGAAGAAAAAAAACTAAACTTAGGTTCCTCTTAAATGGAGGTGTGTGCTTAGAGGAAGATGATGAAGTTGGCGAATTTGGGAGGTCCTTTTAACTATGAGTACTCAAACAAGCTTGTGACACCAAACATAAGCCTCACAACTCTCTCGACAATGAATAAAGAAATAATGTAAATTAGATATAAGTATACTTGTACAATAGATTATTTAGAAGATGTAATAAATTTTACCTTTACATTACATCAAAATTTCCTGGATATCATAATTCTTGGTGCATACACATATATGAGTGGAGCCCAAATGTTGCCATCAGTATTGATGATCCAAGTTACAAATAATGTTTAAAATTTGTCTTAAACGACAATATCCTGATATCACCGCACTACATTACAATGATATTAGAACATATGTCCAATTATTTACATCAAAATCTTGTGGCTCTAAGATCAAATCTTAGTAAAGGTTTGATTTTACTATGAAAGCAAATCCACAAGATCTTTTTCAAATATAGTCTTTAGAATCAAGCCCACTTATGACTACGAAGAAATAACTAGGGCTTAAGGAACATAAGAAAGGCAACAAGAAGTAAACAATGTAACACCCGTGTCTAGGGCCTAGGAGGTAGCCGGGTTGTTGTCCGAGTCAAATAGAATCTAATTAAAAATAAACTAACTTTAAATAATGACCTATTTGAGTCTTAATAATGAGGGAGGGACCAAAATTGTAATTTACCCACATTTTAAATAAAGGAAGACAACTTTTCCATAAAAGTTGTCATCTTCCTCTTCATTTTCTCCTTTACCAATTTCAAAACCCTCCCCCATTTTCAAACACTCCTAAACCCTAGTTACTATTCCATTAGCTTTGCTAGCCGATTTCTACACCAAATTAAAAGGTAAATATATTTTCTTAACCTCCTCTCCATTCTCTACTTATCTAGTGTTTTGGATTTCAAAAATATTGAGTTTTGGGAATTAGGGTCCATATGGAAATTTGGGTTTTTGATGAAGGTTTTCAACTTGTTTTGAGAAATTGTTTTGGGGTTATGCTTAATCATGATGAAACTTACAACATATCTTAATTTGGTTGATTTTGGGTAAATTTTCGTAGTGGGTCTTTAGGGCAAATTTCAAAGTATGAAAACTTGAGTTTTTGAGAGGTTTAGTGTTGGAATTGAAGGGCTGATGGTCTACCTATGTTAGGAGGGTGATTTGGGATATTTTGGAAGTCATTTGGGTGCTTGGAATTGGATATTTCAGTCCTTGGTTGTGGGAGTCCGAAAATTGGGTTTTTGGAGATGTTATGTGGTTTGGAAAATTGTGGAAATGGGTTGAGATTTGCAAAGTAGATAGATGGTCGAATTAGCATTGAATTGAGAAGTAATGTATGGGTTTTGTTTGACTAGAAGCAAGAGGAAACGTGGAAGAGGCTTTGGGATCGAATCCGGAAAGTGGAAGGTGATTGCTTGCTTGGTCTTGGAGCTTGGAATTGTCGGTGAGTGGTTAAATGTTTTTAAAATGGTTTTGAGTTTTTGGTTCAAGCATGTGAACCTAGGATGGGCTTGGTAAACCCACCTAGAGTTGGGATTAGAGTGGTAGCCTAATCCCAAGCCTTGACTAGAGACTTTGGTTGCACTTTTTGATAGTTGTATATGCCTCGTACTAAATTGTGATGGTGTTGATTATGTATATGTTGTATACATGTATGTTGGGGCATGTTTGATGTATTGTTATATGCATGTTGATGATATATATGATATGGTTATACACATGTGTAAAATACAATGTGATATGGTTGTTAATGATGTACATGTGGTGTTGACATGTGAAATGATAGTATGAGGTGGTTTCATGATCCGAGGATCATGGTGAGTACATGCTAGGCATGGAAGCGTGGTTTGTGCATGACGGTAAGTCATGGTGAGTACGTGCTAAGCACGGAAGTGTTATGAATTGATATTATGAATGATTAATGAAATGTGTAGTATTGGCACTAGTATACTTGGGTACAAATGATCGATCATTAGGATTTTAGTGTGTACACATGAGTCAAAAGTCGCGCGTGGCCTTGGTGGCGTTGAGTCACCAAGGAGGAGTACGAGTTCGCCCGGAAATTGTATTTATATTAGTCGGTGATGAGTGGAATCCCATCGACGGGGCGTGAGGATGAGTGGAATCCCCTCCGCGTGAACGGTGATGAGTGTAATCCCACCGTCAGGTAATGGTTGAGTTGTTGGATGTGAGTTCCAACGGTTATCCGCGTATTCGAGTCATAGCTAGGTGCCAATACGGTTGGTAGTTTATGTTGCCAACATGTGATTAATTGTGAGTCATTGTGATTTGGGATGTGTTGCTAACATGGTTTAATATAAGTGATTTCATATGTTGTGGATTTAAACATGTTGAGCATGACATGATATTGAATATATGTTCATGCATCATCTATATTTATGGCTCGCGAGGATCGGAGGTAAGATCATGCTTTTTTATCTTGGTTGTAGCTCGTGCTTGGACCCTGCATTGTCGAAGGTTTGTTTTATGAGCTTACCCTCACTAAGCTTTTATGCTTACGCTCTCTTTTGTTCGACAATGCAGATCTTTGGCTAGTGGGTGGCAAGGGCAAGGAAGGGCCTCCAAGTGTTGCTTACGGTTAGCTCAAGTATGATAGTTAAATTGAAAGATTGTAATAGTAAAGCAATGGGATATGTGTTGTTGTTTGTGCTATTGTTGGTTGTTTAGGAGCATGGTTTAGACTCCTTAATTATGTTGTTTTTGATTGGCTTAATGATGCTATGTTTGGATTGTGACCATGCCTAAATTGCTTATCTTGAATGTTGGTTAAGCGTCTTTGAGTTTGCCTTATGTTGAATGTTGAAGTATGAGTTTTGGATGTTTAAGTGTCATCTTGATTCAATTGCATGCTCCTTTGATGTATGTACATGTTGGGTGCTTGTATGGCTTTATTGTGGCATGTAAATGTTGTATGAATGTTTGTTGGGGTCTAGGAGAGTCCTATAATGCATTTAGATTCGAGTCCTTATCGTTTTTTGCTGAGTTTGGAGGCTTTTCTGTGCAGGGGTATCGATACGGTTGGTATGGTATCGATACCACCTTCTTGATCAAGCCCCGTGTATCGATACACTTGAGAGGGTACCGATACTATTTTTGCTACTGGAGCTACTGTCTAGTTCCGTATCGGTACGACCCTTCACGTGTATCGATACGGTCTCCTTAGCGTTGACCGTGGGAAGTCAACAATTGGGGAGGGTATCGATACACTCCTAGGTGTATCGATACGGTTTCCACTAGTTGACTTGGACCAGTTGACTTGGTCAAGGGGTATCGATACACCCCTTAGGTGTATCGATACACCTGCAGTTGAGTCTTAAAATTGAGCTGTATTATGAATGTTTGAGTTCGTTCGTTTGATTCGTTTACGTTGTTCCGCTGTATGATCACTTAGGGTTTAATATCCATCTAGACAAGTTTTAAAATAAGAAAAAAAAAGAGATAGGGTTGCTAACCGAGGGGGAATCCTTGGGGGTTTTCACTCGGTTTTCCCCGTGTAGCTCACTCGGACCGATCATCCGGCCAGACCGGGACGAGGGGTTACAAACAAAGTCTTATTAAATTTCCTACAACTTGTTGTAAAAAGTGACCTATAAGATTTTTCATTTTGTAACCAAAAACGGGTGTCAATACCCTTTTAAGCCATTTAGTAACTTATTTCTATTTTCACAGGAATAACAACAGTGGGATGCGTCTCAACTTAACAACCACCTCGTCTACTACTCATATATAAACAACATAATTTGATATGTAGGATGTAGTAATTTAGTCGTCGTTTTTACTACACAATGAGTAATTATGCAAGATGGCTAAATTACTACATCCTAGAGATCAAATTATGTTGTTTATATCTGAGTAGTAGACAAGGTGGTTATTAGGTCGAGACTCATCCCAGTATTATTATTCTTGCGAAAATAAAAATAAATTACTAAGTGGCTTAAAAAAGGGTATTAACACCCGTTTTTGTTTACACAATGAGTAATCTTATAGGTGATTGTATGCAACAAATTGTAAAAATTTTAATGAGACTTTCTTTACTTCTTGTTGCATTTCTTATGTTTCTTTAAGTCTCGGTTATTTTCTTCTAAACATGAGCGGGCTTGATTCTAGTGAATATAGCCGAAAAAGATTTTGTAGATTTGTTTACATAGTAAAACCAAATTTTTACTAAGATTTGATCTTAGAGCCATAAGATTTTGATATAAGTAATTGGACATATATTCCAATATCACTACATTAGAGCACAACGATATCAGGATATTATCGTTTGGGATAAAATTTAAACATTACTTGTAGTTCGGAGTGTCAATACTAATGGCAAAGTGTTGTCTCCACTCATATATGTGTATGCATAAAGAATTATGTTATCAAGAAATTTCAGTATAATGCAAAGAAATTTTTATTGCATTTTTCAATAATTTATTGTATATATATATATTTATATCTAATTTACATGATTCCTTCATAAAATGTCGAGAAAATTGTGGGGCATATGTTTGGTGTCATGAGCTTGTTTGGGTACTCCTAGTAACTATTATTCATTGCGGCTCTCTTCTTGAATATAAATACAATAGTACCGATTATTCATGTGAGTCTAGAATATTTACTTCACTAGTACTATGGAAAAATACTTTCAACTTGATAATCATTACCGATATGTGAAGAATCCATTCTTTTTTCTTTCATTGCATCCAAATAAATTATCATTAAATATGTGTTAAAATATATCTACAGTTCACTGATAAAACTATGTTATTTACATGTATAAAAAACTACAATATTAATATTAGGACAATATTTCTCCTACTAATTACCAAGGCCGGCCCTGGGCAGGGGTAACAAGGGCGCTTGCCCAGGGCCCATTGCTCTGGAAAATTAAATATTGTATATTTTTAAATTATATTTAAAAATTTAGTTTGTTTTAATATTTGTTATTAGGGCCTATTTTTTAATATTTGTTAATAGGGGTTAAGATTTTTTCAACATTTATTATTAAAGATCTACTCTTAATATTTTTTTTCTAATACTTATTATTAGGGACCTATTTTTTTACATTTGTTATTAGAGGCTGAGTATTATTCAATATTTATTAGTATGAGTCTACTCTTAATATTCAATTTTTTTCTAATACTTGTTATTAAGGCCTATTTTTTAATATTTGTTATTAGGGGCTGAGTTTTTCCGATATTTATTATTAGGGATCTACTCTTAATATTTAATTTTTTTCTAGTACTTGTTACCAGGGCTCTAGTTTTTTCCAATATTTGTTATTATGGGCATAGTTTTAAGGTAAAAAATTTTTAATATAGTTTTAAGGTAAACTTTTGATATAAATGCTGGTAAAGCGAATTTTACACAAGCCTGCATATTTACATTATAAAACTCAAATCCTAAATTCTAAACCTAACACTAAAAAATTAAACCATAAACCTTACACCTTATACCTTAAATTCTCAACACTAATCTTAAATTTTAAACCCTACAACATAAACCCCTACACTTTAAACTCTAACCCTAAAACTAAAAGGCACATGTAAACTAAAGTTTACACGGTATCAAAGTTTTTTTAATATTTTTAAAATTTAATTTTTTCAATACTTGTTACGATAGACCAACTCTTAAAATTTAATTTCTTTCATTACTTGCTATTAGGGATAAATATTTAAATAGCGGCATGCAACCACAACAACGATCGTTATATGACTGTAGTGGCATCATCTAAAACCAGGATATATGAAACCATTATGTCCACAATAGCATATGTTACTAAAAAATTTCATAATCGCGATACTCACAATAAACAAAACAACATCTATTATATCCACAATCATGATAAACACAACACAACAAAAATACGACTGTAACTATAACTACAATTTAAATCCTCAATTTAAGACCCATTTTTTAAGTTCGCCCCGGGCCTCTAAAAACTCAAGATCAACCCTCAAACAATTGAATGTGGATAGAATAAATCATTGTCGATTTCAGTTGTAATCCGCAATCTCATTTCCCATGTAAATGGAAATTTGTTATTTTGATCATGAATGAGGTCATACGATGTTCCATTTGGGATGAATTCGTACACTAGTAAAAGAAACACATCCTAAATTCTTAACCACATTTCTATGATTAATTTCAGATAAAATTATTACTTCATTGATGAACTTTTCAAGCTTTCTTCCATCAAATTAATTACCTTTCACCATTTTAGTTTTCATAATAGTCGCAATACTTTCAACCACCAACATTCCTTTGTAAACAATTTTTCTACTAAACGATGTAATTTTATAGACGGTTGTTTACAACTAATAATTTGGTTACTATGATACAATAATTTGTTTTCTGTTTTTTTACAACAAAACGAATAATTTTATAGGCGGTTGTTTGCAACCAAATTGTAGAAATTTTAATGAAACTTCCTCTATTATTGGCGGTCATTCTTATGTTTCTAAGGGTCTCAATTCTTTTTTTTGTAAACATGAGTAGAAAGGTTGATTTCAATGATTATAGCTGAAAATGATCTTGTGAATTTTCTTCCATATTAAATCAAAATCTTTACTATAATTTTGTCTTAGAGTCACAAGATTTCCATATAAGTTATTGGACTAATGTTTTAATATCGATGCAATAGAGCAATCAATATTAAGATATTATTATTTGACATAAGGTTTAAATATTACCTGTAACTTGAATAGTTAATAATTTTACAAATTTTGGGCTCCACTCATCTATGTGTACGCAACAAGATTGACGATGTCCAGAAAATTTCGAAATTGTGAAAGATACAATTTAATACATCTTTTAAGTAATTTAGAGTGAAGTACAAAAAGGGTCACTGAATTTATTTTAAAAAATAAAATAATAATCGAACTTTTAAATGTTACAAAATAACAATTAAACTTTGTGTTTTATAACAAAATGATAATTGAGACGTTAAACCTAGTTAACTCTTAATGACAAACTCATTGTGCTTGCCACATCCCCTTACTCATTTCCGTCTCATCTTCTCCCCCTTTTCCATGTAAGATTAATACAATAATAAAAATTATTTTTTACTTTGACTTTTACCATTCATCTTCTTCCTAAACAAGAACCCTTCAAAAGTGTTCCTAAATGGGGTGAAGAAACAACAATAATTCACTATAACTATTATGATACGCTTACTGTTGTTTTTCATATATTATATACATCTACGTTGCTTTGGTTCTTTACATTTTTTTTTGCAACTTATATCCAAGAATGATGTAGGAATATAACATTTCAATGATACTTACAAGATCCTCCAAATACATGTTTTTTTAATAAAAAAACAAGAATTAAAAGTATTGTAATCCTATACTTACGTATTCAAATAAACCCTAGCCGCTTTGTCTTTTTCTCTCTAGTGCCGCCATCACTTTTTTTATTTTTGTCTAATTTTATGGACGCCAACGGCACCGACTTTAGTGCTGGTTGTCGACCGCTAGTCACCCTCTTTTTATTTATTTGCTTCGTTTTTTTTTATTTTAGTCATTTTAATTCAATAAATTTGTCTTTATGACAAGCTTTCCTCTACCTTTTGGTACGTATTTTTTGCCTCTTGGCACGTTTTTCTGTTATTTGTTTTTCTTTCAAGGTTGGATTTGACGTCGTCACGACTGATCAAAATGGCGCTCTTTTGATTATCCTGTTGATCTTCCTGTTTTGGACCCTCGAACTGGATCTAGATGCAAGTTTAGTCACCGCTCTTGTTCGCGATTGAGTTGTGGTAATAAACATGTTGTCAATGTGCCCCAATTCTGTAATATGCATTTTTTTAATGTTGTTTGTTGATGGATTTTACCTTCATCGTCAAGCTTTGGTGATGTTTTGTATCTACCTTGTTTCGAGTATTTGAATTAGGTTTTTTTACCTTTTCTTTCTTTGGTCATGTTTATGATCTAGAGATGTTAGTTTTCTTGTTTTTAGGAATATGTCTGGATCAAATTTGTTTACCTACATTGTAAATTTTCATCTTAATTTTTCCTTTATAAATAATATTGATGTACTCATATTAAAAAATATTTTAATCTTTTAAGTTTTGACTTATTATCACTTTGACACCTAAGTTATTCATTAGTTCAGTTCGATTCCTCAAATTTTCAGGCATGAAGCACACTACTACACCTGTTTTTCATTTAAAAAAAGGGTAAACTACTGCAGGGGTCACTTACGTTTAGCGTCTGTACAGAGTTAGTCACCACTTTTGAAAAGTGCATATTAGTAGTCCTCTACGTTTTTGATGTGTAAATACTTGGTCACTCCGACGTTAACTCCGTTAGTCCCCTAACAGATTGCTGACGTGGCAAAAGTAAAATAAGGATAAATTACTGCAATAGCCATTAAAATTTATCTCATGTACATTTTTTCTCCTCAATTTAAAAAAGTAAACATTATAGTCACTAATAAAAATGTTTCTTTATAATTTCACCCTTAAATTTTTAAAAATTCATTTTTCAATCCTAAAACTTTACAATCAATTAACACAATAATATTATAAATGCTTAGATGAAAAATAGGTGCCCAAAGTTTACCCTTTGAAACTTAGGTGCCCAAATTGCTCCTATTTAATAACTCAAACTTAAAAATTTAGTCCACTAACTACTAAAAAATTCGAGTTATTGGAATTTCTATTTTATAATTCAAACTTTATTTTGAATTTTTGAGTCGAGTTTATGAAATTATGAGTCGAGTATTTTCACATCAAACCAAAAACTTTAATTTTTTCCGAGTCAAGTCGAGTTATTGGAATTTCTATTTTATAATTCAAACTTTATTTTGAATTTTTGAGTCGAGTTTATGAAATTATGAGTCGAGTATTTTCACATCAAAGCAAAAAATTTAATTTTTTCGAGTCAAGTCGAGTTATTGGAATTTCTATTTTATAATTCAAACTTTATTTTGAATTTTTGAGTCGAGTTTATGAAATTATGAGTCGAGTATTTTCACATCAAACCAAAAAATTTAATTTTTTCGAGTCAAGTCGAGTTATTGGAATTTCTATTTTATAATTCAAACTTTATTTTGAATTTTTGAGTCGAGTTTATGAAATTATGAGTCGAGTATTTTCACATCAAACCAAAAAATTTAATTTTTTTCAAGTCAAGTCGAGTTATTGGAATTTCTATTTTATAATTCACTTTATTTTGAATTTTTGAGTCGATTTTATGAAATTATGAGTCGAGTATTTTCACATCAAACCAAAAAATTTAATTTTTTTCGAGTCAAGTCGAGTTATTGGAATTTCTATTTTATAATTCACTTTATTTTGAATTTTTGAGTCGAGTTTATGAAATTATGAGTCGAGTATTTTCACATCAAACCAAAAAATTTAATTTTTTCGAGTCAAGTCGAGTATTTTTTGGTTTGATTCGAAAAAATTAAATTTTTAGGTTTGATGTGAAAATAGTCGACTCATAATTTCATAAACTCGACTCAAAAATTCAAAATAAAGTTTGAATTATAAAATAGAAATTCTAATAACTCGACTTGACTCGAAAAAATTAAATTTTTTGGTTTGATGTGAAAATACTCGACTCATAATTTCATAAACTCGACTCAAAAATTCAAAATAAAGTTTGAATTATAAAATAGAAATTCCAATAACTCGACTTGACTCGAAAAAATTAAATTTTTTGGTTTGATGTGAAAATACTCGACTCATAATTTCATAAACTCGACTCAAAAATTCAAAATAAAGTTTGAATTATAAAATAGAAATTCCAATAACTAGACTTGACTCGAAAAAATTAAATTTTTTGGTTTGATGTGAAAATACTCGACTCAAAAATTCAAAATAAAGTTTGAATTATAAAATAAAAATTCCAATAACTCGAATTTTTTAGTAGTTAGTGGACTAAATTTTTAAGTTTGAGTTATTAAATATGAGCAATTTGGGCACCTAAGTTTCAAAGGGTATACTTTGGGCACCTATTTTTCATCTAAGCATTTATAATATTATGGTGTTAATTGATTGTAAAGTTTTAGGATTGAAAAATGAATTTTTAAAAATTTAAGGGTGAAATTATAAAGAAACATTTTTATTAGTGACTATAATGTTTACTTTTTTAAATTGAGAGGAAAAAATGTACATGAGATAAATTTTAATGGCTATTGCAGTAATTTATCCTTATTTTACTTTCGCCACGTCAGCAATCCGTTAGAGGACTAACGGAGTTAACGTCGGAGTGACCAAGTATTTACACATCGAAAACGTAGAGGACTACTAATATGCACTTTTCAAAAGTGGTGACTAACTCTGTACAGACGCTAAACGTAAGTGACCCCTGCAGTAGTTTACCCTTAAAAAAATCATGCAACACTTTAGGAACGTGATACATGACATATCATATATATTAAATTTAAAAAACTTTAAAAAAACATTTTAAAACTCAAAATTTAAAATTTTATATATTTAAAAACATTTTTTAATTTTTGGATTTATGGATTTTTTAAAATAAAAAAACTCTGAAATTTCTCAAATTTAGTAAATCATAAACTCTTAAAAACTTTATTTTTTAATTTAAATTTATTTTTGAATTCTATGATATTTTTACAATAAATATTATAATTTTAATTTTTTTTTGGAAATCCTCTATTTTTAAAATTTTTGAGGATTTTTTGTATTCTCCTTATATTTTAGGATTTTTAAATATTTTTAAAAAATAAATTTTTTCGATTAATATATATTGTATATCATGTAACATGTCCTAAAGTGTCACATGGTATAACGAAAAATTGTATTAGGGGTAATATGCTTCACGCAAAGAAAGTTCATGGATCAAACTATAGCAAAAACTATTCAGGTACTAAAGTGATAACGTGGAACAACTTCATGAACAAAAATATTATTTAACACAAAAATTAAAAACATAATCAAAAAATTTCTAATGTCTAACTGAATAATTACTTTGACCCATATTATTTTTTGAAGCAATTTATTCATCAGCGTTTCATTTTAGGCGAAATAACTCTTTTGCGGATGAAATTGTTAGTAACTAACTACCAACGCCTTGAGGTGACGTGACAAACCTATATGGCATTAAATGCTGATGTGACCGTGTGTAAAACTACTGAATTGATTTTTATATAACAAGGATTTAAGGATTAAAATGAAAAAGAGAAAATAAATTTTTAAGTCCTCAAGACCTCCTTATGTGTTCTAAGAAAAATGTCCAAGTCAAAACTTAAGCCTACTCAAATTTCTATAAGTATTTACCAAGTCAAAAAAATAATTTTTGAGTCACCGTTTCGAAACGTTTTGAAACTGTTAACCTCTGTTTCGGAACTAGCTTTCCCGTTTCGATACGGGTGTATCGAAATAGCTATTTGTGTTTTGAAACGGATGAAGAACAACGAAACGGTTTGAACCGTTTCGAAACGGCAGTATCGAAACGACCTCAAACGTTTCGAAACGAATTTCAAACTTGGTTTCAAAATATGACCGTTGAATTTTTATAACTAATTTTAAAGATACAGTTAAAGCGTATCGAAATGCTTCTAAGCCGTTTCGATACAGGTTTTGACAGTGGCAAGTTGTTTTTAAACGGGCTTCAGCACGTTTCGAAACAAGCTCTTAGCGTATCGAAATGATCGTGTCCGTTTCGATACGGACTATTAATTACACCCCAACGACTATTTCTATTTTGGTCTATTTTGAAACTGGGTCGGGCGTTTCGGAACGGGTAGTTGTAGACTGCATTTATGTTGAGAAGATAACATCCCAAAGGCTATAATAATGAAGGCAACAACCCCAACGGCTAGAATTCAATGAGAATGTATAAAAGGAACTTCTAAAAGCACCGACAACAACTATTAATCCTAAAAGAAATATCCAAACATCAAATTCAAGCTATTGTGCTAAAATCTCATATTTTCTTGTAAACCCTAATTGTAGAACCTTGTATTTCTAATCTTATATGTTCAATTGGGTTGAGTGCTTGTAAAAAAGCTACATTTGTATTGAGAGATACTAGTTATTAGCCTTAAACTTCTTTGTAATCTTTGAGTGAGGATTGGGTCAATTTTTGGGTAGAAAAATTAACCATTTTGTAAAGGTTTCCTCCTAAGCCTAGAAAAGGGAAAGATCAACTAGTGGAGTTGTTGGAAAATCCTTAGTGAAGCTAAGGTAGTGGATGTAGAGTTCAATTGGAACTTGAACCACTCTAAATCTCTTGTCTAGTAAATTTTTATTTTCCACTCCACCACCAAAATTTTTAAAAATCCAATTCACTCACTCTTGGCATAAATCGATTATACGATCCACTCAACACAATGTCGTACGGGCAAATATTCTGACTTGATAGAATGACATGACAATCAATTTTTTTTATAAATTTCTTTGTTGACATGCCATTCTGTCAAGTCATCTTAAGGTGTTGACTGATAATTAATTAATAATTTCCATTAGGGCTGGACGTTCGATCGAGTCGTGTTTAATCGAGTCAAAAAATTTCAAGTCGATAGAATCTACTCAAACTTGAAAATTGATCAACTTATTAATAAAAATTTCGAGTTAAAAAATTCCAATTTATAACTCAAACTTTATTTGAAAATTTTCTGAGTCGAGTTGAGTTTATGAAAGTATGAGTCGAGTCAAAACGAGTCGATTTTTTTCGCCTCAAGTTGGGTCAAATAATTCAGTTTTTTCAAGTCGAGTTTTGCCTACCCCTAGTTTTCATTCACAAAAGGGTCATTTTGGTCAAAAATAAAATATTTAGGGTTAAAGTGCATAAAAAAGTAAGGGCCAAAACGATTACTCTGTCAAATATTAAGATACTTTTTGACATCATGTCAAAATTAAATATAGTCGTACCAAACATTTGTAGTCATATTTGACACTTATATGTGATTTAGCGTATGATAGGAATACACCATTTTTTGAGTCTAATGATGAATTTCATTCTACTACTTAGTGAAGCTAAGGTAGTAGATGTAGAGTTCAATTGGAACTTGACCACTCTAAATCTCTTGTCTAGCAAATTTTTATTTTCCACTCCACCACAAAAAATTCTAAAAATCCAATTCACTCACTCTTGGCTTAAATCGATTCTACGATCCACTCAACACAATGTCGTACGGACAAATATTCTGATTGATAGAATGACATGACAATCATTTTTTTTTATAAATTTCTTTGCTAACATGCCATTCTGTCAAATCATCGTAAGGTGTTGACTGATAATTAAATAATAATTTTCATTAGGGCTGGACGTTCGATCGAGTCGAGTCTAATCGAGTCAAAAAATTTCAAGTTATTCGAGTTTGCAAGTCATATTTTATGATTCAAACTTTATTTGAAATTTGTTCGAGTAGAGTCAAGTTTATAAAATTCGAGTCGAGTCGAGTTTCGAGTTTCTGTACAAATTTAATTATATAAATATATTTCTTCGTATATATATTTCTATATGCATATACGTAGCGGTGCATGTATATATATCTATATGCATATATTTAGGGCTAGACGTTGCACATATTGATTCTAATTTCAACGACTTTCTATATGCATATATAATATACATATATATTTCTTCATATTTTTCACATGTGATATACATAACATATTAGACATAATTGATAGAATCGACTCAAACTTGAAAATTGATCAACTTATTAATAAAAATTTCGAGTTATTCGAATTTGCATTTCATAACTCAAACTTTATTTGAAAATTTTCTAAGTCGAGTTGAGTTTATGAAAGTATGAGTCGAGTCAAAACGAGTCGATTTTTTTCGCCTCAAGTCGGGTCAAATAATTCGGTTTTTTCAAGTCGAGTCGAGTTTTGCCTACCCCTAGTTTCCATTCACAAAAGGGTCATTTTGGTTAAAAATAAAATATTTAAGGTTAAAGTGCATAAAAAAGTAAGGGCCAAAACGATTATTCTGTCAAATATTAAAATACTTTTTGACATCATGTCAAAATTAAATATAATCGTACCAAATATTTGTAGTCATATTTGACACTTATATGTGATTTAGCGTATGATAAGAATACACATTTTTTTTAGTCTAATGATGAATTTCATTCTACTACTGTACTAAAATTGTTCCCTACACTTGACTTTTACAAAACCTAGTCCTCATATTTTACAGAAATTAATAAGTTAGTCCAGTTGAATGACACCGTTAAAAATTTTCAATAAAGGGTTAAACCTAAAAAAATCAACTTAATAGTCTATCTGTAAGGAATGAAAAGAAACAACAGTTCAACAGCTTATATGTATTGAACTAATAAAGGGTGATAGATTAAATTCACTTTTTTTTTTTGAAAAAAAAATCAAGAATTGGACTAACCTATCAGTTTTAATAAATTACAAGATCAAATTATTAGAAATTAAAGTATATGAGTATTTTTTTCCCCTCAAAATTATGAAATTGACCCTATATCTTGACACTCGTTAGAAAAAGTCCAGCCTAAACTACACGAAGGCCCGCAGTTCCGCCACCATCAATTTAAATAAATTAGGGTTAGGGTTTTGATTTCTCACCACATCTATATATAAACCACCCTTTACCCTCAACCCTTATCCATCTTAGGGGTCGCCGATTTTCCATAGCGCTTTAATTTGTTTTTGGGTTTCTTCTTTTCAATTGTTTTCTTTCTCATTGATTTGTTTTGAAAGAAGCCAATTTGCAGAGCAAAGTCGTCGAAAAACGAGTGGCGTGATTTGCATTGAAGGTTGGCAATAACATTAAGCGATTCTCCGTGCCCATTAAATTTTCTATTTCGTTTTGATTGTGGCCTCGAACAAATCGCTACATTTTTATTTCAAAAGATTTGTTTTTACTTTTTTCGTGTTCTTGATCTGAAAAACCTTGTTGAATTGACTAAATCTGGTTTTAAAAATGGATTCATTTTCTGTTTTTCTTTTTAATCTTGAATTAAAAATAGAGGATGATGAAAGCAATCAGACGGATTCCCATTGATAATTACATGAGAACATTACCAGCTACTTCTGACTCTTTAATATTTTTTCCCGATTTATTATTTATTTATTTGTAGGGCTTTTTATTTATTAAAGTTAGTGATTTAGGGGTCTATGATGTAAGAAAATATTTGCTACTCTTGATGGAGTGTTTCCATCTGATGATTATTTCCACCAAGATCTCTGAGACCTTTCTACTCTTGAAATTTTATTTGAAAAATCCTAAGTTGATTATTTGAATTGATTTAAAAAATAATTCCTATATAAATTTAATTGTCATTATTTATTATGTTATAGTATGGTTTTATTCTAATTTAAACTATTTTTTTAATTATATAAGAAATTCATTTATATTTCTTTATATTATTTTTCACATATATAAGTAAATTTTTTAATATTAAATAAATAATATTATTTAAAATTTTAAAATATATTTATAATATTTTTCTTAGATGAATTTTTGGAATAAAGTATTGATAGTAGTATAAATTAGTCAATGGATTAATGTGAGAAAAATATAAAAAAATTTAGTTGAATGAATTAGAAATCATTTTATGTTGAGGTAATAAATTGAAATAGTAAAAAATTTAATTTAAAAAATATTTATTGAAGCTTAATAATTTTCAATAGTGGTGTAGCCGTGTAGGAGTATGTGGTTTAAATTTAGTCAAAATAGACTTAAAATTAAGAATCATTTGAAAAAAAATTAAAATCACATATTAAATTGTAAAATTTACCAAAAAGATTGAAAGACATTTATGTGCTTTTATTAAGTTATATAGGATACAAAAATTTTACTTGATAACTTGATTGAAATTAATTGATCTCTTATTGACATGATTACAAATTTAATTGAATTCCGCTATATTTTTGTTGGATTTGATTTTTGGGCTTACAGCCTAAATTAAAGTAATAAGTTTTAAATTTGAACTACAATAATTTAGATAGAAATTTTGAATGATATTTTGGGGTAGTATTAATAAAGAATTTAGTCAAATTTTAGATGGTAATAAAGATTTTATTATCTCTTTAAAATTTGTTGAATCTTGATTTGACCGTAAAAGTCGGGTGATTTTGGTTAATAATTCAAATTGGAATATTTTTTTTTGTTTTTAGTGTAGTTTGAGGAAAATTTTGGGAAGTGGGCCAAAAATTACAGTACTATGCCATCTCCTTATGGCGTGGTCACTTTGAAGGCCAAACTCGCCACCTCTTCCTGACGAGGTGCTTGATGTTTGTCTTGTGGCTAGCTGGTTGGCTCACATGGTGGCTGGAGGAGCTACTTCAACAAAGGAAATGCTGACCACGCCACTTCCTTATGGCGGGGTCACATGGCCCATGAATTTTACGTGGCCTTGATAGGTTTCATGCATGGTATGTATGGTTTAGGGTTTAGGGTTTTTGTATTGGTTTATAGTTTAGGGTTTGTGTGGATTATGGTTTGGGGCTAATTTGCGTTTAGAGGTAATTTTCGGGCGGATTTATTTTTACGTTAATTCGAATCTAATATAAATTTTATATAATTTGATTTGAATTAAAAAATTCAATCATGAATTTTCATTTAATTTTTTTTTCAATTTTAAATTTTTTTTGCGAAAGTAAAAAATAATTGAATGAACAACTAATATATTGAATTCAACAACATATAATAAAGTGAAATTTTAATTTAGTAATATAACCCTAATACTGGCCTTATACTTTATAGGTTAATTTTCACACTTTTTTTTATCAATATTCAAACTAAAATTATATAGAAATATTTATATAATTTTTTCAGGTTGGATTAGTGCAGGTTTATCTAATCTCAAAATCGACCTAAACCCCTTATTTTATTAAAAAATTAATATTATTAAATTCTTTCAGATCAAAACTCATCGAATATAGTTTTTTTACCAATCCTAATTCAACCTAAGCTTGACCACCAATTTTGGTTCACGTGATTTTCCCCACTTTTCATCTTTCACTTACTTTTTTTTATTTTTTATTTATTACATAGATAATATATTTTTAATAGTCTAAAGATGATGATTATAGCGTATTATTTGTTTGTACATATTCTTAATCTTTTAACAATACATATATATTCTATAGACAAAATTTAAACTCATATATTAACAATACATATATATTTTATAGACAAAATTTAAACTCGCATATTCTAAAATAAATATTATTCGATTTTTACTACAACACTCACTAAATTCTATGCATATAATACTTTTTAATTGTCAAAGAATATCACATGAAATGAAAGTTTACATATTATAATGATGTACTCACCACTCATGCGAATTGAAGTTCATGCTTTTCTTTAATGATTAATATTTGTCAGGGGTATTTCGAGGAAAAATTTGAATTTCTTTTTAGGTTTTGATTTTTTTTCATGTGTTTCAAAAATTTTTAAAAAAACCTTTTAAAAATTATTTAGATAGGAATTGAATTGAATTAATTGTTTAAATCGATTCAATTTAAATACCAACACGACATTTCTCATAACTGTTGTGAAATAAAAATGTATTGTAATTACAATTATACATGTTTTGTTTTGTTCAATCATTTCTAACAATATTATAATTTGATTAAATTATAATATCAATATTACATCATTTTAATTAAAAAACTTATATATTGGGTTTAAGTAAAACTATATATATAAATAGACCTTTCTACTCTTGAAATTTTATCTAGCTATTTTGAATTTTTTATAGTAAAAGAAAAAACCCTAATATTGGAATTTATTTGTGTTTAGATCTGATAAACTTTGCCCAAGACCTAAATTGATTTACATGAATTTATTTGGATTTTTTTACATGAATTTCTAATCATCGGAACCCAATTATGACTAGACTAGAATTTGGGGTATTACAACTCTCCCCTTTAAGAAAAAATCGTCCTTGAATTTTGATTGAACCGAATATATGAGGATATTGTTGTTTCATGGTCTCTTTAGGTTCCTAGGTAGCTTCTTCAATAGTATGACTTCTCCATAGCACTTTAACTAACGACACAGATTTGTTACGAAGCCCTTTTACTTCTCTTGCTAGAATCTTAATCGGTTCTTCTTCGTAGGACAAATTTGATTGAATTTCTATAGACTCGGGTTCCACAATGTGTGAAAGATCAGAACGATATTTCCGGAGCATCGATACATGAAAAACATAATGGATTTTACTAAATTCTTAGGGTAATAATAATCGATATGCCACGAGGCCAACTCTTTCAATGACTTCAAAGGGTCCAATGAATCGAGGACTCAATTTTGCCTTCTTGCCAAATCTCAAAACTTTCTTCCACAGTGATACTTTAAGAAAGACTTTTCGTCAAATTCATACTCAATGTCTCTTCTCTTGAGATCAACATATGCCTTTTGCCGATCAAACGCAACTTTCAAGCGATTGTGAATGATGGTAACCCATTCTTCAATTTCTCGAAGTAAGTCAGACCCAACATCTTGCCTTCACCTTCCAACACAACGGAGTCCGACATCGTCTGCCATACAATTTCTCATACGGAGCCATTTGAATTTATGTTTGAAAGCTATTATTGTAGGGAAATTCAAAAAGGGGTAGGGCTTCTCCCAAGTTCCACCAAAGCCGATGATGCATGCTCGAAGCATATCTTCCAAGATTTGTATAGGAAGGTTCAATAACAATACAGATTTCCAAGAGTTCAATAGAAGAGTCCTTCGGGATTACCCTTTCTGACTGACTGTCAAATTGAGGGTGAAAGGATGTGCTAAGGTTAACTTTGGTGCCCAGAGCTCATTTTAAGGTTCTCTAGAACTAAGATGCAAACCGAGGGTCTCGATCGGAGATAAGAGATTTAGGTACTCCGTGGAGTCAGATCACTTCCTTGATGTACAAATCAACTAATTTAGGAAGATTGTAATCCATTCTAACCGGTATAAAATGAGTTGACTTGGTGAAACGATCTACAATGACCCAAATAGCATCATTTTTGCGGGGTTAAAGGTAGACCACTAAAAAAATTCATAGTGATCTCCTCTCACTTCCATTGCGATGGATCAATGGGTTGTAACAGTTCGATAGGAACACAATGTACAATGTTCTGCTTTAACACGTTGGCACGTGAGACACTTAGATATATAATCGACTATGGCTTGCTTCATGCCCGACCACCAATAGAGTTCACGAAGGTCCTTATACATCTTCACGGACTCGGGGTGAACATAAAAAGAACTTGAATGAGCTTTAGAGAGAATATCAGTGCGAAGAGATTCATCATTAGGTACACAAATTCGGTCATGGAAATACAATAGCCCTTCAGAATTAATTTTGAAGTCGGGGTTGTCCGATAACTTGGAGACAATGGATTGAAGCTCAGGGACTTGCTCTTGCAAAACCTTGATTCGCGAAACGTTGGTAGACTGAACTTGAAGTTCAGCTACAAGACAACGATGCTTCCGAAGCTGGGAGTGACCATTGATTGCCCGAGGGGCTACAAGTCAATGATATTGCAACAAGTCAATGTGCCATACTGTAACATCCCAAAAATTCGCCTAGAAGTTTTATGAATTAATTTAATAATTAGTGACTCAGTTAGATTAGAAACATTAAATAATTAAATTAGAGTGGCTACATTAGGGACTCAATTAAAATTCAAAGAGAACTAAGAAAGTGACTAAACCGAATAATAGAGGAAAAGCTTAATACAACTTTTCCCCCTAAAGTATACCCGATTTCCTAACTTGCACCCTAAACTTCATTTTGCCCACTTTTTCCCCTTAAACAATTCGTCGTTACCCATTTTGCCCCATTCTGTTACCCTTTTCCGTTAAAAAAATTCCAGCCAATAACATCCTGCCACGTCATCAACGGATTGACTAAGTCAATCCGCTTGGTTTTATTTAAAGGGTAAATGACATGTCAAGTCTGTCAGGTTTATTTTTTGTTCAATTTAGTCACTGAAAAGTCTATTTTTACCTTAATTTGACCTCATTTGTTTTTAATTTTTATAATTTAGTCCATTATTTGTTATTATTAATAATATTATTTTATTAAAATGTTAATATTTAATAAAAATAAATAAAAACAAATATTTTATAGGGCTTTTTTTAAAAAAAAAAGTGATTTAGGGGTCTATGATGTAAGAAAATATTTGCTACTCTTGATGGAGTTTTTCCATTTGATGATTATTTCCACCAAGATCTATGAGACCTTTCTACTCTTGAAATTTTATCTACCTATTTTGATTTTTTTATAGTAAGAGTAAAATCCTAGTACTGGAATTTATTTGTGTTTAGATGTGATAAGCTTTGCCCAAGACCTAAATTGATTTACATGAATTTATTTGAAAAATCCTAAGTTGATTATTTGAATTGATTTGAAAAATAATTCCTATATAAATTTTATTGTTATTATTTATTATGTTATAATATGATTTTATTCTAATTTAAACTATATTTTTAATTATATAAAAAATATATTTATATTTCTTTATATTATTTTTCACATATATAAGTAAAATTTTTAACATTAAATAAAAAATATTATTTAAATTTTTAAAATATATTTATAATATTATTCTTAGATGAATTTTTGGAATAAAGTATTGATAGTAGTATAAATTAGTCAATGGATTAATGTGAGAAAAAATATAAAAAAATTACATATCGTGTCAATGTTTCTTAATTGAGGTTCGTAGACTTAGCTGGTGAGGCAGCAGTAGTTGGGGTGGACGTAGACTTAGCTGCATTCAATGGGCAGTTATGAATGAAGTGACCTTGCTCACCACAATAATAACAAGTTCCAGTCTGCTTAGGACATTGACTTGCTGGATGCTTATTCTGGTAGTAATTATAAACTGGTGTTGGTTGCTTCGATTCGAACCTCTGGTGCTATAATAGGATGCTGCCTTAGCGAAGAATTATGTCATAGATTGAGGCCTATCTATATTTCCAAAACGGGAGGGCTGCAGATAAATATTCTTCTTAGGGCCTTAGTATCCTCCTTTCTTGTTCCACTTTGGAGGTCGAGAATCATCCCTAAACCTCTTCTCATATTTATTAGACCCACCGGCCTATTGAGCTTTATGTGCAGCTTCAATGGCCTTGACTGGGTTCACGAGGTCTTAAAAATCAACAATGCTCAGTGCAGTAAAAATAAAGCGTAACTCATCATTGAGCCCTACAATGAACATTCATCATTTATCTTTCTCTTTCTTTATATATTGAGCATCGTATCTACAGTACTTACAATAGTCAAGGATGTACTGCTCGATCGGTCGTCCACCTTGTTTGAGATGTAGAAAGACACATCGCCTTTCAACGAGATAGAATTCACTTATGTATTTCTTATAAAATTCTTTAAGAAAGAACTCCCAGGTCACAGTGTCCTCGGAGCCCGTCAAAGTAGCAGTCTCCCACCAAAGAAGTGCCTCGTCAGCCAGCAACGCGAGGGCACACTCAAGTTTGTGCTCTTTCGAGTAGTGCAGCTGCTTGTTCAAAATCCGTAGAGTGTTATCCACCCAATACTCAGCAAGTTCAGGGTTGTCATCGTCTTGTCCGGTAAAGGTGTAAGCTCGATACTATGATAGTTTATCGATAGGAGCTCGAGTATGTTGGACAGCAGGAGCGATGGGTTGAACAACTTGTTCTGCCCTCATTGCAGTCATAAACTGCTTGAACATGTCGGCCATGTTCCTATAACATTCAGCCTGAGCAATAGGTGCTACAGGCTCTGTATTCTAAATAGGAGGGTCCTGCAAATTTAGTGGATTCGAAGTATTTCCTCCTCTTATCTCCTCACCATGAGTCGAGGAGCCGGTGGTAAGCTCGTCAATGTGAGCTTCATTAGTTTCAGACATATATATATATAAAAGATCAGATTAGTCGACAAGTCACAATATACATAGTATATAACTCATAGGTGGCAAAGTAACACAATAACAATGCAATAAGCTTTAGTTTAGTCCTAGAATCGACTAAACTCTAGCTCTGATATTACAAATATAACACCCCCTTCCTAGCTTGGTCAAGAACTGTGTTGGAGTGTGCTACTGATGAACAGTAAGGTGATCGGTGTAATAAAATTTCAATTCATAGACAATACGTGAACAATGTTATACTATAAAACATTACCGAATATTTATCTTAATCCAATTCACCAATATGAAATGATAATTAATCATTTAGGACCAAATCTTAAGCCATTTCAAGTTTTAAGGACTAAACTGTAAAACTGATAAATTAGAGATCCTTCAATGCAATTGTTTACATCATAAAGAAATTAAATGCAATATTAACAAGTTTGTAAATTTTCATACTATTCGAAATTCATTTACTGATCCAATTTAATTATCCAATATTCAATGACCAAACTGTGAACAATGTAAACCTTCAATTTATGCCTTTTAACCAACTTAATTGGCCATGTATCGAAAAACCTTAATGATGTTTTGATACGGGTGAACGATGGTCAACCTTTGTTGACTTTACCCATTACCCGTATCGATACAAGTAAGCCATGTTTCGGTACGGGTTTACTTTCATTGACTTTAACTTTTGGCTCATTCCGATATAGGTTAGGCCCGTATCGAAAAAAGGAATTCCAATGGAAAAATATTTTGATACAACTCCAAACCGTATCGGTACGCCCTGTTCCTTAGGTTCAATTATGCTTAACCGTATCGATACGTCATTACCCCGTATCGATACGGCCTAACCTGTAATGACAGATTTTTGCTGTTTTTTAATCGAATTGACCCATCAAACGATGTTCAAATACAATGAAACTTTACACACAATATTTTAATACTATAAACTACTAGCATGCCAAATTTCATGATCATTCGAATACGTTTACTAGATTTTCATCTATGTTAGCCATATATGCCATTTTTACCAACTTTTAGCCAATCCAAAAGTCATTTTAGGGACTATAATAACATTACAACTTATTCACATTACAAGCATACCAAAATGGGCACAAAAGACTAGTTCAATTACTTTGCCACCTTTCTAGGAGTTCATAGGGTTAAAATACATTACTTTAGGCTTGTAGTGACTTATCTTGCCTCGACTTTCCGATCTTCAACCACAATGATCTTTCAACATGAAATGCATGAGATGAGACACGTTAGGCATACATTACCTAGTGAGGTAGTCATATACAATGTAAATATCAATGAGTAATGCACGTATATATACTCATGCTTATCAAAGTTATCAATATCAATGTCATGCTACAATGTACAATGTTTAATATCTCATATTCAATATTAACCCTTGGGTTGAATCAAGATAGTGGATACGTGAATTCCTATGCCTCGCCAAGTCAATAAAATATTTTTCCCATTAATGATTACATGAGAACATTACCAGGTACTTCTGACTCTTTAATATTTTTTCCCGATTTATTATTTATTTATTTATAGGGCTTTTTTATTATTAAAATTAGTGATTTAGGGGTCTATGATGTAAGAAAATATTTGCTACTCTTGATGGAGTTTTTCCATCTGATGATTATTTCCACCAAGATCTCTAAGACCTTTCTACTCTTGAAATTTTATCTAGCTATTTTGAATTTCTTATAGTAAGAGAAAAACCCTAATATTGAAATTTATTTGTGTTTAGATCTGATAAACTTTGCCCAAGACCTAAATTGATTTACATGAATTTATTTAAAAAAATCCTAAGTTGATTATTTGAATTGATTTGAAAAATAATTCCTATATTAATTTAATTGTTATTATTTAGGGTAAACTACTACAGGGGTCACTTACGTTTAGCGTCTGTACAGAGTTAGTCACCACTTTTGAAAAGTGCATATTAGTAGTCCTCTACGTTTTCGATGTGTAAATATTTGGTCACTCCGACGTTAACTCCGTTAGTCCCCTAACGGATTGCTGACGTGGCAAAAGTAAAATAAGGATAAATTACTGCAATAGCCATTAAAATTTATCTCATGTACATTTTTTCTCCTCAATTTAAAAAAAGTAAACATTATAGTCACTAATAAAAATGTTTCTTTATAATTTCACCCTTAAATTTTTAAAAATTCATTTTTCAATCCTAAAACTTTACAATCAATTAACACAATAATATTATAAATGCTTAGATGAAAAATAGGTGCCCAAAGTTTACCCTTTGAAACTTAGGTGCCCAAATTGCTCCTATTTAAAAACTCAAACTTAAAAATTTAGTCCACTAACTACTAAAAAATTCGAGTTATTGGAATTTCTATTTTATAATTCAAATTTTATTTTGAATTTTTGAGTCGAGTTTATGAAATTATGAGTCGAGTATTTTCACATCAAACCAAAAAATTTATTTTTTTCCGAGTCAAGTCGAGTTATTGGAATTTCTATTTTATAATTCAAACTTTATTTTGAATTTTTGAGTCGAGTTTATGAAATTATGAGTCGAGTATTTTCACATCAAAGCAAAAAATTTAATTTTTTCGAGTCAAGTCGAGTTATTGGAATTTCTATTTTATAATTCAAACTTTATTTTGAATTTTTGAGTCGAGTTTATGAAATTATGAGTCGAGTATTTTCACATCAAACCAAAAAATTTAATTTTTTCGAGTCAAGTCGAGTTATTGGAATTTCTATTTTATAATTCAAACTTTATTTTGAATTTTTGAGTCGAGTTTATGAAATTATGAGTCGAGTATTTTCACATCAAACCAAAAAATTTAATTTTTTTCAAGTCAAGTCGAGTTATTGGAATTTCTATTTTATAATTCACTTTATTTTGAATTTTTGAGTCGATTTTATGAAATTATGAGTCGAGTATTTTCACATCAAACCAAAAAATTTAATTTTTTTCGAGTCAAGTCGAGTTATTGGAATTTCTATTTTATAATTCACTTTATTTTGAATTTTTGAGTCGAGTTTATGAAATTATGAGTCGAGTATTTTCACATCAAACCAAAAAATTTAATTTTTTCGAGTCAAGTCGAGTATTTTTTGGTTTGATTCGAAAAAATTAAATTTTTAGGTTTGATGTGAAAATAGTCGACTCATAATTTCATAAACTCGACTCAAAAATTCAAAATAAAGTTTGAATTATAAAATAGAAATTCTAATAACTCGACTTGACTCAAAAAAATTAAATTTTTTGGTTTGATGTGAAAATACTCGACTCATAATTTCATAAACTCGACTCAAAAATTCAAAATAAAGTTTGAATTATAAAATAGAAATTCCAATAACTCGACTTGACTCGAAAAAATTAAATTTTTTGGTTTGATGTGAAAATACTCGACTCAAAAATTCAAAATAAAGTTTGAATTATAAAATAAAAATTCCAATAACTCGAATTTTTTAGTAGTTAGTGGACTAAATTTTTAAGTTTGAGTTATTAAATATGAGCAATTTGGGCACCTAAGTTTCAAAGGGTATACTTTGGGCACCTATTTTTCATCTAAGCATTTATAATATTATGGTGTTAATTGATTGTAAAGTTTTAGGATTGAAAAATGAATTTTTAAAAATTTAAGGGTGAAGTTATAAAGAAACATTTTTATTAGTGACTATAATGTTTACTTTTTTAAATTGAGAGGAAAAAATGTACATGAGATAAATTTTAATGGCTATTGCAGTAATTTATCCTTATTTTACTTTCGCCACGTCAGCAATCCGTTAGAGGACTAACGGAGTTAACGTCGGAGTGACCAAGTATTTACACATCGAAAACGTAGAGGACTACTAATATGCACTTTTCAAAAGTGGTGACTAACTCTGTACAGACGCTAAACGTAAGTGACCCCTGCAGTAGTTTACCCTATTATTTATTATGTTATAATATGGTTTAATTCTAATTTAAACTATTTTTTTAATTATATAAGAAATACATTTATATTTTTTATATTATTTTTTACATATATAAGTAAAATTTTTAATATTAAATAAAAAATATTATTTAAAATTTTAAAATATATTTATAATATTATTTTTAGCTGAAGAATTTTTGGAATAAAGTATTGATAGTAGTATAAATTAGTCAATGGATTAATGTGAGAAAAAATATAAAAAAAAATTTACATACCATGCCAATGTTTTATAATTGAGGTTCGTCTTCGGCTTCTAATGTTTAAGCACACAATGAAGGATTTATCGCATTCATCAAAACAACGCTATCCTTGCAAAGACCCCAAAGATATAACTCAAAAGAAATTTGGCATATGACATTCTACGGGATACTATGGACAATATGGTTATGTAGAAATGAAACTGTCTTCAATAGTTAAAAGTTCACGGCTAAACAAATTTTTGACATTGCCTTGCTCAGAGTGGGACACTGGATTAAATACAAATGGCCGGAGAGAATCCCTTAGATTTCAAAATTCACTAGAAACCCTGTGATATCAGTCTCTTCTTTAACTGTGAAAAGGAAGGCAGAGAGTTTATTGGGTAGCACCGACTAATGGTTGCATCAAATTCAACATAGGCGCAACTGTCAGAGGAAACGTTGGGACTGCTGGTATTGGAGGTATCCTAAGATATCATTCGGGTATGGTCCTTATAAAATTCTCAAAGAACATTGGAGTTTCGGATCATGCTGGTATTGGAATAAAGTATTGATAGTAGTATAAATTAGTTATTGGATTATTGTGAGAAAAAATATAAAAAAAATTACATACCATGTTAATGTTCCATAATTGAGGTTCATCTTTGGCTTCTAATGTTTAAGCACACAATGAAGGATTCCTCGCATTCATCAAAACAACGTTATCCTTCCCAAGACCCCAAAGATATAACTCAAAAGAAATTTAGCATATGACGTTCTACGGGATACCATGGACAATGTGGTTATGTAGAAATGAAACTATCTTCAATAGTTAAAAGTTCACGGGTGAACAAATTTTTGACATTGCCTTGCTCATAGTGGGGCACTAGATTAAATACAAATGGCCGGAGAGAATCCCTTAGATTTCGAAATTCACTAGAAACCCTACGATATCAGTCTCTTCTTTAACTGTAAAAAGGAAGGCAGAGAGTTTATTGGGTAGCACCGACTAATGGTTGCGTCAAATTCAACATAGGCGCAGCTGTCAGAGGAAACGTTGGGATTGCTGGTATTGGAGGTATCCTAAGAGATCATTCGGGTAAGGTCCTTATAAAATTCTCAAAGAACATTGGAGTTTCGGATCATGCTGGCATTGGAATAAAGTATTAATAGTAGTATAAATTAGTCATTGGATTATTGTGAGAAAAAAATAAAAAAAATTTACATACCATGTCAATGTTTTATAATTGAGGTTGGTCTTTGGCTTCTAATGTTTAAGCACACAGTGAAGGATTCCTCGCATTCATCAAAACAACGCTATCCTTGCTAAGACCCCAAAGATATAACTTCCTCTTACAACAATCTACCCAAGCTTGATGCTCACTAAGCCAATATAAGCCTAGGATAACATCAAACTCGTAGATCGGCAAAGCCAACAAATTGGTCGGGAATGGAATCCATTGGATCAATAAGAGGCAGTTCTTACATACTACCTTTACGGTGACACAATCTCCTAAAAACTTAGTTACAGAGATTCTCGATGCTATTGGTTCAGAAGACATGTTATACTTTTCAACTACTATGGTGCTTATAAAAGAGTGAGTAGAACCGGGTTTAATCAATGCATATAAAGGATGTGATTATAACTTGATAGTATCTGCAATGACATTAGGCTCATCCTCCTTTTACCTGCTTCTCACATGATACATCTGGATAGGGGCTTTAGAATCTTGCTTATTGAATGGTTTCCCTGAATCGCTCGATCTTCCATAGGTTCCCGTTGATCCTTGCTTCAATCCCTTACCTCGAAAGGATTGAGCTGGTGAGGCAGCAGTAGTCGGGGTGGACGTAGACTTAGCTGCATTTAATGGGCAGTCATGAATGAAGTGACCTTCCTCAACACAGTAATAACAAGCTTCAGTCTGCTTACGACATTGATCTGATGGATGCTTATTCTAGTAGTAATTATAAAGTGGTGTTGGTTGCATCGATTCGAACCTCCGGTGCTATCAATAGATGATGCCTTAGCAAAGGACTGGCCTATCTATATTTCCAGAACGAGAGGGCTGCAGATAAATATTCTTCTTAGGGCCTTAATATCTTCCTTTCTTGTTCCACTTTGGAGGTCGAGAATCATCCCTAAACCTCTTCTCATATTTACCAGACCCACCGACTTGTTGAGCTTTATGTGCAGCTTTAATGGCCTTGACTGGGTTCACGAGGTCTTGAAAATCAACAATGCTCAGTGCAGTAAACATAAGGCGTAACTCATCATTGAGCCCTGCAATGAACATTCATCATTTCTCTTTCTCTTTCTTCATAATTCAGCATCGTATCTACAGTACTTGCAAAAGTCAAGGATGTATTGCTCGATCGGTCGTCCACCTTGTCTGAGATGGAGAAAGATACTTAGCCTTTCAACGAGATAGAATTCACTTATGTATTTCTTACGAAATTTTTTAAGAAAGAACTCCCAAGTCACAGTGTCCTCGAAGTCTGTCAAAGTAGTAGTCTCCCACCAATGAAGTGCCTCGTCAGCCAGCAACGCGAGGGCACACTCAAGTTTGTGCTCGTTCGAGCAGTGCAACTATTTATTCAAAATCCGTAGAGTGTTATCTAACCAATACTCAACAAATTTAGGGTTGTCATCGTCTTGTCCGGTAAAGGTGTAAGCTCGATACTGTGATAGTTTATCGATAGGAGCTCGAGTATGTTGGACATCAGGAGCGATGGGTTGAACAACTTGTTCTGCCCTCACTGCAGTCATAAACTGCTTGAACATGTCGGCATTGTTTCTATAACATTCAGCCTGAGCAATATGTGCTACAGGCTCTGTATTCTAAATAGGAGGGTCCTGCAGATTTAGTGGATTCGAAGTATTTCCTCCTCTTATCTCCTCACCATGAGTCGAGGAGCCGGTGGCAAGCTCGTCAATGTGAGCTTCATTAGTTTCAGACATATCTATATAAAAGATCGGATTAGTCGACAAGTCATAATATACACAATATATAACTTCTAGGTGGCAAAGTAACACAATAACAATGCAATAAGCTTCAATTTAGTCCTAGAATCGACTAAACTCTAGCTCTGATATTACAAATGTAACACCCCCTTCCCGGCTTGGTCGAGAACCGGGTCGGAGTGTGCTATTGATGAACAGTACGATGATCTGTGTAATAAAATTTCAATTCATAGACAATAGGTGAACAATGTTATACTATAAAACATTACTGAATATTTATCTTAATCCAATTCACCAATATGAAATGATAATTAATCATTTAGGACCAAATCTTAAGCCATTTCAAGTTTTAAGGACTAAACTGTAAAACTGATAAATTAGAGATCCTTCAATGTAATTGTTTACACCATAATGAAATTAAATTCAATATTAACAAGTTTGTAAATTTTCATACTATTCAAAATTCATTTACTGATCCAATTTAATTATCCAATATTCAGTGACCAAATTGTGAACAATGTAAACCTTCAATTTATGCCTTTTAACCAACTTAATTGGCCATGTATCGAAAAACCTTAATGATGTTTTGATACAGGTGAACGATGGTCAACCTTTGTTGACTTTACCCATTACCAGTATCGATACAAGTAAGCCATGTTTCGGTACGGGTTGACTTTCATTGACTTTGACTTTTGGCTCGTTCTGATATAGGTTAGGCCCGTATCAAAAAAAGGAATTCCAATGGAAAAATGTTCTGATACAACTCAAAACCGTATCGGTACGCCCTGTTCCTTAGGTTCAATTATGCTTAACCGTATCGATACGTCATTACCCCGTATCGATATGGCCTGACCTGTAATGACAGATTTTTGTTATGTTTTAATCGAATTGACCTACCAAACGAAGTTCAAATCCAATGAAACTTTACACACAATATTTTAATACTATAAACTACTAGCATGCCAAATTTCATGATCATTCGAATACGTTTACTAGATTTTCATCTATGTTAGCCATATGCGCCATTTTTACCAACTTTTAGCCAAACCAAAAGTCATTTTAGGGCCTAAGATAACATTACAACTTATTCACATTACAAGCATACCAAAATGGGCACAAAAGACTAGTTCAACTATTTTGCCACCTTTCCAGGAGTTCATAGGGTCAAAATACATTACTTTAGGCTTGTAGTGACTTGTCTTAGCTCGACTTTCCGATCTTCAACCACAATGATCTTTCAACATGAAATGCATGAGATGAGACACGTTAGGCATACATTGCCTAATGAGGTAGTCATATACAATGTAAATATCAATAAGTAATGCATGTACATATACTCATGCTTATCAAAGTTATCAATATCAATGTCATGCTACAATGTACAATGTTTAACATCTCATATTCAATATTAACCCTTGGATTGAATCAAGATAGTGGATACATGAATTCCTATGCCTCACCAAGTCAATAAATGGTCTAGTCCCTCTGCCTCGCTAATATGACCAATACCAAAACACATCCCTCCGCCTCGCCAGATCAATATATGTCTCAGCCTTAGCACCGTAGTCCCCCCGTACACTGAGCTCTTGAATTCTATGGCATGCCAATTGTATCCAAAGTCCGTTCAAATCCAAGGTTTGATATTAACATCAAATCAATGTCCAATAATCACTACAATGTCCAATGCTTACAATGTTTTAATTTCAATAGCAATGTTCCATGACTATGACAACAACAATAGATGCTCAATATTCATATCAACAATGATTATGATCAATGAATTCATTTTCTATATTTCAATAACAACAACTACATTAGTTCCGATGCACATTGCTTTACTTACCAATACTTACGCAATGCTTCCGATCAATAATCCAACACAATATCCTTACAACGATTTTAGTTATTTTAATCGAAATTAATACCAATGAATTCGGGGAGTCTCCTCGCGTAATCCCGAGACTTCGACTACACTCACCTTGATATCCGACGCTTTTACGACTCTCAGATGACAATCCCCTTGTTCCTAGCTTTCGATGGAGATGGCGAAACCTCTCTCCACTTCTTGAGCTAATAATCAATAGGGAGATTATTAGGATCGATAATACGATATCAAAATCAATATAACAATATCAAAATCGACATCTGAATTCAGTATAAACAACAACGATGGATTATCCATGTATGGTCAAAACCCTAGCTTGAAATTAAGCTTGATACATCCATGGAATCCCATGATTGATTGAGAAATATTGTTTACCCGAATGATAGCAACGATTCGATATCAATAAATCGAAGAAGAAAAACTAAACTTAGGTTCCTCTTAAATTGAGGTGTGTGCTTAGAGGAAGATGATGAAGATGGCGAATTTGGGAGGTGCTTAATTTCATTAAGTCTCGGTGAGACTTCAATATAGCTATTCAATTAGCTTTTAATTTGAGTAGCTTTCCTTCCAACGAAGGAAGCTCTCCAGACTATCCCACGTATGGGGATTTTAATGAAAAGGGGCTAATCGCAAGGTTAGCCCTTTAGTTCCTGATAGATTGTACTTTTATCCCCGAGTTTTTAATTTTCATAATTTAACCACTAAATAGGTTTTGATATTATTCAATAAAGTTCATATTAAATACAATGTAAGATTGACTCAATTAGAGTCCAATGTCGATATAATTGACTACATGATCAGAGTCAAAACAATATTTAGATTTTATCGATGCAAAATTTAACTGGTAAAATTATCACTTAAAAATAGTATTGATATTATGCTTAAAATGATTACTGAAATTTGTTCAGTAATCATTAATTAACTGGTGAACATACGAGACAGGTGACAGGTTGAGCTCTAAACAACATTCAAAAATTCATACTCTATTTGTCCTTCTACCTCCATAATAAAAATCATGTACCGCCTTTTAAGCAGGCTTAGTTGTAAGTTGTCTGATATTTCCATTTAATTGCTTACACCTAACTAAAGATATTTCCATATTTATCCCGTGAGCAATCTATTATCATCTTCGGTGTTTCATGATCTTGCCCGAGGCAAAAGGCAAAGGAGCTCAACCTGTCACCTGTCATCTATACGTTCATGGAACTCAACTATAGGTATATATATAGTCATAGTTATTACGCACAGAAATAAACCTAAGCCTTAAGTTTTAAAATGTTGTCGCTCTTAGTTATTCACATGTTTTATGAATTTCTCTTGGATTGACGCTGCCATCACCTTACATCGAAGCCGCAATTGTCCTTTTTTCGTCGTTAGAGCTTTATTGTTGCGAGGTGTATTTCTTCCGTTGCTATAAATAAATTATATATTATTTTTTTATGTGTTAGTGTTTTACCCCTTATGTGATTATTTATATGTATTATGGCTTGTATGGTTGACATAACATGCATACGATTTTCAAAACGTGTTTTAATCAGGCCCGGCCCTGGGCAGGGGCAGAAAGGGCGCCCGCCCAGGGCCCACAGCTTAAAAAAGTTACGTGTTTATAATTTTATTCGAATTGTATTTGTTTTTAATAGTTTAATTTTTTTTAATACTTGTTATTAGGGGCCCAATTTTTTCAATATTTGTTAATAAAAATTTAATTTTTTTTCTAATATTTATTATTAGGGGCCTACTCTTAAAATTCAACTTTTTCTAATACTTGTTATTAGGTGCCTGTTTTTTTTAATATTTGTTATTTTGGGCATACTCTTAAAATTCATTTTTTTCAATTTTTGTTATTAGGGGCCCAATTTTTCAATACTTGTTATTATGGACCTACTCTTAAAATTATTATTTTTTTCATTACTTGCTATTAGGGACATAGATTTAAATAATAGTATGCAACCACAACAATGACTGTTACATGACGATAGTGGTAGTGGCGGAGCTAGAATTTTCTTATAGTGAGGTCATGAGTGAAGTATGATGTATTGAGGATTTTTATACCACTAAAATAAGCATTGTTGACCGCATACTCCAAACAAATTAAGTGGGGTCAAATCTAATATTTCTTATGAAAAATCTATATTACCTCCTTAAAAGTCTTATGCCCCAACAAATCAAGTAGAGTCAATTGCACCCCCAATTTATATGCTACATCCGCTCATGATAGCGGCACCATCTAAAACCGCGTTACTTGCAATTTTTATGTCCACAATAACATATGTTATTAAGAGATTTCACAACCACGATATTTGTAGTGACCGAAATAGCATCTATAATGCCCGCAACCACAATAAAACCTAACATAAATGTAAATACGACGACAATCGCAATTTAAATTTCTAATTTGGGGCCCATATTTTATATTCGCCCTGGGCCACAAAAAATTCAGGACCGGCCCTAGTTTTAATTATGACTTATGGAATATTTGATTTATGAAATATCAGATTTACGAATCTATGATTTATGGACTATGATTTATGAATTTATAATATATGCTTATAAATTTATAAATAATTAAATGATATTTTTAAAATTTTTCCTTTTTTAACATATTTTAAATTTTACCTTAAAAAATAGGAAAGATGAAAAGAGAAAGTAAAAGAGAAACGGTCCCACTGGGCATTGGCAATGGCAAAGAGAAAGTTAACCACAGACCTCACTAAACCTGTAACTGGCTCATGATAGAACTCCGCATATCTACCTTTCGGTGCAAAGGATCTGTTAACCTATAGATCATAACAATCTATGTTATTTACATACAACAGGAATATGCTAACATTGAAGCAATAAATTGCTGTTAAAAGACTAAAAGAAGAATAATAAAGACACCTTTTCGATATATGAAACTGCACGATAAGCATCCAACTGGCAATCATGCACCTTCTTCTCCAGGTTATGAATCTTTAAAATAATAAGATATTGCTAAAGAATGTCTCACCGTAAATGATAAAGCCTTCGCCACTCGTCCAAAGCTTTTAAGCATGAAATATTTGACATACAATCATGCCATGATCAGCACCGCGCCGTATGGACCTTATTGGCGTCAAGTGCGCAAGTTCGCCATGACCGAGCTCCTCTCCAATCATCGACTCGAATCGCTTAAACATGTTCGAGAATCCGAGATAAAGATGTCTCTTCAACAATTATATGAGCTTTGGAACATGAAGAGAAGTAGTGACTCTGATAAAGTATTGGTGGAGATGAAGACATGGTTTAGAGATGTTACCCTTAACTTGATTCTAAGGATTATCGTGGGGAAGATGATTTCTTTTTCCGATGAAGCCGAAAAATGGAAGAAATCATTAGATGATATAATGGAAATGAGTGGGAAGTTCATGGTATCTGATGCGTTACCCTTTTTGAGATGGTTAGATATTGGTGGAGACGAGAAATCAATGAAGAAGATAGCCGAAGAATCAGACCGAGCTGTTCAGGGGTGGCTGCGAGAGCACAAGCAGAAGAGACTTGAAGATGAGGCAAATAGTGAGAAAGATTTCATGGGAATAATGCTATCTCTTCTTCGTGATGTTGAGGAGCATGATGCCGATACCATCAACAAAGCCACCAGTCTCGTATGTTCATTTCTTAACCAAATTTTTATTTTTTTCCTTCATAAAATTATACTTTACCAGATACCACTAAATTTTAAGCATAATATCTGTAACACCCACAAAAAAAAAATATCAGTAAAATGGGATTTGTGGGGTTTGATCCCACGATCTCACCCCTCCCTTCCCCCTTAGATGCTAAACCATTGAGCCAAGTGCTCACCTACCCTTTCTCCGTTCAAGCTCCGACGAGCTCTCGCCGGCAGTCCGTGGCATCCGTCGTCCCCACCATCGCCACCACCGCCCCATCGCCACAAAACTCGACCTGGTAACCCTTGTTTCTGCCCGTTCTTCGCACGAAAATAGTGGAAAACCGTTCGGTTTCACCAACTCCGATCTGCTTCACCGTCACTCTGTGCGCGACACCGCCGCTGCCGGCGTTTAGATCGTCTCACTCCGGTCACCCAGCCTCTGAGCACGCGCGCTGTTGTGCTGCCGTTCACCGTATATAACGGTTCGAAGCTCCGGTGTTTAAGTCGTCGCAACCGTCCCCCTCTGTTTCCGGCCGATGGAGGAATCCGTTCGAGTCAGGGGTGTGACCGTTGAACTCTCCGTGTCGAGCTGTACAAAACCCGACCATTTGTTTGGTTGTTCGACTCCGGCAAGGGCCTCGTCGGAATATCGCACCTTTCCGGCCGTTTTGGTCCGATTTGGGTAATTTTTCCGTTCCATTTCTGACATGTTTTGTGTGGTTGTTAAATGATCTAATTCACTGGGTTGTTAAGCTTCTGTTTTTCAGCAGTTTTGGTGCCCGATGCGTCACCGGCGACCAATTCCGGCGACCGGCCGACGAAGCCATACCTAAGGGTAAGTGGACCGGTTCGATTGAAGCCCAAACCCGACAACCCGACCCGACCCGTCTCTGACCTAAATTCGATCCGACTGAGTCAACTCGCCTGAGTTGACTCAGTGAGTTAACCTGTCGAGTCAGCTCAGTTGACCCTCTGTTGACTGCTGACGTCATACTGACGTCAGCGTTGACCTGTTGACTTTGACCGTTGACCCAAAAAGTCAAATTTTTCGAAAACTCCTATTTTATATTTTTCGACGTTCTGAGTCCGTTTTTGAAGCCCGTTTTGCAAAATTCTGACCCGAAGACCTCCGAATCTGACCTTGATCCCGAAAGTGTTTGTGTGTTTATTTTTGTTAAGAGCTCTTTGGATAAGTACTGAAATGTGGATTTATGTTTTTGAAGGTATCTACGTATCCTTGAAATTGAGATGTTGGGGGCCGTTAAATCTTGGGATCGAGTGCGATCGAATGAGGTGTCATGAGTCAACCGTTGTAGATCGGAGTGAAGGTAATACATTACTACCCCTTGTATGCTTTATGTACATGTTGATATCTGGTTAAAGCATGCATGCTTATGATGAGTGTTTTGTGAACTCTGCTTAAGCCGAATTCGATACGGAAAATAAGTATGAGAGTCAATAAGAGTATAATACTCGGATAAGAATATTAATGAATCATGAATGTCGAAAATGCTAATGATAATAATACAGTTAAATCTGAAACTCTATCAATGGTGTCTAAGAACCAATGTTCAGAATGCGGAGTATGAAATGTTGGATATGAAATTATGAAAATGCCCTTGCATAAGTATGACTAAACTACCCTTCTGATAAAGGAAATGACCTAAAATCTGCATTCGACCTGATTATGCAATTTACACTACCCAAGATGTATGTTTTAATGGAAAGACTTCGGCATCATTATGCAATACGTATGATACAAATTTGGATAATCCCTCAAACTCTGTATAACACTTGAATAAGAATTTTCTGGAAATATTATTGAAATTCTAAGTCGATCCTTATGACAGTAATGCGTGAATTAAATGGGAATAATCGTAATGACCAAAAAGACGGTAATGCCCTCGAGCACTGAAATGTTTGATTAATTTGGATGACGTTATACCCTCAAGTTCTGTAATGAATGAATCGTCTGTAAAAGGGCGGAGAGTTAGGACACCTTAATCTCGTTTGAGTACGTGAATGACGGAGATACCAAATGGTAATTCAGAAAGAAATGGTAGATTTATCTTAGTTTAAAATAACCGGAATACCCTCATGAGTTAATCGGTGACTATGTATTTGACGAAATTCTGGATTTGTTAATTAGACTTAAATAGCTAAGGTTCCCCTAAGTTTTGAGAAATACGACGTGTGTATGCCTATCGCTCACCATATCGATGTAAGGCAGGAAAATCCGCATAAATTGTATGTTCGATTGCTCAAAGCTAAACCGTATAGTAAAGTATGAGGGCGACTGTTTAGACATACAATTCAGTCAGTGTTAAGTTCTGATGCACGCTAATTACCCATAACGGAACGTTGGTAAGTATTGTCAGGTTGGGTTACGCCGCATTAAACAAATTCTGGAGATATAATAAATTGTTAGAGCCCCTGAGAATTATAACATTCATTTTGATATGATTCTGCCATAGTATAAAATTTGTCATGACAGACAAATAACTAAAAGGCCATGATAGCCTAAATAATTGAAACATCACTGAAAATATCTGATAACTTAAAAGACTTTAATTTAGACATTCTTGAATATCCGGTTAGAAAACTAATGAGCAAATAGAATACCCGAGTTCTGTGAACCATTGCTTATTCAATGTTGGTATAATTACCAGACTGTTCATGAATATCGAAATGACCATAATGCCATTGTATGCTTAAATGACTAAAGTACTCATAATATATCTGAACCTTCTAAGATCTTGATGTATAAATTTTTAAATACATGATATGAATCGTTTTACGAACCCCTCTCTAATAGGGACCTCGTCTCATAAATCTGTTCAAATCGTCAAAAGTTTAATATGTCCCATTCCGTAAATGTCAAGTATCTCCAAGATATAATCTGTCCCACCTAGTGTGTTCCATGTGTGCTATATTCTGTTGAATGAATTGTATAACGTTTTAATCATGAATAATATTATGTTTGATTAACTTGATATATGATGACATTCTCTGCCTACCTGATATATGTCTGCTCAATCTGTATAATTGGTATGTGATCGTTTAATCTGTGATGGTATTGTCTGACTGTTTGACGAATTTGTTAGCATGATCTGTTAGTTTAACTAATGATGGTACAATCTGTTCGCATGATGAATGCTGAAAATGTCTGTTTTGCACTAGTATGCCCATCATCTGTCAAAGCATGAACTTCTGTTTCTGATACTCTAAATAGAATATGTCTGTTACATGTATTATGTTACTCATGTCTGAAATCTGATTACCGATTGTTATCTGGGGTATACTGTTGGGTTATGATATGAAGTCTCTGTCGGTACAGCCCTGATCAAGCTGGTAAATCCTTATGGACTCAAGGTCTCCCCTTGAGTGGCACCTACGCCCATCGGGCCTAGGGTAAGTCCTTATGGACTCAAGGTCTCCCCTTGAGTGGCACCTACGCCCATCGGGCCTAGGGTAAGTCCTTATGGACTCAAGGTCTCCCCTTGAGTGGCACCTATGCCCATTGGGCCTAGGGTAAGTCCTTATGGACCTAAGGCAGTCTCTTAGGTGGCACCTATGCCCATCGGGCCTAGGGTAAGTCCTTATGGATGCAGTTCTGGGGGACTGCATTTAATCTGTTATGTGCTCATATGGTATTATGTTAAGTACTTATGTATGTTTATTTGCACTTATTGGAACACACTAGACGTCAAATTCTCTGATTCCTACCTCGTATGTTACCAGCCTATATAATTTTCGTCTAATTCTTAAGGTCTGATTTAAGAACAAATACCTTTATTCTTGAGTATGATGTAACCTCGAAATAGTAGAACAAAAATAGAGGACTATCCCTGCTTGAAACATCATGAAAATGTTATGTCTACCATATGTCTACATGAGCTTATAGCATCTTTTGGTAGTTCTGTATTACTGAGCTTTCCCAAGCTCACGTTGTTTTTACCATCGCAGGTTAAAAGAAAATATCATGACCTAATGTTTGACATCAGTGTTCGAAGTTCTCTCGGCGTTCCCTCTGGAGTACGGTATTGTATAGTTAGGGGGCATGTATGTCATGTATGGTTTCATGTCAGTGTTTGTAAAATACTTTCTGAAATTTTGTTATGTGTTTAAATGATTTCCTGAAATTGCATTTTAAACAGAAGTTGATTTTACAGTTTAATAAGTGTTTTAAGAGCAAAAAAATGTTTTCATGTGTATTTTCACTGTGGGTCGCTCTTGTGACCCTAATGTGACTTCCAATGATCCGTTGTAACGCATAGGCGGGTCTAGGGATTACAATATCGATACTATTTTAGCACTGAATTTTAGTTATTGCACCTGATTTTATGGTTTGCTCCCATCACTAACCTTATAAATATTTTAATCTTTAAAGTTTTGACTTAGTATCACTTTGACACCTAAGTTATTTATTAGTTCAGTTCGATTCCTAAATTTTTCGGGCATGAAGCACATTACTACACCTATTTTTCATTAAAAAAATCATGCAACACTTTAGGAACGTGATACGTGACATATCGTATATATCAAATTTAAAAAACATTTTAAAACTCAAAATTTAAAATTTTATAAATTTAAAAACATTTTTTTATTTTTTGGATTTATGGATTTTTAAAATAGAAAAACTCTCAAATTTCTTTTTGAATTCTATGATATTTCTACAATAAATATTATAGTTTTAAAAAATATATATTTTAAAAATCCTCCATTTTTAAAATTTTTGAGGATTTTTTGTATTCTCCCTATATTTTAGGATTTTTTAATATTTAAAAAATCGATTAATATATATTGTATATCATGTAACATGTCCTAAAGTGTCACATGGTGTAACAAAAAATCTATTAGGGATAATATGCTTCACACAAAGAAAGTTCATGGCTCAAACTATAGCAAAAACTATTCAGGTACTAAAGTGATAATGCGAAACAACTTCATGAACAAAAATATTATTTAACCCAAAAATTAAAGATATAATAAAAAAACTTCTAATGTTTAACTAAATAATTACTTTGACCCATATTGTTTTTTGAAGCACTTTAATCATCAACGTTTCATTTGAGGCGAAATAACTTTTTTGTGGATGAAATTGTTAGTAACTAACTGTCAACGCCTTGAGGTGATGTGACAAAACCTGTATGGCATTGCATGTTGATGTGACAGTGTCGTACGGATAAATATTCTGACTTGATAGAATGACATGACAGTCAATTTTTTTAATAAATTTCTTTACTGACGTGTCATTCTGTCAAGTCATCTTAAGGTGTTGACTGTTAATTGAATAACAGTTTGCATTAGGGCTAGACGTTCGATCGAGTCTAATCGAGTCAAAAATATTTGAGTTGTTCGAGTTTGCAAGTCCTATTTTACGATTCAAACTTTATTTGCAATTTGTTCGAGTAGAGTCAAGTTTATAAAATTCGAGTCAAGTTTCGAGTTTCTGTACAAATTTAATTGTATATATATATATACGCAGCGGTGCATGTATATATTTCTATATGCATATATTTAGGGCTAGACGTTGCACATATTGATTCCAATTTCAACGACTTTCTATATGCATATATAATATACATATATATTTCTTCATATTTTTCACATGTGATATACATAACATATTAGACATAATTGATAGAATCCACTCAAACTTGAAAATTGATCAACTTATTAATAAAAATTTCGAGTTATTCGAATTTCCATTTCATAACTCAAACTTTATTTGAAAATTTTCTGAGTCGAGTTGAATTTATGAAAGTAAGCCGTGTCAAAACGAGTCGGTTTTTTTCACCTCAAGTCGGGTAAAATAATTCGGTTTTTTCAAGTTGAGTCGAGTTTTGTCTACCCCGAGTTTCCATTCACAAAAGGGTCATTTTGGTCAAAAATAAAATATTTAGGGTAAAAGTGCATAAAAAAGTAAGGGCCAAAACGATTATTCTGTCAAATATTAAGATAATTTTTGATATCATGTGATTTAGCGTATGATAGGAATACACATTTTTTTGAGTCTAATGATGAGTTTCATTCTACTACTTTACTAAAATTGTTCCCTACACTTGACTTTTACAAAACCTAGTCCTCAAATTTTACAGAAATTAATAAGTTAGTCCAGTTGGATGACACCGTTAAACATTTTCAATAAAGTGTTAGACCTAAAAAATCAACAACTTAATAATAGTCTATTTGTAAGGAACGAACAGAAACAACAGTTCAACAGCTTATATGTATTGAACTAATAAAGGGTGATAGATTAAATTCATTTTTTTTTTGAAAAAAAAATCAAGAACTGGACTAACCTATAAGTTTTAATAAATTACAAGATCAAATTATTAGAAATTAAAGTATATGAGTATTTTTTTTTCTCAAAATTATGAAATTGACCCTATATCTTGACACTCGTTAGAAAAAGTCCAGCCCAAACTACACGAAGGCCCGCAGTTCCGCCACCATCAATTTAAATAAATTAGGGTTAGGGTTTTGATTTCTCACCACATCTATATATAAACCACCCTTTACCCTCAACCCTTATCCATCTTAGGGGTCGCCGATTTTCCATAGCGCTTTAATTTGTTTTTGGGTTTCTTCTTTTCAATTGTTTTCTTTCTCTTTGATTTTTTTTGAAAGAAGCCAATTTGCAGAGCAAAGGCGTCGAAAAAGAAATGGCGCGATTTGCATTGAAGGTTGGCAATAACATGAAGCGATTCTCCGTGCCCATCAAATTTGCTTTTTCGTTTTGATTGTGGCCTCGAACAAGTCGCTACATTTTTATTTCAAAAGATTTGTTCTTACTTTTTTCGTGTTTGTTCTTGATCTGAAAAACCTTGTTGAATTGACTCAATCTTGTTTTAGAAATGGATACATTTTCTGTTTTTCTTTTAAATTTTGAATTAAAAATGGAGGATGATGAAAGCAATCAGACGGATTCCCATTGATAATTACATGAGAACATTACTAGCTACTTCTGACTCTTTAATTTTTTTTTTCTGATTTCTGATTTATTTATTTGTAGGCTTTTTATTAAAATTAGTGATTTAGGGGTCTATGATATGAGAAAATGTTTGCTACTCTTGATGGAGTTTTTCCATCTGATGATTATTTCCATCAAGATCTCTGAGACCTTTCTACTCTTGAAATTTTATATACCTATTTTGATTTTTTTATACTAAGAGAATAATCCTAGTATTGGACTTTATTTGTGTTTAGATCTGATCAACTTTGCCCATGGTTTACGTGAATTTGAACTTCAAATAAATTTAACCAAATTAAAATCAACTTGAATTTTGGTTCTCAATTTTTTGAATTATCATGTTATATTTAACAATTTGAATTTAATTTGATATGTGTTGAATTTTTTGAGTTTTTATATAAATTTAATTATTATTATTTATTATGTTATGATATCATTTATTTTAAATTTAAATGACTATTTTTTAATCATATGTTATATGCATTTATATTTATTTATATTGTTTGTCACATATATATATAAGTAAAGTTTTTAATGTTATTTAATAAAAAAATATTTAGTTAAACTACTGTTATGAGCGCCATGGTCGTTATGAAATTTGTAATGCTCATGTGACGACCACACGGGAATTAAACTCAATTACAATTGCATTACACCACGAAGAGTATAGCACTATGTCAAGTAGGGATGTAAAATCAAATCAGAACTTAGAAATCCTACTGAAACTTGCCTGAGGCAAAACCTGATTTGATCCGAAGTTTTGATGATCCGAACTTGATCTGCAACTGACTGTTGTTGATCTGAACTTGAATTTGACTTGTTACTGTAGCAACCGAACTTAATCTGCGTCCGACTGAAAACGACCCGAACTCGAATTGGACTTGTTAATTTGGACCTGAAACTCGACTTGCGTCTGACTGAAAAGAACTCGAAGCCGACCTGGCAAATAACTGAAATTACTCGACTGAATTGACCCGATATTTAATTTTACCCGACCTGAAATGGACCTGACCTGAAAATGGACCCGACCTGAAATGGACACTACCTGCTCTAAACCTGACTTGCTTTAAACTTGATATAGGTGATGTATATGTGCGCATACATATATATATATATATATATATATATATATATATATTAAGTACTAAAGTTGAAAAAAGAATAAGTAATTGATAATTTATGAAAATAAAAAATTAAATGAAGAGTTGTTTTTAATTTTAAAGTTTATTCATTAACTTGAATAAAATTGTAAACTTACAAATTATAAAAAATTAAATAACAATTGTAAACTTACTAAAGTTGTATATGCATTTGTAGTTCATAAAATTTACTAAAGTTATAACATATGTATAGCATTTGTAGTTCAAAACTGATTAAGTAAATTTAGTGAAGTTATAAAAAAATTTATAAGTCTACAATTTTATTTTTTATACTTAACAGTTAACACTTAATAGATTCAAGTTGTAAAATTTAGTGAAATTATAACTTATGTATAACATTTATAATTGAAAAATGATTAAGTAAATTTAGTAAAGTTATAAAAAAAATTGTAAGTCTACAATTTTATTATTTTATACTTAACATATTCAAGGTATAAAACTTAGTAATGTTATAACTTATGTATAACATATTAAAATTGTAAACTTAAGTAAATTAACGTTATAACTTAAGTAAAGTTATAACTTATGTATAACATATTGAAGTTATAAAATTTAGAAAAGTTATAACTTATGAACAAGTCTTTCTACAATTTTTGCAGTTCAAAATTGATAAAGTTATAAAATATATGATTTTACTTAATTAGAACAGATATAACAGATATAATATAAAAATAACTAGAATTCCATATTATGAATACTTGATTACTTGAAAAAATATCAATACAGAATGTAAAAAAAAATACAAGATAAAAGTTTACACTTATAAATTTACAAACTGAAACTCACAAAATACAAGTTTGTAATAAAATTAGCTCTCAGATCTTATAGCAAAGACAAAAGCTAAAAGCAATTTGCTACCAGATAATTCTTCATCGAGCTATCTCATCTAAATGCTACCAACAAAGTTAATTATGGGTAACTGGTAAGAAACCAACATAATTTAAACCAGGGCAACACTTAGATAAGAGAGGAACAACAAGCTACCAGTAACCAGCAGCAACACCAACCCATTAACAGCAGCATCACCAACTCACAAACAGCAGCAACATTCAACTAAGAAGTAAGCAAGAAAAAAAAACAGGAGCATTCAGCAAAACCAGTTAACAACAGCATCACTAAGTTAATTAAATACACAGTCAAGGGAATACCTCACTTAAATAGGAGCATTCAGCAAAACCAAATAACAACAGAATCACTAAGTCAATTAAAAAAACAGTTAAAGAAAATACATAACTTAAACATGAGCATTCAGCAAAAGCAAATAACAACAGAATCACTAAGTCATTTAAAAAAACAGTCAAGGGAATACCTCACTTAAACAGGAGCATTCAACAAAACTAAATAACATCAACATCATCACTAAGTCAAATAAAAAATCAATCAAAGGAAATACCTACTTAAACATGAGCAATCATCAAAACCAAATAACAACAACAGCTTAACTAAGTAAATTAAAAAAACAGTCAAGGGAATACCTCACTTAAAGAGGAGCACTCAGCAAAACCAAATAATGACAACAACATCACTAAGTCAACTAAAAAAACAGTCAAGGGAAATACCTCACTTAATAATCAGAAGCAACATAGTTGACCCCTGAGCTCTAAAGTGTTTCCTGCAAAACAAATTCAAGTCAGAAACTATATAGAAAAATGAAATAAGAATTAAAAAAAATAGTTAAGGGAAATACCTCACTTAACACCAGAAGCAACATAGTTGACCCCTGAGCTATAAAGTGTTTCCTGCAAAACAAAACAAAACAAAGTCATAAACTAAATATAAAAATAAAACAAGAATTAAAAAAAACAGAAAAAGAATTATACCTTAACCATGAAGTGGATCTTCAACAGACACATCAGAGGCAAGAAATTCTTCATCCCTTTCCTCAGGCTCAAAACCATACAACCAATTTCTGGTTGTTACAAATATTTCTACATTTTTAGGCAAAAGCCTAGCCCTCAACTTGTTCAAAATTCGACCTCCCATGCTAAATGAGGATTCAGAAGCAACAAAGGTAATTGGAATGGCTAACACATCTCTATCCATGAGTGAAAGTATTGGAAAAGACACAGATTGTGTTTTCCAATACTCTAAGATATCGAACTCAGCATCTTCAGTGCGAGGGAGAAGGGGCAAAAAAATGTAAGAGTCTACATCAGACTTATCACTCCTAGAAGCTGCCAAATTGGTATCAAAGTTCTGCCATTAAATAAAAAAAGTTAGTAAACTGTAAATGAAAAAAATTAACTATAAAAACAGAAGCAAAAAGATAAACTGACCTGAAAGAGATTAGATTTTTTGAAGGTCCTAGGGCGACCAGAACTTGACAGACTTGAACTTTGAGTAAAGTTACTTTGGACAGAAGAATTATTAGAAGAAGTACGTGCAGATCTTGAATAATAAATATACATACTTACAAACTCATTATAAACAACACTTACCCTTCTTTCAACCTCATCCTCAACATAGAGGACACCATACAACTCCTTCAGAAGTTGTAACTTATACCGAGGATCAAGTAAAACAACAAAAGACAGAATAATTGAATGATCAGACCAGTATTTCTCATACAATTCAAGCATAGGTCCTGCCATTGCAGAGATGCCCTCACATGGATCATTGTGAGCATCACATAAAAATTTCTCAATGGCAACAACATTAGCCAAGTACAAATTAGCAGTAGGATACTTGGATCTTGAGAATATAGTAGAAATTTCAAAGAAGGGCTCAAGGAAATCACAAATTAATTGAGCAGTTTCCCACTCAACATCAGAGATTACATCCAAACCATTTTCCCTATTAACAAACAAGTTAATAGCATGTTTAGCTTCTAGTGCCCTACGAAGCATCAGGTAAGTAGAGTTCCATCGAGTAGGAACATACAAGACCAACTTACCAGAAAAATCAGAACCACAATCATTAATAGCATAATCAAAGCAACAAAGTCTAGAATCAGAAGAATCTATAAATTTAACAATCTCACGCAATTTAATAACAGATGAGCCGATTACCTTCAAACCCCTTTGAACTATCAAGTTCAAGATATGAGCAGCACACCTTATATGAAAAAACTTACCATTGCATGGCAGGGGAGAAATTGCATGCAAATCATCTTTCAGACACCTCACCATTCTTTCATTTGCAGAAGCATTATCAAGAGTAATTGTAAAAGCTCTCTTCTCAAGACCCCACTCAGTTAACATATTTTTAACACTTATAAATAGACCCACCATCATGAGGTGGGGGGAAACGACGAAAATTTAAAATTTTAGACTGAAGTTTCCAGTTATTATCAACATAATGTGCAGTCAGTGCAAAGTAAGAACGTGAAGTGCAAGCAGACCAGCCATCACATGTAAAACATATACGACTCACAACAGATTGCATTGAATCAAAAAGAAATTTCTTATGCATCTCATGCTTTAACATGCAAGCCTTAGTAATAGAATATCTTGAAATATCTTTCACATTAGGATTTAAATAATTATGCAAAACCCTAAGTTTATCATGCTCAATAACACTCAAAGCATAACCATGACAAAGAATTGCTTCAGCAAATAACTCACAATATCTTTTCTGATCAAAAGAAACTTCTGAACTACTATTGGGATTAGTAGCAAGAAACTCCTTATAAGAATCACATTTTTCAGTATGCCTTTTAGGATTAGAAGTACCAATATAAGAATCAGCTTTATACATTTTTTTTGCAGTACTTACATTCAGCAAAAAGCCCTTCTGGAAGCTTGATGAATGTGTAATGATCCCAAATAGGAGATGTTCTTCTCCTAATGTCCCCTCTAGTTGAAGCTGTAGACTTCCTCTTGGAGGTACGAACTGTCTCAGATAGTTGATCATTTGCATCCTCTTCTAGCAATAAAAAAAGTCAGAAATATACAAAATATAAGTTAAAAAAATCATAATGAACAAGGATTAATAAATTTCCTTGAGACAGTATAATCTGGTCATTTAGATTTCTTTCACCAGGAAAGTCCAACTCATAAGAGAAAGAGTCCATAGCTGTCACAAAACTGAAAAAGTGCAAACCAGAGAACCAAACATACAAAATCATATATATACAGACACCCATAAACAAAAAATAAAATATCTAATGGTTTCAGTTTAACCCTTGTACGTGGCGTTGTTACACCTATCCACAGGGATCTTTAAAATCCCCCTTTGGCACCAGTAGCCCCGCAGGTCAGGTAGTCCAGCCTATATACTCAGGTTAAACCAAGGAAACCCTAAAGATATAACATTCAGCAAAACCATGAATGCATAAATACAAACATTCAGCAAAACCATGAATACATACATAAATATACAAACTAACAGAAACATACATGATACAACCTTCCATACATGCATAAAGATATAACATGCAAACTGATAGAAACAAACAAATATAACATGCAAAAACAGATCTCAGAAAAGAAACATACATATAAACAAACAGACTCGGACCATACAGAAACATGCAAAAACATACAGAAACATGCATAAAAACAAACAGACTCGGACCATACATATACATACATGCATAAAAATAAAACCATAGAAACTGACATGCATAAATATAAACATTCAGCAAAAGCATGAATACATACAGAAATATACAAACATGCAAAAACATTGATAAAAGAAACATGCAAAAGGAGATATACAACCTTCCAGCTTGATGAACAGACCCACACGCAACAGGAACAGACTGACAGAAGCCAGAAACGATCTTGTGAAACAAAGGAAAATAGTAAGTAGTAATCGAACAAAAAAAATAAATAGAAGAAAATAGAAGATATAACTTACCCGAACTGACAACTGGAAAGGCTGTGAATATCTCGGAAAATGAAAAGGCAGAGAAGAACAGCTCTCGGAAAATGAAAAGGCAGAGAAGAACAGATCTCAGAATCTGAAGAGGTAAGATGAGAATATGAAAGGATGTTGAGATTAGAGGTTAGGGTTTGGGGATTAGATGTTTAAGGTTAGGGTTTAGATGTTAGAGTTTCAGATTTAGGGTTAGGGTTTGGGATTAAGGGTTTAGAGGTTAGGGTTTTCAGATCTAGGGTTAGGGTTAAGAATAAATTAGGGTTTAGGGTAAAACAAAACTGAGTTTGGGTTTTGGGTTTAGAAGGATTGAAGATAGGAATTCTCAAGAACACGAGGTTGTTCTTGAGAAAAGTAGGGGGTTTGATCGAAGAAAAACATGTTTAAGGAGGAAAATTGTGTTTGTAGAAGATCTGAGAGGAAATTTTGGAAGAACAGGGAAGAACTTGGTTGAAAACCAAGATTTTGATCGAAAGAAATGAAGAAGATCTGGGAATTTGGTGTTTGTGGATGAGAGAGAATTTGAGACGATATTTCGGCAGAGTAACAGTAGGGAGAAATGAGCAATTTTGGCTGAGGGGTGAGGCTCTATTTATAGGCCTCGAGCCGGGTCAGAGGATCCGCGCACTTTGAAACGGGTTATTCGGGTTTTGCTCCGCAAGCACTCCTTCTTTGCTTTCTTTCAATTTCATCATTTTTTTTGTGAAATTGAGCTTAAAGCTTTGTTTTTTTTCAATTGCGTCCTTAATCCAGTTTTAATGTTTAGGGTTATGGTTTTAATTTAGGGTTTGTGGTTTTAATTTAGGGTATAAATTAAGGGTTTAGTGATTTGTTTATGGCTAATATATTTTATTTAGTTATTTGTTTAGGGTTAATATGTTAATTTAGGGTATAAATTAAGGGTTTTGGGTTTTTCATTTAATGTTAATGGGGTTTAGGGTTTATGACCTTCAATTAGAGTTTTAATTTAAAGGGTTTAGGGTTAAAGGGTTTTAGGTTTTAGTAATTAATTTTCAGTTTTAATACTTTTAGGGTTTTGATTTAGGGTTTAGGGTTTCATGAAGCAATGTACTTCGAGTGTTTAGTTTTAATGTTTAGGGTTTAGTGTTAGGGTTTTGGGTATAATGCTCAGGGTTAGGGTATAATGCTTGGGGTTTAGGGTTTATGGTATAGGGTTATCATTATGGTTTAGGGTTTCATGAAGCAATGTACTTCGAGTGATTAGTTTGTAAGGTTTAGGGTTTCATGAAGCAATGTACTTTGAGTGATTAGTTTGTAAGGTTTAGGGTTTAGTGGTAGGGTCTAGGGTATAGTGCTTAAGGTTTAATGTTACGATAACATGTGACTTAGGGTTTTGATTTTATGGGTTTCAATTTAGGGTTTAAGGTTTAGGGTATAGGGTTATCATTAGGGTATAGGGTTATCATTAGGGTTTCGTGTTTTTTTAAATTTTAGAATTTATATTACAATATATGTATATATAAAACTGGAAACCCTAAACTCTAATCCCAAAACCCTAAAACCCTAAGCATTAAACACTAAACCCTTAGATCTTTACCCTAAACCCTAAGCCCTAAAGTATGTAAGTATTTATGCATTTAGGGTTTATGGTAGTGTAATGAACTAAGGTTACTTTGAGTGATTAGTTTGTAAGGTTTAGGGTTTAGTGTTAGGGTCTAGGGTATAGTGCTTAGGGTTTAATGTTACGATAACATGTGACTTAGGGTTTTGATTTTATGAGTTTCAATTTAGGGTTTAAGGTTTAGGGTATAGGGTTATCATTAGGGTTTCATGTTTTTTTTAATTTTAGAATTTATATTACAATATATGTATATATAAAACTGGAAACCCTAAACCCTAATCCCTAAACCATAAAACTCTAAGCATTAAACACTAAACCCTTAGATCCTTACCCTAAACCCTAAGCCCTAAAGTATGTAAGTATTTATGCATTTAGGGTTTACGGTAGTGTAATGAACTAAGGTTAGTTCGAGTGATTAGTTTGTAAGGTTTAGGGTTTAGTGTTAGGGTCTAGGGTATAGTGCTTAGGGTTTAATGTTACGATAACATGTGACTTAGGGTTTTGATTTTATGAGTTTCAATTTAGGGTTTAAGGTTTAGGGTATATGGTTATCATTATGGTTTTGAACCATAAACCCTAAACCCTAAACCATAAACCCTAAACCATGAACCCTAAACCCTAAGCATTAAACACTAAACCCTTAGATCCTTACCCTAAACCCTAAGCCCTAAAGTATGTAAGTATTTATGCATTTACGGTTTACGGTAGTGTAATGAACTAAGGTTAGTTCGAGTGATTAGTTTGTAAGGTTTAGGGTTTAGTGTTAGGGTCTAGGGTATAATGCTTAGGGTTTAATGTTATGATAACATGTGACTTAGGGTTTTGATTGTATGTGTTTCAATTTATGGTTTAAGTTTTAGGGTATAGGGTTATCATTAGGGTTTTGAACCCTAAACCCCAAACCCTAAACACTAAACCCTAAACTATATACACTAAAACACAACCCCTAATGTATGTAAGTATGTACATGTGTACATATTAATGCATAAACCCTAAACCCTAATCCCTAAACCCTGACCTATGAACCCTAAACACTAATAAATAACCCCAAATGATGTAAGTATGTGCGTCTGTACATGCTAATGCATTAACCCTAAACCCTGATCCTTAAACACTAAAACACTAAAACCCTAAACCCTAAACACTAAATCCTAACCCCCAAACCCTAAACAACAACCCCTAATGTATGTAAGTATATGCGTGTGTACATATAAATATATTAACCCTAAACCCTAAACTCTATACACTAAAACACAACCCCTAATGTATGTAAGTATGTACGTGTGTACATATTAGTGCATGAACGCTCAACCCTAAACTCGAAACCCTAAACCCTAAACCATAAACCATAAACCCTAAACCATAATCCTTAACCCATAAACCTTAAACACTAAATCACAACTCATAATGTATGTAAGTATGTGGGTGTGTACATATAAATACATTAACCCTAAACCCTAAACCCTAAACCTCAAACCCTAAACCCTAAACACTCAATCCCAACCCTATTGTATATAAGTAATTAAGTATATACGTGTGTACATATTAATGCATGAACGCTCAACACAAAACCCTAAACCCTAAACTTTATTTTTATTCTAAATTGACATATACTTATTGTTTTTTTCATTACTCTAATTTTTATACTTTTAATTTGATATTTTTGTTCATTATAGTCCCTAAAACTTTATTTTTATTCCAAAATACCCATTTTCCTTGTTTTTTTTAATTTGTCTAATGTTTTATAATTTTAATTTGATATTTATGTTCATTATAATCCATGAAATTTTATTTGTAATCCAAATTGACCCATTTTCTGTCCAAATTGACCCATTTTGATTATTTTTTTAATTACTCTAATGTTTTATAATTATAATTTGATATGACTTTAAATAATTAACTCAAAATTAATGACGATTGACGAAGGTCAACCTAAAGTCTATCAACTACTTATATGGTTGTACGACCGAACTCAAATTGAATACGAATTTCAATCCCAAAAATACCCCGACCTGAATTACCCGACCTGAAGCTACCCGACCTGAAATTACCCGACCTGAAATGCACCCGACCTGAAATGCACCCGACCTGAAATGAACCCGACCTGAAACGGACCCGACCTGAAATGGACCCGACCTGAAATGAACCCGAACTGAAATGGACCCGACCTGAAATGTATCCGAACCCAAATTAACCTGCCAATTATCTGCTTCGGACCCGACCCATTCTAACCCGACCTGAAATGGACCCGGTCTGAAATGGACCCGACCTGAAATGGACCCGCACCCGACCCGAGTCGAGTCAATTTTTTTTACCTGAAATGACCTGTATCCGATTTTACCCGACCTGACAGAACCCGACCTGAAACCTGTCTGATTACCTGTTTTTATATCCCTAAATTGTCAAGTGCATATGTGATTGCTCACAATTCCGCTTTGTAGGAATCTAGCACACCCAAAAGGCCATAAAACATAGTCTAGACCTGAACTTGAATTTACTTTTTAAAAATGTTTTACCTTAAATAATTTTGACACAAAACAATTCAAAATCGAAAGTGACCCAAAAGTATCATACCTGTGAATCCAAGGTGGTCTGTAGTAGAAACAATCCAAGCATTAATTGCTTAAACCGCATTGGACACAGATATAAAAAATCCAATCTAAAATAATACCAAAAAACTTAAGAGTAAACTATTTCTCTTCGGTTAGTCACTTGCAAATTGGACATATTTTTTTAAAACAATATAATTTAATCACTCAATTAAGTTATTCCTACAAACATGTCATTTTGTTATTAAATAAGTTTAACATTTTATGATTAAATATTTTATTTTAATTATAATCTAAAATAATTTAATAATATTAAAATTTTATGAATAAAAAGTATATTTACTTAATGTTTGTTCTTCACTATTTATCACAATCCCTATTTGGAGTATACTCGTTATCAGTGACAGATTTAAAAATAAGGTCTAAATTTATTTTTTCATAATGTGTATGTACAATTTTATTTTAACTTTAAATGTTAAATTTATTAAGGAAGAAATTTACACTAATTTAAACTCGTTTTTAATAAGTAGGGACGCAATTGGTTGCCTACATGCATGTCATTACTCGTAACACGTTAATACTTCATTTAATATAATTAATTAATGGCAAAAATGACAAAAGATATCTCAACGTTTGCATGTTTTGTCATTTGATCCTCTATTATTTTTTGACTAAAGAACACTTAAATGTTTTAATTAGGTTCAAATATACCCCTTGTTCGATGGAAATTATCAGCCAGCTAACGGTCAATGCTTGGTGTTAACTGGACTTGTCACATGTTAAGATTCGTTGAAATAACAATACAATATTTTATCCTTCAATTTTAACTGCAATAGATTTGCCACATGTGAGGTTCAATCACATGTCATCATGATATTCGGCTATGTATCACCATCAGGAAGGATATGACAAAATAATTTTTTTTAATCTAACGTAGCATATGCTATGTCAGCGGATCTTAACATGTGCCTAATCCAGTCAACACCAGTCGTTGATCGTTAGCTGATTAATGGTTTTCATCCAACAAGGAGATATTTGTACCAAATTGAAACGTTAGAGCGTTTTTTGTTACAAAAAAATAAAGAGCTAAATAACAAAACACATAAATGTCGGGGCATTTTTTGTCATTTTCTTTAATTAATCTAACACATAATTATAAATGTAATGGTGTTTATAGTTATTTCTTTAATTTTAGATCTTTATTTACTATTTACAGTAAAATTAAATTATCATTGAAATTTATCTAATATTATTTATGGAAATCTTTAAGTTTTAGTTGTGTTACCACATACTTTTTTTTTAAATAAAATATTAGTTTTCATATTATTTGTTGAGTGGATCAAATGATCGATATGAACCAAGAGGGGGTGAATTGGATTTTTAGACTTTTTGGAAGTGGAATTGGCAAATAAAAAGGATGGACAAAGGATTTAGAGTGGTTCAAGTTCCAATCGAACTCTACATCCACTATCTTAGCTTCACTAAGGATTTTCAAACAATTCCACTAATTGCTCTTCCCCTTTTCTAGGCTAAAGAGGTAACCGTTACAATATCGGTCAAATTTTCTACCCAAAATTTGACTCAATCCTCTCACAAGAATTACAAAGAAGTTGATGGCTAAACAAGTATCTCTCAATACACAAAGTAGCCCAATTACAAGCACTCAACCCAATTGAAATGATAAGAATGAAAATTACAATTGGGGTTACAAGACAATAATGGGATTTAGGCACAAATGCTTGAATTTGATGTTTGGATGTTTGCTTTAGGATCAATAGTTGTTGCTGAAGCTTTTAGAGGTCCTATAAATCTTAGAGTTAACACACTTACCTCCTTCATCTTTGTTAAGCTTTGTAGATGAGCTCATAAGTGTGGCTTGAGGCTTTGCATTCTCCAAGCCAAACTTCTTGAGCATATCCTTGATGTACTTTGCTTGATTGATGAATGTGCCATCCTTCCTTTGCTTGATTTGGAGTCCCAAAAAGAATGAGAGTTCCCCCATCATGCTCATCTCGAATTCACCTTGCATTAACTTAGCAAACTCATTGCAATGACACTCATTAGTAGATCCAAAAATAATATCATCAACATAAATTTGTACTACTAATATGTCATTTTTATACCTTTTTATGAAAAATGTAGTGTCCACCTTACCTTTTTCAAAACATTTTCAATCAAAAAGTTTGAAAGTCTCTCATACCAAGCTCTAGGAGCTTGTTTTAAACCATAAAGAGCTTTAGTAAGTTTGAAAACATGATTTGGAAATTTTAAGTCTTCAAAACCCGGTGGTTGTTCCACATACACTTCCTCATTTATAAAATTGTTTAAAAATGCACTTTTAACATCCATTTGAAAAAGCATGAAATCATGATAACATGCATATGCAAGCAACATCCTATTGGCTTCCATTCTAGCTACGAGAGCATAGGTTTCATCAAAATCAATTCCCTCTTCTTGAGTATAACCTTGTGCTACTAATATAGTTTTATTTCTCACAATGTTACCACTCTCATCTAGTTTGTTCCTAAACACCCATTTAGTTCCTATAGTAGATTGATTATTAGGCCCATTAACTAATGTCTAAACATTACTTCTCTCAAATTGATTTAATTCCTCTTGCATGGCCAAAATCCAAAAATCATCTTTAATTGCTTCTCTGATATATTTAGACTCTATGCATGAGATAAATGCAACATGGTTCATAAGTTTAAGAGAAGATCGAGTGGTTACCCCCTTGGATGGATCACCCAAAATTTCACCATATTTGACATAGTTGAACTCCCTTGGGTAGCTCACTTTCTTTTCCTCAAGAGCCAAGTCCTTCAAGGCTTCAAGAGGTAGATCTTGTGTATCCTCTTCTTTGTTGGAATCTCATCCTCCTTTGAAGTTTATCCTCCATCAAAGGCATTAATGATTCCTACATCATCATCATCACAAGAATCCTTCCTTGGAAGGAGGTTATCATCGAATACAACATGTACAGATTCTTATACTACTAAAGTTCTCTTGTTAAATACACGATATGCTTTAAAGTTTAAGGAATATCTTATGAAAATAGCTTCATCACTTTTTGCATCAAATTTACCTAAGTTGTCTTTTCCATTATTTAAAACAAAACACTTGCAACCAAATGGATGAAAATAGCTAATGTTAGGCTTTTTAGATTTTAAAATATCATATGATGTTTTCTTTAAAATTGGCCTAATCATTACTCGGTTTACAATGTAGCAAGCAGTGTTTGTGGCTTCCGCCCAAAAATATTTAGGTAAATTGTTTTCACAAAGCATGGTTCTAGCCATTTCTTGTAAAGTTCTATTTTTCCTCTCAACTACCCCATTTTGTTGAGGAGTTCAAGGAGCCGAAAGATTGTGGCTAATACCATTTTCATTTAAAAACTCTTCAAACCCTAAATTTTGAAATTCAGTTCCATGATCACTTCTAATATGAGAAATTCTAAGTTCAAGATCATTTTGGGTTAATTTTGAAAATGTGATGAATTTTTCTAAAGCCTCATCTTTAGTACTTAAAAATAGAACCCCAAGTAAATCTAGAAAAATCATCAACTAGTACAAATGCATAAGATTTACCACCCAAGCTCATAGTCCTAATAGGCCCAAATAAATCTATATGAAAAGGTTTAAACACCTACTTGTAGAAACATCATTTATGGATTTAAAGGATGACTTATGTTGTTTACCCTTAGAGGATGCATCACAAATTTTATCATTTGAGAACTTAATTTTGGGTAAACCTCTAACTAGATTTAGGGAAACTAATTTTTCTAAAACACTAATGCTAGAATGTCCTAGTTTCCTATGCCATAGCCATGCATCATTCTCATTTTGAGCTACTAAACATGCATGGGATGTATGTATGTCATCTAAATGCACCATGTAAATGTTACCTATGCGATGACCTATGAGCATAATATTATTTGATTTAATGTTAACAATTTTGCACCCATTTTTATCAAATAAGACATTAAATCCTTTATCACATAGTTGACTTATGTTCAACAAATTATGTTTAAGACCATCGACATACAAAATATTTTCAATAAGAATGGTAGAGTGATTACCTATGGAGCCAATACCTTTAATGTGGCCTTTGGAGTTGTCACTAAATGTCACTACTCCTCCACTTTGGCTTTAAGTCCATGAATCTACTCTTGTCTCCGGTCATATGCCTCGAGCATCCACTATCAAGGTACTAAGAATTTTGACTTTGTGCTTTGGCCTTGTAGAAATGCTCCCCCTACAAACAAAGATATTAAACTTTTGTTTTTGGTACCTAAATCATTTTGGGTCCACGTGTGTTAGCTCCCAAAAGCTTGGTTCCCTTAGGCATCCAAGGTGACATAGCAACAAAATTATTAGATTTGAATAGTTCCTTAGGAACCCATACACTCCTAATCTTTTTAGTTCTATTATGTCTAGGGAAGCTACTTTTTTTGTAGTTATTAGTCTTTATCCTAGGTTGGTTTGTTTTAGATGATTCACCTTTTTCATGCTTCACATTACCAACATTTTTTAAAGACTCTTTGAGCTTGTTAAGCTCATCTAACACCTTTTTGTGTTCACTATTGCATTGAGAAAGAAGATTATTTAGGTCTACATTTTCATCTTGGAAGAATTTAAGTTCATCTTTCAAACCTAAAATCTTTTTCTCAAATTTTAAGTTAGCTTGAGAAAGTGAGTCATTTTTATCATTTAATTCCGAAATAATTTTCTTATTCCTAATGACCGACTCTTTGTATTTCTCAACTAACTCATCATAAACCTCTTGCAACTCATCATATGCATCATTTAATTCATCAAATGTAAAGTCAAAAGATGATGAGTTAGAGGTTACAATGGAGGAATCCTTCTCAAGTGCCATGAGGCAAAGGTTGGTCACTTCTTCTTCGTCATTCTCGGATGACTCATCATCACTCCAAGTAGCAAGCTTGGCTTTGAGCTTCTTCTTCTTCTTCTCAAAGCCCTTCTTCTTTTGTTGAGGGCACTCCGAACGAATGTGACCGAGCTTTTTGCACTCGAAGCAAATGATTTAATCCCTCTCTTCTTCTTTTTTTTACCCTTGAAGTTCATCTTTCTTTGAATCTTCCTTCTTCGGTTGGACCTCATGAATCGTGAGAATCTTTTGGGTATCATAGCCAATTCTTCTAAATCATCCTCCTCACTAGAAGTGCTCTTCTTAAGTAATGAAGCTTTGAGAGCCACTCTCATTTTCTTCTTCTTTTCTACCTCTAACTTCTCCACTCTTTTCTCTTCCTTCTTCTTTTCATCTTCCCTTCCTTGCTTCATTATTTCATGAGTAAGGAGAGAACCCACTAGCTCATCAAGTTTTAGAGTCTTCAAGTTTTTGGCCTCGATGATGGTGGTTCTCTTCCCATCCCAAGATTCGGGAAGTGAGTAGAGTAGCTTCCGGACAAGTTTGTCTTCCGGGATAGTCTCTCCAAAGCCCTTAAGCCCGTTGACAATGGTTGAGAAGCGATCGAACATCTTGGGCACTGTTTCGTCGGGCTCCATCTTGAAATTCTCATAACTAAGATTGAGAATTCCAATCTTGGTCTCCTTCACATCATTGGTTCCTTTATAGGTGGTCTCTAGAGTATCCCACACTTCCTTGGCACTTTCAATGGAGGAGACTTTGGAGTAGATGTCAGGACCGAAAGAACAAAAGAGCATGTGAAGAGCTTTGTCATTTATTTGGATCTTCTTCCTCTCATCTTCACTCATCTCGATCTTCTTCTTTAGAACCAACTTTCCTTCATCATCTCTCTTCAATGGAATGTAGGGACCATCTTCAATGACATCCCAAACCAAGTAATCGTTGGACTTGATGAAGAGGCGCATCCGGTTCTTCCAAAATCGATAGTTGTCACCATTGAAGAATGGCGGTTTTGTAGTGGATTGAGACTCGTACATGCTAGATCTGGAGGTAGATGTCATGGCTTGATTTTTGGATTATCACACTCTTCCTAGGAACTCCTCTTGTGGTTGTTAATCCTTCAAAGAGGTAGGCTCTGATACCAATTGTTGAGTGGATCAAATGATCGATATGAACCAAGAGGGGGTGAATTGGATTTTTAGACTTTTTGGAAGTGGAATTGGCAAATAAAAAGGATGTACAAAGAATTTAGAGTGGTTCAAGTTCCAATCGAACTCTACATCCAATACCTTAGCTTCACTAAGGATTTTCAAACAATTCTACTAATTGTTTTTCCCCTTTTCTAGGCTAAGGAGGTAACCGTTACAATATCGGTCAAATTTTCTACCCAAAATTTGACCCAATCCTCACACAAGAATTACAAAAAAGTTGATGGCTAAACAAGTATCTCTCAATACCCAAAGTAGCCCAATTACAAGCACTCAACCCAATTGAAATGATAAGAATGAAAATTACAATTGGGGTTACAAGACAATAATGAGATTTAGGCACAAATGCTTGGATTTGATGTTTGAATGTTTACTTTAGGATCAATAGTTGTTGCTGAAGCTTTTAGAGGTCTCTTTTATACCTTCTCATTGAATTCTAGCTGTTGTGGTTGTTGCATTCATCAATAGAGCCGTTGGGGATGTTATCTTCCCTCTATAAATGCAGTCTGCAACCACCCGTTTCGAAACGCCCGATCCTGTTTCGAAACAGACCAAAATAGAAAGAGCCGTTGGGGTGCATTAAAGAGACTGTACCGAAATGGTCACAAACGTTTCGATACGCTAAGAGCCGTTTCGAAACACGTTTCGAAACATTTTGCCACTGTCAAGGCTTGTATCGAAACGGCTTGGAAGTGTTTCGATACGCCTTAACGACTAGTGTAAAATCAATTAAAATCGGTTAAAAACTTCAACGATCATATTTTTGAAATCAGGTTTGAATGCCATTTCGAAACGTTTAAGGTCGTTTCGATACTACCGTGTCGAAACGGGTCAAACCGTCTCGATGTTCTTAAGCCGTTTCGAAATAGAGGTTCACAGTTTCAAAACCGTTTCGAAACACGTTTCGAAACACAGTTTTATAGTTTCAAAAGTGGTCCGGAACGCCTAAGGCCGTTCCAAAGCGGTGACTCGAAAATCACTGTTTTGACTTCAAGAACACTTAGAAAAGTTTTGACAAATTGAGTTTTTAACTTAACCATTTTCCTTTAAGCATATAGAGAGGTTTAAAGACTTAAAAATTCGTTTTCTCATTTTCAATTTAGTCCTTAAATTCTTTAGTTATATCAAAATCAATTTATCAGTTTCACATTATTATAAAGGTTCCTTGGTAATTTCTTATTTTGGAATGATTTCATTTTTTTCTTTTATTTTAAAAATAAATTTTATTATTAACTGGTTTCTTAAATTTTCTAAAACTATATATTTCATTTAAAAGTTGTATGAGTTTTCTAATAATTTTAAATTTTAAGTTCTTATTTTTAAGTTTGATAATTGTTAAACATTTCTTTATTATTATGAGATTTTATAACAAAATTTATCCTTTTTAAAACATGATACATATGTTGTTTTTACATAATTAAATATAAACATGCATGAAAAAAGGACAATTACACTTTCATCACATTTTAGTATATAATTCATTTATGTAATTATTTATAAGCTTAGGTTAGAATTTATTATAAAATTAAATAACAAATAAATCTAGTTTGACTGCATTTGAATAAAAATATAGATATTAATAACTTTCAATTCTCTTTGACAAAAAGAGGGATGGACGGAGCAAAGGAGTCTGGCCGCCAGCAGTTTTGGACCGTGTATGTGGGAAGGATTTCGGAATCGCTGCATTGGAAGGGACTGTGGCAGGTGTTCGATATGCATGGTGTGGTGCTCGACGCATTCATCCCTCGGAAAAGGGCAAAGGATGGAGGGAGGTTTGGTTTTGTCAGGATGGCTAGCCGAGTTGACGCCGATCGGGCAATTGAACGACTGCACAATAAGTGGATATACGGGTCTCGCCTAATGGTGACTATGGCAAGGTTTGTAGACCGCGGATTATCCTGGAATCAACGAGGTAGGGGGTAGGCGATCCTAAGCGCAAGATTGACGGTAGAGAAAAGAGGCAATCAGAAATCCAAAGTGTGAACTCTAAGAGGAAGCATGTAACGACAAAGGTGATTCAGGGGCATGTCGATGAGGAGAAATTGGCAGTATTACAACACTGTATGGTGGGATGGTGCAATCGACAATGGAGCCTTAAGGAACTAGCAACACGGATGAATCTCCCTAGCTATCAAGGTTTGTCTATTTTACGAATCGCTGGACCGACAATTTTATTGATGTTTAAGGATGTGAAAATCCGGGAGGAGGTTATGGGGAAGAAGACGTTCAGTGATTGTTTTTCCAAAATAGAGTGTTGGGATCCGGGGATGATATTACCTACACGACGGGCATGGATCTCTGTCAGAGGAATCCCAATCCATGCTTGGTCGCATGAGTCTTTCGATAATATTGCGAAGAATTGGGGATCACTTGTTCGGGTGGCAGAGAACACGGCATCGCCGACATCATTTGAGTGTGGTTGGTTATTGATTGAAACAAAGATGCTGGATTTTATTGATACAAGAGTGATGCTGGAGGTCGAGGGGAAGTTGCACCATGTGTATGTAAAAGAGGTGACCATTTTCGGGCCACTTATCGATTGTGAATGCACAACGGCTAACGATGCTAAAAGTAGTGAGTCATCGGAGTGTAGTTCGTCTTAGTGTGTGCCGGAATTGAATTGGGGCGATGATCGACAGTGTGAGGGATTTGTGGAAATAGGAACAGTGTTGAAGCATGATTGGCACTGTAACCATCTTTGGAATGATGCTTACTGAGAGGACCATGACACGGTAAGTGTCGCGCCTGAGTGCATAAAGTCGACACCAGCTCACTTTGGGGAGACGATGGGCGACAGAGTAGTGGTGCCGGTTGGTGTTTCACCGCCACAAGGAGCTGCTGCCGGGGTTAAGAGTCCTAGTGGGATAGAGTACCAAAGATTTGAAAATTTAGATAATAAGTTGTTACAACAACTTCAAGTGGATGAAGGCAATATCCACGATCAAATCCACGAGGATAGTGAGGGTGATCCGATTGGTTCTCAAAGTCAGCAAGGTGAGGTGGAGACCGAAAAAAACGATTCGGACGGGTTGGTAAATGTACCTGTTGCGACAAGCGTAGAAGAGCAGACAGGCTTGGTTCACATCCCCGTTGAGGAGCTTGACGGTGACCAGGTTGTACGAAATATTTCTGAGGGTGATACAGTTATCCCGGTTTGGATAAACGGGGTTCTTAGAAAGACGAAGTCGGTGAATGTGCTGTCGGGGGTTGCAAAATATCCGAAGCAGGGGAGAGGAAGACTGAAAAAGAGTGTGGGACGTGAAACTCATACTATAGTAGCCGACGCTTCGTTAACAGACTCGGACCTAAACCACAGGCAGCAAATTATTTACCGCGAGGCTGCAGCTACGGCGGCTTTGGGGAATCTGGTGGGGGTGACATCGCTAGGCCGCGAGGAGGAGATTTTGCAAGACTTGTCTCGGGTGCTGTAGGACGGCATCCGAACTTTGTAGCGATGCGTATCATGAGCTGGAACGTCAGGGGGTTGGGTTCTATATTGAAGAGGAGACGGGTGGGTGATGTAATACGGAGGCAGCGGGTTGATATGGTATTGTTGCAGGAATCGAAGTTGGAGAAGCTGGTGTCGTCGGTTGTTGGTAACTTGTGGTCAAGTGATGGTTTTGAATTTTCTGTTTCGCCATCCGTAGGAGCATCGGGTGGGTTGCTAGTGATTTGGGAAGGAGCACGCTTTATGCTGGAGTCAGTGGAGGTGGACCGACACTATGTTGTACTTCAAGGGCGATGGAAACCTGAGGATATTGTTTGTTGCATCATGGTCGTGTATGCTCTGTGCGACGTGTCGGAGCAAGAATGCTTATGGCGTAGAATGATGACGGTGATCAGGGGTTTTTCGGGTCCATAGTGCATCACGGGCGATTTTAACTCGGTGCTACGTCCGTCAGAAAGAGCAGGATGTAATTCGGCATTAGAGGTATGAGTTCATTTGTTTCTTTTGTGAATTCAGTGAGTTTAATTGATTTACCGTTATGGGGAAAACAGTTTACATGGTTTGGTAGGGACAGTCGTAAGAGTCGTATAGATAGGTTTCTTGTATCGTCGCTTTGGTTGGATTGCTTTACTCGTATTGAGCAGTTATCGCTTCCGAGAGGAATTTCAGACCATGCCCCAATTCTTTTGTTGTGTGATGATAAAGATTGGGGTCCAAGGCCTTTTCGTTTTATTAATGTTTGGTTGGAAGAGAGGCGTAATGTCAGTCGTATGGCAGAGGAGTGGTGCCGTTTGACGGGTCTGGGTATTGGAAACTCTAATATCTCGGTTAAGCTTAGGCATTTGAAGCTCTTTCTTCGACAGTGGAATAAAATGGAGTTTGGGGACATTGAGAATGAAATTTCTCAACTTCAAAGCCGTATTGATTGTTTGGATAGTGGAGAAGAGGAGGTGGCCGAGGGGGAAATTATTGAGCTGTGTGATCGGAAGAGGGTATGGATGCAAGCTTTGTGGCGATCTATTCGCTGGAAGGAATCGTTGTGGCGCCAAAAGTCGAGAGCGACTTGGCTTAAATTGGGGGACATGAATACTGCTTTCTTTCATAGAGCAGCGAAGCTGCGTGCGATGCAGAATGCTATTGCTGGGCTGACTATAGGCGGCTCTTGGGTAACCGGTCCGATCAGGTTGCGCAAACACATTGTGAGTTTTTTCTCTCAACACTTCGCTGCGGATGAGAGGTCTTGTATTTGGCGTTTCGAGGGATCATTTAATAGGGTGAATGAAGCTGAAAATTTGGCTATGGTTGCGCCTTTTTCTGTTGACGAGGCATGGGTAATTGTGCGAGGCAGTGAGGGATCGAAGTCTCCGGGTCCAGATGGATACAATATGGAATTTTTCAAGAGGTGCTGGGAGGTTGTGAGTGATGATGTGGGGCGTTTTTTGGCTGATTTTTTCACCTCATGAAGATTGCCTATGGGAGTAAATAATACATTTCTTGTGCTGCTACCTAAGGTGGACTCACCGGTTACATTGCATGAGTATCGCCCGATTAGCTTGCTTAATTCAATCTATAAGATTTTAGCTAAAATTATGGCTAGGAGATTACAAGTGGTGTTGGGCGGTTTGATCAGTGATCATCAGTCGGCATTTGTCCGCGGACGTCAGATTGTAGATGGGATTTTATTGGCTAATGAAACTATTCACTCTATGCGGCAGAGTCGGTTGGGTGGTTGTGTCTTGAAGCTAGATTTTGCGAAGGCCTATGATTGCGTCCGATGGGAATTTTTGGATCACATTATGTGCTCGATGGGGTTTAGCGAGACTTGGCGAGGTTGGGTTATGGAGTGTATTAGTACAGTTCGATTCTCTGTTCTTCTGAATGGTAGTGCTACAAAAGAATTTGTCATGGGGCGTGGGTTGCGTCAGGGTTGCCCGTTGTCGCCTTTATTGTTTGTTGTGAAACCGATATTTTAATTTTGATATAACTAAAAACCTAAGGACTAAATTGAAAATGTCAAAACGAATTTTTAAGTCCTCAAACATCCCCATATGATTTTAAGAATATGCCAAAGTTAAAAACTAAAGTTTTCAAATATTTTTCTAAGTGATTAAAGCCGAAACAGTGTTTTTCAAGTCCCTGTTTCGAAACGGCCTAAGGCGTTTCGAAACGGTTTCATCACTGCCAACCCCTGTTCCGAAACGCGTATCGAAACGACTTTAGAACACATGAACCCGTATCGAAACAGCTTCAAACGTTTCGAAACGGTTCTTCATTTTGATTTGAAAATTATGACCGTTGTAATAATTTTAACTGAATTTTCAAAGATCGTTAGGGTGTTTCTAAACGGGCTCAAGTTGTTTCGAAACGACCCTTGACAGTGGCAAAAGTGTTTCGAAACGGTTCCAACACGTTTCGAAATGGGCTCTTAAATGCACCCCAATGGCTCTTTCTATTTTGGTCCGTTTCGAAACAGGTACCCCGCGTTCTGAAAAGGGTTGTTGCAGATTGCATTTATGGAGGTGAGATAACATCCCCAACGGCTCTATTGATGAATGCAACAACCACAACGACTAGAAATCAATGAGAAGGTATAAAAGGGACCTCTAAAAACTCCAGCAACAACTATTGATCCAAAAGCAAATATCCATACATCAAATCCAAGCATTTGTGCTAAAATCCCATATTGTCTAGAAACCCCAATTATAATTTTCATTCTTATCTTTTTCAATTGGGTTGAGTGCTTGTAATTGGGCTACATTTGTTTTGAGAGATACTATCTTAGCCATCAAATTCTTTGTTACCTTTGTGTGAAGATTGGGTTAAATTTTGGGTAGAAAATTTAACCGAAAATTGTAAGGGTTGCTTCCTTAGCCTAGAAAAGGGGAAGAGCAATTAGTGGAACTGTTGCAAATCCTTAGTGAAGCTAAGGTAGTGGATGTAGAGTTCATTTGGAACTTGAACCACTCTAAAATTCCTTGTCAATCTTTTTAATTTGCAATTTCCACCATCTAAACCTTAAAAATCCAATTCACCCCCCTCTTGGTTCATATCGATCTTTCGATCCACTCAACAATTGGTATCATAGCCTACCTCTTTGAGGATTAACAACCACAAGAGGAGTTCCTTGGAAGAGTGTGATCATCAAATATCAAGAGATGGCTTCAACCTCCGGTTCGGGCATGTATGAGTCTCAATCCACTACAAAGCCTCCCTACTTCAATGGTGATAACTATTCTTTTTGGAAGAATAGAATGCGTCTCTTCATCAAGTCCAATGACTACTTAGTTTGGGATGTCATTGAAGATGGCCCTTACATTCCATTGAAGCAAGATAGTGAAGGCAAGATGGTCTTGAAGAAAAAGGTGGAGATGAGTGAAGAGGAAAGGAAAAAGATTCAAGTAAATGACAAAGCTCTCCACATGCTTTTTTGTTCATTCGGTCCGGACATATATTCTAAAGTGTCATCCATTGAGAGTGCCAAAGAAGTGTGGGACACTCTTGAGACAACCTATGAGGGAACCAACGATGTCAAAGAAACTAAGATTGGAATTCTCAATCTTAGTTATGAGAATTTCAAGATGGAGCCCGATGAGATGGTGCCCAAGATGTTTGATCGGTTCTCCACTATAGTCAATGGGCTTAAAGGTTTTGGAGAGATCATACCGAAAGACAAGCGTGTCCGAAAGCTACTCTATTCACTTCCCGAATCTTGGGATGGGAAGAGAACCGCCATCATTGAAGCTAAAAATTTGAAAACTTTAAAGCTTGATGAGCTTGAGGGTTCTCTCCTTACTCATGAGATTATGAATCAAGCAAGGGAAGAAGAGAAGAAGAAAGAAGAGAAAAGAGTAGAAAAGCTAGAGGTTGAGAAGAAGAAGAAGATGGGAATAGCTCTCAAAGCTTCACTACATGAAGAGAGCTCTTCTAGTGAGGAGGATGAGCTAGAAGAATTGGCTATGATAGCCAAACGATTCTCACGCTTTATGAGGTCCAATCGGGGAAGAAAAATCCAAAGAAAAATGGACTTCAAAAGCAAGAACAAAGAAGAAGCAAGGGATCAAATCATTTGCTTTGAGTGCAAACAACCCGGCCACATACGTTCGGAGTGCCCTCAACTCAAGAAGAAGGGCTTTGAGAAGAAGAAGAAGCTCAAAGCCAAGTTTGCTACTTGGAGTGATGAGGAGTCATCGGAGGATGACGAACAAGAAGTGGCTAACCTTTGCCTCATGGCACTTGAGGAAGATTCCTCCATGGTAACCTCTAACTCATCAACTTTAGATTTTACACATGATGAATTGAATGATGCATATGATGAGTTACAAGAGGTCTATGATGAATTAGTTGAGAAATATAAATAGTCGGTCATTAGGAACAAGAAAATTATTTTGGAACTAAATGAGAAAAATGACTCACTCACTCAAGCTAATTCAAAATTTGATAAAAAGATATTAGGGTTGAAAGATGAACTAAAATTTTTTCAAGATGAAAATGTTGACCTTAATAATCTTTTGTCTCAATGTAATAGTGAACACCAAAAGGTGTTGGATGAGCTAAATGAGCTCAAAAAGTCTTTTAAAAATGTTGGTAGTGTCAAGCATGAAATAGGTGAATCCTCAAGAACAAACCAACCTAAGAAAAAGACTAACTACTACAAACAAGGTAGCTATCCTAGACATAGTAGAGCTAAAAGAATTAGAAGTGTATGAGTTCCTAAGGAACTTATAAAATCTAATAACAATATTGCTATGTCATCTTGCATTCCTAAGGGAACCAAGGTTTTGGGAGCTAACACTCATGGACCCAAAATGATTTGGGTACCAAAAAATAGCTTAATATCTTTGTTTGTAGGGGGAGCATTGCTACAAGGCCAAAGCACAAAGTCAAAACTCATGGTACTTTGATAGTGGATGCTCAAGGCATATGACCGGAGACAAGAGTAGATTCATGGATCTAAAGCCAAAAAGTGGAGGAGTAGTGACATTTGGTGACAACTCCAAAGGCCACATTAAAGGTATTGGCTCCATAGGTAATCACTCTACTATTCTTATTGAAAATGTCTTGTATGTCGATTGTCTTAAACACAACTTATTGAGCATAAGTCAATTGTGTGATAAAGGATTTAATGTTTTATTTGATAAAAATGGATGCAAAATTGTAGACATTAAATCTAATAATATTATGCTCATAGGTCATCACATAGGGAACATATACATGGTGCATCTAGATGACATTCATACATCTCATGCATGCTTAGTAGCACAAAATGAAAATGATGCATGGTTGTGGCATAGGAAACTAGGACATGCTAGCATAAGTGTTTTAGAAAAACTAGTCTCCCTTAATCTAGTTAGAGGTTTACCCAAGATAAAATTTTCAAATGATAAAATTTGTGATGCATGCTCTAAGGGTAAACAACATAAGTCTTCCTTTAAATCCATTAATGATGTTTCTACTAGTAGATGTTTACAACTTATCCATATGGATTTATTTGGGCCAATTAGGACTATGAGCTTGGGTGGTAAGTCTTATGCTTTTGTACTTGTTGATGATTTTTCTAGATTTACTTGGGTTCTATTTTTAAGTACTAAAGATGAGGCTTTGGAAAAATTCATCACATTTTCAAAACTAATCCAAAATGATCTTGAACTTAAAATTTCACATATTAGAAGTGATCATGGAACCGAGTTTCAAAATTTAGGGTTTGAAGATTTTCTAAATGAAAATGGTATTAGCCACAATTTTTCGGCTCCTCGAACTCCTCAACAAAATGGGGTTGTTGAGAGGAAAAATAGAACTTTGCAAGAAATGGCTAGAACTATGCTTTGTGAAAACAATTTACCTAAATATTTTTGGGCGGAAGCCACAAACACCGCTTGCTATATTGTAAATCGAGTAATGATTAGGCCAATTTTAAAGAAAACACCTTATGAGATTTTAAAATCTAAAAAGCCTAACATTAGTCATTTTCACCCTTTTGGTTGCAAGTGCTTTGTTTTAAATAATGGAAAAGACAACTTAGGTAAATTTGATGCAAAAAGTGATGAAGCTATTTTCATAGGTTACTCTTTAACCTCTAAAGCCTATCGAGTATTTAACAAAAGAACTTTAGTAGTAGAAGAATCTATTCATGTTGTATTCGATGATAACCTCCTTCCAAGGAAGGATTCTTGTGATGATGATGATGTAGGAATCATAAATGCCTTTGATGGAGGACAAACTTCAAAGGAGGATGAGATTCCAACAAAAGAAGAGGACACACAAGATCCACCTCTTGAAGCCTTGAAGGACTTGGCTCTTGAGGAAAAGGAAGTGAGCTACCCAAAGGGAGTTCAACTATGTCAAAAATGGTGAAATCTTGGGTGGTCCATCCAAGGGGGTAACCACTCGATCTTCTCTTAGATTAATGAATCATGTTGCATTTATCTCATGCATAGAGCCTAAGAATATTAAAGAAGCATTGAAAGATGATTTTTGGATTATGGATATGCAAGAAGAGTTAAATCAATTTGAGAGAAGTAACGTTTGAACATTAGTTGATAGGCCTAGTAATCAATCTACCATAGGAACTAAATGGGTATTTAGGAACAAGCTAGATGAGAGTGGTAACATTGTAAGAAATAAAGCTAGACTAGTAGCACAAGGTTACACTCAAGAAGAGGGAATAGATTTTGATGAAACCTATGCACCCGTAGCTAGAATGGAAGCCATTAGGATGTTACTTGCATATGCATGTTATCATAATTTCAAGCTTTTTCAAATGGATGTTAAAAGCGTGTTTTAAATGGTTTTATAAATGAAGAAGTGTATGTGGAACAACCATCGGGTTTTGAAGACTCAAAATTTCCAAATCATGTTTTCAAACTCACCAAAGCTCTTTATGGTTTAAAACAAGCTCCTAGAGCTTGGTATGAAAGACTTTCAAACTTTTTAATTGAAAAGGGATTTAAAAAAGGTAAGGTGGACACTACACTTTTTATAAAAATGTATAAAAATGACATCTTAGTAGTTCAAATTTATGTTGATGATATTATTTTTGGTTCTACTAATGAATGTCATTGTCAAGAGTTTGCTAAGTTAATGCAAGGTGAATTCGAGATGAGCATGATGGGGGAGCTCTCATTCTTTTTGGGACTCCAAATCAAGAAAAAGAAGGATGGCACCTTCATCAATCAAGCAAAGTACATAAAGGATATGCTCAAGAAGTTTGGCTTGGAGAATGCAAAGCCTCAAGCCACACCTATGAGCTCATCTACAAAGCTTGACAAAGATGAAGGAGGTAAGTGTGTTGACTCTAAGCTTTACCGTTCTATGATTGGATCATTGCTTTACCTTACCGCAAGTAGATCGGATATCTTGTTTAGTGTTTGCTTGTGTGCTAGGTTTCAAGCTAGTCCTAGAGAGTCTCACCTTATAGCCGTTAAGAGAATCTTTAGGTACCTTAGAGATACTCCTTGTTTAGGTCTTTGGTACCCTAGAGACTCTACCTTCAACCTTCATGCTTATTCGGATGCGGATTATAGGGGTTGCAAAATCGATAGGAAAAGTACTTCGGGAACTTGTCAATTCCTAGGTAGTATGCTCATATCTTGGTTCTCTAAGAAACAAAATAGTGTAGCCTTATCTACCATCGAAGCCGAGTACATATCCTTAGGGAGTTGTTGTGCTCAAGTCCTTTGGATAAAGCAACAACTCTTAGATTATGGAATTAAAGTTGAAACCATACCCCTAAAATGTGACAACACTAGTGCAATATGTCTAACAAAAAATCTCATCCAACACTCTAGAACCAAACACATAGAAATAAGACATCATTTCATTAGAGATCATGTCCTTAAAGAAGATGTGGTTATAGAGTATGTAGACACCTTAAATCAATTAGCGGACATATTTACGAAACCTTTAGACAAAGAGCGTTTTTGGTCCCTTAGGAGAGAGTTAGGTCTAGCTAGCCTATCTTGACCTTTTAGGACCTCTTTTGTGCTTAAAATTGCTTGATCTTGTGAAATGTCATGTTTATGTGTTTAGACTCCTAATTTCATCCATGCTTATAGCTAGGGGGAGTATGTTTATGTTTGCATATGTTTTGCATGCTCATTCATGTCATTTATGCATGTTAGGCCTTAGAAAAACTCATTTTTCTGCACTTTTAGAGCCTCATCTGCACTTCCAGGCCCAAGTGTATCGAAACGGGTGAACCTGTTTCGATACGGATGCCTTAAAATCATGTTTGAGAGAAGGGCGTTTCGAAATGCCTCAAAAGGGTTTCGAAACGTTTTTGTTACTGCCAAGGGGTGTATCGAAACGAGTTTTGATACGGGTCAACGGGGCTTCGATACGGTCAACACCGTATCGAAACGGTCACCTGAAAGTCTCAAAACGGTCAAACCCTCGTGCTCGCGTTTCGTAATGGTCAAGACCGTTCCGAAACGGTTTCGCGGACAGCTTTAATTAGGGCTTTTAATGTTAAAATTCACTTTAACTTCAAACTCTTCAAAACCCTAAAAACCCTAAACCGACTTTCTCCCTATAAAAACCCTCTAAACCTCTTTGTTTTTCACCAAATCTTGAGGGGTTTTTCTCTAAAACTCTAGTCTAAGCAAGTTTCATCAACATTGTGCAAGGATTTTCATCCATTCATCCAAAATCCCAAACTAAGGTATTTTTCCTCTTTTTCTTTTTCTTTCAATTTATGTTTGAATCTTAGGTTAGAAATTTTTATTTTTGTATAGATTATATGTTTTTATGCTTGGGTTTTCCATATCATGTAAAACTTTTTCAAAAACTTAAATTTTTTGATTCGAATATAAAAATTTTCACTCGTATTTTTCTTTTACTATTTTTTTAATTTTTTTCTCTGTTTTCAATTTTTTTTAAAAAAACCTAAGTGGGATTTATCATTGGATTGAATTTAGAAATCTATGCATACACCTAATTTTCAAAACAAAACTTGCTTGCTTAATGTTTTTAGGATGTCGGAACAAGCTAGCAAAAAGCGTAAGTCCGTTCAAACCGGTGAGTCGAGTATGCGTCCGAATCTCGCTCTGCTCTTTCAGAAATCCCTTCAAACTACCGAGATGCGAGCTCGTTTCACATATGTCAAGGATTTCGAAGTTCGTCGTGAACGTGTCATTGATCTCGATTTCCTTAACTCCGAGAGATTCCTTTTCCGCTACCTCGAGCGTTTGAGTGAATGGGATCTTCTTCCTTTGTTGAGCATCCCGGACATTCGCTACAAACATATGGTACTCATCTTTTACTCCAATGCTCGTCTTATTAATGATGAAACCAATACCGAGGTTGTAGGGATTGAATCTTTCTTGTTGGGTAAAAAGTTTGTTGTTAATGTTGCTCTCTTGGAGTCCACTTTTTCCCTTAAGAATATAGGAATTGAGAATGAACGTCACTTTGGTACTAACACCGGTCTGGTGCTTGCCTTGGATGCGCACGATCGTTTTCTTCACTTGATGGTATCATGGTTCCTTCGCCCATCTGGAGGTAAATACTCTCATATCCGTCAAGTTGATTACTTTTGGCTTGAATGTTTCCGTCGTGGTGAGCGCCCAAATGTTGCTAAGATCATTTTTGCCGAGATGGTTAATAGTGTCAAGCTTATTGACACCGATGGCTTGAAATCATTTACTTATGGCACGATCTTAAGCCACATCTTTAGCATGATTGGTCTCGATTGCACCTACGACTCCTCGGAACCTCGCAAGTCCAAGATTGGTGAGTCCTCTCTTCGCAAATCCGGTTTTCACTATGTAAACGATGTTTGGGAACGTGTTGATAGAGAAGCTCCTCTTCATCCCGTTGCACCTCCACCGCAAGCTCAAGTTGGAAACAATGAAGCTCTTACGGCTCTCATTACCGAGCGGTTCAATGCCTTGGATACTCGCTTGCAAAATGTCGAGGATCGCCTCCTATCTCTTGAGACTTCCCACTCGAACTTGGATTTGTCCTTCTCTACCCTTTATGGCCAAAGGACGAAGTTTCACCGTTCTCAAGTCAAGAGCGATGATGAGACTTCGGATGATGATGATGGTGGTGACGAGGCCTAGGACTTTCATATCATATCATATTATTTATGCATTTTAGGTTTAAGTTTGCATCTTTATGTTTCATTATGTTTTAGGAACCTATGCTTTTAATCTTTTATTTGGGATTATATCTTGAACTTAATGTTGATTTATGCTTTTGATATTTTAATTTTATAAATTGATATTATTGTTGCTTATTACTTAATGCTTATTGGTATTAATCCTTTGTCTTCTCTATGAGCCTTATCTATTATTTTTGATCTAACAAAAAGGGGAGAAGAAATTTAAGAGCCAAAACAAAAATCCGTTTTACATGTTTAAAGTGTTTTTAAGTTTTAGAACTTGAATTTCAAAGTTAAAACATTTTTAAAACTTTAAAAATCTATCTTAAATTAAGGGGGAGTTAGAATGTGTTCAAAATTTTCAAAACTCTTAAAAGTTCTAACTTTGGTTTTGTTATATCAAAAAGGGGGAGATTGTGAAACCGATATTTTAATTTTGAAAATGTCAAAACGAATTTTTAAGTCCTCAAACATCCCCATATGATTTTAAGAATATGCCAAAGTTAAAAACTAAAGTTTTCAAATATTTTTCTAAGTGTTTAAAGCCGAAACAGTGTTTTTCAAGTCCCTGTTTCGAAACGGCCTAAGGCGTTTCGAAACGGTTTCATCACTGCCAACCCCGGTTCCGAAACGCGTATCGAAACGACTTTAGAACACATGAACCCGTATCGAAACAGCTTCAAATGTTTCGAAACGGTTCTTCATTTTGATTTGAAAATTATGACCGTTGTAATAATTTTAACTGAATTTTCAAAGATCGTTAGGGTGTTTCGAAACGAGCTCAAGTTGTTTCGAAACGACCCTTGACAGTGGCAAAAGTGTTTCGAAACGGTTTCAACACGTTTCGAAACGGGCTCTTAAATGCACCCCAACGGCTCTTTCTATTTTGGTCCGTTTCGAAACAGGTACCCTGCGTTCCGAAACGGGTTGTTGCAGACTGCATTTATGGAGGTGAGATAACATCCCCAACGGCTCTATTGATGAATGCAACAACCACAACGGCTAGAAATCAATGAGAAGGTATAAAAGGGACCTCTAAAAGCTCCAGCAACAACTATTGATCCAAAAGCAAATATCCATACATTAAATCCAAGCATTTGTGCTAAAATCCCATATTGTCTAGAAACCCCAATTGTAATTTTGATTCTTATCTTTTTCAATTGGGTTGAGTGCTTGTAATTGGGCTACAATTTGTATTGAGAGATACTATCTTAGCCATCAAATTCTTTGTTACCTTTGTGTGAGGATTGGGTTAAATTTTGGGTAGAAAATTTAACCGAAAATTGTAAGGGTTGCCTCCTTAGCCTAGAAAAGGGGAAGAGCAATTAGTGGAATTGTTGCAAATCCTTAGTGAAGCTAAGGTAGTGGATGTAGAGTTCATTTGGAACTTGAACCACTCTAAAATTCCTTGTCAATCTTTTTAATTTGCAATTTCCACCATCTAAACCTTAAAAATCCAATTCACCCCCCTCTTGGTTCATATCGATCTTTCCATCCACTCAGCATTTGTTATTGTGGCAGAAGCATTGCATCGGTTGTTCGTACACGCAGAGGGTTTGGGGCTGATCCGTGGGGTAGTAGTGGCTCCGGGGGTGTCTATATCACATCTTCAGTTTGCCGACGACACCATTCTTTTCTTTGAAGCTTCAGTAGAAACTGCTTTGAATATCCGCAGGCTTTTGTGCTGCTTCCAAGTGTGCTCCGGTCTGAAAATTAATTTCGCTAAGTCCTCTCTTTACTCGATTGGTGTGGATGGGGAATTGCTCGCATCCATGGCAGATGTTTTATGTTGCCGACAGGGAGAATTGTCGTTTGTCTACCTGGGGTTACCGTTGGGGGTAAATCCGCGAAATATTGCAGTGTGGGAGCCTGTTATTGCTTCGGTCCGTCGGAAGCTCGCTGGTTGGAAGAGGACATCGCTCTCTTTTGCGGCTCGCGTCACTCTGGTAAACTCTGTTTTGTCTTCCCTCCCTTTGTATTATATGGGTTTGTTTCGTGTGCCGAAAGGTGTAGTAGCTTCTATTGATAAGTTGAGGCGAGCGTTCCTTTGGGGTGGGGTTAGTTTACAGTGAAAGATGTGTAGAGTGAGTTGGAGTTTGGTGTGTCAACCTCGCCATCTTGGCAGTTTGGGGTTGGTAGATTTGGAGGTTTGAAACAAGGCTTTATTGGCGAAATGGTCGTGGAGGTATTCTAGGGATGAATCCTCTTTATGGCGAGCTATTATTGTGTCGAAGTATGGTGAGGCAGCTCAGTGGTGGCGATTTAATTCTACTCTCAGGGGGTCGATGTCAGTAATTTGGAAGCAGATAGCTCAGACGGTTAGTTCGGCGAGCGTCCAAAAGTATATGGGCGAGTCTTAGTTTGTTTGGAAGGTCGGTTCGGGTACACGGGTGCTGTTTTGGTTTGATGCATGGTGTGTTGAGCAGCCGCTGAAGGATATTTATCCTCGATTATTCTCAATTGCGGTCAATCGCCTAGCCTTGGTTGTTGACCATGCCGTTGAGGGGAGTTTCCAGCATGATCGATGGGAGGATTTTTTTCGTCGTAGCTTACGATCATTTGAGGTTCGGTAACTGCAGGAACTTTGTTCTTTGGTGTGTCAGGTGAGTTTGGGGCAAGGGGTATTAGATATGCTTGTTTGGACACCGGATATACATGGGATCTTTTCAGTCAAAGCATTGTCTCGTTTGCTTATGATTGATAAGGTGGGTGAGAGTGATTTTGGTGATTGTTTTGCGTGGAAAGTCCTGGTCCCTCCTAAGGTCCAGGCGTTTTTGTGGTTTACTTGGCTACGCCGCTTGCCTACTTTTGAGTTTTTGCGGATGCGTGGAATGGTGTTGGGTGAGCAACATGGTTTATGTAGGTGGTGTTGAGAGAGGGAGGAGGACATTGATCACTTATTTTATCTCTGCCCATTTGCCCAAGGTTTGTGGGATTGGTTCCGAGGATGGTGGGCGATATCGTTGTCGTTGCCAAAGGCTTTTTCGAATTTACTCATTCCGAATATGCATTGTTCTTTTAAGGGAACGTTGAAGAAGCTGTGGGTGTCGAGTATTGCTGCATTGTTATGGTCATTGTGGCTTGCGCGCAACGAGTTTGTTTTTAATGGCAAGTATATACCGGCTTCTGAGATTGGTTTCTTGGTGAAATTGTGGTCTTTTTATTGGGTGAAGACTCTCAAAGAGGGGCTGTCCGTGAGCGAGTCTCTGTGGTGGGATTGTTCGAGCTTGTTCGGAGAAGGGGTACGAATACAGGTTAGCCGGTTGGGAGTTTGTTGGGAGCCTCCTCTCGGGGTAACATTGAAGTTTTTGGTAGATGGTTCTGCTCGAGGGAAGCCGGGGCCTGCGGGTTTCGGGGGGTATTGTGAGATGCCCAGAGTCGTATCCTTGCGCTTTTCTCGGGCCCGCTTGGTTCTCTTGACTCTAATATTGCGGAGATACGGGCGATAGCCTTTGCATTGGAATTTTATGTTGCGTCTAAATGGGCTGATCGTCCACTTGTTATTGAGTCGGATTCCAAAGTGGCCATTGGGTGGGTGATGCAGGTGGAACGTCGACCTTGGCGTTTGTGAGAATTTTTTAGTGTGATCGACCGTGCTTGCTTTACGTTGGGATCTGTATGCTTTTCTCACATTTTCCGGGAGGCGAATGGGCTAGCTGATGCGCTAGCGAAGGAAGGGGTTTCTCGTGTCTCTTTGTTTCAGGCCTCGGTTTGATGGTCTTGTCAGGGGTGGTGTTTTTTGGTCCGTTTCTTTTTAGTCGATATGTCGTACTCTTTTCCTCCGTTAGGCTTAGGGAGGTTTTTGATGAGGCACATGTTTGACTCGCGTTATATATTTTTCATATAATAATATACTTTGCTTTGCTGATAAAAAAAATAAATAAATCTAGTTTTATAGTTACAATCCTCTTATATATATATATTAAGATTATATACATAATTATTTTTAAATTTGATTCTCCTTGGTGTTATTTGTCGATGTAATTAAAATTGAGTAGTATTGCTATCTGTCTAGTAATTTGGTTCGTTCAACATTCTTTTTTACCTCGTAAAGTGTTTCGTTTGGATAGTGACAAAAGAAATTCATGAAAGTTTTCAAAAATTTTAACGATGTATGCTAATCTCAAGCGAAGGTTTGCTTTTCTATTTTTCTCTTTTTGGGTGCGATATTTGTGATACATTCTATTGTTTTTCTATAAAAAAAATTAGTTGACATTTATACAAAATATTAATTTTAAGTTTGTTTTTAATTACATTCAACTACTAGATCCAAATAAAATATAACGAATATAAAAATATCAAATTTAGTATAACTCGTTAGTATTAACAGGGTACCCAAGTAGGGATGATGATGGACACTGAAGAACAAACAATATGGAAAAAGAATAAAGATTAATTCGATAAGTTTTTTAAATATAAAAGAGTAAATTTATTGAATTATTTTGAATCAAGAATAAATTGATCAAATGTATAAATTTTAAGGTTTACAATTATGTCAAATGATGTTTAACATCTATTTCATTTTTAATGACTGAATGACCTATTTACAATCAAATTTATTTGAGTGATTAAATTGTAATTTTTTTATAAAAAAAAATCATGATGTGTTCGTAATCGAACAAATAATTGAAATGTAATTTACCAAAACCTAAAGTTAGAATATAATAAACTTGACGAAACAATTGAATTATATCTAATTAATAGATCACATAGGTTTCGATTCTAATGGATTATAAACATTTATTTATGTAGTTGAAAAACTTTAAACTTGAATTAAAATTGAATGAAAATTGTTCAGGCAAACACTATGTGGGGAATTTAAAGAGCAAATGCAGTAGCTTCACCATGTTCTTTTCCAACTCTGTTGCAGGAGATTGAAATAGCCAAATTTCCATCTTCAGAAAAATCTTATGCCTTAGAGCTGGACTTCTCTGTCAAATATCCAGCTGAATGGAACCTTGGGTGCTTGCTTTGCCCTTCCTTGAGCCCTCTCTTCCAGCCTTCGGATTCTCGGAGGAAGTCCACACACATAATCCTGAGCTTTACGACCCTCGGCAGACAATCCAGTTATCTCCGTCACCTTCCATTTGTTCACCAGGAATTCTAGTATATCAGCATAGTCTCTGGCAGTGTAAACCCCAAGTCTTTGTGCAACAGCTGAGAAATTATCGAAAAGGTTGTCATCTCGGCCATCATACATCAAATGTGCTGGCATGGCGATTTTCTTCCTCATCATGTCAGCAAATGACATGACAGTTGCATCAGGATCGATCTCAAAGAGCTTTTCAACGATTTTAGTATACGCAGTCTCGTGGCGCTTCTCATCTGAGGCAATGTTACCGCATATTTGAGCCAAATTGATATCACCATGCTCCTTCGCGAGTCGGGCTGTATTCCCATGGGAGATGAAAGTTGCCCTTTCTTGGAACGATGTGTAGATGAAACCCAGATACGGGTTATTCTCTGTCCGTGGATCCTATAAACATACATAAGAAGAAAATTTAAGAAATATGGCCTCTTGCATGCATGCTTTCGTGAGGGTGAGAAGTGATTAAATGTTATAGTGCAATGTTTTAATGAATTCAACAATGTGTTAATCCAAATCAGAAGATGAACAGCAAAGGATTCGATAAAGTTCTGCATGTTAAGTGCATCTTAGGTTTCAAAAATAAACCACAAGTGAGGAAATTTATAGAATGCATCTTACTTACCATCCCCGATCCAATCAAATACTGGATTGTCTTCTCAATTTGCCTCATGTCAACTCTTCCAGACAAGTAGAGATACTTATTAAGTAGATCGCCGTGCCTGTTTTCTTCAGCCGTCCATGCCCTTGTCCAAATTGCCCAAGAAGTAAGGCTAGCACCTGTTTCATCACGAACTCCATCTAAGGTGTTAAGCATGGTTTGGTAAGTTGGAAGAGCTTCCTCGGTGATCATATCACCAACCAAAACAACAAAGTAATCGTCCGGAATCTCCTTTGCCCTTTCCCTAAGTTCTTTGACTTGGTCATAAAATCCATCCGATGTAGGATCTGGAAGAAAATCATGGGGTTGCCAACATTTCTCAACCGGTTTGAGGTAAGTTAGAATGTTGTTCTCAGCCCAGTCCTCCAAAGATTTGAAGATCTCAATCTTCTGGGGTGGCATCGAGTGTGTGACCTGAACATGCACCTCCCTAGGCGGTGTGAAAGGCTTTTTGAGACTGTCAATCTCTCTGCATTGAGTAAAACGAATTCAGGATTACGTCCTTATCAATCAGATTAGTAAGGATTAAAAGGCAACAATGAATTGTAAACGAGCAAAACCCTTCTCAAAAATTTGGTTACTGCATGTTCAGGAAACCCAGAGCACGAAAACTATAAAGCAGGTTGTAATAGAATGTGCAATAGCAATGTAATGAAAATGGCCATATATATTGTGCAATAGAAAAGCAGTTTTATTTTGTGTAAATGTGCATGCTGCGGATTATACAACCGGACTAAGGCTTTGCTTGGCATGAAGGATGGAAAATTTGTTAATCAAATGGTTAAGATTCATAACCACTTTCTTACTTTGTAGCTTAACCATTAGATTAAAAGTTTTCATCAAATGGAGTCATTAGTTAGTTGGAAAATAGTATTATAAATGTTCGAAGCAACCCTTTTTGAGGCTAGAAGTTCACATATACCATGTAGACAATGAAATGGGAGATCAGAATGTTAGAACTGTCGGCGTCAAAGTATTATAAAGACCAACACGGCAGCAGACCCCTTGTGGAAGTATAGTATTACAGATAAGTGACACCATCCAAGAGTTCATCTGATTAGATTTAGAGTAGATATGGAAAAGAGTCCTTGCTTTTAAGTGCAATCATATAAGTAATTAAATTATGACCCATCTAAGGACACTAATTAAATTATCAGAAGTTACATTACCATTTATTTATCAGAAAAAGCAGAAGTCGCTATTAGGCTATTAGCAACTCTAAACAACCACAAGAAAAAAGGAAACTCACACCAAACACAAGGAAAAGTGCATCAATGATCAAACAGACAAGCAAAAATGGATAGATGTCAAATTTGCAAGGATTAGGATCGAATTTGCTTGACGTGGATGAAAGGGAAGAATGTCGAAAGTATCAAGACTAAGTTCAGTAATTATACTTGTCCAACACATACAAAATGATACAAGTTATAAAAGATAAAATAAGAAAAGGAATAAAAAATCTATAATCAAGGAGTGAGGACAACATATTCTAACTACTTTTACCAAATTGAATATTCTTTTCAAAATGTAGATACAACTATATTTTTAAAACAATAAAATGAAGTTATTTAAAGGACAAACAAGGAAAAATTATGCTACTCATCAGCATGTCTAGAGAATATAAACAACTTCCACCAACTTGAATTTTCTTTTCAAAGATGAATTCAACCATATTGAAACAAATGGAAAATCGAAAGACAGTTTTTGCGTGGAGCATTCACATGTTTTGAAATCGAGTAAAAGCAGAACGCACAATGATATAACATATCATGGAAAACCCATTTACTTCCAAGTATAAGCATATGCAGTGGCAAGCACAGATGAAGCAAAACCATTTAATATTATGCATTTGGCGTATTCCAAACGGATGAGCCCCATATCAAAGATGCACTTTTAACTGATCAGTTGATTGACAAGGATGTAAACGTGCAACACATTGGCTAAGAATAGCTGTTAGAGCATGCTGCAAACAAAAGAAATATAAAAACTCATAAAATTTGCAAAGCATATCACAACAGAAATAGCTTCCCATTAATGCAAACCCCAAGAAAATTAATTCCTTTAGACAAAAATAGTTGAGAAAATAATGAATATCCTAACCACTCCCAAAACTACCAAACCAAAAGAGACGAATAGAAAATAACTGAAAGCCTCAATACCATAGATTACAGCAAAGACCAGATAATCAATGGTTAAGAATATTTAAAAATAAGATTTCTAGGAAAAAAAACAAAAATTAAAACTAACATGAAAGAAATAATTCGACATTGCTTTGGTTTTACATCTTTCATTGAAAACATCTAAACACATGATAGCTATCCCCATCAGAACAAGAAATCCACGTATCTTGCAGTCAAACCAATATTAAAAACCAACAAGAAATATGCATATCGAAATTAATATACTTGAGAATATCATGGAGCTTTCAAATGATAGCTGCATAAAGTTAAAACTTAAACATGACACATGGACCTCTTTCACTCTCAAATTCATAGCAGGCGGTAATTCCAAAGAAGCACAAAACTGAGTTTAATACCAACTTCTCAAAGTCTCAATTTTGGTAATGTAAATACAAACCACCCACCAAACATGCAACCCCAAAAAGATGAAAAATAAAGATGGTAGGCAAATAAACTCATAAAAAGGGCCAAAAATTATGGAAAGAAATGTGCTTTTCCTATCATTGAACATTAATTAGTAAAAATAATATATGAAAATATGTATAAACAAAAACAATGAACTAGAAAGTGCAAACATTTAATAAGAAATAAACCTTATTTCAGTGGTTTCTGAATTAAAATTGTAATCCCAAACGGAATAAAGACCATTAAACAACAAGAATACTAAGATCAAAGAACTACATTATAGACCATTAAGATCATAAGCTATATCAAACAAAAGGGAACAAGAACCATGATAGTTGGCAAAAACAACAAAGACCCATATACAAAATCAGCATAAAATAAAGGAAAGGAGTAAAAAAAAATCCAAGATTTAACAGTAAAATACTAAAGATAAAACAATGGATACAGAGGGCAACAAAAAAGGGAAAGAAAGAGACGTACTTGGAGCCAGAACGAAGAGTGGAGGCCATGAAGAACTTGGGAGATCGGAAGCTGGCCATTGGTGGAAGAGCAAATGAAGGGAGTTTCTGAGATTGAGAAGTGATGGGATTGAATTTCAGAGCCATTTCCTTTTTGCTAATTTGGGGGGATTTAAGAGCTTTTTTGTTTTGGTTTGAGTTGTCGAGCTTTGGCAGCTGCAGTTTCCTCCACAGAAAGTGAAAAAAGGCCAACTATTTGAAACAACTTAAGGGATACTGAGTTGGTTCTGTTTTAACATTATCCCTTACTTTCGTTTTAATTACTAATTACCCATTCATTTATTCATGGTTTCGAATCAAGTAAATTATTGTTTTTTTGAACAAAAGTAAATTATTGTTATTATTATTATTATTATTTTCAAAAGAATTTCCACATCTTGGAACTGGGTTGGGGTAATTTTAGACCTAATGTAAAAAAAAAAAAAAATTGTTGCTTATTTTTTATACAATTTAACTTTTAACATTTTATTTAAAGATAAAATAATTTATCTGTAAATAAAAATTATTAGTCAATTAATAGTAAATAACATGAAATAATTTGACAGAATGATACGTCAAGCAAAAATTAATTTTAAATTTTAAAAAATTATTTTTTAATTGATGTAACATTCATTTAAGTCAACAACTTTGTTTATATAATATTGTCATGTCAGCATGCATTGTCACGTAGATTTGTCACGTCATTTTAAGTTATTTATCGTTAGTTGACTAACAATTTTTATTTGCAGAGAAATCATCTTGACTCAAAATAAAATATTGAGCGTTAAATTACTTCAAAAAAATAGAGGCTAAAGTGACTATTCAATAAAACGAGCACTTGTGGATGTTTAAAACATGAGCACTTGTGGAAAGGGTAACAGAGACCACCAAAGTCGAGATGAAAACCTAAGGGGCACCGACTACCAGTCTACCACTGTCGGGATGAACCAGAACCAGGGCAGGGGATTAAAGCGAACCTGAGGAGATAGAAACGATGCCGAGCGTCACAGACCAGATGCTTAGAACAAAACCCCAAGAGGCAAAGAATTTATGGCCTTATTCTGCACATCAACTTTAAATTTACATACATGAAGTTTTGATTTTATTTAATATTTTTAAATTATTATAGCTTTATATTTGCATATTTTATACACAAATAATAATAATTAAAGTAAACTACATTGGTAGTCCCTCCCTCTCTCCCTCTCGCATTTCATTTTGAATCATTTACTAGATTGTTGTGTGCTAAATAAATAAAGTTACACATTTATATCTAAAATATTATAAATATAATATTAATTTATTAATATACAATTTCACATGTTTCATTTTATTTCAATTAATTTTTTATTTATATTTGATTCTTTTATTTTCATATTCAAGTTTTTTGTTTGCAATTTGTTCTTTTTATTCTGAATATATATATATACTCATTTCTTAAAGGTAGTTATATACTTTAAAAAAATTGTTACTTTATATTTGATTTGTATATTCAAATAAGATTTACAATTATCTATTTTCAAAAAAAAATTACAATTATTTATAGTATGTGTCTTATATTATATTATATAAAAGTATAAAGGGTAAACTACACGATTGGTCACTTATGTTTTATGAGTGTTCATTTTTGTCTACCAATTTTTTTAAAAAAAGTAACATTTGGCCACTTATATTATCGATTTATAATGTTTCGTTTACTTAAACCTTAAAGACGATTAGTTTTTGACGTGGGGGTTAAGTTTAAATTTGACCCTTAAACTTTGGATATATATTGATTTGATCCTTGAACTTTAAATAAAATAACATTTTAAGCCCTAAACATTAGGTAAACTATCAATTTGACTCTAAATAAAATTAAAAAGAGTGAATTCATTTGATCCTTGAACTTTAAATAAAATAACATTTTAAGCCCTAAACATTAGGTAAACTATCAATTTGACGCTATTATGTTTTATTCTGCTCTTGGTAGCACGTCTGCTTATCTACTCTTGGTGGCACGCTTAATCTTCTGTTTTGTTTCTTATTCTTTGATGTTCTCGTGATTCTATGGCTTATGTGGTCAGTGATTTGGAGAGGTTGGCAATCAGATCGGATGAGGATGAGAGTCTAGAATTAGAGGTTTCAGATCCAGATCTTGCTCTCTCGTATGAGTTCTGTTTTGTGGGTTCCTTCTTAACATCTAGTGTGATCCATTTTATTTCGATGAGAACTACCTTAGCCAATGTGTGGCATCCGGTTGGAGGGATCTAAATTCTGATTTGGGAAATGGTAGATATCTTTTTCGGTTGTTTCTCGGGGCGGATGCAGATAGGATTGAGAATGGTGGTCCTTGGAACTTTAATAGCCATGTATTGGTGTTACATCGCTTAGCCGTAGGAGAAGATCCACACCAGGTTCCTTTAACGCACCTTTCCTACTGGATTTTGGTTCACAATGTTCCACATGGGTTTGTTTCGGAGAGGGTTGCTCGCTCGCTGGGGAATTTCTTAGGCTCTTTCATGGAGTATGATTCTTTGGTCACATCTCTCGGTTACAAAGGAATAATTCGCCTCCGTGCAAAGATTGATATCCGGCACCCTCTAAACGCCAGAAAAATCTTCGGCTGGCTAATGGCATAGATCACTATGTTCGTTTTGAATATGAACGATTAACGATATTCTGTTTTATTTGTGGGTTACTGGGACATGGTGAAAGCTTTTGCCCCTTACGAGCTACTATTAATTCAGCTGAGATAATCATGGCATGGGATGCATCACTTCGGGCTCCTCCACGGCGTCGTAACCAATCAGAGAGTATTTGGCTCAAAGAGGTGGAGCCGATAGATTCCTTACCCCGAGTCAATCAGGGGCAAGGGAAACAAGGAAAGTCAATTATGAGAGATATCACAAATCTCCCTAATTCATTGGGGTGTTGTAATCAGGGGATAATTAAAGGAGCAAATCTTGGCGTAAACAGGGGTCTTGATCAGGGCGGTTTTGTTTCTGGTCCCATTTTGGGCTCCCTTGGGTCTGGCCCATCTTATGTAATGGATGTGGCAATGGCCACAGAAGAGGAAAACTGTCCAATGGAACAGGGCGACGGGCTCAAACGTCCCCGGGTTAATTCTCAAGCCTCATTAGTTTCAAGTGGTGTTGATTCTAATGGTGCTCCGTCAAACAAATCGGCCGACCTGGCAACTCAGGTCCGCCGTTCGCCATGAAACTCCTGAGTTGAAATGTCCGGGGCTTAGGCAAGCCACGGACGGTGGGGCGTCTCAGACAGAAATTACGAGACGAAAACCCTTTATTGATCTTTCTTATTGAAACAAAGGTGACAAAATCTAAAATGGTTGGTATACGTGACGGTGTGGTTATCCTAATGGGATAGATGTTGGGGCGATTGGCAAGAGTGGTGGGTTTTCAATGGGTTGGAAGGACTCTTGTGTGATTACTTTACGGTCTAAATCGCCACGACACATCGATATTTTAATCTCTGATGATTCAGATGGGAATCAATGGAGATGTACTGGTTTTACGGGGCTTCTGAAGAACAGCGTCGTGAGGACTCTTGGAATTTATTGCGTGCTCTAAATGATATTCCTGCGACCCCTTGGGTTGTGATAGGATATTTCAACGAGATTGTTCTTGCTTTGGAAAAGCAAGGAGGTTGTGTTCGTAATGCTAGACAAATGGATAGATTCAGGGAGGTTATAGTGGACTGTTCATTGTTTGATTTGGGCTTTTCAGGACCATGGTTTACTTGGGAGAAGGGTCGGTCCTCGGCTAGTAACATCAGGGAACGACTTGGCCGTGGTTTGGCAACATATTCATGGTGGGAGCTTTTCCCAAACTTTTAGGTTTGTCATTTGCCTCATTCTTTTTCAGACCATTGTCTGTTGCTTTTGAATACTGGCCACAGGGATGTTATTCCTGGTCGAGCCTGGCATTTCCGCTTTGAGTCAACTTGGCTACTCGAGGAGTCGTGTGGTCCGGAGGTAAAGAGACTTTGGGAATCTTCCTCAAGGGACTTTTTAATGCGTCTGGGGCAAGTCTGTTCGGGGTTGAATGGCTGGTTTAAACGTCTAAATCGGGACAAAGGCCTTACGATTGCAGACTTAAAAACAAAGCTCGAGAATTTAAATGAATTAACTCCGTCTGATGATGTACTCGAAGAAATTCTAGATGTGAAACTGGCTATGAATTTTGAGTTGGACAAAGATGAGCGTTATTGGGAACAACGGGCGAGGTCAAACTGGCTCAAGCACGGGGATATGAATACTACTTATTTCCACAGATGTGCTACTCAGCGCACGAGGAAAAATACAATCAGATCTTTGGTCAATGACAGTGGGGCGGTGGTTGCGAATGACCGTGATATGGGTGAGGTGGCAAGGGATTATTTCATGCAGCTTTTTAATTCAAAAGGGGTGGCAGATTGTAGTAGTATCTTGGCTGGGGTACAACGCTGCATTAACGATGAGATGAATCAAGATTTATCTCAGCCATTCACTGCTAGTGAATTTTGGGAAGCAGTGAAGTCGATGAATCCATTGAAATCGGCTGGGGAGGACGGATTGAAAGCTCTATTCTATCGAAAATTCTAGCATGTTTTTGGGGAGGAGGTGGTTAATTTCTGTATTTCTATGCTATCTGGTGAGATTCCTATGTCTCGAATTAATCACACCCGCATTGTTTTGATTCCCAAAAGGACAATCCCACAAATATGACCGATTTTAGACCAATTAGTTTATGCAATGTGCTGTTTAAAATCATTTCGAAGGTGTTGGTGAATCGGTTTCAATCGGTTTTGCATTTGTGTATAGACGAGGCCCAGAGTGTTTTCGTTCCTGGTCGGTTGATTACAGACAATGTTTTGGCTGCTTTCGAAATCATACATTCTATGAGAGCTAAACGAGTGGGAAAGAAGGGTCATTTTGCGCTAAAATTGGACATGTCTAAGGCTTACGATAGGGTTGAGTGGCCGTTTATTAGGGCTATGTTATCAAAGATGGGCTTTTCTACGGAGTGGATATCTCTGGTTCTTAATTGTGTTTCCTCCGTTTCATATTCCGTGGTTCTCAATGGCCAAGCTGGTGACAGTTTCACACCGTCCCGGGGGCTTCGTCAAGGTGACCCACTAAGCCCATATTTATTCTTGATTTGTAGTGAAGGCTTATCCTCCCTGTTGAGACAGGAGAATGAAGCCATTGGCATCCGAATTAACCGCGCAGCCCCTCGTGTATCTCATCTCTTCTTCGCGGACGATAGCCTTATCTTTGGAGAAGCTACTACTCAATGTGCTATGAAGTTATGGAGTTTATTAAGAACCTATGAAGCTTGCTCTGGTCAAGTTGTTAAGTTCGGCAAATCGGGTATTTTTTTAGTGCAAATTGTATTGAGGGTGTCCAGAATGACGTTCGCATAATACTGGGTATTGGCAGCAGTTTGTGCCCAGAAAAATATTTGGGCTTGCCTATGACGGTGGGGAGGAATAAAAAAGGCTTTTATGGCGTTGAGAGATCGTTTCATTGCTTGTATCTCGTCCTAGAGCCCACGATCTTTGTCGCAAGGGGGCAAGGCCGTTTATATAAAGCCAATCCTGCAGGCAATACCTACCTACACGATGAGCTGTTTTTTTACTACCTAAGACTTTTTGTAAAGAGCTAGAGGCTATTATGGCACATTTTTGGTGGCAGAACTCAAAGGATAAAAGAGGAATACATTGGTGTCTCTGGTCTGATCTATGTCAATTAAAAGATGTTGGGGGGTTGGGCTTTCGGGATATGGCAAAGTTCAATATCGCGTTGCTGGCTAAACAGGGATGGAGGCTTGTGCAAAACCTGTCTTCCTTAGTGGGCCGACTCCTTCGGGCTAAGTACTTTCCCTCTACAGATTTCTTACACTCCAGGTTGGGCTCTACTCCCTCTATCACTTGGAGGAGCATTTGGTATGCAAGAGGCTTGCTGAAAATGGGCCTCCGGTATAGGGTCGGTAATGAAAGGGCCATTTCAATCTGGAATGACTTCTGGCTTCTAGAGCCCGTTCCAAGGAAGGTAACCTCTTCTCCTTTCGATTCTATATTCCTAGTTGATGATCTGATAGATGAATCAAATTTTTCGTGGAACACTGATCTGGTTCGCGAGACTTTCTTGCCAGTTGAAGCAGATGAAATCCTATGCATTCCTCTCTCCTCATATTCTACTGAAGATAGTTTAGTTTGGTGTGGGGAGCACTCGGGAGCTTATACGGTCCGTAGTGGGTACAAGCTGTTACTACCTCCTATTGTAACCTCTCCCTCGGATCAAAAGGTTTTTAAGAAGATTTGGCAAGTGAATTGCCCTACGAAGATGAACATTCAGTGTTGGAAATTCCTAAAGAATTTTGTGCCTACTAAGTGTAACTTGCGTATTAGACAAGTTCTATCAGATCCTATTTGCCCTCGATGTCAGCAAGATAATGAGGATGTGAGCCACGTTTTGAGGAATTGTTCCTTTGCAGAACAAGTTTGGTCTCTCCTGGGGATTCAGTGTCCTAGAATAGTCTCAAGCAGTTCATTTAACGAGTGGTTATTAACAATGTTTCAACAATTTGGGAACAACAAATATACCGAAATTCTTGTGGCCTTATGGGCACTATGGACAGCCAGAAACAAATATATTTTTGAGGGAATCAATATAAGACCCATAGACATTGTTACCTCAATTAAAGGTTATACCATGGATATTCAGCTGGTTTCTTCACGGTCCACTGCTTTCGACCCATGTTCTTGCATCAGATGGTCCGCTCCCATCGATCCGTTTGTAAAGGTGAACGTAGATGCAAGTTTCAGCAATAACACGAAGTCAGCTTATATGGGTGTTGTAATTCGAAATACAGAAGGATTTATTTTGGGTGCTTGTAGCACGATTTCTTACCAAATTCCTTCACCGTTTGCAGCGGAGGCACGAGCGATTATTCAAGGTCTCCGATTGGCTCTGGATTTGGGCTTTAATCGTATTGAGGTTGAAGGGGATTCCTGCTCGGTTATCACCAAACTCCTTTCCGAGCCCCCGGATCTTTCTGAAATCGGAGCCCTAATTTTAGAAGCGAAGGGCATTTCTCGAAGCTGTCGGGAGTGCCGTTTCCGCTTTACCCATCGAGCAGGTAACGCTGTTGCACATGCACTGGCAGCTTATCGTCGTTCATCGGACTCCGATCGCTTCTGGGTTGAAGAAGTTCCCCCTCGCATAGAGGCGGTGGCCGCCACAGATAGACGATGGCTGGATCCACCGTAATCGGCTCTTCTGAGCCCGTTTTCGAAAGGTTTTGTTCTCCTTTGCGCCGACTTTAAACAAACCTTTCATCTACATCTCTTCTCTGCATGTTCCAGATTTTTAAAGCTTTCTTCAAATGATCCTGAGATGTGGCTTTTGCTGAACCAGTCTTTCTGTTGTGTTGTCTCAAGGGAAAGTCTTTTTAGTTTTTTTTTTTTTTGGGGGTTTGTCCCCGTGTTTGCTGTTAGATATGGGCCTTTTTTTTTGTTATCTTTTATTTTCCTTTTTATTTTTCCCTTATTAATAAAAGCTGGTCAGCACTTTTAAGTTCAAAAAAAAAAACAGTACCCAGCATAACCCAATTGGAGGGGTTTTCCATGGCAACTGCCACCATATTCACCCGCGTTTCAGGGTCCATTGTCGCCAGTGTTTGGTACCTCAATAACATCAAAGAAATGATGATATATAAAAAAATCAATTTAAAAATCTGCACGAACATTGTGTGGATTAAATTGATTTATGGAGGGATGTAACTGTGGTACTGAAAACAAGTTGACAAATTCCATTGTTCATAATAAGGTTTTGCATGTTCCAAGCTTCCTCAGGGGACGCAGCTCGGTCTGAGTCACGTATGTTGTGCATTTGTTAGAGAAGATGATGATAGATCTTAAAGAGTAGGGCAGTCAGCTATTTATCGGTTGTTTCAAATTATGTAATTTTTTATCAGCTAATTTGTAATAATTGTTAGTGTTAGAATAATTAACCCCTTTTACTAACACGTCATTTCATTAAACTAACCGTCTTTAACGTGCCAATGACCAAAACTTTATAAATCGATATCATAAGTAACCAAAACATTATTTTTTAAATTTAATGAGCAAAAGTACACACTTAAAAACCATAAGTGACCTACCGTGTAGTTTATTTTATAAGTAACCAACCGTGTAGTTTATACATATATAAATTTAGAGAAAATTGTGAATCAACTAAAATACCTTTTTATATTTCCTTTATAGATTCACTTCATTACTAATGTTTTAGGAATTATTATTATTATTATTCATCTAGTTCATGGACTATTAGAAGCAGAAGGCGCTCTAGTGAGATCCTCACAAACTGAAAAAGATTACAATAAGTTTAATAAAAATCAAATGACATTGCTTCTTCGGTCCAAACCAGGAAATCCTTTATATATATAATATAATGCAAAATGAATCTTGCTCTATCTTTGATGAGAGAAATCATTGTTAACTTTTGTTTGAAGTTAAAATTCCACTTTACTTGTATGTGTATAGTTGAACATACTTGAGTGAGTAATTACCTCCTATTTAAAGTTGAAGGTCATGATTTTTATTTTACAGTCATGTGATATATACAAGCCTTTACCCTGTATCTCATTTCAGATCTGTACATATCCCATGTCCGAATACCCATGTTTACTCGTATCCATGTCCGACCACTGCAAAATGCATATCCGTTTACCTCTAAAACATACAACTCGGGTCAAGAATGAAACTCATCTCACAGAAAAAATCGAAAAATTCGGATTCTCACCAGGAAAAACAAACATGCAAAACCAAGCTAATTCTCTTTCATGGTTACCAGCTATATAAGCACTTAACCATAATCCAGCTAACTCTCTATAAGCAAACGCAAAGGCTCATGTGAATTATTATATATGCGCAAGTCTTGTGCAGAAAAAAAAGAGAGAACAATTTTCAAAAATATACCACAGAGGAAAAGAATTGAAGCCATTTTCAAGAAAGTAGAGCTAACCCCTGCACATTACATTCAACTATTGGAGACATCAGGCTCTCTAAAGTATGTAAAGCACTCCATGTCTGGCTGCATATGGACCTGCAAATAATGATATGCAACTTATTTCATCTGCAGATAAGAGTTCACAAAATCAAACTTTATTTCAGAACATCATAAGACAATATAGTCGACATGAAATGCATATCAAGAGAACAAATCCCATAAGTCTTCCCTCTTTTGTTGTAGTTCCCCATCCATCTTTGTGCTCAATATCAATTTGATGCGGCTCCGGCCGGCCGACGTATTATATGTTCCTCATACTCTGATCTTCCATTTATTGGAACCAGACTCTCAACATAAGCAGTAATTTGCATTGTTTCCTTATAAGCATGGATACCAAGATTTTTAAGCTCGAGTGTGGAGGGGTCAAACAGGAGCAGTTGATGATCCGAGCTCTCGAGAAACAATTCCCCATTTTTCCAAAACCCCAAAGGCCTGTCAACTCCAGGAACAGATTCAATAGTGAATAGTTTAGTCCATGATCCATTCATAACCCATAAGTGAAAAGATTTCTCAGTTCCTTCCATTGGAAAAAAAATAGCAGCAAGCAATCCGTTGAAGTCCAAAAGTTCCTTATAAAAATCTTCCCCCCAATCAAATTGAGGCAATGGTAAGGTTGAAAACTTTTCATTAACCGTATCAAATGAAAGAATAAGGTGATGAGGTACCCAATATGCCCGTCAATAATAAAACCCATTTACGTAGTTATTAAACAAGGGAGAACCATAAGGCCAAAGCTCAGGAAGTGGCATTTCCTTCCATGAATCACTTGTAAGGGAATATAACTCAACTTGTTGGTTCGGATCAAACCATAAGCCTGCATCTGGATCATCTTCAAAGTAATTAGAAACGAATCTTACAACTTTATAGTCATCGGTTTGAGAATCATACCCAAAACCAAGGCAACCGAAACTAGTGAAATGCAGTGAAGGAGGGCGTTGGACTGAGGATTGAGGAAGGATTTTGAAGTCTCTGGTAGATGGGTTCCAAAGGGCAACCTTATCAGCACCATGTAAACACAATATTCCATTACAAGGACCATCAACTGCAAGATCAGACCAACCTTTTTCAAAAAAGGGAAAGTGAAATTTGTGTTTTACTGAAAAGTTTTGGCCTTGATAGAAATAATGGATGCCATCACGGGTGTTACCATGAAAACCTTTGAAAAGGAGATTAAGGTTGTTGTGCTGGTGTTTGGTAATGAAAAGAGGGGCTTGAAAAGAACAAGACCAAGGCTTACAGACGCACCTGAAACGTGTCAAGGATTTAACTGGAAGCTTGGAGAGAATTTCCAACACCAACACCTCTGGTAAACCAGTTGTTCCAGTTTTGCTAAAACCCTGCATCTTTTTGTGCTGTCTATTTCCTGTTTTTTTTTTTTATATAAAACATGTACATTGATGGGCCTAGCCGATCTTCTGGTAATTCTCCTAAATCTGCACATGGAAAGAAGAAAGAAATTTATGTTTTATTTGCCAACTAAATAGTTATTCCTATCATATCTTTAATATCAGTTGCTTCACTTTTTTCATAAGTAAAAGAAATTTAAACAATCTAGAAACGTTTATGAACGGAAAGTATATTCGGGGAAAGAAAATAAATTCAAAATCCAAACCTACAATATGGTGAATTCAAATGTTCAAATCAACAACCAAAAAGAAGAAAGATTTAAAATTTCGATTTTACAAATATTCTTTCCAAAATCCTCGTTAACCAAGAATCGTTCCAGAACACAATTATCAAGTTTTACGTCAGTGGAGTTGAAAACAACACCAAATTTCTATGAAGACAAGAAGAAATGAAGTGTAAATCGAATAAAATGAAAAATAGATGTGGTTATAATGAAGAAATAAATAATAAATCGTAAAGTAATTGAATCACACAAAGCAGAGATATTAACTGAAAACAACACAAACCTCAAAGGAAAAACCGGGGAGGAGACTTACCAGGAGAATATCAAAACAAAGATGGAACCTGATTTTTAGATGGAGGGAGGGATTAGGGTGAAAATATATTTTTATTTCAGGGGTATTCTTGTCTACATCTACCAGGAATTATGGGTGTGCAAAATAAACCATAACTGTTAACCGTAACCATTAACCATTAACCGGTATAACCGTTTATTTTATAGGTTAATTAACCTAACCGTTAAGGTTAAACAGTTTCGGTTAATCGAACCGCTAAAAAAGACGGTTAATGGTTAACCTATAGATACTTTATTTTAACTAAGTATAAAGTTTGTGTTTAAAATTTCTCTATTTAAGTTAATTTTTTTTAAAAAAATTAATACAATATTTATCGGAGAGATATATTTATTATTCTAAAAAAAATAATAACATTTCAAAAGAAAATCCCAATAGGTTATATGCTAACCTGTAACCAATCTGTTCCTTAACGGTTACCCACTATAATGGTTAACCATTTAAAAAATTAACGATTAACCTTTTTTTAACGGTTAGTGACGGTTAAGTTACGAATAATAACCGCTATAACGGTTAATCAATCGTTTAAGCTAAACGGTACGGTTAACCTACCATGGACACCACTACCAAGAATTATTATATGAGTTATAACCTCTCGTATTTAAGTTGTAGAGTCTAAAACATAAATCTTTATCCCTACCACCTTAAAACCTAACCCCTAAATTTTAAATTCTAATCATAAACCATAAATTCTACACCATATAACCTAAAGCCCTAAATCCTAAACCACAATTTAAATCTCTAAACCCTAAAATTGAGAGACTTGTATAAACTAAAATTTACACAAACTTGTGTATCAAAGTATTTTCGTTATTATATACCCATTAAACTAGAAGGGAATCATACCCATGTTGAAGTATAGTAAAACTCCCTCTATTATATCTAAAAGTTTATTTTAGTCATTCTACTATGAAAATGAATATTCTAGTCCTTGTACTCTGCTTGAAAGTTTAGTTTTGTCCTTACACTATACCTAAAAGTTTATTTTAGTCTATTTACTATAAAAAAGAACATTTTAGTCTTGTACGTTTGAAAAGTTAACATTTCTTCTACTATAAAAAAAACGAACATTTTAGTCCATGTATGTTTGAAAGTTAACATTTTGGTAAAAAACACTAAAGTTATTGATAGTTAACTTAAATATTTTGGTTTAAACACACTTTAAGTTATTCTCAATTTTAAAATTGAACAAATTGACCCCCTTGAAAGAAGAAGGGTAATTTATTCAATTTATAATAATAATAATAATAATAATAATAATAATAATAATAATAATAATAATTTAGAAAATGGATACTTTATTAATAAATGACAAGGCAGAGTATATTTTTTCATTGAAGTGTATATTTTGAAAGTGAATAAATAATAATGATCAACGATGGTGTTGATCTTTTCGTTAGTATATGACACATATCTAACTATGATTGAATAATTGATTAATCGATATGATAAGTTATATACACTATCTGTAAATTTATGCATTAAAATATTTTATAGTCTAGTAATTTGAATACCCTTTTGATTTTTAAAGATGTTTTGGCTCTGGGTAGGATTACTATGTGTGAACTCTCACTTTTTGACTTTCTAGTTATTTTTACACTTTTATCACAACCGAACAATTATTAAATTTATCATAATATCATATTTGATATTTTAACAAGCAAAGTAAAAAAACCATTACCTAAATCAAATATTTCGGTTAGCTGGTCAATTGATTATATGATTTAATTGGTACAATATAAGATTGAGAATTAAATAATCTGAATTTACCAATTAACAAAAATATTTTTTATGGATTAATTGAATTTTTCAATTTGTATACCTTTTCATTCGAGAGTGACCAAAATAGTAACAACTCGTAAGTTGAGTTATTAAATTGAAAAATTTTAAACTATAGTGACCAAAATATGAGTTAGAAGAAAGTTGGGTGATGAATGGTGTAGTTTACCCATTATTTTATTCAGGAAAAATGAAACCTAACTTCGGCTTCTTGTAGCGCCCCGATTTTGGGCCTAGATGTTAACCGGGAAGGTTAGACGGTTCGGGAGAACCGGGTTAGTCGATTCGAGCTAGTTTTGAGATTTATTTAATATTAAATGTTTTAATGAGGAATAAAATATAGAAAATGTTTGAAAATATCTAATTATTATAATTAGGGCTTTGGTAAAGTCACTTTTGAGGGAAAAATTGGATTTAATGACATTTTGGCTGGTGACCAAAATGTAAAGTTTTAAAATTATTTTTGGTGACTAAAGTGTAAAAGGGTCAAAATTTTGAATGTTTAAGGAGCTAATTTACCAAAAATTTTAATCAAACTTTTCCCTTAATTTAGGCTATTTTAAAATGGATATTAAAGGGAAATAAAATAGATTTAATTAAAAGGAGTTTTATTGATTAAAAACAATTTTCTCACGTAACTACTTTTCTATCAACTTTCTCTCAATTTTCTCTTTAGCCAAATTAGATTTTCTACACTAAAATAATCAGAGAATAACTCTCTTGATTTCTCTTTTTGATTCCTCTATTGATTCTTTGGGTTTCTACTTCAAATCATATTTGTTTCTTGGAGATTTCTTTCAAATCATACTAATTAAGGGGAAAGTCAACTATTATAGGTGATTTTCGTTTCTCTTCTCTAATAAAATATTCTTTACTGAAATTTCCAAGTTATTGATCCTTTATAAATGTTTTCTATTGAGTTTTAATGATTTAATTATGGAAATTGGTTAGATCAAGGGTTAATTAATGAGGTTATGTTATTTTTGTATTGAATCTGTTTTGCTGAGTTCTTGATGGTTAGATCAAGGTTTTTATTAATGATATTATGTGATCAAGGGTTAGATTGATTTTAACATTGGAATCCCGAAACTATGTAAATCTCTAACTTCTTAGGTTGCTAGTTATGAATTTTTGGGAAGTTGTAGATGTTTAATGAATTATGGAGGTATAAGGTTGATGTTAGGTTGCTTTTGGATTTTTCCCCCGAAGGTAATTAATGGATTAAACCATTAGGTTTTGGATGGTTAAGTTTGAAAGGTGTTTGATGTTGATTTCGATAGTTTAGGGAAGGTTTAAGCTTAAGTTTAAAGAGGATTGTTATGATTTGATGTTGTTGGGTTTGTAAATGCATTTTTATGCATCGAATCCTCTATTTTTGTGTGATAAAATCATGAGAGGTCGATCCTCAAGCTTGTAGCGTCGCTTCGAAAGCTTTAGAGGAGTGATTCGCGTAAGCGAATGAAGCTTTGCGTTGTCGGTGAGTAAGAACGTGAATTTCAGCTTTGAAATGGTTTAAAGGTTATTTTGGGATTTTAAATTTAGCTTGAAACGCTGGTTTAAATTCATAAGTAAGTATAAAGAGATTTGTCCCTCGATCGTGTTTTAACGAAATGGATTTTATGCACTTGTTTTTAAATACCATGGTACCTACTGTTTATACATGATATGAGCATGTTTATACTGGTTTTTGAGCATATATTGATGATGGATGCATTGTGAGATGATCCATGTAAGTATGATTTATACTTGTGAAAGCATGGTTCAATGAATTAGAAATGTTTTGGTTAAATGCATATCAAAACAGTGAGGTATATGGTTATGATGAATTATATTGGCAATTGATGTGGTTTAAAATGTTATCGGGTATAATTGGCCGACCATAGGATTGATAGTGCACTATAAATAAGTCGCCTCGAGTGTTGAGAAGTTGTAAGGTACTGAAAACTCCACCACTAGTACCCTAACAGTTGAGGGGTTATATGGTACCGAAAACTCTCATTAGTGGATTATACGTCTAATTGATGATTGGGGTTGTGGTTGTACCCAGTTGTGATTGTACCATAATTCCGGTTGAGATGGCATGCAGTGTTGAGAGGACACTTGTTGAATCTGTGTATCCAATGTAATATTTTGGAAAGTGAAACTTAGTTTATGATCACTTGAAAGCCAATATAATTGTTTATGTATCATATGATTGCTTGATGTTGTATAATGTGGATTTATACATGTTTACTCTTTAAGCTTTGTATATGGGGGTATTATGCATATGAAGGCTTAAATTGAGAGTTAGCAAATAGAATTTGTTGTTGATCCATAATACATGTTGCATATGGTTTAGTATGCTTATTTTTGGAAATGTTAAGTGCATGATTTTCAAGGTGTGATATTTTAATGGATGAATGAAATGGTGATTTTAATGAGTTTAGGGAAATGGTTTTAAAATGCATTGATGGTGTGTTGTTTGGGCACTCCTTACTAAGCCTAGTGTGCTTACGCTCATTTAGTCCATCAATGCAGAGAATTAAAAATTTGAGGCAGCGAGTGATCAAAGGAAACCCATGGACTTTGGATACTCGAAAGTATGGTTTGAAACTATACTAGTAGTAATAAAGACAATGGAATTCATTGTTGTTTTGGGAGGGTTTTTACTAGACTCACTGTTTGAGCAAGTTTGTATTGCTGTTTTGGGATTGTAATTAGCCTTATATGTTTGCTTAATGATTTGGACTTACAATTCATGCTTGGATGATTTGTTTTCTTAGGAAGCATGCCTATAGACTTTGGATTGAAGTAAGTTGACATGTGATGATAATGTTTCTGTGATGATTTGTTATAGATTGATCCTTAGTATAGTTGTGGATATGTTTGGAGTATGTTGAAGCATGTTGGAATGCCTAAAAGTAAGAAAAACCAAAAAAAAGTTTAGGTCCAGGCGTCTCGGTACGCGTAAGTATGTTTCGGTACGCGTAGGCTTAATATGTACGTGAGTTTCGTAACACATATGGGCGTTTTGGTACGAGCCTTTGTATTTTGGCCTGCGTACCGAAACACGTGAGAGTGTTTCTATACGATTTTAAGCTACTGTAATCTGGATTTTTAAAATGGTGCAAGTGTACTGATACACTTACTCGTGTACCGATACGATTGTATGTTTTGTTAATTAAAGTGAAGCATGAGTTTTATATTCTTCCAATTTGGTCCCTGAATGTTATATATGCAATTGAATGAGTATGAATGATCTTTTTGACCCGAATTTTGACATGTGAGCATGAAATCTGAATAACTAAGGATTGGTAACTTCAAAATGGAATAAGTCCCTATAATTTTCTAGAATTTCAAATTGATCCCTAAATTGCAATTAGTTGACGTTTCGACGCCCGTTTTAGTTGAGATTTCACCCGCTACCAGTATGCTCACCTTAGGTTATAATATTGCATCTAGATAAGATAAAAAATAGACCTAAATTTAGTTAATCGCTTCGGGTTTTGTTTCGGCAAAACCTAATGTAGCTCGTTTAGTTCGGTCTGACGTCTAGGCCGGGTCGAGGGGGTTACATTTGTTGGTATCAGAGCCATGTTTGCGATAATTGGATGATGTTATTGATTGATACACGTTGTTTGTTATGCACGGTGATTTTAAATGCACGTTGGTTGTTTTATGCCATGTTGGGGGTATGTTTTGGGGACACATTGTCTTATTAGTACAGTCTGAAATGTTTTGATTTGAAATGGAAGTCTTTGATCCTTGCTTGAAGCTAGCCTAATTGTTTTTATTTTGATGTATTATCATGCCTTAGATATTTTTAGCACGATGGGACTGAGGAGAGAATTGAGATCTGGCACGATCGTTGTTGTCGTCGAGAAGGGAAATCAGGAGAATTTTATACCTCTTGGAGGTTTACCACCTCCTCTGCCTAATCCACCTGAGAATGTGGAGCAAGTACCACCTGCGCCAGCAGGGCCAGTGTTGGGTGATATGACGCCTTTAATTCAGGAAATGACCGGAACTTTTCAAGCTACTATTGTTGGAGTGCATGTGCCTGCACCAGCTGTTGTGCAAACGGGGTTGTCGTTGGAACGCTAGCGTAGTTTGGGAGGTGTTATGTTTAGAGGGTTGGCACCCGAGGCATCCGAGGGGTGGATGACCAACAATGAGTGGAACTTGGAGCAAATAGGGTGCAATGATGTTCATAAGTTGGGATGTGCTATGTCCCTATTGCAGGGAGATGCTTATAACTGGTGAACTACCGCGACCGCAGGCATAGAATCTAATGATGTGACATGGAAATTCTTTCGAACTGCTTTTAAAATGAAGTATCTGGGAGTTGGATATTCGGTTGAGAAGAAACATGAGTTCATGGCTTTGGTTTAGGGTAGTATATCTGTAGCAGAGTATGAGGTACAATTTATTCGTCTGAGTTAGTATTCTCTTGAACTGGTACCGAATGAGAGGCATCATTGTGACCGGTTCCGGTACGGATTGGTATAGGATGTTAAGACATATATGTTGGCTTCTGACTACAACGATTTCGACGTATTGGTTACACGGGCGAAGGATATTGAATGTTTGAATTTAAATGTTTGAGAATTATCATTTTATCATTTGATCTTTCTATTTGAATGTTTTTAGATTATCTTTAGATATTTTTATTTCTTTATTTTTAGGGTTAGCTCAAGCTATAAATACCCTCTTAGGATGAAGCTTGAAGATGTACTTAGCTTTCATTGTAGATGTACTTAGCTTTCATTGTTCTTAGGGATTTTACTTTTATGAAAGTTTTTTTCCAACTTTGTTTTTTTTAAGTTTTCATTTTACTTTCTTAAAAATATGCCAAGTATGATTTCTATCATGCTTAGCTAATTTTCCAATTAGCCGAAGGCTTAAAGCGATGTTTCAATTCCGATTTTGAGAATTGAAAAGCACCTAATTTTTTCAGATATCTTTCCTAATTTTCTGCAAACTTGGATCGACAATCGGCCTTTTCTTTAAAAATCTTTACACTTTTAATTCAAAAAAGAGCTCGTTGGTTTGATTGTTGTTCTATTTAAAGTTGGGAGGAAGGATCAGGTTGTAGCATATTCTACTTTCTATGAACACACTTAGCGACAGATTCGCTAAGGAAAATTGAGATCGGGTTCGATTCTCATTGAGACAACATAACCCGAGTCGGGTTTTCCTAAAACTTAAATTATTTTGGCGCTAGCGACGATAGTCGTGGTTAGTCCAAGTAAGGACTGAATTCTAAAGATTGGCTTTGGATTAATGGTTTACCAAAGTGAAAAGTAAGTTACAAGGGTTAGGCCTTGTAGACTATAACCGGCATATATCTGGAGTAAAATTCTTCTTCGATGATCAATTTGAAATTGAGGCAAAGCAAGGCCTAATGTTATTTTATTAAATTGACTTTCTTCTCTTAAAATTTACCTTCAAATTCACTTTATTTTTATTTTCTACATAACTCTCTTAATCAAACCCCCCACTTTCTTTACTTTTTCAACAAAGTTAGAATCAAAATCTCTCCTTATCAGAAGCTCCTTAGTCCCTGTGTATCGACCCTTCTTCTCTATTACTACATTAATTATCTATTTTATTTGAGATTAAAGATAATTTATTTGAAAATTACGACGCTTGTCAAGCCATTTTGCAAGTAACGCTCTACGAATACGATCAATCCTAGCCACCACACTCTTCGAAACTACAAAAAACCCCATGTAATAAAGAGAAAGTGTCAACAACACCAAGTTAGTACTAACCTGGCTGCAAATGACAATGAGCCACGTTTCCAACCCGCGAGATGTAGGCGAACCTTAGAAACTAACGGATCTCATAACTTAACACTCCTCGGGCTCACCCAGATCGAAATTCCAAGATAAGTAAATGATAGTTCTGCTATCTTGCATTCGAAAACTGTCGTCATCTTCACAACTATACCATCATCAATCTCAATCGGATACATGGTTGATTTAGCATAATTAATTTGTAAACCAAGTCCATATTCAAAATACGTAAGCACACATTTTAAGTTACGGGCTTGCTCCGGAGAGCCTTAAATGAACAACACTATGTCGTCTGCGAATCGCAAATGTGTCAATATGAAATTAGCATCAACACGCACTCCCGCAATCAATCCCCTAGACTCCGCCTTATGCAAATATTGGTGCAATGCCTCCGCCACTATCACAAACAATAAAGGCAACAACGGATCCCCTTGTTGTAAACGGATAAAAATTTTATACCCCTTTTCGATGCCCCTACTTATGCCCAACACAAGAAAACACTGCAAAATTAAATTTCAAGCCCTAACATTAAATTCTAAATCCTAAACCCTACACCATATACCATATACCATAAAAATATACCTACCTTAAATTCTTCAAACCATAAACTCTAACCTAAATTTCTAAACTTTAAATTCTAAACTACTTAATTTTAAGCGTGGGGCATAAATAAAAACATCAAAAAGGGACAGAGAATTTCTATCCGTCGCAAACCCCTTCCCATTGCAAATTCTTTCGTTGCAGACTCATTCAAGAGCACCGAAAGCCTTGCCATAACTTCCATGTTATCCCAAAACCCATACGTTCCATAACAACATCCAAAAAATCCATGCAGTCATACGCCTGTGCAAGTTTCAAGTTTCAGTATCACCCCTGTTTTGAGTATATTTATTGTTATCATTTTCAATATTTTTATTACCATATATTATTAATTTTTTAGTATTACTATTATTTGATTATTTTCTAAAAGATTAAGTCTACTATTAGTAATTTTAAAAACAGATATTCGATCCAAAATAAGATTCGAAAATCTGATATTAGATCCAAAAAATTGGATATCTCCATTTTTTCGATCCAATATCCTAAAATGCATAACTCTACTTATGGTAGACTAAGTTTGTAGAAGTTCATTAATGGTCGTTGAATCCATACGAAGGTGTTAAAAATTAAATAATTTCATATTTAATTGGAACAAGGCCAAACACAAACAACCACAAAAAAAGGGGTGGCATTATGTTTTGTATTATCTCTATAGGATTTCTTTATTTATGGGGTCATCCATCTTTTTATGATATCTTTAACTATCCGACCAACTAATTCTCGCGTAAGGGTAAATTACTGGGATAGTCACCCAAACTATTAGTGTGTTTTTATTTTAGTAAAGGAAATAAAAAAAGTCAGCATGATCTAATTCAATCAGAAACAGCATATATTATTGAATCTCTTGAAACTTGACATGAATTCAGATTTTGGCATCTTCATATTGCTCCATAAATTCGTCATTGAATTTCTTGAAGCTGGACATGATTTCAGGCATGTCTTCCTCCGCCGGTAAAATAGTTGTCCTTAAGTGGAACACCCTGTTCACAAATACCATTGTTATTGGATGGCATAAACTGAAGTACAAGTAATGGTGAAATGAATGGACAAGTACCCTTCTTTCTGACCAAATCCAGAACCCGGCACCGTTGAGATGCCGGTTGCTTCCAATAATTTGAGGCAATAGAAAACATCTGCAACTTTTCCTGCTTTTTTGGCTGCTTCTATTGCTTTCGGTGGCAAACGAATTTGAGGGAAAGAATACATGGCACCTGTATGATTCAACAAGAAATTACAAACAAGAAATCACGAAAAGGAAAGATTCAAAATTCTCTGTTGAGAACAACTATTTTTACCTTCAGTGAAATTACAAACAACATTTTTGCAGCTGTTAAATCCATCAGTCATTATCCTTGCTCTTCTTCTCAAGGATTCAAGGATTCCTTTGCTGCATTGTTCATTAAAAAGCTAAAGGATAAAGCTCTTTCTTCATCCCAAAGTTCAGGCAAACATTTATTTTCAATCAATAGTACAAAATCTTTACAAGCTTCGGCTTAGAAGGCATACCTCTCTCTAACATATTGCTCATATGAAATGTCTCCAGGCTTGGGTGGGTTGACCATCAGTCCCATCTGTCGAGACAAGATGAAGCGTCGATATAACTACAACAGTGACAATAATGTGCCCGATTTTGCAGAAATTAACATGACATTAACTCACAAAAATCTGAGCAGGAACATTTGGACTGAGTGATATTGATGAAATCTTGTAGATCTCGTCAACCGTCTGTAATATAAAATCACGAAAGCAAAACAGAACAGAACTGAGCATCGGTTCAATAATCTTATATAATGACAGAATTCCATCCTACATTAGGCAAGAAGAATGATAATGTATAACAAGATGGTAAAAGCAATTTAATTGTGATTATAGAAGCAAGAATCATATCTTTGCGGATAACATCAACGTCGACTCGTGACCTTGAGTCATAATGTGTTCCAAATCAGTTGGATTTCATTTTAACATGAAAATTCAGATATGATGGTGCTAAAATGATTTCACATGAAAACCATTACAAACCTGTGGAGAAATGTTGGTCATCTCAAAGTATCCACCTCGCTGCCCGCATTCACCCCAATATCCTTTGGACACAGTGTGGAAAGAAACAAGTTGGAGTTCCTTGCTAATGGGTTGCCCCATATCCATCATAACCTTTCTAGCACTCATAAAGGGCCGCTCATCCTGGTATATATTCTGTTGATAAACCTCATCTCCAAGTAAAACTAACTTCTCTTGCTCACAGAAATTCAATATTTCTCTCAAGTTTGCTTCGCTCAGACACTGACCAGTAGGGTTCCCGGGGTTGATAATTACCATTGCTCTAACCTGCTCATATAAAACAAAAGGGAAATTCAGGGAACAAAACTTCATGCCAAAATAAAGATAGCTACACCCTACATTAGTATTTAGTATTGAATCCCGATCGGAAAATAAAAATGTAACATACAGCTTCCACGAGTAGTAGAGAAGATAACTTAAGGATGCAACAGACGGTTTGCTGCCGACCAAAATAAATCATTTTTCTAAGTCCCTAAACTCCATAGCATCAGAACTGGATTATTTAGTAAATCAATTATAAATGCCTACGAGTCTTAGGCCTCTTTCAATCCATTTATTTCATCCAACTGTGATGTTTTTGTAGTTTCAGACCATATTTCTTAAGTTCTTTCGAAAACAAGAAGAGTATAACTATACTAACGGTTATTCCTTTGAATCGAGCCTGTGCAACTGATTCACGAAGATTATTAACATCCAAACCCCAGTTTGCAGACTCGTCCAGATAGTACGGAACAAGAGAACCACCGTAGAGTGATATAGTAGCCGAGTAAAGTGGATACTGCGGGACAGGAACCAAAACCTGGAAATGCAAAAATTTTAACAAAAATATATTAGCATCATGCACTGGGAAGATGGTAAATCTGTATACAATATAAACCGGATGATGGGTGAAATCAAGTTATAGAAAAAAGGATGAGCAAAACATGTTACCCCATCCCCTTGACCACGGATAATACAATTCAAGATCTGCATCACACCTTTGCTGGCACCGTCAGTGAGAAATATGAGTTCTGGATCACTGCATGCCCAGCCAAAAACTAAGCTTACCACTTGGGAAGCAAAAAAATGAGTGATAGCAACTGATTGTCACCTAGAATAGCCATCACGCCTTTCGATGAATTCGGCCACCTCCTTCCTTATGCCTGGAAGACCTCTGGAATCGCTATATGCACCTAGATATATAGTGAAGAAACTCAAGTTATTTATCTTTAAATCTGAAAACTCTTCCTAAATCAACTATGAGCATAATAGTAAGTAGTAACTAAAATCGAAAACTACGGTAGACATGGGAAATGTCAAGGTAATTGTTTATTGAATATAAAACCATCAACAACCTACAAATAACATGATGATGTACCTAGACCACCGGGAGTCATGGAAAGATAATGTTTGGCTCTTGCAATTGCATCTGCAGGAAATAGCAGTCCCACATTAGGGTCATCCAACAGAAATGGAGCCTGGCACAGAGCAACCACCTGCAATCAGCTGAAATACATAAGTACCAACAATTGAATTCCCAACAGATAAAAATCGAAATCGATAGAACGTATACTTGACGAGGGAAAGTCAGCGGCCTCTGTCCAAGAGCATGAGGGTTGCCAACATTTGTGAAAATAATCTGTACACATAAAATTAAAAGCAGTAAAACAATCTCATTCAAATCAAACAGGATGGAATCAAGCAAAACGTACTTTCTTCCCCTCCTTTTGAAGTTCAGAAGCTCGAAGATACAGCTCGCCTCTCACTGCATATTCAACTTTCTTCACATTTTCATTCAGTGACTCGTAATCTAATGCCTTAATACCCATGTTAGTTGTTACTGTTCTGCTTCTATAAACTCGGAGCTCAACCTGCATTAAAACCAGGAACACGAGTCGAATTCAACATTATGATTTCGTATGAAAATTATTAGTTTGTTTCCGATCAGCAACATGTATACAATCAGATGCATAAACACCAGTAGTATTAATCACTTTAATCCTAAATACATGCATTAACAGGAAATGTTGAAAATTAGGAAAAATATTAAAATAAATTGACAATCAGAAAACTGAGAAGAGCATACCCGTGAACTTGAATGGAAAGTGAAGCAGAGAGAGACGCTACAAACGTTGAGGAAAGGGCCATTTTCATATTGGGATGAGGGCAAAATATAAACAAAAATTCTTGTTGTTGCATGAAAAATGAGGTTGACAAATGTTTGACATGCATCAACGATATTTTCTGGAGTCGACACCTTTCCAATTTTTTGTTTGAGCATAAATTTTCTATTTACAGCATTCGCTTCAATGTTGCATTTGTTTTTCACTTGAATGCCTTACTAAAAAATATATTAATTTAAAGGGTAATTATTCATGCACCATAATCACTTTAGAATTAGGGTTTATAGATTTCGTTTAGAGTCTAATATTTAAAAGTTTTAATAGATAAATTTTCAATTTAAGGCTGTGATTAAAATTTAGTTGTCATGAAAAAAAAATTAAAGTGCCACGTCATAATTTAAACAATTTTCTCAATAAACTACTTCGTTATCGTCGTCCAATTAAAAGTAATTAAAGTGCCACGAAAATAACACTATAATTGGGCAGTTAAACTTAAAACATAAAATGAAGAATTAAAAAATCTCTCTTGAAATTCTTTGTATATGAATTATTCACAATCAGAAAACCAAGTATAAAAATTAAGGCTATGTTTGATTCTAGAAAGTAAAATATGTTTTTATTTTTATTTTTTTTAAAAATAAAAAATGTTAAAGAAAACGTGTTTAGTTATAAACTTAAAAAATAATTTTTAAAAAATAAACAAAAATCAGTAAAAGTTTGAAAACATAAAAAAGATGTTTTTATTGCTATCATTAGAAATGTTTTAAGCAATTGGAAAATATAAAAGCAAGGGTTTTCTAATTTTAACTTAGGATATAATCCTTCAAATGTCATTTTTTTAAACTTTAGTTTATTTAATTATATATTTTTATTATTATAATAATATTTTTAACTATATTTTTACTTTAATTATTTAATATTTATTTGTTTATTTCTATTTTGAAAAGCTAGACACCAAACACATTTTCACTATTTTTATTTTTAAAAACAAAATTTATCCCTATTAACCAAGCATTTTTTCTATTTCATAAAAAACTAAAAATAAAATTAATTTTTAAAAATAAAATATAAAATATAAAAAATATTTTTTAAAACCAAACCCCCTATTTTTCATTTCATTTTTTGTCTAATAACAAATAAAAAATTGTTTAAAACAAGAATATGGAAGGAGCAAAGAGATGCAACATAACTGATTGGTCTAGTGCCCAAAAATACTTGTATTGTATCATCTTGTATAAATTAAAATCATGATATGAAAATGTAGTCTCTATTTAGTAAAAAAAAAACAGGGCAATGATAAGGGTGTAGCGAAGAAGCCCTGATGATAGAGATAACAAAAGGAGAAGGACATAACCTATATTACACTGATACGAATACAGATACGAGGACGAAGACAAGGACGAAAATTAATAATTTTTAAAATTACAATATACATATATAATAAATATAAAATAAATTTTAATATAATAATAATAAAGCATTAAATTCAAAATAAAATTCATAATTCCAAAAGAACTATCTACGACTTGTAGTGCTTATATGGTTGAGTCAAAAAATTAATTTACATCATAATTAACATTAAATTTTAATTTTTAAATTTTAAATTAAGAGTTTGAATCACAAAATTTATAATATAATTGTTTTTATAAAAATAAATAATAATATCCTTATAAAAAATTAAAGTAAAAAACCTTTATTTAATAAAATAGCTAAAATTTAATTAAAACAAGAAAATTGTGGTTATTAAAGCATTTTCGCCCCCCACAAAAGTCAATTTAGTGAAAAATAAGTTAGGCTTAAAGGTGTTTTAAGTCCTTGAATTTTTTAAAAACAAAATTGAACTTTTAAACTTTTTTACACTCAATTAAGTCTCTGACCAATAAATTTAACCAGTTAAACTCTTTGACTATCAATTTTTAACGATTTTTTCTTGAGATATTATTGTCATGTGACTCACTACAGTTATGTTTTACAGATTTTTTAGAAAGTTATTTTTAATAATTTTTATAGTTTTTTTAGAATTTTGAGAACTTTTAAATTTTTAATAAAATAAAAAATCTGAAAAATGTCAAGTGATAACATTGTAACACGACAAGTAGCACTAATTAGCCAAAAAAAACTGTAAGATTTAACAATCAATTTTTATCAAATTGATAAAATTTTAGAGTATAAGGACTTAATTGAGTAAAAAATAATTTAAGGGCTTATAATACCTTTTAAGCCAATAAATTAAAACAAGAGAATTTCACGTGGGTTTTCTTCTTCTTCATCTGCTCCAACTCTTTTTCTTCAAGCCAATAAATACAATCAAGAGCTTCCTCCATCCAAAACTGATCAATAGTCTTTTGAAAGCTTTTCGTTGCCATTGTAGGTTGAATATTCGCGGGGACTCTCAATGCCGTCTTTGAAATGTTTCTTTTTATCTTTCAACGTACTCAAATAAATTTTAGTCGTGCCACATAAATATGGAACGTTCTCAATACGTACTCCAGTCTCGAAAATATATTAAAAACGCGAACGACCTTTAAGTACTGTAGTCGTACTTCATAGGATATAACCAGTGACGGAACCATGTAGTGTGTGGGAGGGGTTGTTGCCCCTCCTAATTTTTTGGTATAATTGCATTTTTAGTCCTTTTTAGTTTAAATGTTAATTAAATAAGGCTTTTGTCCTTCCTAATTTTTAGATTTAATAGCTTAATAGACTCTTGCCCCTCCTAATATTGAATCTTAGCTTCGCCCCTGGATATAACATTGCATTAAGTCATTTTATTTGAATACCCCTTTGGTATTATACCAAATTCTTTGATGTTATATATTTTATTTGAAAACTTTTAGTTTTATGCATGAGGTATTTTTTCTATTAATAAATTAACATGTAACATTTTTTAGTTTTATGCATGAGGTATTTTATGTTATATATTTTTTCGTCACACTTTATTTATTTCCGTTACGCAAATTAACTTGAACTTGTTTTCTATTAATAAATTAACATGTAACATTTTTATTTTTATTTTAAAAAATCTTCATTTACTTAAGGGTTAAGAACAATTAGTCCTCAAATGTTCATTGATAGTTTAATTCTATCCTTAATTTTTAAAATATATAAAATAAATATTTATTTAAAAATTATAAAATAAATATTTGGACCAATACGTATTTAACACGTGGCATGCTATTAAAAAATTATTTCAATTCTTTTTTCATTTCCCCACTCATTTTTTGGGTCGTTTACGAATGTGTTTCAAACGGGATTTTGCCTGAAAAATTGGTTTGAAACGCAAAATCAATCCTAAACGGAAAAAAAATAGGACAAAATCACTTTTCAAACTGTGATTTTAAACCAAACCCAAAACGTGAATAATTTTAGCTTTGGCGGTGGATAATCTCAGTTGAAAAGGAAATTGGTGAATTTACCCTTTGATTTGTTGCCAGCTCATGCCCTTCATAACACCATGCACTTCAATGGCTTACACGTGCACACATTATGCACCACAACCGTTGATTGATTTTATAAAAAAATAATCAAAATTTTTTAATATTAAATTTTTGGGATGTTATAATATCTTTAAATTTTATTTTATAATATTTCATATATATAAATATTAACAATAAATTATCATAAATTGTTTTTTTTATCTTTTTATTATAATTTTAGTTAATATATTTCACGTATCCTACGATGATGAATTTCAATCTAATTTAAATTAAAATATTTTAAATTTTACAATATAATGTCTAAAACAATCATCTTATCTTTTCAAAAGTACTTTTTGACAATAATTTTAAACAGCTAAATCTTAAATCAAACTTTTCAAAATAACTTTTTAAAAGTATATTAATTTGATGGGTAATTATTCATGCACCATAATCACTTTAGAATTAGGGTTTATAAATTTCGTTTAGAGTCTAATATTTAAAAGTTTTAGTGGATAAATTTTCAATGATTAGAATTTAGGGTCCAATTATAATGTTTTAATTAAAACAATTAAACGATTTTGGAATAATAGAAGGCATTAAAATGTCACCTTCAATTAAAATATTTTCCCTCGATAAATTACACAGCTATTACCGTCTAATTAAAAATAATTTAACATCACATCATTTAAAGCAATTAAACATTTTGGAATAATTGAAAGCATTAAATGTTAGAATATAATCATTAATTATAATTAGTTGAAAGATAAATATAATTAGTCAATAGTTTGTTAGGGTTGTTGGACTTGTTGGGTTAGTTATAATTTACTGATATTGGGCTATAAAAGCCACAAATGTAATGAGCCATGTATCTTTTTTATTCAGGTTAATAAAATTTTCAGTATTCATTTTTTATTTGAAATCTAAAATTTCTTATCACCGATCTTCTTCCTAATTTCTCCACTCCCTTTCACCTATCACTGGCCATCATGCCCTCATTCTCACATGATATCATTCGCCATTGAAGATCCTGGCGCCGCCCTTATATCATGCATCTCAATCTTCATTCTTCTGCTGCTTTCATTCAGATCTGATTCATAGCTGTTCATCACCATCTGCGTTAATAGAGTCAATTTTCTCTACCGATATCTGGTCTGTCAATCAAAACACACATTCAAAAAAAATTTGTGAGATCTGTTAAATTGGCGATTATTCTTTCTGTGATTGGGAACGATTCTTGATTTTTCTTGTTTTCACTATCGTTTTCATAATTTTGTTAAAGTATTGTTGTGCAATTTTTTCGTGTCATCCTTTAATGCATTAGATTGTTGTTTTCTTTTCACATGATTATTGTGTGTGTATGGTTCACCGTGATATATCTGGATTAGTGGATGTTAGGCTCTGTTGTTTGGTGACAATAAAATTTTTAATTAGTATTGTTAGTTTGCTGAAAAAAAGAGGACACTACAGTGGTGTAATTGATTAGAGCTAGCATACAAAAATGATGAACTAGTACTTGAGGTAGTTATTTGGTGAATGGTAGTAGGAAGATTTTTGTTCACACTCTACAGTTCATCAGTTTTGAGCGATTATTGTTGGCTAATGGTGACTAATTTTTAGCATGTGTTTCTGCTTATATCAACCTTGAGTTTCTCTCTAATACTAATTGTGATTTCTGTTTAGTTCTGGCTGACTACTGTAATCTGAGTTGTTGGCATTCATGCTTTAAAGAATATGTTACATAGTTTTCCTGAGAATTTTTCAATATCATAAAGGTTGCTGGTGCCATATCACAATAAAATTAGTTTGAATTTTCATTCTCTCGGCTGGAGCTTGTTTGGTAACAGTTGGTGATTCGCTTCTTCTTGTTAGTTGATGTAAGGGAGTTTTTCAATTGACAACATTGAATTTTGAAACTTCTGAGTCTCTTGATGGTGTGCATATTAGTTGAACTTAAAGTTCCTTTGACGTTAATGCTGGAAGCAGGTGATATTTTTAGTTCTAAGTTTATTATTGGATGCTGGTTTCAATTACTAAATGATTGTGATGTTGGTTCAATTCTTTGTTAGTAGAATTGAGAACAAATTTTGTTGGGTGTTGTATTACTGGAAGTTGGTGAGTGCTGGTCATTTGTTAAAAATTTGTGATACTGGAAGTGATATCAGTTTTTTAGAATTCTTGTTATATGGTGTTTCTTTTACAAGGATAACATGAAACTTGATGTTTAACAGTCAAGTTGTCATTAAAAAAATTAAAGTGTCACGTCTTAATTTAAACAATTTACTCACTAAACTACATCGTTATCGTCGTCTAATTAAAAGTAATTAAAGTGCCACGAAAATAACACTATAATTGGGCAGTTAAACTTAAAACATAAAATGAAGAATTAAAAAATCTCTCTTGAAATTCTTTGTATATGAATTATTTAGAATCAGAAATTTTTTATTTTTATTTAAAAAAATAAAAAAGTTGAAGAAAGCGTGTTTAGTTGTAAACTTAAAAAGTAATTTAAAAAAAAACAAAAATCAGTAAAAGTTTGAAAACATAAAAAAAGATGTTTTTATTGCTATCATTAGAAATGTTTTAAGAAATTGGAAAATATAAAAGCAAGGGTTTTTTAAATTTTAACTTGGGGCATAATCCTTCTATTTGGTTTATTTAATTATATTTTATTTATTATTATTATAATATTTTTAACCATATTTTTACTTTAATTATTTAATATTTATTTTTTTATTTCTATTTTAAAAAGCTAGACACTAAACACATTTTCACTATTTTTATTTTTAAAAACAAAATTTATCCATATTAACCAAGCATGTTTTCTATTTTTTAAAAAACTAAAAATAAAATTATTTTTTAAGAAATGAAAAATATTTTTTAAAACCAAACACCCATTTTTCATTTCATTTTTCGTCTAATAACAAATAAATAAAGTGTTTAAAACAAGAATATGGAATGAGCAAAGAGATGCAACATAACTGGAAACGGAAAATGGAGAAATATAGAGTACGAAAATAGGGCAGTGATTGAGAACCACTGATTGGTCTAGTGCTCAAGAATAGTTATATTGCTTCATCTTGTATAGGTTTAAATCATGATATGAGAATGTAATCTTTATTTAATAAAAAAAAATAAGGCAATGACAAGGGTGTAGCGAAGAAGCACTGATGATAGAGATAATAAAAGGAGAAGAACATAACCTATGTTACACTGATACGAATACAGATATGAGGACGAAGATAAGGACGAAAATCAATAATTTTCAAAATTACAGTATACAAGTACAATAAATATAAAATAAATTTTAATATAATAATAAAGCGTTAAATTCAAAATAAAATTCATAATTCCAAAAAAAATATCTACGACTTACTGTGTTTATATGGTTGAGTCAAAAAATTAATTTACATCATAATTAACATTAAATTTTAATTTTTAAATTTAAATTAAGAGTTTGAATCACAAAATTTATAATATAATTGTTTTTATAAAAATAAATAATAATATCCTTATAAAAAAATTAAAGTAAAAAACCTTTATTTAATAAAATAGCTAAAATTTAATTAAAACAAGAAAATTGTGGTTATTAAAGCATTTTCGCCCACACAAAAGTCAATTTAATGAAAAATAAGTTAGGCTTAAAGGTGTTTTAAGTACTTGATTTTTTTAAAATTAATCTTTTAAATTTTTTTACACTCAATTAAGTCTTTGACCAATAAATTTAACCAGTTAAGCTCTTTGATTATCAATTTTTGACAATTTTTTCTTGAGATATTACTGTCATGTGACTTACTACAGTTATATCATGTGACACATTTACAGATTTTTTAGAAAGTTATTTTTTATAATTTTTATAGTTTTTTTTAATTTTGAGAACTTTTAAATTTTTAATAAAATAAAAAAAATCTGAAAATGTCAAGTGATAACATTGTAACACGACAAGTAGCACCAACTAGCCAAAAAAATTGTAAGAATTAACAGTCAACGTTGGTCAAATTGATGAAATTTTAGAGTATAAAGACTTTGTAACCCCATCGCCCCGGTCTGGTCGGTTGACCGGTTCGAGTAGGCTATACAAGGAAAAACTGATGCAAAACCCGCTAAGGATTTCACTTCGGTTAGCAACCCTAAAAATTTCTTTTAATTTAATCTTCTCTAAAGGCACATTTAAATCCTATGTGATCACGACAGCGGATTAATTCGAGAAAGACATGCAACTGGACCCAAAAAGTAAGTAAACAGTTCAATTTTAAATTATTTGGCAGGCCGTTTCGAAACACCCTTAAGGTGTATCGAAACACCTTGACTTGGTCAACGACCCCAAGTCCACACAAGAAGGTCGTATCGAAACGGAGGTCAACCGTTCTGAAACACCCCCAACGGTCAACTTCTCGTGGTCAATGGTATATTGACCGTTCCGATACACCTAGACAAGTTTCAAATCCCTAAAATATCGACAATTTCTTAGATTTTCAGTAGCAAATCTGTTCCGGAACGGACCCTAGGCGTATCGAAACGTCTGGCCTGAAACAAGAGGCCGTATCGAAACGAGACCAACCGTTTCGATACACGGGCTACGAAAAGACATATTTTTGCTGGTTTAAGACACAAGGCAGCCCCAAAGCTTCACCAAAACACTCAAGACTCAATACACAACCAATCTAGATGATAGGCAACCTAATAACTCATGCTTAGCACACAATATACATGTAAAGCCAAACATCAATGAAGCAACATACATAACAACAAATCTTGCATCACATTCCAAATTCATCCAAGACATACTTAAGCATTAAAAAGCCCTTAAGGCACAAGTCACCACACATAGAGTTTACATGCAACATCAACACATGTACTCATCCAAAGAGTAGCATCTCAAACAAGCATTCATCAAGGCTTAACATGGTTTACAAATTCAACAAAAACATAATCACTAACAACCTCTATGAGTCATACAAAGCTCATACAAAACACATAATAGCCCCATTGCTAAACTACCACATTAATTACTAAATCATATTTGAGCAACTTTAAACTTGGAAAGTTCCCTTCGCCTTGCTCCTTGCTAACACCACGCTAGTGATCTATATTGTTGAAAATGAGAGCGTAAGCTAGAAGCTTAGTGAGGATGCTCTAAAGTCAAAAACAACAACAATGCAAGGTCCAAGCATGCAAATCCCTAACATCATACACAACATACATAGGCATCAACAAGGCAACCTAGCTAGTCTTTCAAGAGTCATAAATATGACATCTTACATCATATTAAGCTCAACGATAGAAATCAATTGCCACAACATCATAAGCATAAGAACAATTTCATTGGCCACTATTAGTTTACTCGGATGTGCGGATTTACTCTCAACAACAACATTACCTCGGTGTGATTACACTCATCACCAGATCTCGCATGGGTGGGATTCCACTCATCACCACATGCCCTACGGATGAGATTCCACTCATCATCTCGTATAAATAAATTTCCGATAGAATATTACATCACTGTACTCCTCCTTGATGACTCAACGCCATCAAAGCCACGTGCGTTTTGACTCAATTGTGTGCACACTAATCCTAATGATCGATCATTTACACCCGGTAAGTTAATTAGTGCTAATTTCTTTAACCACATCACACCTCCATCAATTATAGCACATATTCATCACATACACATATCAAGATATACACATACGAATCAATTCATATTTCGCAAAATCAAAATAGGCAATGGCATATATATAAGCAACATTAGAAATCAAGGAGTTAAACTACCAATTTAACTTCCACCCCGGAATGGCCTACCAAGCTCATTCCAACACTTCCACTACCCATACTTGAACCAACTTTAAAATATAATTAAAGTTTTACTCACCACCCTTCCTTTAATATTTTCTAAATAAATAAAAATGTAAAAACAAGAAAGTAAAGAAAAAGAAACTTTGATTAAACTTCAAAAGATAAAACAAAAACTAAGAATGGAGGATGATTTTCTAGCTTACCCCAATGGGGTATTTATAGTATTCTAAAACCCTAAAAATAACTTAAAAGATAAATTTTAAAAATATTTAAATTAATTCCTATAAACAAAAGATAATCTCAAGTTTTGAAATTTAAAACACATCGGATCTTCTTATTCGTTCTTGCGGATCACGTATTCTGAAAGATGTTGATTGGATGTCACGTCAGAATTCATGCCCAAAATCATGCCCATTAGCCTAGTCTTAATTCTAAATAAAAAAAACTTCAGAACTTCGCTTTTTAAGTGTATTTTCCAGAATTGAGGTTCAACAAAGAAAACATCCAAAAACATTCAAATCAGCATCATGAACTAACCATTAAAGACATAATTAAAGATAAAAATGTGACTACTCAGACCACTTATCACCCCAACCTTTCATCGTCAGAAATCGACGAACAAGCGATAAAACGAACCACAAACGTTAAACATTAAATCTTCATCGAACGACGAACACTGAACGACGGATGAATGAACGACAAAATGGGCCTTGTAACTGGTGCGACAAGAGGAGGAAACCCACTTCGACAACGACGACTTGGTGTTTGACTGTGATAGAAGGGAGATTTAAGGATTGGAGGTTGTTTTGAAAAATATTAAAGTCTTGGGATTTTAAAAAAAGTTAGTTGATTTTTTGCTTTTTAAAACAAAAATTAAATGAAAATTAATAAATATTCAACATATCGCATTTTTATTAGACGATAGAATTCTTTTAACGGCTGCAGGCGAATTTTTTTTAAAGGGTTATAAAATAAAACGTTAGGCATTTACTTAAACTGAAAATTACTTTATACACTTATTTATAAAAAAAATAATTTAAGTACTTATTTACCTACTAAGTTTCTTTTATATAAAATACAAATGTTGAATTGAATGGAGTAACATAAATGTTAGATTGATTTCTTCTTTATAGTTTGAGAGAGAAACCATTCCATCAGTAATCTATTTAAATACTATAATTAATAATTAAACAGGAATTTTTCCACATACAAATTAAGCTTTATTATTGATATCAAAAGTCATACATTAGTACATATACTACATGACCAAATCAAAAGAAACACCCCAAACACACAAACATAAGGCTAAAATTCTAGAAATAACAAACGATACCACAAACACCTTTGATCTCCTTTATTTTTCAAAAAAAAAAAACACCTTTGATCTCTTCGCCTCTTACATGGCTAAAGCATTTGTCATTGGGTGCTTCAATTTTCTATCAGAAATCCAACTGAAGGGCACATTGGGTGCTTGCTTAGCCCTTAATATAGCTCTCTCCTCCATCTTTCTAAGTCTTAGAGGAAGTTCACACACGAAATCTCGAGCTTTTCGGGCATCGGCCGAAAGTCCAGTTAGTTCCTTCACCTTCCATCGATCCACCAAGAACTCTAGAATATCGATATAGTCTTTGATAGTGTAAACCCCAAGTGTTTGTGCAACCGTTGAGAAGTGGTGGAAAAGGTTTTCATCTCGGCCGTCGTACATTAAGTGAGCAGGCATGGTGATTTTCTTCCTCATCATATCAGCAAAGGCCTGGACAGTTTCATCGGGATCGATCTCGAACAACTTGTCGATGATTTTAGTGTAGGCTATCTCATGTCGCTTCTCATCAGAGGCGATGAAACCACAAAGTTTAGCCAACTCAGTAGCCCCATGGTCCCAAGCGAGTTTGGCTGTGTTCTTATGGGAAATAAATGTTGCCCTTTCTTGGAATGATGTGTAGATGAATGTAAGATATGGATTGTTCTCTAGTTTTGGATCCTAGAAAAACAATTATTAAATATGGTAAAAATATGTTGTAAAGTTAAGTAAAAGTTGTACTTACTACTTACCGTTCCTGATCCAATTAAGTATTGGATCGTCTTCTCGATTTGCCTCATGTCGACTCTTCCAGACAAGTAAAGATACTTATGAATGTATGATATGGATTGTTTTCTTCAGCAGCCCATGCCCTGTTCCAAATCGCCCAAGAACTAGGGCTTGCACCTGTCTCATCAAGAACTCCATCGGTTATATTAAGCATTGTCTGGTACGTTGGAAGGGCTTCCTCTGTGATCATATCGCCAACCAAAACCACAAAGTAATCATCCGGAATCTCTTTTGCCCTTTCCCTTAACTCTTCCACCTGCTTATTGATGCAGCATCTGGAACAAAATCTTGGGCTTGCCAACTCTTCTCCACTGGTTGTAGGTGAATTAGGATGTTGTCCTCAACCCAACTATCCAACCATTTGAACATCTCCATCGAATGTCTCACTTCAACTTGTGTTTTCTCACCACCCATCACTCTCACAACTTTCCTGGATTCAAATAATCTTGATTTACAATTATTTTGCACACTTTACTAATACTGAACTAACGTTTATTTAAAAAAAAAACAGTATATAGGATAAACTTTCATACTGCTTGTGTAAATTAAAGTTTATGTGTATTTGTTAAATTTAGGAGTTTAGGTTGTAGGGTTAATTTAAGATTTATGATTATAGTTTTAGGTTTTAGATCTTAAAGAATGGTTGTGTAAAAAAAATTTATACAAGTTATGTATCAAAATATAACCCAACATATAATTACAAGGAAAATATTTTGATACACAAGCTTGTGTATTTTAGGATTTAGATATTTAGATTATGATTTAGGGTTTAGGTTATAGGATTTAGAATTTAAGGTCTATGATTAGAATTTAGAGTTTAGGATTTGGGGATTAGGGTTAGGATTTAAATTTTAGATTTTATAGTTTAAATAGTTTAAGGTTGGTTACAAGGTAGTACTTGTTCGTACATATTTTTAACTCTTTGACAATGAACTTGCCTTATATACCAAGCGAATTGAACTCGAATATCTTAGGATGAACATATTTTTTTCCGTTATAATTACCAAACTAACGATTATATTATTAATCGGTTAATACTATAGTAAATACCAAATTTTTGTTTAACATTTATTTTTTAATAGGTAAACTACCGCAACGGCAACTTTTGTTTTATAGTTGTCTACCTTTTTGCTCGCCGAATTTTAAAGAATAACATTTTTGTCATTTGCTTATTATTTTATAATATTTTGGTCAATGTTAAATGACGTTAGTAAAAGGGATTAATTTTTAATTTAACCTTTAAATTTAGATAAAACATTGATTTGGCCCCTAAACTTTAGATAAAATAGCAATGTAACCAAAACATGCCCTTAGTGTTTTAAATTTTCAAAAAATATACCCAAAATTTCTTCAAGAATTTATTCTAGTTATCCTTTCTCAATTCTTTCATTCCCAAACTTTTTTATACCTAGAATTAAAGCTAGAATAAGTTTCACTTCGTCATATAGTATTCTAAAATCCAAATCACCATTAAAGCCCTACAAGATAGCTCAAGGTTGAAGTTAACATTGATTTTTGAAAATAATGGTGGAAAACTCATTTTTAAGGTTTAAATAACTTGAAAATAAGTTTAGAATTCATTTTATTATCTTGAAAACAAGTTTTCTCGAATCAAAATGGTGAATCAAGCAAAATCTTTTTTTGGAGCAAAATGAGAAATTGACAACTGGGGGTCTTTCTTCAAATGTTTTTGATAGTTTTCAAACTAGATAAAATATTTATGTTCATCCATGTATAAAAAACAAGAAATTAATGAGAAAATGCAAGAATCTTGGAGATAAATGATAGGAAATTTGAGAAAAATCAATTGAGAGAAAGGTTTTGGCAATTGGATAGTTATTTAAAGTATATGAATCAAATTAAAATTTAACACCTTTTACTAATGTGTCAATCAAACTAACGATTTTTAATGACGTTATAGAACGATAACGTAAGTGACCAAAACATTATCTTTTTAATTTCGGTGAGCAAAGTAAACACTTTTATAACGAATGTGGCCATTATAGTAGTTTACCCTTGTTAATAAGTGTTTTTAGTATAAAAAACCTGCGATGCGGGCTTAATTAATTTGAAAAAAAAATTCTTTAAGTTATAATTTGAAAACTTAATGCCATGTCTGGTTCACTTGTTTGGGGAGGTTGCCGAGTGCCGACTATAAATTTCATTCGCCATCGTGGTGTTGCACACGATGTGAGTGTTTGGTGTGGAGAAGGAAATGACGAGCTTCATTGTGTGTTCTTCGAGCAATTGTGTTTGCTCTTTCGATGTTATTGGAGTATAATTCTACGGATATGATGAGTGTGGTGATTGAATCCGATTCTTTGGCGGCGATTGGTTGGGTGCTTCATTCCGAGAAGCGGCCTTGGAAATTTTAGAAGTTATTTCAGAGTATTGATGATTTGACTGTAATTTTATCCAATGTGTGTTTCACTCATATTTTTCGAGAGGCTAATGGTGTTGCGGATGTCTTAGTTAAAGGGGGCATCGATGGTATCTCGATTTTTCAGATTTTTTAATAGGGTTGTTGCACAGCTCTGTGGTGTTGCTCGTTTGCTGGTCTCGTGCGTGATCGATGGATGTGGTTGTTTTGGGGTCTATAGGGATGCGTTTCCAGGTTGATATTTTTTGGTTTTGGATGTGCTTTGGTCGGGTGTTGGTGTTTTGTTTAGGATCAGCCTTGTTTACGTTTTCGTGTTGGTTAATGTTAGCATGTAGTACTCTTTTCTTCCGACTAGGTTTAGAAGAATTTTAACAAGGCTCGTGTTAACTCTTGTATGATTTTTCTTCCTTAATCTTACGTATTGATCCAAAAAAATATTTAAAAATATATAATTAGTTTATCATGTATTCTTTTTTTTATTAAAATATATTAATATAAATGTTTATATTTAATGACTTAATGATAGGTTAACATACTATATTTAATTGAAGTAATGAACTAAATTTTTAAATTTTTATTTCATTAAAATTTAAATATGAACAAATTAATAAATTTTATTAATTTAAATTTTTAAAATAAATCCTTAAAGTTTCATATTTAAAGGATTTATATAAAACTGACGTGGTAAAATTAAATTTGGTATTATTTGAATAATTCAATTAAACTTTTTTTTAGACTGAACTGGTTTCATATTATTATTTAAACTTGAAATACACCTAAATCCATAGTATAGGTCATAAATACAACCTAACTACTACAACCATAACTACCAGTTCCAATACTAAAAAAGTCGGAAAGCATCAAAATGCATATATGAATTAACTGACAGCCAGGGAACACCTAGCAAACTTTCAGAAAAAGATCAAAGAGGAGCTTGAGGTCTCTCCTTTTCAGCAGCTTCCATTATAGCTTGTGGATCTTCTTCGATCCAGAATTGGGGACACTGCACTTGTCTTCCTTCGCGCGCAAGTAAGTGAGCTACAGTATTACCTTCCCTTTTCACAAAGCCAAATGAAATTGAAGCTAAGTTCTTAACAGCCTCTTTTATATCATGAATTATCGGGCAAATGATGGAGTTGTCTAAGAAATGGGATCGCACTTTCTTTATCACTGTTAAAGAGTCTCCCTCCACTATGATGTTTGTGAATCCTATTTCTGATGCCATCCTTACTGCTTGCAAACAAGCCCAAGCTTCAGCTATAAATGCATCCGCCACATCTTGGTGTTGTACAATTCCAGCAGCCATTATGAAACCTTCATTATCTCGACAAACCACAGCTGAAAAAGAAATCTTTGAAGCCTGGTTATCTGTTGCGTCAAAGTTTACTTTCACCACACCTTCAATTGGAGCTTCCCATTTTACCTTAGTTGTTACACAAGGTAGGATCTGATCAGGTTCATTTACTTCAAACTCCCTCAGTTTTGCAGCCACAAAAGCACATGCTTTTGGGAGAGAAACATTACCATTTTCATGCACAATTCTGTTGCGGGTGTACCAGATTGCCCAACATGAGATCATGGATAGTACCTTTTCTTTAGCGTTCAACGTTGTAAAACATGAGGCTAACCACTCCAACCAACGCCCTTCAACAGGAAAGCTTTGGAGTGATATTCCAAAAGCTGCATATAGTTGATTGGTAAAAATGCAGTCTCGCATTAGATGATCGACTTTCTCCTCACTGGATTGGCATATGGGGCAATTATCAACCACCTCTAATCGTCTGACTCGAAGATTAGAACATGTTGGTAAAAAATTATTGGCCACTCTCCACATATGAATCTTCAACTTAGCTGGTACCTTCATGTGCCATAACTCAGAAAAGAATTGTTCGATTAGCGGGGATGATACTAGATAGTGATCATTACCAAGAGGGTTTGTTGATGTTAGCAACTTGTATCCACTTTGCACTGTGTACTCCCCCGACTTCTCCAATCTCCATACACGTGAATCTGGGAAGCCTGCTGTTGAAAGTGGGATTTCAGAGATGCGTTGGACCTGATCTGGGTTGAAGAGTTCTTGTAACACCTCCATTCTCCAAGAGGCATTACTGGAATCAATAAGGTCTGCAACCCTCGTATAGTTGATACTAATTTGTTGGCCCCGAATGAACCCATCATCAGTACCTGGAAGCCATGATTCATTCCAAATGTTGATATCTTGTCCCGAACCGACTCGCCAACCTATGACTTTCTCCAATAGGCCCCTAGTTGTCCATATGCTCCGCCATATAAAAGAGGGTCTGGAACATAAATTAGCGTGGAGAAAATCAGTGTTTGGATAGTAATGGGCCTTTAACACCCTTGCAAGTAAAGAGTGTGGTCTAGTTGTCAGTTTCCAACACTGTTTTGCGAGCATTGCAATGTTGAACTGAGCCATGTTGCGAAATCCGAGACCTCCAAGGTGCTTGGGACGTGACAAATGAAACCATGAACACCAATGGATACCATTCTTCATCCCATTATGCCTCCACCAGAATTTGTTCATCAACCTCTCCATAGATGAACACAATGATAATGGCAGCAAGAAACACTGCATGGCATAGGTAGGTAATGCCTGCAAAACACTTCTTATCATCACCTCTTTGCCTCCCATAGATAGAAAACGAACACCCCAACTATTGGTCTTCTTGTTGAATCTATCGAAGTAGTAGTTAAAAGCCTCCCTCTTGTTTTTTCCCACTACTGTAGGCAACCCAAGATATTTTTCTGGGCTAGCAGATATCCTTACACCAAGAGTGGAACCAATTTGCTGTCGAACTATAGGGTCCACATTAGAGCTAAATAGAATGAGGGATTTGTCGAAGTTGCCTCTTTGCCCCGAAGCATTACCAAACTCTTGCAATATATCCTTTAGTTTGCTAGCTCCCATAACTGTTGCTTCACCAAAAAGGATGCTATCGTCCGCAAATAAAAGGTGACCAATCTCCAGTCTTTGTCTTCCTATAGTGATTCCTTTAATGCTTCTCATTTGGTTCGCATGGTTTAATAAAGCCGATAGGCATTCAGCACAGATTAGGAATAAGTAGGGACTTAGAGAACACCCTTGTCTTATGCCACGAGAGGGTTTAAACCTTTCTCCCAAGGATCCATTAAGGCTTACTGTATAGGTTACACTGCTTACACACTGCATTATTCGATTCACCCAAGCAGCATCAAAGCCAAGTCGTAGCATCATCCTTTCTAAGAAGCACCACTCCACCCGATCATAGGCCTTACTAAGGTCTGCCTTTAGAGCAAACGAGCCCGAGTTGCCTCCACATTTCTGCCTCATCGAATGAAGAAGTTCATATGCAACTATAATGTTATCTGAAATGTGCCTTCCCGGGATGAACGCACCTTGGGATTGATCAATACAATCGTCTAGCATAGGAGCAAATCTGATCGCTAGTGTCTTTGATATTATCTTATACAAGACATTGCAGAGGCTTATTGGCCTGAATTGAGTCATGTCTTGGGGAGTTTTTACCTTTGGCACAAGCACAATTTGAGTGTCGTTTATGGTGTCCAAATTAACATTCGAATTGAGAGCCTGTAAACAGAAAGATGTTACTTCCTCACCCACCACGTGCCAATATTTTTGGTAAAATAGTGCGGGGAAACCGTCCAAGCCTGAAGCCTTCATAGGTGCCATCTGTTTAATAGCCTCTCTAACTTCCTCCAAAGTAAATGGATCCAGCAATCTTCTGTTCATTGCGTTCGACACCTTTGGTTGTACCTTTTCATAGATGAATCCATCGCACAAAGGGTTTGATGACTGGAACAGTTGTGTAAAATAGTTGGTGGCCAACCTCAAGAGATTGCCATCATCTTCGATCCAATTCCCATCCTCATCATGCAGCCCTTTCACAGTAGTCTTCTTCTTTCTGTACGATGCATAGTTATGGAAGAAAGATGTGTTTTTGTCCCCGTGCCTCAACCAGTTTTGTCTTGCTCTTTGTTCCCAAAACATTTCTTCTTTATCCACCTCTATGTTTAGACCCAATTTGACTTCAGTTAGTTCAAGTAACTTGAAAATTTAATAATGATATGAACAAAAAATAAATAAATAAATAAGTAGCGTTAAAAGACTTTAACATAACATAAAGGTTTACGTATAATAAGAATTATTTACTTATCAAAAGTTATATTTATAATACCTCGAAAAATATAATTATAACAAAAAAAAAGTATTACAATACAAAGCTTTTTACTAAAAACTATATATTTCTGGGAATAAAAGTTTATTATTAATTGGAATATTGGCATCAGTGAGTTAAAAAAAAAACACTATTTTCCGTAGGTGCTCAATAGAAAAAAGCTTATAGCAAATAATAATTCATCGAATAATATAATAATTCTTACTAATTTGTATCACTCATACTGTGGGTGAAATATGTATATATATATATATATATATATATATATATATATATATATATATATATATATATATATATATATTGAAATTTACTTAATAATCGTTATAGGCGTGATGGTAAGAAAATTGCCTATGAATTTATTAGTTATGATTTCAAATTTTGATGGACGATTTTAAGTCGTTTCATTTCAATATTATTTAAAATTTGAAATGATAGAATTATTTTTAGAGTAATATTAATTTTTATTTAAGCAAAGAGTATTCAATTAAGTTAATATCTGATTAGTGGATAACATCATCTCAATAAGAGGTTTAAATATAGTGTAGATAACAAGTTTTTTTGTTTTGAATATGCTGGTGTGATGCAAGGGTGACATTTGTTCAATTTTCTTAGTTTTTTCAAAGACGACACACACAATATGCATTATTGTGTTCAGTGACGGATCCAGAAATATTTTTCAGGGAGGGCACAAACTAAATTTTTTTAGGGTGGACACAATAATAAAAATTTCAAAATTTTAGGGTGGCACAAATCATAAAAATTAATAAAAATTCAGGACTAAATCATAAAATTTAAAAAAATTAAAGGCAAATGTGTGAACTTTAAAATTTTCAGGGTGGGCACAGTCCCACCCAAGGTAAGCTTTGCATCCGCCATTGACTGTGCTCAAACCCGAGTCCCAAGAGATGATGAACATCTACCTTTGACACTAGGACACAAGGGGATGAGTAGTGTAGATAACAAGTTGTGTAACTGTATTAAGTTAACTATATATATTTTTTATGGGTTTTCCATTTCATTAAAATTTTAAATATGGTTAGCTTAATATAATTTTTAATATTTATATATTAAAAAACTAACTTTTATATAATATAAATTATGTACCATATAAAAATAAAAAAACAATGTATGATAAAATTGAAAATGGTTCAAGCCATGCTCACGTCTAAAATATTGGAACTTTTAATCAAAAAAAAAATATTGGAACTTAAGTCCGACTTATTTTTTTTGTAGGTGTAATATTTTTGTTCAAATCTCTCGACATTATAATAACCTTCGTGCACGAGCCGATAGCATTACTGTTTTTTAATATACTGATGGCAAATTTATTGTTTTCTTTTAAATAAACAATAATGCTACCACCAATATTTAAGAAAATAAATCTACCGGCTCGTGCATTATTGTTAAAATATATTTTATAATTATATAATATAGTATTTTTATAAAAATATTTATAACGTAAAATTATTATTTATTTTAAAATAATTTTATAAATGTAATATAATATATTATTATATTTATAAAATATATTTTATTTATGCAAGTATAATAATTATAATAATGTATACATTTTTGAAAGTATAAATTATAACATAAATCAATTGTATTTATATTATTTTATAATTTCAATCACAATATAACTTAAATATTATTTTATCAACAATATAATAAATTTTTAGCTTGGTTTAGTAGCTAGACAATAGACTCCTTATCCCAAGGTATCCAAGTTTGAACCCTCTCCTTATCGTTTGTATTTTATATTCTCTTTTTTTCACCAATAAAATAATGACATGTACTGACATTTCATCTTATTTGATGATATTTAATATATATAAAAATATTATAATATTATAAAATAATATCGGTTTAAATTATAAAAAATGCAATAATTAAGGATCAATTTTAGATTAAATAATTTTTATGAGCTAAACATAATTTTTTTAAGAGACTTAACATGTTATTTATCATTTTTTTTAAAATGCAACTCAATAGAAAAATAGTTTAGATAACAAATTGTGCTTTAATCTAGATCAATATGAACACACCATAAATATAAAACATGTTTGAATTGATATAAAATGTTGAAATTCAAACTCATATATGATGTCATCGATTACCGTAAATTAGTGAATCTCACAAAATATAATATTATATATATATATATATTTGTAATAATTTATGCAGAAAAAATTATGCAAACAAATAAAAGAAAAGGGCATGCAATTTAAATAAATAAATAAACAAATAAATAAACTCTTTTAAATATTTTAGAAAACATGAAAGCTCTTAACCTAAAACATTAATTTGATTGCAATTTTTAACTAAGCGTGTTCTGACCTTTCTAACCAAGGACAACTTTTATAGATTACTACTGCCGGCCCGAAGGAGCTAAGGAATTTAATTGAATTGGTACTGCTAAAACTAGGTTAGGTATTTCATCCGGTAAATATTGAATATTCGATTTTTTAGATATTCTGATATCTGATTATCCAGATATATAATTTGGTATAAATATTTTTTGGATTTGGCAGTTGTATCTATAAAAATTTTAGATTTTTGAATATAACAAGCAACATATTGTCAAATATAACAAGATTTATATCTATCAAAATTTTAGTTCTTCAAATATTTGGATATAACACGCATCAAATTGCTAAATATAACAATATTTTTTTTCCATAAAATTTTGTATTTTCATATGTTTTGTATTTTTTGATAATCCAAAACTTGAAATGTTGCGATCGGTATCCGATCTAAAAAATAAAAAATCGAATCTCATATTCAATCTAAAAAATAAAATTAGATATCTGAATACTTGGATGGAGTCAACAAATAAAAAAATCAGATCAATCAGATTTGATATGTTTGCACACCCCTAATTCAAGTTAGTAAAAACTAAAACGAACCCTTCTTGGTTTTAATTTAGTTTATATCATAAAAATAATTAATTATAATTAAATATTAAAATTATTATATTTTTACCATTAAAATTAAATATTATAAACATTTTAAAAGTTACCGAAAAGCTAAAACTTAAGTTTTTAACATATATAGTTTTACTTTCTTTAATTATGAAAGTAAAAAAATAAATGCAATTTTTACATAAAAAAATTCTTATTAACAATTATTTATTTTAATAAAAATAAATATAAAAAGAGTGTAAATTATTGATCATTTTATAACGGGTGAATGTTCCATACGATGCCGGTATAAAAATAAAATTACACAAATATGTTTATTTTCAAACTAAAATTTAAAATCCTAAAACTCTAACCCTATGTTTTAACCTTTAACCCTATGTTATAAACTTACAATCTAAACCCCATAAACCTTAAATTAAATCTATGTACCCCTAAATAATCTTGTTTGTGAAAACTTTTTTCACCACCAGTGTATAATATAATAATCCTTTTATAAATATTTTCATATTAGTTAATTTTTAATCATTCCAAAACTTTTATATCCTTTTTTATGAATAAAACTTTTGTAACCTTTGTTCGTGTGTTTGTTGTATTATAATAATCTTTTAAGTATTTTATTTTTTAATAAGTTAATCATGCCTATTATATAGATTTTTTTGGCAATAGATTTTGATATAATATTAACATTATATTTAAGTTGTTTTGAGTTTATAAGATATTCATGTATTGTTTTGAGTGTTATATTTAAGTTGTTATGAGTTAGAAGAATGATAAATAAATAAAAAAGAACTAAGTACTAACTTGGAGGCAGAAGGAGGGGTGGAAGCCATGAAATACTTGGAAGATCGGAAGCTGGGCATTGGTGGAAGAGATGAACATGGGAGTTTTTGGGACCGGAAACTCACACTATTGAATTTCAATCCCATTTTTCTTTTGGTTTTTCTCTGATTTTAATTTTGATTTTTTTCTTCTTAATTTGGGTTTCCACTATTTGCATTCTTTTCTGAATGAACAATATATACTTCTACTTTTATCACATTACCCCTAACTTTTGATTAAATTATTCATTGCCCTTTTTGTACTTTATTTTTGTTTACAAAACATTTTCTCCTTTTATTTAGGCTCAATGGCTCCAATATTCCCTACATAATTTTTCGGAACATTCTGCTACTTAAACTTTAAGTCGTAATCTATGTTCTCTTACCGATAACTCCTGTTAAAATTTTTAGGGACAATCAGAACGCGTCACGTGTCACTAATAAACAAAAGGGTAAACTATACTAATGACCACCAAACTATGGGGTTGGTGTCGATTTGACCACTATATTTTCAATTGTGTTAAATATACCACACAACTATTTAATTGGTTTCAATGTAGCCACCTGCCGTTAAAAAAAAACGAAAAAGTTAACGAGACTGTTAAAATAATTGGTATAATTACACATTTAGTCCCCTTTATTTATACAATTATTCAATTTAATTCTAATTTTAATATAATAAAATAAATTAATTATTCAATTAGGTGGTGACACGTGTCACCACCTTATTTCAGGGATTTATCTATTTTTATTAGATTTATTAAATTTATTTTCCTTCCCCAATCAGGTGGTGACACGTGTCACCGCCAATTGGAGTAAGAAAAATATAATTGTTGAAGTTAGCCACAAGGGGATTCAAACCTGGGTCATTAAGGAAAGAAGGCAATGCTCTTGCCACTAGGTTAAGCGTGTTTCTGGTATATGAAATACCAAATATAATATATGTGGTATATTACAAACACGAGCGAAGGAGAGATTTTTTTCTTTCCTTTCAACTATGGCTAAGCATGTTTCTGATTATATTTGGTTTTGTCTAATTGGAAGGCAATACTTTGTTATGGTTCTTAATCTTTCTTCTCTTTTTAACTAATTGGAATGCATATCTGCACTGAGTGTACTTACTTTTTGGCATTGTACATTCTATCAATATGAATATTGCCTCAGAACAACTTGATTTTATAACTTTATGTCTTAGTTTGGACTGTTCATACCTTGATATGTCTGCAGCAACTGCGCTCGTTATGCCCTGCTAGACGCTTACGACAATTGCGCTTGCCGTCATCGAATTCAGCCAGTAAATGAAACCTAATGAAGCACCAAGAGTAACAGTTTAGATAACTACAAACAAAATTTCACATGCAATCAGATCAAATTGAAGGGAAAAAGAGTGTAAATGAAGAAACAAATCAACCTGCTACATTGTTGACAGAATCTCTGTTCAATTCCATTAACAATGACTTTAGCAGTCTTAGAGTGAGCCTCACAAACTTTATGCCTCTTGTGGTAATCTTTTGAGAAGCTGAGATCCTTGTTACAACCATAAACTTGACAACAAGGAGAGCTTGTTCTCCGAGCTTTCTTAGCCATCGAAGCCCGATGAACCGAAGAAACCGCACGAGTTTTGCTATCTTGGGCATCTTTATAATCGGCCAATCTCCCTAGCTTCAAATCAATGAGTGAATATTCTGGACTGTTGGACTCCATCAAAGAAAAATGGTTGGAACCAGATTGCTCAGCCATAGTTGCCTTCTTTCAATTCTCTCCTTCGCTCGTGTTTGTAATATACCACATATATTATATTTGGTATTTTATATACTAGAAACACGCTTAGCCCAGTGGCAAGAGCATTGCCTTCTTTCCTTAATGACCTAGGTTCAAATCCCCTTGTGGCTAGCTTCAACAATTATATTTTTCTTACTCCAATTGGTGGTGACACGTGTCACCACTTGATTGGGGAAGGAAAATAAATTTAATAAATATAATAAAAATAGATAAATCCTTCAAATAAGGTGGTAACACGTGTCACCACCTAATTGAATAATTAATTTATTTTATTATATTAAAATTAGAACTAAATTGAATGATTGTATAAATAAAGTGGACTAAATGTGTAATTATACCAATTATTTTAACAGTCCGTTAACTTTTTCGTTTTTTTAACGGCAGGTGGCTACATTGGAACCAATTAAATAGTTGTGTGGTATATTTAACACAATTGAAAATATAGTGGTCAAATCGACACCAACCCCATAGTTCGGTGGTCATTAGTATAGTTTACCCTAAACAAAAAAATCAACTGATTTTAATAAAAAGATAAAAAAAAAATAATTTTGTTCAATTTAGTCCTAAATAATATATATTTAACTCGAAATTGACTCCTATTTCTTTATATTGATATGTGTAACGTGAATACGTATCATACGTGTTACATGATTATATTTTTTATGGGTTATAGCCTATAGGTTTATGTGATTAGTTTAGGGCTTAGGGATGAAATTTAGAGTTTAGAAGTTTAGTGTTCAATTAATTCCCTACAAATCTGTATTTAAACCGAAATTGATTTTTATTTATTTTTAAATTGTGTAATTTAGTCCAATATTTTTAATATGACGATATTTTTGTTCATTTAAGTCCCTAAATGGTTACTTTTAACTAACAATGACCCATATTTATTTCTAATTTTTATAATTTAGTCTAATAAAGTAAAAATGGTGTTGTTTTTGTTCATTTTAGTCCATAAAATTATATTTTTATAAGAATTCTAAAAATAAAGCTCGAATTATAACCTAAATTAGGACTCGATTGAATTAAATTAAAAGCCAAAAATAAAAATTTGAGACTTCAACAAAAAAAACATCTAAAGTTATAATGAATAAAAAATAAATTTCCCATAACCTAAAAGAACAAGCATGTTCTTTCCCTCCAAAATTCAAATGGAATATTTTTAAATTAGGTAAACTACCCCAGTGACCACTAAATTATAGGGGCGTACTTATTTTGACCACCGAACTATCAGACTCGTCAATTAGACCACTAAACTTATTAAATTGACTTATTTTAACCACCTTCGTTAAAAAATTAACAGAAGGGTAACGGAGGGGTGACATGGCAGTTGACAAAAATTTGTAAAATTACACATTTAGTCCCCGTTATTTACTTATTAAATCAATTTGATCTTAATTATATTTTAATTAAATAAAATTAATCAAACAATCAGATGATGACACATGTCATCACCCAATTGGATTAATTTATTCAAATTTTAAATTATTTTATTTAATATATTTTTTCTCCAATAAAGTACCTAGTTAAAGGGAAATTAAAGAAGCATAAAAAATGACAATGGAAAGATTCAAACTTAGGACCTTAGACTAAGGTAAATTTTATCACCTTTACCACTGAGCCAAGCTGCTCTTTGTGTTATAATCTGCACCCTTTTATATACATTTCTTATAAAGCGGTAAATGTTAGGGAAAATTAAAGAAGCATGAAAAATGGTAATGGGGTGGTTTGAACCTTAAACTAGAAGAGTAAATTCTAACGCCTTTACCATTGAATCAAGTCACTCTTAATGACATATGTTGCACCATTTTATATACATATCGTTTAAAGCAGTAAATTTTAAAGAAAAAAAAATAAAAATGGTTGAAAGGGGACTCGAACTTATATCACTTGAGATGTGCATATCACACTAATATTTGATTTAATTTAAGTTTGAAAATTATTAAATATTCAATTTAAAAGAAAAAAAATTGATTTAAAATATTCAAATATTTTTTTTTCTTTTTCATATTTAAATTAAATCAAATATTTATTAAAATATTCGAATATTTTTTAAAATAAAATTTATTTTCTTTTAAATCAAATATTTTTAAATCGAATATTTAATATTTTAATAAATATTCGATTTAATTTAAATATGAAAAATAAAAAAAATATATTCGAATATTTTAAATCATTGTTTTTTTAAATCAAATATTTAATAATTTTCAGGCTTAAATTAAATCGAATGTTTGTGTGATTATGCACATCTAGAGTGATCTAAGTTCGAGTCCCCTTTCAACCATTTTTATTTCTTTTTCCTTAACATTTACTGCTTTAAACGATATGTATATAAAATGGTGCAATTTATGTTACTAAGAGTGACTTGACTCAGTAGTAAAGATGTTGAAATTTACTCTCTTAATTTGAGGTTCAAACCACCCCATTACCATTTTCATGCATTTTTAATTTTTTCTAACATTTACCACTTTATAAGAAATGTATATAAAAGGGCGCAATTTATAACACAAAGAGCAACTTGGCTTAGTGGTAAGCGCGTTGGAATTTACCTCGGTTTATGGTCCCGGGTTTGAACATCCTCATTGTCATTTCTTATGCTTCTTTAATTTCCTTAATTTAATAAGTTTAGTGGTCTAATTGATAAGTTCGATAGTTCAGTGTAATCACTAATTTTGTCCGGACATCAGACCCCTTTAAGTTTGTGTTGTCAATGGGCTTATATAGAGCTATTATGAAATTAAAAAATTTAAAAAAAAGAAGAAAAAAAATATTTATATATATATATGAGTGTCATACATATTATTACCTTACTATTATGAGTGTTATTTATTGTATATATAAGTGCATGTGACATATTAGATATAAGTATAATTAAGTAATAATGCTTAAATGTGTATATATTTGGTATTGATATTTGCTACCGTGATTTCATTATATTATCATTTGTTATTTTCATTAGTAGTATTATTACTATATTATTATCTATTATTCTTATTATCAATATTATTACTATATTAATAATTATTATTACTATTGTCATATATTATTGCTATTACAACTGTTGTTACTATGTTATATTTATTGCATGTTTATTATTATTAGTAGTATTACTATTAATATCCGTTATTATCTATTATCTATTATTATTATTAATAAATCTGAAAATCTGAAAAACAAAAAATACTAACATATAAATAAAGCCTAAAATATTGGTTGAAAATAAATAGTGAGAGTCCAAACTTAACAAAAAATAAATATACATACATAAGGCCCGTCTGAGCCCAAAATAATACAACAGCCCAACAAAACAAAGAATCCCTAATTCCCTTTTTTATCTATGCGCAGTCAAATCTGGACCGTCAGATCTGATGCTTGATCTTAACGGTCCAGATCGATCCGGTCAAGAGGAAACCCTAGCTGACATCCTGTTGCCCCAGCGCCGCACTCCCACAGCCGTCGGATCGAGGGCTTGATCAACGGCTCAGATCAACCGCGTCAAAAAGCCCTAGCAGACGCCCCTACCCTCCTCGCGCCGCACGATGTCGACCGTTAGATCGAGTCGATCTAACGGTCCAAAATCAAGATGACGAACGACCCAGAGATCCCACGCCCTTCACGCGCGACGATCCCGTTGCCCAACGCGCCCACGCGCCTGACGATTCTGTTTCCTCTGCCACAACCACGTCGATGTCCCTCCCGATCGGGCATCTCCGGGAGCAGAACAGAGAGAAAAAAAGAGAGAGTATTGCATGTAATATTTTCGGATATAAATCCGAACCAAAAAGCCATTGTAACGATCAGAATTTTTACAGAGAAATCAATAACAAGAAAAATCCTTCTGAGGTAGCTTTTTGTTTCTTTTTTTCGATTACATGCAAGTCAAAAAAAGTCAATCCCAAAAAATAATAAAAAGAGAAGTTTTTTCGATTTTACCTTTCGGAAGTCAGATCCCTTTTCCGTTTCTCGAGTCGGTCTGGCAACAAGCCCATCGGTTTCCGTCTCCGGGGTGAGCCGTCCGAGTCGTAAGAGGATTTTCTCCTTTTAAGGGTTTCAAACTAAGGGTTTTCGGAAGAGGCCTTCGGTTTCGGGGTAATGGAAGGGATAAGGGTCTCGTCGGTTTTTTTTAGAGGGTTGAACGGAATAACACCGTGCCGATTAGCGGCAACCGGCCGGCGTGGCCTCTTTGTTTCTGAATACGGAGAGTCGGCCGAAGGGAGGAAAGGTTTTTTAGGGTTTCAAAAACCAAAAAAGGCAAAAGGGGAAAATGTGTTTTTTAAACAGGTTTATATAACGTTTTAAGCTTTAAAAACTGGTTTATTTCTCTAATAAGTCCCCCCGTGTTTTTGAGTTCTTTTTAGGGGGCTTCCGCACTCTGAAATCGCGCCCCAGCTCCCTTAATGTTTTTGAAAAGTTTCAATCTCATCCCTAATTCGGTTTTAATAGATTTCGAATGGGTTAATAGCCGTTTTGGCACCTTCAGAGTTCTGCCCCAATTCAATTTGGTCCATAATTGTTGTTTTGATTGTTTTCTTTAGCGGTTTATTTACCTTTTAAGCCCCTGTCATTTCATGCATTTTATTTTTGCCTCACATTTATGTTTTCTTAATTTTAGTCAATATTGTGTTTTACGTACTAATAATGTTTAGGAGGTGGATATATATAATATATGGCACGGTATAACGTATGATTGCACATCTTTGTCGTATTTTGTTTAGACATGCAATATGACTTTTTACATTATGGAATTTTATTATTTCATATGCTTATCGAGTTTTTATATACATCACTTATATCGTTCGTGTTGTAACGTGCCTTTTTATTTAATCATACAATTTATTTGTTTCGCTTTTAAATTTATAGGTTGCATCCTCGAATTATATAAATTGCAATGCGAACGTCTATTTATTCGGGAATGAACGAGGCCAGTACCAGTCGTAGTGGTGGTGGTTCGGGCGTTCCTTCTCGAATATTAAGATTTTTTAAAATTCACTCGCCCGTATAACCAAATTTTGATACGATTCGTCACTTTAATTCGCAAAATTTAATATTAATTAAGCGGTAATGTTTTTGGTACCGATTTCCGGGCACGACGGGGGTGCTCATCCTTCCTCGCGTGTAACCGACTCCCAAACCCTTTTTAGAAAAAAGAAAGAATCTCTGGTTTTACATTCGGTGTCCGGTCTACCATTTTAAATGGCCGGTGGTGACTCCTCTATTTTTTTACAAATCCGACTAATTTTTCGAAAACCATCTCAAAACCCGGTTCTTCCAAGCGACACCGAGGTACTTGTATTTTTGAAACTTTTTTAGTCGCAACAGATGGCGACTCCGCTGGGGATAAATTTTTGTTTTCAAAAACAAAAAGAGAGTTAAGCCAAAAAAAAAATTTACCGCTCAATTAATATTAGAAGTTGCGAATTAAAGTGACCGAATCGATCGATATTTGTTTATAAGTGCGAGTTTATTTTAAACGCATTTAAAATTGGCATATAAACCCTTTGTTTAAGTGGGGGGAAACGCTAGTGCTTTCGTGGGGATATTGTTCCTCCGTCTGGGCCTAGCAAGTACCTTCGGGGCTTGAATACCCTATATCTTCGTGGGAATATCGTTTCTCCGTCCGGATATAGCTAAAGGGTCCCCTCGAATTGAACTCGGTTGAGAGGAGCCTATAATGGGTGATGACCGGGGGCCTTGCTACCCTTAGAAGGGGACAGCAAGGACAATTCGAGTACCTCCTAGAACCAAAACTTCATGTAGAGAACTAGATTGCCCACCCCTTTTAGAGCCATGCGGACATCCTAGGTTCATTAGACGGGATAACTAGGTTTGCTTGCTTTCACGCTTGCCTTTTATCATGTTTATCTGACACTAACGATTATTCTTATGATCTTCTTGCATTTATTCTCACATGCATATCATGACCTAAATGTGTTGAGTCAAGGTGGTTCTACCCATTTTTTTGGGGCTATCATTATGGACGGGAGGTCATGATAAAGGGGGCAACATTTAGGTCAATTAGCAAGATAGGATAAAGGGGGCAGTGTACCGAGCGAACGCATAGTGTCAGGTCATGTCCACCATTGAAGAAGGCACAACTCTTCTCCATCCCAAGGAAGTCAAGCAAGATAGGATCTACTCCAAACATCCCGAGCCGTAAATTTTGAACCGTCTATCGGATCAACATCTTTCGATCGCAAGCGGGGGCGTATTTGCCAAGACTTTTCTATGACTATCTTGTAACGAGGAACCTCTTTCACGTTCAAATGATAGTTGACCTAAGGGGAATCACCTATGAGACCAACACATTTCATCCGCATACATATGTGTACATATTTCATTACATCATATGTTCATACATCATCTCACAATATGACATGCATTGACCAACTAAATAACGAATTAATATTGAAAAGATATTATTACAGTGGTGAAGTTTCCAATCTACAACCATTCCGCGTTCGTACGACACTCGTTCTCAGTCACGAGCAATGGAAGAAAGGATGGCCAGGGTTGAACAAGGTCAGAAGGACCTCGAAGGCCGATTGGATGGGATCGAGCAAAATATTAAGGATCAGATCGCGCAATCACAAACCACCATCATCGCTCAGATGACTGAGTTGCTTGAGAAGAAGTTTAGCAAAGAAGGAGGATCAGGGGGCAATTCGAATGAGAGGGGAGTAGGAGAGACTACATCGCATATCCAACTAGGAGCGCCGACCACCGGAAAGAGAGTGCATATCAACCTTGAGGGAACGCCCGCTAATCGTCCTACGGGGGCACCGGCTAGCCGTCACTTGGACCAACCTATTGAGTTAGGGGAAGATCTCGAGGTTGAAGTACCGGATCTAAACCTGTTGAATGACGCAGAAGAAAAGATTAGGGCTGAGATGGAAAAGAAGTACGAAGAGAGGTTTCGTCTCTTAGAGGAAAAGTTCAACGACTTGCAAGGAGTGGACAAGCAAGGGAACGATGCTAGTGATTTGAGCCTTGTAGCGGATTTAGTTTTACCTCTAAAATTCAAGGCCCCCGACTTTGATAAGTACGACGAGACTACTTGTCCTTCAGCTCACATCACCATGTATTGCCGAAAGATGGCGGCTTTTATAAAAGACGAGAAGCTACTTATCCATTGTTTTCAAGACAGTTTAACTGGTTCCGCAACCCGTTGGTATACTCAACTTAGACGAGTCGACATCAAGTCATGGAGCGATCTTTCGAAGGCGTTCGTGGGCCAATACAAGCATGTAACTGATATGACTCCGAATCGGCTCATGCTATAAGGGATGGAACAAAAGCACGGTGAGAGTATCCGTGAGTATGCTCGGCATTGGAGAGACGTAGCAGCTCAAGTGCAGCCCCCACTTTCGGAAGGTGAAATCATTCCTTTGTTTGTGGACACTCTGAAAGGAGTCTTGTACGATCGCTTGATAAGCAATCCCTCCAGCAACTTTGCGGACATGGTCTTGACGGGAGAACGTATCGAGGACGTCATCAAGAAAGGGAAGATAGTAGATCCCTATGGTGAAACCACCCACAAGGGGCATGAGTCCCAAGTTCACATGGTGGGTTCTCACCCGAACAACCAGTCTTCTAGCTGCCACCATAATCAAGCATCCCGGTTTGCAAAGCCTCCAAGGGATCTTCATCCAATTCCTATGTCGTACACCGATTTGCTCCCAATGCTTATTGAGAAGAAGCTTCTAACTCTAGTTCAGTCCAAACCAAAGGATCCTCCCTATCCCGAAGGCTATAATGTCAATGTCGTTTGTGACTACCATGTGGGAAGCACGGGCCACACTACGGAGAATTGTGGGGCACTGAAATACAAGGTGCAGGCTCTGATCGAGAAAGGTCACTTGACATTCTGAAAGGAAATATCGGGATTGTGACTTTTGGGGTATGCTAATGCCCGACCATCTTTAGGAGTCTTGTATGTTGCATTTTTCTCTCGAAGTAATGCATGGAACAAGTGTTGTTATCCTTTGCCCAAGATAGCAATGATTTTTTTTCAAAGGCACTTGTTATGTTCACAATTTGACGTTCTAATGAAATGCACTTCTTTTTTAACATACAATGACCTTGAAATCATGTATATGGATATATCTCTCCATACCTCCGTAGGTCCTCGGGTATCATATGCATGATGTGGCATTGATTCTACTCAAAGAGATCGACCGAATGCTGTGAAAACGATGAAGTATGATGTCCCGCTCCGTCCGCTCCGGTCGGTAAAGCGAGAGAAGCAAGATTACTTTTCCTTCGATGTTGTTCGATGATAAGGGAATCTCCTAAGAAAGCCCAAGTAGAGTTACTCGAATGTGCAAATAAATAAATAAATAAATAAAAAGGAAAGAGAAATGAAAGAAAAAATATATATTGTTTCAAAACAAAATAAAATTTCAGAGCCTGGCAATAGGCATTAACCAAAAAGCACTCCAATGTTCGAAACCTGGTAATAGGCATTTTCGGATACGAGTGTGGAATTCTTGGGGCACTCCACTGAAGCCCAAAACGCTTCGCTTCATGAGTGATGGTAATATTTTCAAGTCGTGACTATGCCGAGTAACTCGGGGTATTGTTGTATGCTCCATCAGTATCCTCAAGACAAAGGACTGTGACGATTTGAATTCCCCTAGGAAAAAAAGAAACGAATGAGCAAACCGAATAAGTCTCGGATGTGAATCCTTGAGGACACTGACACAATACTAATTGTAATCAGAAGCACATGCTTACATTTAAAATTCTTGCAGTGACATTTTCTATTCAATGGGCTAAATTTTTTTTTGAAAGCATATAGAGAAACATTATGAGAACTAGAAGGAATAGTAATCGAGCCACTAAAGCAAATACCATAATCATGAGGATGAACCAAGCGATTTGGAAAGGGTTTCACAACTTCTCATATCACCACAACATTCAAAGTCTCCATTGACTCAAGCTGATCATCAGAAAGTAGGATCTAAGACGTTCTTGCATTTGATATCCAGGGCATCCTATTCTATTTTTTCTTTTAATTAGAATTTTGACTTCAAGGTTCTGTATGGTAATCAATAAGAGCATTCTTCATTAGAATGACAATCCATAAACTGGTAAATTTTTTAACCAATAGATCTCTCTGTATTACTTCGAAGATAAATGCATCAGCAAGGCCCAAAGGTTGAGGGGCATGACGTGAGGAGGAATGACAAAGAGTCAGTGAAGCTAAATTGTTGTGATGAGGCACCATTGTCCGTGGCGGAACTAAGGTTTCATGTAGAGAGGTTCAAACTAAAGTGTATGAAAGATAGCGCAAGGCCAGAAAGGATTTAGAATGCGACCGAGGTCACTCAACTCGGATTTTAGAACGAAGAACGAGCGGCAGAAAATTAGGGGCCAGATTTCTTAAGACACAAGATTGATGGATGGTTGTAGTCCCACGACCACTAACCCTAAGAAATGAAGACAAACTAAATCCATGCATCTTTGCATTCTCGTAAACACATGCTTCTTTGCATCCAGAAATATGCTCATGCATCATCGATAGCTAGATATCACCCATGCTAGGAGCATGCTAAATCATATCATAGCATTTTGTTTTCTCTAAACAGATATTTGAAGATTGGTAAAAGAATAGATCTACAGCTTCACGAGAGGAGAAGCGGATCTCACAAGAATCAAGAGTCCTTCGACTTGCGTAATTCGGATTTCTAAAATTCTTCCAACCCCCGGTTTTAATCTTCCAGATGGTTTTCTTAAAATTCGATTTTATCCTTCCAAAAGGTCGTTTTTCTCAAAACTCAAATTTCTCAATTTTTATCCTTCCAAAAAGTCGTTTTCCTCAAAACTCGATTTCTCAATTTTATCCTTCCAAAAGGTCGTTTTTCTCAAAACTCAAATTTCTCATTTTTTATCCTTCCAAAAGTCGTTTTCCTCAAAACTCGATTTCTCAATTTTATCCTTCCAAAAGGTCGTTTTTCTCAAAACTCAAATTTCTCTATTTTTATCCTTCCAAAAGGTCGTTTTTCTCAAAACTCAAATTTCTCAATTTTTATCCTTCCGAAAGGTCGTTTTTCTCAAAACTCAAATTTCTCAATTTTGATCCTTCCAAAAGGTCGTTTTCCTCAAAACTCGATTTCTCAATTTTATCCTTCCAAAAGGTCGTTTTTCTCAAAACTCAAATTTCTCAATTTTTATCCTTCCAAAAGGATGTTTTTCTTAAAACTCAAATTTCTCAATTTTTATCCTTCCAAAAGGTCGTTTTTCTCAAAACTCAAATTTCTCAATTTTTATCCTTCCAAAAGGTCGTTTTCCTCAAAACTCGATTTCTCAATTTTTATCCTTCCAAAAGGTCGTTTTCCTCAAAACTTAATTTCTCAATTTTATCCTTCCAAAAGGATGTTTTCCTCAAAACTCAATTTCTTAATTTCATCATTCTCAAAGGATATTTTTCTTAAAAGTCAAAATTTCTCAATTTTTATCCTTCCAAAATGATGTTTTTATTAAAAAGATCAAAATTTCTTAATTTTATCCCTTTACACAGATTTTTGAAAGACAACTTGAATACCTCTCGGGACGAAGAGAAAATGATAAAGCGAGAACTAAGAGGATCTCAGGTGAAGCCTTTCAAGCCGCCGCCCCAAAGTGTCAGGTGAAGTCTTCATGTTCGCCACTCAATGATTTCAGATGAAAGCTTTCAAGCTTGCCGATAGATTTCAAGATAAAGGATCCTAGAGAGAAAGGGTCCAAACAAGCTCTATATAGGAGGAACTTGCGACTTCAAGATCTCGAAAGTGGAGGGTCTTACGGAGAAGGGACTTGTAGATCCTTGATTTCAGAGAGAAGTTCAATAGAGAAAGAACTACTACTAGAAGAGTACGCTGAGGAAGAGGAGTTATGTGGAGAAAGAACTCAGAATCCTAAGGCTTCAGGATCTCGAAAGTGGAGGGTCCTACAGAGAAGGGACTTGTAGATCCTTGATTTCAGAGAGGAGTTCAATAGAGAAGGAACTACTACTCGAAGAGTACGCTGAGGAAGAGGAGTTCTGTGGAGAAAGAACTCAGAATCTTAAGGCTTCAAGATCTCGAAAGCGGAGGGTCCTACAGAGAGAGGACTTGGAGATCTTTAATTTCAGAAATACGAGGACGAGAATTCTATATAGGAAGAACTGCCACTCGAAGAACACGCAAAGGGAATGAGTTCTATAGAGAGAGAACTCATATTCTTAAGGCTTTAAAGAGAAAATTACTCGGTGTAGCGCGTTGCAGCTCCAGGAGAGTAAATCGTCCAACAGGGAAGTTGGACAGATATAGTTATGACTAGTTTGCTTTACGACCGTGTAGGGAAAGCAAATCCACTTGGACGCCCAAGTTCGCCTTTCGGCCGCGAAAAGGAGGCAAAAGTATTTGGAGTTTTAGCTTGCTTTTTGACCGCGAAATGGACAACTTGCTTTTAGACCGCGAAGGGAAGGCAAAGTTGTTTGGATGACTAGCTTGTTCTTACGAAAAAGAGAAAACAAAGATATTTGAAAGTCTGCTCATCTATTCGAGCACTTGGAGAATAGAACCCGCCTATCCGTTCGGACACTTGGAGAATGGAAATCTGCAAAAAAAAAAAACTCTCTGTTAACCTGTTCGGGGGCATCCGGAGGGAGAACTCATGATTAGAAGGCGTTGGGAAGAGGAGTTGCTTGGAATCACGTGGCTGCTTCAGGAAACGAACCGTCCAACAGGGAAGTAGGACAAAATTAGTGCTTATGGTCTTTGCTTTATTCTTGTTCCACAAGTATAAGCAAAAAGGGGCAGCTGTAATCACTAATTTTGTTCGGACATCAGACCCCTTTAAGTTTGTGTTGTCAATGGGCTTATATTGGGCTATTATGAAATTAAAAAATTAAAAAAAGAAAAAGAAGAATATATATATATATATATATATATATATATATGAGTGTCATACATATTATTACCTTACTATTATGAGTGTTATTTATTGTATATATAAGTGCATGTGACATATTAGATATAAGTATAATTAAGTAATAATGCTTAAATGTGTATATATTTGGTATTGATATTTGCTATCGTCATTTCATTATATTATCATTTGTTATTTTCATTAGTAGTATTATTACTACATTATTATCTATTATTCTTATTATCACTATTATTACTATATTAATAATTATTATTACTATTATCATATATTATTGCTATTACAACTGTTGTTACTATGTTATATTTATTGCATGTTTATTATTAGTAGTAGTATTACTATTAATATCCGTTATTATCTATTATCTATTATTATTATTAATAAATCTGAAAATCTGAAAAACAAAAAATACTAACATATAAATAAAGACTAAAATATTGGTTGAAAATAAATAGTGAGAGTCCAAACTTAACAAAAAATAAATATACATACACAAGGCCCGTCTGAGCCCAAAATAATACAACAACCCAACAAAACAAAGAATCCCTAATTCCCTTTTTTATCTATGCGCAGCCAAATCTGGGCCGTCAGATCTGATGCTTGATCTTAACGGTCCAGATCGACCCGGTCAAGAGGAAACCCTAGCTGTCATCATGTTGCCCCAGCGTCGCACTCCCACAGCCGTCGGATCGAGGGCTTGATCAACGGCTCAGATCAACCGCGTCAAAAAGCCCTAGCAGACGCCCCTACCCTCCTCGCGCCGCACGATGTTGACCGTTAGATCAAGTCGATCTAACGGTCCAAAATCAAAGATGACAAACGACCCAGAGATCCCACGCCCTTCACGCGCGACGATCCCGTTGCCCAACGCGCCCACGCGCCTGACAATTTTGTTTCCTCTGCCACAACCACGTCGATGTCCCTCCCGATCGGGCATCTCCGGCACGCCTCAGACAAAAGTGACAGTCATCAGAATACCAGAAACGGTAAACAAACAAAGGCAAAAATAAAAGTCAACTAGACAAAAACAGAGAGCAAACAGAGAGAAAAAAAGATAGAGTATTGCATGTAATATTTTCGGATATAAATTCGAACCAAAAAGCCATTGTAACGATCAGAATTTTTACAGAGAAATCAATAACCAGAAAAATCCTTCTAAGGTAGCTTTTTGTTTCTTTTTTTCGATTACATGCAAGTAAAAAAAATCAATCCCAAAAAATAATAAAAAGAGAAGTTTTTTCGATTTTACCTTTCAGAAGCCAAATCTCTTTTCCGTTTCTCGAGTCGGTCCGACAACAAGCCCATCGATTTCCGTCTCCGGGGTGAGTCGTCCGAGTCGTAAGAGGATTTTCTCCTTTTTAGGGTTTCAAACTAATGGTTTTTGGAAGAGGCCTTCGGTTTAGGGGTAACATAAGGGATAAGGGTCTCGTCGGTTTTTGTTTTTTAGAGGGTTGAACGGAATAACGTCGTGCCGATTAGCGGCAACCAGCCGGCGTGGCCTCTTTGTTTCTGAATACGGAGAGTCGGCCGGAGGGAGGAAAGGTTTTTTAGGGTTTCAAAAACCAAAAAAGGCAAAAGGGGAAAATGTGTTTTTTAAACAGGTTTATATAACGTTTTAAGCTTTAAAAACTGGTTTATTTCTCTAATAAGTCCGCCCGTGTTTTTGAGTTCTTTTTAGGGGGCTTCCGCACTCTGAAATCGCGCCCCAGCTCCCTTAATGTTTTTGAAAAGTTTCAATCTCATCCCTAATTCGGTTTTAATAGATTTCGAATGGGTTAATAGCCGTTTTGGCACCTTCAGAGTTCTGCCCCATTTCAATTTGGTCCCTAATTGTTGTTTTGATTGTTTTCTTTAGCAGTTTATTTACCTTTTAAGCCCCTGTCATTTCATGCATTTTATTTTTGCCTCACATTTATGTTTTCTTAATTTTAGTCAATAATGTTTAAGAGGTGGATATATATAATATATGGCACGATATAACATATGATTGCACATCTTTGTCGTATTTTGTTTAGACATGCAATATGTCTTTTTACATTATGGAGTTTTATTATTTCGTATGCTTATCGAGTTTTTATATACATCACTTATATCGTTCGTGTTGTAACGTGCCTTTTTATTTAATCATGCAATTTATTTGTTTCGCTTTTAAATTTATAGGTTGCATCCTCGAATTATATAAATTGCAATGCGAATGTCTATTTATTCGGGAATGAACGAGGCCAGTACCAGTCGTAGTGGTGGTGGTTCGGACGTTCCTTCTCGAATATTAAGATTTTTTAAAATTCACTCTCCCATATAACCAAATTTTGATACGATTCGTCACTTTAATTCGCAAAATTTAATATCAATTAAGCAGTAATGTTTTTGGTACCGATTTCCAGGCACGACGGGGGTGCTCATCCTTCCTCGCGTGTAACCGACTCCCGAACCCTTTTTAGAAAAAAGAAAGAATCTCTGGTTTTACATTCGGTGTCCGGTCTACCATTTTAAATGGCCAGTGGCGACTCCTCTTTTTTTTACAAATCCGACTAATTTTTCGAAAACCATCTCAAATCCCGGTTCTTCCAAGCGACACCGAGGTACTTGTATTTTTGAAATTTTTTTAGTCGCAACATTCGGTGGTCAAAATAGGTACGCCTCTATTGTTTGGTGGTCACTGGGATAGTTTACCCTTTTAAATTTGATCCAAAAATTAATTGCTCATTTGGACTTTGCCGCCTAATTTTATTTTGCTTAATGATTAATTACCTTTTAGGTCCTCACTTGTTTAAAAAAAATTATTTTAGTTCTAACAATCAATTTTAAATTTTAGTTTAATATAATTTAGTCACAATTTATGTGTGTATTTTAAATTGTAACAGATTCCGACATCCTAAGAGATATTTTGGTGATTAGTCACAATTTAGTCACTCAAAATGATCCAACCCAAAGTCTATCGACTATTTGTACTAAACTCAAACTTAATACGAATTCGAAACCCGAATTAACCTGACCTGAAATGAAACTTACTTGAAATCACCCGATCTGAAATACACCTGACCTGAAGTCTACCCGAGTCCGAATTAACCCGTCAATTAACTGATTCGGACCTGAACCGTTTTGACCCGACTTAAAATGAACCTGACCTGAAATTGAACCGCACCCGACCCAAATAGAGTCGAAACATCAAATCGACCTAAAATGACATGTATCCGATTTGACTCGACTTAACAGGATCCGACTTGAAACCCATCTAATTACCTATAAGCAGGTAAGAGTCTCAGAATAATACCAAATTATCATCATCCTACCATTGTCCAAAGCTCGAAGCCGAGCTAATGGTTTCTCTACACCAATTTATCACTTGATCGTTTTCCAACGCTTTGAAACCCAGGCAAGCCTAGTTGCCCTACCCTTGAATCTAGGGCAGAAACTCATATTGGTAATAAGTTTTAGGGTAAACTATTTAAATGACCACTTAATTATGGGGTTGGTATTGATATGACCACCATACTTTCAATTTGGTAATTATGATCACTTAACTATTTTTTATAGCATTAACAACAAATTAAGACATATATTAAAGTTTGTGTTGTATATCACAAAATTACACTTGGCCCAATGGTAGGCTCACGCTGCTCACATGTGTCACCACCTAATTGAATAATTAATTTATTTTATTAAAATAAAATATGACCAAATTGATGGAATGTATAAATAGCAAGGACCAAATGTATAATTATGCAAATTTTTGTTAACCGCCACATCACTCCCTCCGTTAGGTTTTAACGATAGATGGCTTGATTATACTATTTAAATAGTTAAGTGGTCACAATGACAAAATTAAAAATGTGATGGCATATCGACATCAACCCATAGTTAAGTGGTCATTTTAGTATTTTACCCTAAATTTTTTAATTACAATATTAATAGTTAAGAGAAAATGAAAGAGTGCCAAACCTAACCGTTTAGATGAGGGAGAGCGGGCATGGTTGCTGTCCAAATAGAAAATATAGTCTTCCCTTTCAAGTAAAGGTGGTTGAAGTTTGGCACATTGAGTGAAAATGTGGCCAACCCCTACCCCTTCCCCTTCCTTCTACTCTATTCTGATATCAACTGCAGCAACCCTTCCATGATTTCTTTCTTTTTAAAACATTTTCACTTCCAATTATAAATCCAACAAAAAGGTGAAAGGTGGCCAAAAAAAATGAAAAAGTCTTACAATTTCATACCCACCATAGCTACAAAAGAAAAGAAACAAAAAGGGCTAATAGTAACTACTATGTTGTACAGGATACAAGATGAAGGCTAGACCGCTAGAGTGAGAAAAGAAGACGCTCTTCTATGGCTGCCTGCTACTCTTTTTTTTTTTCTAGCTTCTTATAACTCAGCTTTTTGAAGGGTTCTTTGCAGAATTTGGAATTTTGGACATCTTCACTAAAGGTACATAAAAATATGATTTTTAAAAGCATTTTTGTTTATATAAAGTTTTGGGGTTTTGTCAGTTATGTTGTTCATGATCAAGCTGATCTTTTTTCTTTTGGCTTTGTGTAAATTATGTTCTTGGGGAAGGAGTAGATAACAATAATTTTCCAAAAGTTAGTAATTCTTTAGCATTAAAATTTTCCTGTCTTTGTTGGATCTCTTTTGTATGAGTGTCAGGTGTTGTGTTCTTGGAGAATTGTTGTCTTTTAACCTTTATACAGAAAAAGAGGAATTTCAGAAAGAACAAAATCTCTAGCATTTTGAGTATTTATGGTGTTCGGTTCTTCTAGGAGAATTCTAGCATTAACTTTTATGTTTGGACTACGAGCTTAACTTGAAACCTTTTAATTAAGAAACAGAATTATGGGTTAAACCACTATTTAGTTATATATGCAATAAGATTCTGGAGACTGGTTTTCGTTAACTAACACCGGAACCCGGATTACGATACCAAGATTCCCCTGCTTACTCTTTATGCCATTTGTTCGTTCAAAGTTGTTTAGTTTTGCCTGTTGTTCGATTCATTCATGGTGGTGGATGACCTTAGCTTCTGGCCTATGATCTCCTTGGTGAGTAGTTTTGGGGAATTTTCTCTTTGACCTTATCCTTGTTAATCATCAAGTTAATTTACTTATTATTGTGATTACAAAAATAAGATTTCGTGCTCGGAAACTTGAATCTTAGAATCTGTGTGAACCATTCTTTGCTTGACAAACGTTTTGATTAATGCAATGTTTTTCATGATAGATACTATCTGTACAACACAGTATTTACATTAAATCTTATGCATTGTTTTATGACTGCAGATACGACCGGCAATTTAGCCCTCACACGACTGGACCTGCCGGGTTTTTTGGTTATTCTGTTTCTTTGCTTGGTTAGATCAAAAAAGTAATGCTGGCAGCATGGGAAAGAAAGGAAATTGGTTTTCTGCAATTAAAAGGGTTTTCATACCACACTCCAAGGAAAAGCTAAGCAATGTAAGTTCATATCTTTTTATTTTGAAAGAAGTTCATATCTGAAATCTGGCGCATAGGGACTTTACTACTTCATCTGTGGTTTTGATTCACTATAACAATGAATGTACAATGATCTTTATTGCTTAATTCCACTGTCTTTCTTATATTTTTATTTGAGAAAAACTTACATTTATCATTTAAGGGTCGAACATGGCAGCAGATTGTTGTGGAGAAAAGTTATATGTTATTAAACCAGAATGTGATTTCTGATTAGGTAAGCAAAAGAACCCCGACATTCGGAAAAATGTCAAAATAGAAGTGGATAGAATTAATTGCCTTTGGAGAGTGAAATTTCTGATTGAAGACATTATTGTTGCATAGTCAGCTACTGAACTCAATGTGTTTGTTTCAGCAAGTGTATCTCATGCATCCCAAGAAGCACTTTGAGTTTCATTCTTTTCACCTCTCTTGAGCACGGTCTAGATTGCATTTTTGGCTTGTAAAGCATTAAACTTTTTATGTAAATTTACGACCGAGACGATGGCTTCTGTTTTTCCATGGTTAAATCCTTCCAGGAATCAGATAAAAGAAGTGGTAAAGAAAAGAAGAAGAAAGGCCTAGGAAAATTAAGACATGGAGAAACCAATTCCTTTATTCCCCTCTTCAGACAGCCCAGCAGTATTGAGAAAATTCTTGGGGAGGCTGAAAGAGAGCATAAAATAGTATTCAGGCCTCCGACGCCACCTTCTGTGCCTCATAATGCTGCTTCTCCACCCGGTCCTTCTCAGAGGATTGCCTCTCCTAGGATTGCTTCCCCAAGGGCTGCTTCTCCGAGAACTGCTTCCCCTCCACGAGCCCCTTCTCTAGTGTCACTTCCACGAGCTGCCTCTCCCAAAGCTTCTCCACCTAAGGTCATCCGTCCTCGACCAGAACCAACTTTAAGGAACCACCATGCTTCAGCTACAAAAATTCAAGCAGCCTATAGAGGTTATATGGTAAAAAACTTAACTTTTCTTATTATCAGTTAAAGATATCATATTTTAAGGATTTATGACAAGTACTGATGTGGGATATATTATTTCTGCAATTCTGGTCTATATTTAGTCACTTTCCCATCCACGTTCCACCTGCTAATATTCATATGCTGTAAATGAACACAATTCCCCTTAAAAGCTTATAAACAGAACTTAAAAGCCATTTGCTGTTAACAACTTTCGAATGGGCTCAGTAATGGCTAAAGTTTCCTTGGGTAAATATTTAATCACATTGCTCTTAGTCATTGGTGATTTCATGTTGTATTATGATACAGGCTAGTCGGTAGAGCCCTTTGCATTGATATGTTTTGCATCAACGTTTGATTACCATATTGATCATCTTGAAGCTTATAATACAGGCAAGAAGAAGTTTTCGAGCTTGGAAAGGCCTTGTGAGGCTTCAAGGAGTTGTGAGAGGTCAGAACGTGAAACGCCAAACTACAACTGCAATGAAGCATATGCAGCTTTTGGTGCGAGTTCAGTCTCAGATTCAGTCACGCCGGATCCAGATGTTAGAAAACCAAGCACGACAACAGGCTCAGTTTAAGAATGATAAAGAAATGGAGAGTACCTTGGGTAAATTGACCTTGGGTCAGGCGGTAAGTTTTCATTGGTTTTATTTCTGACTGTATTCCCAAGACTTCAGGGAACTTGGAAATTATGTGTTCCTGCTTGTTTCGTACATATGTACTCTTTATATTCCTGTTATAATGAGTAACTTAGTTGAACATTGGATCAGTCTGAGGCAGGCAATGAAGACTGGGATGATAGCCTGCTAACGAAAGAAGAAATCGAGGCAAGAATGCAGAGAAAGGTAGAGGCGGTCATCAAGAGAGAAAGAGCCATGGCCTATGCATATTCCCACCAGGTATATTTAGCATTCCAATTCCAGTTTCAACAGAATCATGTTGGGTGGTTAGTTTATAGACTCGTTTTTTCAGCATATCTTTCGCCGAATACTGCTAGTTGAAACAATACTTTTTCCTTCAATGGATAGTTTCCTTGCTTCTCATTTCTCAGCCCCTCTAGTTTTCTGTTCGTATTTGGAAATAATTTTCTATAGAAATCAAACCAATGAAGTGATCTCAAGCGACCATCTGAGGTGAGACCTGGCTTTTGAATATTACATGTTCAACACTGATGGGTTTGAATTGAATGTCCAATCGAAGTAAACCTTTAGTTTGGCTTGTTTAAGCCCAACTACCATTGATTTAAAACCTTTCTCCACACAGCTATGGAAAGCTACACCGAAATCAGTTCACGCAGGCGTATCAGACATTCGCACTCGTGGACCATGGTGGTGGAACTGGTTAGAACGTCAGCTATCTTCTAGCAATGCTCCTGAAGGCCAAGGCATGAAGGATTTACAACTTACACCACCAAGGCCAAATTCCGAATTGAAGCCTAGTCCAAAACTGCCATTGAGCAGCAAGCAACATCAGTTTATGTTCGACAATATGGACACTCTGACACCAAAATCTACGAGATCAACCATGCTTCCGACTACACCACCTAGTAGAATCTTACAAGGAAGCAGTTCAGGATTCTCAAAATATTCAAGACTGAGAGCTAGCGGAGCGGATTCACCATTTGACTTGCCCTTGAAGGATGATGACAGCCTTACTAGCTGCCCGCCATTTTCAGTTCCAAATTACATGACACCGACAGTTTCAGCCAAAGCCAAAGCAAGAGCCAGCAGCAACCCGAAGGATATGTTCATGGGGACTCCGGGAAGCGAGACGTCAAAGAGGAGGCTTTCGTTCCCTTTGACACAAGGGATAGGATCATTGAAGTGGAGCAAAGGATCTTTGTTTTCGGGCAAGGATTCAAGCTCTCAAAGGGGCTTAGACAAGAACAGTTCACTTCAATCCATAGGCAATTTGAGTATTGATTCAACCGTTTCAATGCCTGCAACGGTTGGAAGAAAGCCATTTAACCGATTTGTTTGATCTTTTATTTTTCTTATTTTTTCAACCTTTGATTACTTCATTTTGTTGTTTATCTTAATTGAGTGTATGGTGCCATGTTGAGTTGCAAGACAATACAAATAATAATAATTATTATATCTCTTCCATAACATGATATCTCTCCCATAACGTGTAAGAGAATTCGATGACCAAAGAAGAACAGTCTGAACGTTGCACACTCGTGATTAGTTCAACTGCGGTCAAACTATCTGTTTCAACTTCAGCACAACGAATACTCTTATCCCATATGTTTTGTAATCCGCCAAAGATTGCCAAAAACTCAGCATTCAAGGTGGAACAAGCACCAATATTTCTGCACTAGCCAAACATGATTCAATGTGTTCTTGATCTTCTAAAATTTTTAACCATGTAATGTATATGGCATGTTAGATTACGTGACAATCATGGAATTGCACCCCATGAGTTTCTAATAGTTAACTGAGTAAGATTATTAATGTTTTTAATGGTATGTCTAAATTGATCATTTTGATAGTAATGTGATACAATTTTAAAACCTTTAAAAAATTGAACCCAACAAGCGTAGACACGGGTACAAATCACTTTGTCTACAAAGTGTATATACATTGTCAAAAGGTTAAAAACATGTATAAACATGTATTACCTTGTAATACTAATTTAATATGTAATCATAATAATTAGATAATAATTTATTTTTTATAAAGTTAGTATTAAATTATTCTATAGATTAAATTAATAATATTTATTTATGATAGACTATAAATTTAAAATTTGGATCTAAATAATTGTTTTTAAATAATTTAAGACTTACATTCTATAATAGAGGGTCAATATACTTGTTGCAGTCAACCTCCTTCCTGAGTGCAATGGTTTATGAGATATACAATAGAATCATTGATGTCAAATTTGTTAGAAAATCTCTTCAACTGTTGATTAAATAGTATCAGTTTTAAAACTCAGGTAAATTTGTGTATATACTTTGTTGAACAATTCCTCTTTATTTTTGATTTTGTGTATATACATAAGTTTATTTATATATTCAGGTAAATTTTAGGGTGATTTCACTTTAGTTATTGAAATAGAAAATTCTTCAATATATTGACTAAATTTTTATTTTAAATTTATTATGATCACGGTTGTACTCCGTTAATAAATGTTGATGTGGCACGTCAAAATTTTTTTTTCAAAAAGAATCTTAATTTTTTAAAGTTATAGCTTTTGCCCGTGCCATAATTCTGATTAACGAAATGCTCGTCTATCAATCCCAACGGTTAGAAAGATTCATTTTGTCAAAAGTTTAATATAGTTTAGTTTCAAGTTGATCTGATGGTTAACATTGGTGAATCAAAACTAAAAATCTCAATTTGAGCATTTGAAACCTAAAACAATGTTAATTTCGTAATCTTTTTGAAAATCCTAGAACTCCAAATCGGGTTTGAATATAAAACGTATGCTTGCTTGCACAACAATTGTCACTATCGATACTTACTCTCTAAAACACAATTACATCGTTGTAATATAGTTTTATTAATTTCTCAAACATATTTACACATATTAGTTCTTCAATGTTGATATGTCTTTGACTATAAATCATGTTTGTTTGCACAACAATTATCACTTTTTTTTTGAAACACTTGGTAGCTTTTATTTATGCGATTATTGTTGTAACAACATCGACTTAGGCCTCGTTAAAAAACCCCCTAACCTAATTTTGGGGGAAAAGAGTGCACTAAATCGACGTTATATAATCATTCACACAACGCTCACACATCTCTTCACGGCACTCGTGGACCACGACCACACTTTTAGCTGCCTGTAGGTGATGGATTGTACAAATTACCTTGAGTCAACTATACTGATCGGTGACTTCGCCCGTAGTGCTTTGCTTAGCGCCTCTCCTTCTCCACATCACGCCTACCCCCTGCTGCGTTGCCCTCCAATATCAGTAAGTCCTCCCTTCTGTCGATGCCCTTTTTAGCGAAGCTATCCGCAAGGCAGTTCACTTCCCTCGGCACATGCACTATCTGCCACCTTACCCCGTTCAAGGCTAGACATACTTTCTCGACACTATCTCTATATATAAGCGGGCAGAGAGTGATGTTTTTGATCCAGCATACCACATTTTGGTTATCACATTCCATTATCATCTTCCTTGGGTCCGAGCCAAAGTTCTTCTTGTATATCTCACTAGCTTCCTTACACGCTAGAACTTCCGCTGTTGTAGAATCGACCATTCCTGCGTTTTTTGAAAAGTAACAAAGCATGTTTCCGGTGTTATCCCTGAGGACTCCTCCTATACCTGCGGGTCCGAAGTTGCCGCTCACCGCTCCATCTACGTTGAACTTAACACTCTCCTCGCCTGGCCGTTCCCAAACACCTCTATTAACTGTCGTTATGTTGAAGCAGACTGTCACAAGGATTTCACCATTTATCAGCACAGATTCTACCCTTGGGAAATCAGCACCCCACTTAGCACTTCCCCAACAACACACCCTTGAGACCGAAATTACAAACATATCTTCCACACTAGCTGTCTTGTTTTGGAACACGGCATCATTTCTCCCCAACCATATTGTCCAAGTTATACTAAAAAATAATAGCATCCATACCTCTTGGTTTTTGATCCTCCCGCCGAAATGCTTCCAGCACCTAAGCAACTCCATCGGCGTACTTGGGATGACAAAGTTGATGTTCCATAGTCTGCACCATCTCATCCATAAACCCCAGGCGAATTGGCATTGGCAAAACATATGGCTCACTGTTTCCGATTCCAAACATCCTCGAGGACAATTGTCATTTGTTATTGTCGAAACACCCCTCTTTCTAAGCTCCACTCTTGTTGGTACGCGCCCATGGATCAGCTTCCATACAAACGCTTCAACTCGGGGAGGGGCAATATTTGACCACACCAAATTCCATATTTTGTCTGTGTTTCCAGCATTGATTTGTCTATTTTTGCAGTAGCTAGCTGAAGAATAACAACCGTTTGAGCTTGCCCCCCATCGTATTGTATCCTCCCCCCATTCCATCGGCTTAAACCTTTCCAGCAAAGCTAAGAGGTTTTCCCAAACCTCTATTTCCCAGTCGAATAGACCTCTTCGCAGTTCAATTTTCCATTTTCCTTCTCCTCTCACATTTTGCCAAAAATGAGATACTGTCCCCTGTTTTCTTGTTGCTAACGCGTATATTCTGGGAAACATGATTTTCAGCGGCTGTGATGACACCCAACAATCCTCCCAAAAATCCACCCTTTCTCCATTACCGATCACGTATCTCACATTCTTCAAGAATTCATCGTTGTCATTTCCTAAAGGTTTCGTGATTTGGCGCCATACCCACGACTTCTTAGCTTGAAGATTCTTTGGTAAAATAGCATTATAACTTCGTTCATATTTGGCATTAACAACCTTGCGCCACAGCTTCGTGTACTCCGTACCGTACCTCCATAGCCACTTATTAAGGAGAGCCATGTTCTTTGTCTTAAAATCGCATAGGCCCAATCCTCCGCATTGCTTCGGCTTGCATAGACTTTCCCAATCCAGCCAATGTATCTTCCTCTTGTCTAGTCCATCCCACAAAAACTTCGCCACCATCCTATTTAACTTTGTGCAAACTGCCATGGGCATATGAAACAAGGACATGTAAAATACAGGAAGGTTGGCTAAAACCGATTTGATTAGAACAATTCTTCCTCCAATAGATAGTAGTTTAGTCTTCCATCCTGCAAACTTGCTCTCGAATTTCTTAATAATAGGCTCCCATAATGCAATCGATGATCTATGTTCTCCGAGCGGTAGCCCCAAATATTTGCACGGTAAGGCTTCACACTTGCAACCAATAGCAGCTGCCCAACTCTGTATGTCATCTGGTTCAGTATTGATTCCAATAAGGGAAGACTTTGCTAGATTCAACTTCAGCCCTGAAACAATTTCGAATCCGCGTAAGATGCTAATGACATTGCAGACTTCCTTCTTACTCGCTCTACAAAACACGATCAGATCGTCCGCAAATTGTAAGTGTGTGACTTCCACTCCTTCATTCCCAAACCTAACGCCATTAAAGAATCTCATAGCTGCTGCCTTTTTGAGCATTGCGCTTAAGGCTTCAACCGCAAGATTGAAAATTGTTGGAGATAGAGGACATCCTTGCCGCAATCCCCTTTTGATGTCGAAGCTTCGAGAGGGGGATCCATTTATTAAGACTGAAATCCTTGCGCTCGAGATGCATCGCAGAATCCACTCTCTCCATTTGTTGCCAAAACCCATTTTTTCTAAAATGTGCATGATAAAACCCCAGTCAATGGTATCATATGCCTTGGAGAAGTCAGCCTTAAAAATAGTCCCCAACAGACCCCTTTGTTTCAAAAGATCGATGGCTTCATTAGAGATCAATGAACAATCTAGCAATTGCTTTCCTGGGCAGAAAGCGAATTGCGTGTCGCCAATTAACTCTTCAACACTGTTTTTTAGGCGCCGGGAGAGTACTTTAGCCAGCAGCTTGTATACCACACCGACTAAGCTGATAGGGCGGTAGTCCCCGATGACCTCCGGGTTCTTCTTCTTCGGAATTAGAACTATAAAAGAATGATTTGCTTGTTGGTCCATCGAGCTAGTCTTGTGAAACTTCTCAAAAAAACTCCCATATCTTCCCTTTAATATCTCCCCAAATTTTTTTAAAGAATTGGGCGTTGAAACCGTCCGGACCCGGGGCGCGGGAGCCGTCCATGGACCATAACGCATCTTGTATCTCTTCCAACGAAAATTCCTTTTCCAAGGATGTCGCTTGGTTTGTTGAAAGTCGCCTTATATCACACTCCAGGCTTTCAATTTGTAAGGTGGGCAGCAAGTTATAGCACTCCTTGAAATGGTTGGTTATAGCACCCTTTATCAGATTAGGTTCCAGTAGTTTACGCCCATCCACCGAAATTGACTTAATCTCATTTTTCCTTCGCCTCGCCGATGCAACGAGGTGGAAGTAACTCGTGTTTCGATCTCCCGCCTGAAACCATTTGACTCTGGATTTTTGCATCCACTCAAGCTCTTCGCGTCGATAACTGCTCCATAATTTACCTTTTAAATTAGCCACCTCTTTGATTGATTCCACATTTCCTCTGCCCTCTTGTATTTCCAATTCCTTGGCCATTAATTTCTCCTCCAAGGTGTGTGTTGATGCCTCCACCACCGTCTTCTTAACTTCACGCCATCTTTTCGCGGTTATCTTGCATTGTTTCAAAGTCCCACAGATGCTCAGCGTTGAGGACTTCTTACAAGCTTCGGATACTAGCTTCTTTAACTCCTTATCCTCATTCCAGTAGTTGAACCAACGAAACGGTTTAGGTCCCCAGTCCGAATCCTCAATACACAAAGCAATAGGATTGTGGTCTGATACACTTCTCGGCAGTAATTTCTGTACAGCTCCCGGCCATTTCCTGAGGATTTCTGGGGACAATAGGATTCGATCCAACCGACAGAAGGTGGGCTGTTCTCTCAAGCTTGACCAAGTGAAACGTCCCCCCTCAAGGGGGAGGTCGACCAACGACAGATTGTCGATGAAATTGGAGAAGACCTCCATTGCTACTCTATTAACAGTCGCCCCAACTTTCTTCTCTACTCTTCTGATCGTGTTGAAATCACCCCCACACATTAGTAAGCCGCCCAAGTTCAGTAGCCTGCTCTCTAACTCGATAAACATCAGTTCCCTATCTCCACTGTCATTTGGAGCGTAGACATTCACTATACTACATTTTAATCCGAGGGGCAGAATGCATCCCTGGATTATAACATAGTTTTTGCCCACGAAATTCAGCTCCATGTCGAAAAAATCTTTGTTCCAAATGGTGATAATACCTCCAGAAAATCCATCCGCCGGACTCGCTACATGCTGCCACTCTTCGCTATCTCCACATAACATTTTCAGCAGCTTGCCATCAAAACAACTCAATTTAGATTCCTGCATCATAAACACTCCAGGCTTCTCTCTTCTAATTAAATTTCTCACCGCCGCTTTCTTTTCCCTCCTGCCGATACCTCTTATGTTCCACGATGTTATGAGATTTTTTTCCCAACCATTGACTGTTTGATAGATCCCACTGGAAGACTTGAGCCCCTTCACCTCTTCTCTCTATTGAGCACTCTTGCTCGCTCGAGCTATTTCCACAAATTTCCTGACTACTTCGCTCTCCTTGGCTTTGAATTTCAAACCTACCGCATTACATACCTCCAATGATTCTCTTGCTTTTTCTTCCTCAGCGCCTTCGGCTTCTCCCCCATTTGAAATCGTCGTCGTTGCGCCCATTCTTGATGCTCTCAGACTCTAATTGGAGGGTGTTATAATTGCCGCACCTCTATTAATGTTCCCAGTTTCGATAGAAACCTGCTTTGTCCCTCCCGATTTGCGGGCAAGATTCCCCATATACTCCTTCAAACTGCTTGCTGTGGCGGTTAGATTTAAAGATTTTTCTTCGACCGGAAGTTTAAGCACTTTGGTTCTGACCGTGAACAGCCCTGTACTGCTGTCAAAAGACGGAGTTTGCAAGGAGCTATTGTTGGAGAAAGTTCTGGAGGCTTCAATATTTTGATTAACTTCCACATCCATTAGGCCATCCTCAAAACTTGGCCCACTGCGGATAGGATTGCCCGCGAGTAAATTTTCCATTAGGCCCACCTGATTACTTTCCTCCTGACTTGGCCCATCGGTTGACTCTTGCGAGCCCATCTGTCCATTCGACATCTCAGTAGGGATTATTCCGTTATAAACCAGGTTGATATTGCTGTCAGGTATTAAATGCTCTTGTTCCCGAAATTCTTCCTCATTGCCTTCATTGTAATTTTCCACGTGCTGGTTTCCAGAATCTTCCCCAGATTCGACGTTTGGACTGTCCTCGTCTATCCACGCTCTCTCATCCTCGTAATCGAAGGTTGTCACTCTGACCCAGCACACTTTTCCGTTCACCGACAGAGGAACATGCGGTGGTATATCGGACTTCGAACTCACCTCCACCAGGATCCGGGCGACATCAAAACGACTTTTTCCTTCCGTTTCGTCATCTACCTTGATGACTTTGCCCCATAAGCTTATTAGATAACTGAAGAAACGATTGTTCCAAACTGATAAAGGCACGCCAACCAGATTAACCCATATTTTTAACTTCTTCTTTGCTTCAAAGGAGCAAAGATAATCAATTTCAGTGAACCACATTTGCAGAAGCAAGTTCTTCATCCGCACAAACCTAGCCAGCTCCTCTTCATTGTCAAACTTTATAATCACAAAATAGCCCGACCATTCGCAAAGCTTGCCTTTAATACCGTCTGCATCCAAAGCTTGCTGAACCATGTCGACATTATACATTCCCTTCAGTTGTCCTACAAGCGTTTGCTTCATCCATTGCTCTTCTGCCTGATGGGTGCTAACGTTGTATGGGACTTCGACTAGAGTTTTTACCGAACATACCTTTGCTTGAATCTGTGGTGTCGGGCCAAGGACGTCCTTTGAGAGGTTAGGTTGGCCAACAAGGACCTCCCTAAAGGACCGACCGTCGCGAAAAGCATCATTGAACACCGGTCTTCTTTCTGCATGTGCCCCTCTATTCCTTTTGGCTCCCCTTTCCTCCTTCGCGAGGAAGACTTTGATCGAAAAGCCATCCATCCTTCGGTTGTTAGCACGCTCCACCGCTCTTAGTGCATCAGTTCTCTTGTAGTACCTCACAAAGGCAAAAGTGTGAGGTTTGTCGATCCTGCTTCTGTTTTTGTACGCAACGTATACATCCTTGACATTCCCATATTCCATGAAAGCTTCCTTCAAGGTAACTTGGTGGATTCTCTTGCTTACTCCATTAACGAAAACTGTTTCACCTCTTCTCCGGTCATCTACCATGCGCTGATAGCTAGTCTTGTCTCCTTGTCTTCGTTGACTCACCTCTTGTCTGCGCTCCCTGCTCTCCGCTTGACGCCTCTCCTTGCGCTCCCTGCTCTCCGCTTGCCTAGACAACAATATAAATTAATTTTAAATTATAACACTATCGGTGAACCACCAAGTTTAAATTTTTAGATCTGTCCCTGGGTAATGATATTATAAAGGTAAAGAATGCTATTGGTTAACTAAAGAACCACCCTAATGATTTTTTTTTCCGATAATGCAACATGAGTGGTAGTCATGGTTGTATTTAGAGCTTGTCTTGTAATGAAAGCGAATTTAAGGTTAAATGAATATAATAAAAGTGAATTAAAAATTTAATAAATATTTTTTTAAAGTTGATATGACACATTAATTTTTTAACGACAAATGACGGCAGTGATCGTAATGAAAGTGAACTAAAAGTTCAGTGAATGTATTGTAAATTTTAAAAGTTCGATAATTATATTATAAGCTCCCTAAAAATTCAGAGACTATCAATGTAGTTTATCCTAGATTTTATTTTAAAAACTAAAATAACAGATTATTAATATAATAAATTAATATTTTATAATAAAATAAACGATGAAAAGGGCGGAAGCAAAAACTTATCAAAATTATAATTTAATTTCTAATAGGGTTAATCACGTTTTTGGGTCTCCAAGGTTTTTAAAAGTTATTTTAAGAAATAAAAAAATAGTGATGCATAGCCTTGTGCGTAGGGGTATGGATTGGGTGGAGAATATCAAAAAATCGCGGAGATCTAAACTGACGGGAATGAGTAATAACCAAAATTTTCACCCATGGGAATGGGGACGGGGAAATTTTATCACCGAAGCTCAAATGGGGATGAGCACGAGGATTGCTATATCCGAACTGTGAGGATAGCCGAACCGTAACTGTATAAATAACTATGGGAGATCCCCGAAAAATATTCGCAAGGATCCTCGACATTTTACAATTATTTTAAATATATATATATATATAATTAACTCTCATTTATGTTACCCATCTTATTATCAATATTTCAGTCTATTAAGATATTTGTGTTTTTTGTTTAAACCTTATTAAGTTTGGGTGACATCTCTAGTAATTTACCATTTTTTGTTAATTGTGAGTATATAATCTATTTATCGTTCATATTAAGCAAAAACATTATTCCCCTTCAAGTCTTCAACTACATGTATAAGTGTATTGAGTATATGATTTTAAAATTGAAATCGGCCATATATTTTGGTTAGTAAAGTAGTAAAATTTGTTTAACTTTTTGGTATGGTGATTCCCCGAAATCGTAAGGATCTGATGGGTATGGAGATGAGGACAAAAAATAGCCGAAACATGTAATGAGATTATCTGAAACCGTACCTATAAGTGTTTGGGACGAAATAAAAAATGCAAAACTATCTTCGCACCGATCGATTCTCACCCCTAATTGTGGGAGGTTAGTAGTGTATGATATTTGCTTATACTCGTGAAACGGTTTACGAATATTCAAAATGTATTGGAACCTTGTTTTACACGATATCATTTACAACTAATGTATAATATTATCCAAACTGAATGCGCTTTTTTTAATGGTCTAAATGTGATTACAAGGTAATATTTGTTCATACATAATTTTAATCTTTTGACAATATATGTACATCTTGTAGACAAAGCGATTTGAACTTGTGTCTCTTACGATGAATATTATCTATTTTTTCACTGAGAATGCGCTTTTTTAAAAGAACTAAATTAATTGTTTAATATTAACTCTGTGATAAAATATCCCTTTATCCTTTAATTTAAAAGTTAAAATTTTCCCTTAATTTAAAATGTAACACCCCAAAATTTAAAGTCAGAATTTCTTAATTTATTTTAGTGACATAAATGAGAAATTTAGAACTTCTAGGGGCCAATTTGTAAAATGTGCTACTTTTGTGACCCTTGTTTTGTAATTTACCCTTTTCGAATGGTTTAAAACCATCCTTATCAGCCTAAACAAGCCTTTTCGGTTTCCTTCTCCCTTGATTTTCTCTCAACAAAACCGAAACCTCCCTTACCTTTTCCGATCGAGCTCCGTTCAAGCTCAAGCCGACGGCCGTTCGTCGCAACAAGCCGGTAAACAATTCCTTCTATCGTCGCGAATAAAACCCAAGGCACCACGTGTTGTTTCTGGCCACCGTTATCCTTAAACGGTGCAAAAACCGTTCGTTTAAACGAACGAGTTTTGCATCGTTTTGGCCGTGTTTTCTTGCTGGGTAAGGGTTGAGAGGGTTGCGTTAGTGGTGTGCGTGTGTTAGGGTTTCTTAATTTGCCGAAATATGGCGTGAGAGGTCACCGGCGGTGAGGAATCGGGGGTTGTTTGTGCCCTAGTTTCGAACGGGTGGAAATTGAGGATTTTGGGTTTGAACCGGTCTGAACCGGTCTAGAAGGCTGAACTGGGTTGACAGAACCGAACTGGTCTGTGTAGTTAAACCGGACCGATCCAGCGAGTCAAACGAACCGGACCCTTCTCCAGAATCAAACCGACTGACGTGTACGATGACGTCATCCGTTGACCATTGACTTTTTTAGAAAATGTCTATTTTATGTTTTTTGACGTCCTGATTCCGATTTCGCTGCCCGTTTTCCCAAATTCGAACCCAAAAGACCATTTTGATCGCTTTTATTCCTTTATGCTTAGTATTTAAAGATTTGAATATCAGGAAATTAATTGGAATTATTCTTATTTGCAGACGACATTGACTCGGATACTGAGATCCTTCATTCTCCTCCACCTGGACGACCTCTTGTTGCTCAGACATTGAGATTCGCTCGTGAGTATAATTAATAATATATTCGATATATACATTATTAGTGTCTTGGCATAGTAGTAGTATCTTTGATGGTGTATTTAATTTTTATAGGAGCTGACTCTGACCGACTTATAGATAGAGCTGAGCGTGGGAGACGTCACCGTCGACGTTGAGTGTTAGCTACCTGAGGTGTGTTCTCTTCTTTGTTGTCTGTTTACAGTGCTCTGTATGTAAATGTGTTAATGGGTTGAAATGTATACATGATATGGTCTGATAATGTATGGTAATAATATTCTGTTGATATGTGATATTTGACTTGTTCAGCATTCTGTTACATTATACAATATTTATATATGTTATTAGATTCGGATTATTGTATATCATATTATATGATTATGCATTTCTGTTGATAAACAATGCATTCAGATTCAGAACTCGGATTTTATGTCATCTCATTATGGTTGAGATTTTATACGGGGAAGTTTAGTAGTTTCATCCTTCGGGTTGATGTCTACTTTGGATTAGTGGTTTCGCCTACATGTTGGATTCCACTTCGGATGGTGACGAGGTTGAGAGTGGTTTTGGGGAACCTTACTCTTCGGATGGTGATGTAGTTGGGTGCATGTCATACTGTATTGCATATTCATTCATACTTGTTTATGTGTTTGAATTGATTCTTGATGGAAAATTGTATTCTGATAATGTCTGGTAGACTCTGTTGATATGATGATTCTGTTAGTACCGTTTGCACTGTAGAGACACACTGAGCGTTTTCGCTAACTCCTAATTTCTATTTCAAATACTCAGGTCTAGACTACGATACTTGGAAGACCTCGTTTTTCAGCTTTATTTGTTATTATCAGTATGATACCTAGAACTATTTATATTATACGTTTTATCATAATGTATTTAATTTTCAGATTTCGGACGTTTTATTTGGGTTATTACGTTTTATCATGCATTTACATTTTGATTATTTAATATTTTTAGGAATATTTTATCAATATGTATTATGCGATATTATTATTATCTATTTTGGAATTAAAGTTTTTGAATCAGGTTACTTATATGAGGGGCAAGCTTTGAGCTTGACTCCTTATAATCGACCCAGTTCTTCCGGGTTGGGTTTAGGGGGTTACATTTAATGGTATCAAAGGCAGGTCCAACACTCGGCCTGGGTGATTTAAATCAATTTTAATTCGAAAATAAATTTTTGCATGCACTATCAAATGTTTTCGGGTAAAACAAGAATTTCAGAAAAACTTATGATCTTTTATGAATAATATTTATATATATTCTGAATAAGGTATCCAAGTACCGATTCTAATCTTAAGATTCTGTCTTTTGTAGAGATACTACTATGGCACCTCGGAGAAGTTCTAGAGTAGCGGTCGGTCAAGGACGTGGCCGAGGCTGTGGTCGTACCGCGACTGTAGATAGTTACGTTCCACCTCCTGAGGGTTCGATACAAAATCAGGGTGAGGTCCAGGGTGCGAATGTGGAGGAACAACATGTGGAGCAGACAGGAGCTCAGCAGACTGGAGCTCATCAGACTGGTGGAGGAGACTCACATGTTCAACCTGCTCAGAGTAGTGGTCATCGTGATTGAGGGGATAGTGAGACAGTTTCACACAGATGTCGTTACTGTTCAGAAAGAGCTTTTGAGATACCTTCGTCAATCTGAGGGTGTTCAAAGACCCATATCCACATATTTTTCTAGATGTCGGGGTGACTATGTTCGATGGAAAGACGGGTACAGATCTGGCAGATGCAGAGTACTAGCTAAAGAAGCTTTAACGACTATTTGTTAAGATGGATTATCCTACCGACCGGAAACTCAAGGTTGTCGTTTCACCGCTGCAGGCTGAAGCCCAAAATTGGTGGGAGGCTGAGGAGCTTGTTACTCCAGCTAGTAAGGTTACTTGGGATCATTTCAGACAGGTTTTTCATGATAGATATGTCGGAGCTGAGTATATAGCTAAATGCAGAGATGCTTTTATGAATCTGAGGAAGAATGATATGTCTGTTAATGATTATGAGATCGAGTTTATAAGATTGATTCAGTACGTCCCAGGGTTAGTGACCATAGAAAAAGACAAGTGTGATTGGTTTATGAAGGGATTGCATCCTACAATAAAGGCCGGTGTTGCTCTACATATGGACCATGAATACAAAGATATTACTCGACGAGCTAGGACAGCTGAGCGTATTGAGGCAGAGTTGAGACAGCTTGAGTCACATGGATCTGATAGAGGAAAGAGACCAGCGTCGGTGCCAGTTCAGCATAGTCAAGGGAATCAGTTTAGGAAGAGAGTCAGAGATGAGTCAGACTATCAGAGTTATTCGAAAGCTAGACCAGTGACTTCTTCTGTTCTGACTGCTAGTGCTGGTGGTCGACTGGTACTCGAGGGGTGCCACAGTGTCCTTTTTGTAAGAAATGGCATTCGGGAGAGTGTAGGAGGCAGACCGGAGCTTGTTTCAGATATGGTTCATTCGAGCATCGTTTCAGAGATTGTCCGGTTCCATTTCCCTCAGCTTTTACTTCTACTCAGTCTCAGGCATCAGTCAGACTCCCGCCAGGGGAAGAAGTCAGGTCAGATCTGTTACTTCGGGTTCTGCTAGTAGAGGTAGATCAGCTCAAAGTAGAGGATCAGCAGGATCAAGGGCCAGACAACCGGGGTTAGTTTATTCTACTAGGAGGCACGAGGATCGTGATGAGCCATATGTTATTGCCGGTACATTCTCTATCCATTCTATCTCGTACTTTGCTCTGCTTGATAATGGTTCAACTCATTCATATGTTGCGAGTTCTGTGTTTGGGGTCTTGAGATTTCTGTTGAGGATATTGTTAGTGTTGTTACTGTACACAGTCTAGTGGGTAATCCAGTTGAGGTTACTAAAGTATACATGAATTGTCCTCTTGAGATTCAATGGGAGATCTTTTCAGCTGATTTGATGGAGTTACCCTTTGGGGAGTTCAATCTTATTCTGGGTATGAATTGGTTGTTTGCACACCGTGTTACCTTAGATTGTGAAAAGAAAAGGGCTACACTAAGAACTTCTGATGATCGTGAGGTGATTCTGATTGGTGAGCGTAGAGGGTTCCTATCTAATATCGTTTCAGCTCTCAAAGCTGAGAAAATGATCATGAAAGGGTCTACTGCTTATCTTGACTATATCCTTGATGCGAGACAGTCTGATTCCGAATTAGATAAAATTCGAGTTGTGAAAGACTTTCCAGACGTTTATGACTTAAGTTCGTGACGTGAATCGCAAGGACCAAACCTTCGACGCGAGGTGGTTTCCATGGCCGTGATTGAAACTGGCAGGGATCACTCTTTTGTATTGTATGTGTTTGTTAGTTTCTTTCAATTTTTCTCTTTAATTTTCATGTATGAAAAACTAATTTAATTTTACATGTTCATTTCATATATATGTAGTAAAATAAAAATTATTTTTGTATGACATAAAAATACTTAAACCATTAATATTATTCTCTAGTAAGGCAATGAATCAGAGCTTCCTTCCAAACCGTTGGATTGAGCGATCAAAATAAATAATTTGGCATGCGGTTCTGTTTTTGTTGCATATAAAAAAGAATGCCTTTACACCTCTATCATGCATACCACCAACCAACCTCACATCATAATACACATACAAAATAAAAATTATATAGAAAAAAAAGAGAAATGTAAAATAGAAGCAAAGGCAAAGCAAAGTGAGAGATGGTGGAATGGTGGGGTCTTATTTGTTACTATTTGTTTAGCTTACCACTCTCTCCTTTGGGACTCTTCCCCAACACAATTCTATATTTTTTTAGGGATAATTATATTTTTAGTACCTCATTTTTACTCTTTTTCTTATTTTGATACTTTACCTATTTTCTTGGCAAAATAATAGCTAATGTTACGTTTTGTTTCTATTTTGGTGCCTCGCCGTTAAAAAATTAACAGAAGGCTGACTAGGAGAGAAAAAATCACACGTGGCATGCTACCATGTCATTTCCTCTCTCCTAGTCAGCATGCCACGTCAACAAAAATATGAAAAAACACACGTGGCATGCTAACCAGAAGAGAGAAAATAACGTGGCAGCATGCCACATGTGATTTTCTCTCTTCTAGTCAACTTCTCGTTAATTTTTAACGGCGGGGTATCCAAACAGAAACAAAACGTAATGTTATGTATTATTTTATCAAAAAAAGTTAGAGTACCAAAATAGGAAAACGAGTAAAAATAGAGTACTAAAAATATGGTTATCCCTTCTCTTTATACGATAAAATCAGACAATTATTCATTTCGTTCAATAAGTTTGATTCATTCAAATTCCGAACACTTTTTAAACTCATGATGCTAACATTTGTGATGAAAGTATGTTTTCTCTATGTTAAAAGCATTAAATTATTAACATCAAGTTAATTTAGTGAGATAATATGCTAAATTTTTAAATCTTAAGTAAAGTTAAAAGTTCGAATCTTAATATTGTAATTGAAAAAGTCGCCACTATAACGGATCACTATGGTACTTGATTTAAATTAATTAACCAATAAATTAAACCACGATGGTTAAAAAAATCCCAAGTAAAAAAACACATACATTTGAATATTTCCAAGTAAATCATTATCACATGCATCATAGGGATACAGAGACAGATTATTTTGACACGCTCCAAATTTATTTATTCATTACACATGCATACATCATGCCATGAATCCATTCCCAAATCCCACATACATAAATCACATGCATGCATGCATGTAACAACCAAACAAATGCTAGAGCCTAAAGAGAAATAAAAGAGTACTGCTACATTGCAGAGTGATGCTAGAAATAGAAAGAGCTAAACGCATGTATTTATTTTCTTAAAACAGGTTTTTATTTAATGTCCATAAAATAATAGGAAAATACTTTGATTAAAACATGCATTTATTTATTAGATTTTAAGATTTATGGGTTTAGGTTAGGTTTAGTTTGTAGGCAGTAAAATTTAGCGTTTATAGTTAAATTTAGAGTCTAGCGGGTTTAAAATGTTAAGATTTAGGATATTACAGTTAGGATTTTAGGTTTTAAATATTAGGGTTTGTGTATTTTTTACACAGTTTGTGCATTAAAATATAATTAAAATAATATTCTTTTAAAATATTATGAAAAATGTAAAATTAGCTTATAAAAGGGGTAAAATTTTGATGCACATATTGTGTAAAATTTATTTTTACACACAAACTGCATATTTATACTATAAAACCAAGATCCTAAATTTCTAACCCAAAAGAACTAAACCATACTTTTAAACTACAAACTCTAAATCATATACCCTAAATTGTAAACACTAACTTCAAGTTATAAACCCTAAGTCATAAACTCCTAAACTAGTAACCCCTATAACTAAAAGGTTTATGTAATTTTTTTTTAAAATAAAATGTTTGTGTAAACTAAATTTTACATAGCCTGTGTATTAAAGTTTTTTTTCTTAAAAAAACTGCAACATAAATTAATATATGAATAATTATTCGATATATCGGCGGTAAAAAATTTTAGTTTACACAACCGCCTTAGTTTTAAGATTTAGAGACTTAGTTTTAGGTGTAAATTTTAGGAGTTTATATTTAGTAGTTTGGAATGTAGGAATTGTGGATAGAATTTAGGGTTTATAGGTTTAAAACCTAAATCCTCAACATATTACTATAAAACCTAAACCTAACCTCTAAACCTTAAATCCTAACCGTTGTCCCTAAATTTTAAACCCCTAAACCATACACCCCAAACTAAGTACTAAAACCCTAAAATAAAGTGCTTGTGAAAACTAAAAGCTTTCACCACTAGTGCATTGGATATAAATCCATTATATATAGGATTATTATCTCATGCACAGGCAGTGAAAATCTTTTGTTCTACAAAGCGCCTTATTTTTTAGGTTTAGGGTTTTAGTTTATGGTTTAGAGTTTAGAGTTTTATTATAAGGGTTTAGAGTTTAAGTTTCACGGTTAGAATTTAGAATTTAAGGTTAGTGTTTAGGTTTTAGGATAATATGGTTAGGAATTTAAGTTTTAGTCTATAAACCTTAAATTTTAACCCTAAACTTAAAATTCTATCAACAACCCCTAAATTCAAAACTATCACACTTAAACACCTAAATCCTAAATAGAATCCATAAACCGTAAAATAATGTGCTTGTGTAAAACAAATTCCTACAAACATTTATGCATAGAATAATTATCCTTATATATGGATTAATATTTGATGTACAAGTAGTTGAAAACTTTCTTTCCACAAACATATCTAACTTAACTTTAAAATTAAAATCTTTAATCCTTAAAATTTAAACTTTAAATTTTTAATAATAAACTTTAAATCTTAAATTAAACCCCTAAATATTAATGTGCACCCACTTATAAAAAACAAATTTATCAACCCCATTCTATGAAATATTTTCCATATATATTACCTCAAAAAACTTTTTATATAAATATTAAATAGTACTTTGCCTATTCCATTCCTTTCAGGAACTTAAAAGAAAAATTAATCAATAATTTCAAAAGAAAACAAAGCTTAATGAATAGGACACTGCAGGTTACAGAGTGCAGAGCTGGCCCTTTGATTTCTCATTAGGCATTGGTTTTCTGTCTGTTTCTTTTCTGTTTGCTTTTATCTGTCGTGTAATAATACTTGATGATATTATTTATTTATTATAAATATATAACCGTTCGTTTTAATGATCCCAAAACTTACAATTAACATGCAAAACCTAGAATCAAGTTAAATAATAAAAATACATTTAGAATAAATTTTTTATGGGATTATTATTTAGTTTGAGACACTAAAAGCACTAAGAAAGTCTCTCTTTGTTTATTTCCATGTTTCTCTTTCTACTTCTGTGGGTTGGTGTGGTTTTATTTCCTCAAAAAATGGCCTTTTTTCAGTGTTTATTTTTATTTTACTTTACTTTTATCTCTCTTATTGCTATCTTTAATATGAAGACACCGTAGTTACCCTGTAGTTTCAAGCTCTACTTCCCCCTACTTTGTGCTTTGACAGAAAGAGAAATACAAAAGACAACAAAAAGCAACCCCAGGCCCCAACATTATCATTTTCTGATGAAGGAAGAGGAGGCCTACCCTGTGTGATGCTCTAAAACACCACCATTTACTCTCATTCAAAACCCAAAGCTCCAATCTTTGCACCCAACTCTGGGTTTCTCTTGTTTTTGCTCATTTCTTTCTCTGTTTTGTTTTTTGTTTAAAAAAAGGCCCTTCTTGGTGTGTTTTTTTATGTGAAAAAATGGCACTTTCCATGCACAAAGAGCCATTGGATGGCAAGCAAATGGATAGCAGCAAGTATGTAAGGTATACACCAGAGCAAGTTGAAGCTTTGGAAAGGGTATACAATGAATGCCCAAAGCCTAGCTCTTTGAGGCGGCAGCAGCTCATTAGGGAATGCCCTATTCTTTCCAACATTGAGCCTAAACAGATCAAAGTCTGGTTTCAGAATCGAAGGTACTCCTTTTTCACCATTTTTTTGGTGTTATTTGAAGAATAAAAGAAAGATGAAGGGGAAATGGCCAAATATGCTCACTGATTTTGTTCTAATTTTCTTGTGTATATCTAAGTTTGTCATAATTTTTCCTGAGAAAATAATGGAATGTTTTCCCCTTACTCAAGCCCTTTCCCACCCTTTTCCTCCTCCATTTTTACTTGTTTATATCTAAATTTGTCATTTTTACCTGAGAAAATAATGAGATTTTTCTTTATCAAATGTTCTTCACACCCTTTTTTTTTATTCAGTACATCTCTGTTTTCTCTTTCTTTTACACTTATTATATTTTATATCTTGTTGGTTAAAATATATTTCTCCTGTTCTTCCTTGTGCTTGAAGCGTCAAGACAGAATTTGAGATCTTTAGGAAAAAAAAACTTTTTTTAGAAACACAGTTATGCACAAGCTTTAAGAAAGAAAAAAAACTGATCTTTAATTTTCATAACTGCATTTAGTTTCTATGAGGATTTATGTATTTTGTCCATTGAGTTTGATGAGCTATTTTTGTTTAGATGCCGTGAAAAGCAGAGGAAGGAAGCTTCCGGACTCCAAACGGTGAACAGAAAGCTGAGTGCCATGAATAAGCTGTTAATGGAAGAAAATGAGCGATTGCAGAAGCAGGTCTCCCATCTGGTTTACGAGAATGGATATATGAAGCAACAACTGCAGACTGTAAGTGTGTCCATCTTTATCATTTTTAGCAACAATTGTTTGAAATGTTTGGTCGGCATCGGCATCCGGTACAATGTTTTTTCCCGAGTATCTGTGGCTTGTCATGTTCTTGACATCTTGAAAAAATAGAATCCGATATTACATAACACCATGTCAACCTGAATTACTTATGTTTCAACTCATCAATTTTGTTATTTCTTTCCTTTGTCATGTTTTGTTCTTCCAATAGTGTTATATCAAAGTACATGGCATCACATTAAATGTGTTCATGTCTTTTTATTTTTTGAAACAGGCTTCTGCAACGACCACGGACAATAATAGCTGTGAGTCCGTGGTCGTGAGCGGTCAGCACCAACATCAGCAAAACCCAACACCTCGGCACCCGCAGAGGGATGCTAACAACCCAGCTGGGTAAGCTAGAAATGTTGTCTCTTTGAGCTCGAACATGATTATGTCATTTTCGATTGGTCTCATTATCTGTGAACTGTGTTTTGTATTTGCTAGTCTACTCAAAATTGCTGAGGAGACCCTGGCAGAGTTCCTTTCGAAAGCTACTGGAACTGCTGTCGACTGGGTCCAAATGATTAGGATGAAGGTACTACTCGTCTGTTATTTGTTTTTTTTTTCCCTTCTGTTTTATGTAATTTATGCATTTTGGAAATTTCCCCTCTTGATACTTGTGTCTCCCCGTTAATTTTGAAATCTAACTTCAGTATTTATTTCATACATAGCCTGGTCCGGATTCTATTGGCATTGTTGCTGTTTCCCGTAACTGTAGCGGGGTAGCAGCACGGGCCTGTGGTCTTGTGAGTCTCGAGCCCACTAAGGTAATAATACTCCCAAAAATTTCATAGCAATTGTTGTGATTAATGCAGTAGTGCATGTGTTTCTAAAAAGTATACGATGGATATTATTACAGGTTGCGGAAATCCTTAAAGATCGTCCATCATGGTTTCGTGACTGCCGATGCATTGATATATTAAGTATAATTCCGACTACGAATGGTGGAACCATCGAGCTCATCTATATGCAGGTACGTTATTGTAGATACTGCAATTCTTATTTAGCCATAAGGCTGATTTATGTAAATCTATAATCTTGGTTAATCTTACAGATTTATTGTTTTAACAGACTTATGCGCCTACAACATTGGCTGCAGCGCGGGACTTTTGGACTCTGAGATATACTACAAGCTTAGAAGATGGCAGTCTCGTGGTAAGTTACATGCCGGTCTGTATAATTTACCTTTGGTCTCTCGTTTAGCAGGATTGAGTTCCTTTAAAACCAAGCCTGTTTGTAGTAAAGTGTAAACCATGTCAAGCTTCTTTTCTTTGTGAAATAGCTTTTTCTTCATTTGCATGTTTGATTTAGTCCTCAATGTTTAAGGTGGTCTTTAATGTGTTTGCTTTGCTCGTAATTATGTGCAGATATGTGAGAGGTCTTTAACATCTTCTACTGGTGGGCCTACCGGGCCTCCCGCTTCTAGTTTCGTAAGAGTTGAAATGCTTCCTAGTGGCATTTTAATAAGACCTTGTGAGGGTGGTGGCTCTATGATTCACATTGTTGATCATGTTGATTTAGATGTAAGGATGGTCAACTAACAATTCATGATTTTTAGTAAATTGAAACCGGCTACGTTAGTTGCATTACTGGTTTTTGTACCTCTTTATGCACTAGGTTTGGAGCGTTCCTGAAGTTCTCAGGCCACTTTACGAGTCATCCAAAATTCTTGCTCAGAAAATGACAATTGCTGTAAGTTCATGATCGAGGCCTTACTTCACTTAATCGTGTCTGACATTTCTTGTCTGAGTTTATCTTACTTTCTGTCATCCAGGCCATGCGGCATATACGACAAATTGCTCAAGAGACAAATGGAGAAATTCAACATGGTGGTGGTCGTCAACCTGCTGTTTTACGTGCTTTTAGTCAGAGACTTTGCAGGTGAGGCACTCACCGTGATATTGACACATGAGTAATGAATCTATTACCGTCTGTACTGTATTACAGTTCCGTGTCACCAATAAAACGGGATGGGACAGAGTCAAAAAGTTTTGGTTTTATTTAATTTGTCATTTCTATCTTTTGCTGATTGTTGTTTGAATGATATTAGGGGCTTTAATGATGCTGTAAATGGGTTTGTCGATGATGGTTGGTCGCTTATGGGTAGTGATGGTGTTGAAGATGTGACCATCATGATTAATTCATCTCCAGGCAAATTTATTGGGTCTCAATACAACACCTCGATGGCCCCATCTTTTGGTGGAGGTGTACTATGTGCCAAGGCCTCGATGTTGCTTCAGGTGCTTTCCATGATGCCGAATATCATACGGGAATAATTCCCTTTCATTGCATTAGTCATTAGGCCCTACACAATATTAACTTGTTGTAAATCTTGCAATATGGATCTGCAGAATGTCCCTCCTGCATTGCTTGTTCGGTTTTTGAGGGAGCACCGGTCTGAGTGGGCTGATTATGGAGCCGATACCTACTCCGCAGCTTGTCTTAAACCTAACCCTTACATAGTTCCATGTGCTCGATTAAGTGGCTTCCCTAGTAGTCAGGTCATTCTACCTCTTGCACAAACTGTAGAACATGAAGAGGTGATCATTCTCATCTATTGTTTTTCATTTGCAATTAACTTTATTTGATCAATTTTCTGTTAAATTGTTTTTGTAAAATTTTTGCTCTAGTTCCTCGAAGTTGTTCGTCTAGAAGGCCATGCATTCACACCTGAAGATGTAGCTCTGGCACAGGATATGTACTTATTACAGGTTAGTTTTGTGTTGTAATGTCTGAAGTTGTGTTTATTTCTATGTTGCTCAAACTTCGATGTGAGTGTTGAACACGGGTATGTGTCCAACACGATCGTGTTCAAGTCCCCCCCCCCCCCCCTTATATTTTCATGTATTTGGTGAGTTTGCGGAGGATTATGCGTGCTCGTATGTGTTGGACACAAGTATTTCATGAAAAATGATGAGTCGATGCTACATAGGTTTATTTGCACTCAAGTAAGAATCTTTATTTCGGTTCTTTCCTCACTATTCCTAAAATGCGATGTGGCAGCTTTGCAGCGGAATTGATGAAAATGCAGTCGGTGCCTGTGCACAGCTCGTCTTTGCACCTATTGATGAATCCTTTGCCGATAATGCTCCATTGCTCCCATCCGGATTTCGAGTCATACCTCTTGATCCCAAGACAGTTATGGTGATATGTCAACCTAGTTCTTTGAGATTTTTTTAGCATATTTGTACTTCATCTTTAGTTTTTGAAAAAAAATAAAAGAAAATCCGATTCGGAGAAACTCTCCGACTTATGTCACTCATTGGTTATTAATGGTGTTCGCCTTAAACTTGTGCTACATTGTTTAAGTTGATTTTCCCATTCACTGTTGTACTTATTTTCTTGTACGTAACTTCTGTATTGTAGGATGGACCTGGAGCAACTCGGACATTGGATTTGGCTTCTACACTTGAAGTGGGTCCTGGCAGCAATCGCCTGTCCGGCGATGGTGAGCCAAACAATTATAACCTTAGATCGGTCTTGACCATTGCATTCCACTTCACTTTTGAGAACCACTTGAGGGATGACGTGGCTTCTATGGCGCGCCAATATGTACGTAGTGTTGTGGGATCTGTTCAAAGGGTTGCCATGGCTATTGCCCCATCCCGTGTTAGCTCTGGCTTGGAACCAAAAACCCTGCCTGGTTCTCCCGAGGCTCTTACTTTGGTGCGTTGGATTTGCCGAAGCTATAGGTAAGACTTCCAAGTTTATGCCATATAATTTTGTTTCGTTTTAATCTGAGCCGATCAAGGTTCTCATCTTTGACTCTATACCATATAGTGGCTATTGTTGTTTATGAGCCTATGTTGCTCAGAACTTGGGTGTGTCGGATAAGCCATGGGGTATGATAAATTTTTTCTATGTTTCTTCCTCGTGTCCGAAAATGTGTTGGACATGGATACTTTAAAGATGATGAAGAGCCGGAGCAACACAATGAACCCGATGAGTTTGATTCTCATTTTCTTTGACAATGCATTTAACAATTTTTTTATTAAGATTAAAGGGAAAAGTACACATGTTCCATCCATTTTCTTTAGATCGTAATTTCAATCGACAAACATAGATAAGAACAGTAATTGTGGGGTTTGTTTCAGGATTCATACGGGAGGAGAACTCCTTCGAGCTGATTCGCGAGCCGGTGATGCTTTGCTGAAGCAACTGTGGCACCATTCTGATGCGATAATGTGTTGTTCGTTGAAAACAAATGTAATGAACAATCTCCTTTTGGATTTTTTTCTTTTTGATAAATGTCTCAAAACCTATTGGAGTCAAATTAAGCTTGTGGATTTGTATTTCAGGCATCACCTGTTTTCACCTTTGCAAACCAGGCTGGGCTTGATATGCTCGAAACTACTCTAGTGGCCCTTCAAGACATAATGCTGGACAAGATTCTTGACGAAGCCGGCGGAAAGATTCTATGCTCGGAGTTCTCAAAGATCATGCAACAGGTAAAATCGTCAGAAGTAGATTAACATTGAAATTCTTTGGAAAATAAAACAAGATAATCTTGTTTATTAATAATGTCAGGGTTTATCATCTTTAAGATGATGAAAACAGAGGGGTTTCTTAACATTGAAATAATCTTACCCTGAGTGTCCTGAACTGAAGAAAATGTATATAAATTTGCAGGGGTTTGCTCATCTCCCAGCAGGAATATGCGTATCGAGTATGGGAAGGCCGGTGTCGTATGAGCAGGCAATTGCATGGAAGGTCGTGGACGACAACGAGGAGGATGCAATGAATCACTGCCTTGCCTTGATGTTCATCAACTGGTCTTTTGTGTGAGGAATTAGGTTTTGGGAATGTATCCATATTAAGTTATATCTGCTTTTAGTACTTGAGAAGAATAGACATGTTTATGAATGGTTATGGGACAGGAACAGGATTGTAATGAAAGATTTATGGGATTTCTGGATATAGATTTGGTTTTGCTTCTTTAAGTCTCCATTAAGTATGTTTTGGCAGGCAAAAAGATTTTCTAATAAATGAACCCATTACCCCTACCTAACATCTGCAGATAACTTTACTACGGGTTGGCTGGCCTATGTATGGTATGGCCATGGGGTGCATGGCATACATATGATGGATGCATCATGCATGTGACTGTGAGAGTGAGACAGGACATGTAAATAGTAAATACCCTGTTGTGTTGTGTCAGGGTTTGAGAAAATCGAGGTAATGGTTTTAAAAGGAGTGCCAATGCCCAATGCCATGTTTTCATGCCTACGCCCCCTCCCTCTATTCTTTGCCCCTACCGAGCAGTATCTTAATTTGGGTGTAGGGTCTATACTCTATACAAATGGATCATTATCCTATTTGTAAGCTTACAAATTTCAAAATCAATATCATCATACTTGAATTTAAATATATTTTTTTAAAAAAATAAATAAAAATCAGTTCAAATTCAAGTCTAGTATTATAATCAATATTTCCCTAAAAATATTCCAAAATTTAAAGCAGAATTTCTCCAATTTAAAGAAGGTTTTGAATAGAAATACAATTATAATTTATGATATAAAAAAACCAACTTACGTAAATATAAATCTTAAAATTTATGTAAACAAACTATTAATGGATTAATAATTCATATATCAAAATTTCACCTTGTTTTGGATAATTTTCATGCACCTGCCCACTAATTTAATTGTAGTATACTAGTTTATATGCATATCTAAATTTATTCCAATTAATACTTTCACCTTAAGCATCATCAGCACAAGTTTACTTCATACAGCCCTGCCCCTTATGAAACACCAATAATGCTCTCTATGATTATCCCATGCATTCATTATGTGACGCCTACATGAAGCTTGACCTAATTCAAAGCTCCGATCAAATAACCAGACTCTGATCTGAGACCTCACTCAGCTGTTAGCGTTACTCGGAAATGTATCCGTCTTTCACTTGGTTATCGATCAATGCACCAGGTGGCAAGAAAAGTTCTACCTTCTCTGGGACTTTAATACTACTGCATCAAAAGAAACCCGGAATTTCCCCGGCCATCGCAGTCATTAAGACAGCAAAAAAAAAAAGTCGATATCAACTGTTTCTCCTCTTTATCATTTCTTTATGAACACAAATTTCAATATACAAACAGTGATCAAGAATACCTAGATAAATAATAATTTCAAGAATAGCTCAAAAGCATTCAGCAACTTATGTTACTCGAACTTGGGTGTTGTGTATCGATACAATGATCAAATTCCCATATCCATGTCTAAAAATATGCCAAACAGGGATCTATTAAAAAAAGCAAATAATTGGAGCAAACATAGTTCAAAACCACGAGGGATAAAACTAAAAGAGGATTAAATAAAACATAAGTAGCACTGAATTACAGACATCCACAACCAACATTAGCATTCTACTAAATCCTAAAAAAAAGGATACCTTTTATCGCACTAATATGATTCAATGCACACTAATCATCAAATTCACAAAGCTTCAAAGACATCACCATAGCTTGGTACGAGTAATCAATTTGCTTTCAAAAAAAAGAAACCAAAAGAACAGAAACTCTTACGCTTACAATAAGAACCATATGGTATCTGCTATTTCATTCAGATTTTACATAAGAAAATTCTTTAAAATGCATTTGGTAAATTATTTAATGATTTAATCCATAATTACAGATGCAGTGATTGTTGCACTCCACAGTTACGGTACTAAGTTAGAGGACTTGAAGGTTGAAACCAAAAGAAAAGAAAAAGAAACACTTAATCTTCCTCCTCACACAGTCTTTTGCTAGGAGAGCCTATGGGGGGGGGGGGTATATAGTTAAAAGTAGAATAAATTGAAACAAGAAAAGTTCAGTAGTTAGTGCAATGCAGCAAGCAATAAAAGGACTACAGGGAAGACAACGATAGCTATAATGTTCTATCATTTCAAGTCTATGTTGCTCGGATTTGAGTGTACTGTTGGACATAGGTATGAGTTCAAGTCTGTTTTTTTTTTTCAAGATTTCCATGTATTTGGAAGATCCTCATATCCATGTCCAGATATGTATCAGACAAGGGTAGCTAACCCATTTTGCGAAAAATAAAAAGTCGAAGTAGCATAGGTGCCAGTCAAATCAAAATTGTATAATAGCTAAAATTCTTCATTTTCTTAGAATACTCATATCTGACACGCATAATGGACATGGTTTGGGGATATAATTTTCCAGGACCCTCCAAATACATAAATCTTGAAAATTTTGAATATACCTTTGACACATAAACTTGAGTCTGTGTAACATAGCTAGGAAACACACTTTGGCATCAAGAAATTTACAGTTCAGCCACTGTAATCAAAGGCAATCATCGAAAACTGCAAGGAATATATAAAACATAAAAAGGGTATACTTGAAAGCTATGTTATGCCGATTCTTCATTTTTCTCAAAATACCCATATCCTACACATTCGAACATGGCTAGAAAACACACTGTGAGCAGCAAAGTTTAAATTGCAACCAGATATGAAATGTAAAACAAGGACAATTGCAGGAATGAGCCTAGAGAAATTTACAGTTCACTCACTATAATCAAGAACTTCAGTATAGAAGTAGGATATACTAGGGAACTATGTATTCCGAGTCTTCATTTTTGTTTTCAACATACTCATATCCGACACATTGGGACATGGACCATATGGTATGTATGTATGGAAAACAAGGGTAAAAAGGAATGGAGAATGGAGATGAGCAATTGGGAATTACCATGTTCCTAAGCAGCAAAACACGAGTAGGGGGGCCATTGAAGCTCACACTCTTAACCTTCTTATCAGGCTTAGGAGTCTCACTGGCATTCACAATTACACCAGCTCTCCTATCAGTTTTCTTGGCCATCAACGGTGTAGTAATTCCTTGCTCCTGTTTCCCAAGACCCTGACCTTCTTTCCACCCCATTTTGGCCATCATTCTTTGGGCGGCAGTCATCTGCCCGCCTGCCCCAACTCCAAGTCCACTAGTCTCCGACTTTCCAATAGTGAAACCCTCAGCTTTTCCCGGCGGTGGAGATGGGGACCTTGGAACCCCGCCGCTCATAGCTGCACGCCTTCTCCAAGCTTCCTCGCCTGAAATATTCAGCCTTGAATCATTGGAATCTCTCTCTCTTTCCCTCTCTTCCCTTTCCTCCTCTTCCCTCCGCCTTCTCTCCAATTCCCTCCTCATCTCCTCCTCCATAGCCTTTCTCTTCCTCTCCCTCCGGTATTCCTCGTAGTCATTGGGCCTGCCCGGGTCATACTCTTCGATTACACTGGAAGTGACGCCCACAAGTGCAGGCTGCTGTTGCGTCAATATTTCGGTTGCAACCACCGCGGGGGAGGGTGAGATGGAGGCGGGAACGGAAGAAGCGGTGGTTTTGGGGACGGGATTTTTGGGTTTGTTCTGGGATCTGAGGATCGTCTGCGGCGGAGCAAAGCCGGAGAAAGGCTTGCGGAGAGTCGGAGGAGCCATCTTCTTGCTGCTTGACCATACCGTAGCGTTACTGCTCGGCTGGTTATCCTCATCGGACGGCGGAGGAAGATCTCCGTACAACCCACCAAGCATTTTTTACTCACTTCTTTACTTTCCCCCTAGAATAGAATAACCAGAGATTCAGAAAAACGAAATTCAACATATCAATGGAAATTCAGAACAAATACCAGTAATAGTTTAAGATTTAGATTTCCCCCTGAACAAAAATGAGTTTCTAGGCGACGTCGTTTCTTAAATATATTAAAGGTGGATTTTTGATCTCTGTGTGTTTAGCTACTATGGAACGATGTTTTGTTTGCTTGGATGAATGGATGTTGTAACAAAATTAAAAGGTTTTATTTTATATATTTGTAGAAAAAATGTTGAAAATATCCGTTTTTATATTTGCACAAATTTAACCAAGCCCCAACTATTTTTCTTTCATTATATAGTTAAACTCAACTCAAATAAATAAAGAATGTTTAAATTGCTTTATTAAATAAGTAGTTGAAGCAAAAGGACAGATGAAAGTGCAATTCATAAGAAATTGTATCTATAATCAGGGGGGGAAAGGACAATTTATGTCATATTAACATGTTTTTAATATTCAACTAAACACTCTCCTGATTGAATTCACTAGCAGAACCTATACAACAGGTTTACCTGCTGCTCTCAAATCGGCCAAAATACATAAAAACTTTGCATGGGTGGGGGATAAAGAATCATTGACTCCAACCAACATCAATTCCCGGTTAAGGATTGTGTCGATGGCCGTGTGGTAACAACTGCCTTGTTCAAAGTCAACCAAGCAGTGCCCATCTCCCTCATCAGACTGATGTCGCCACGGAATGAGTAGGATCCACTAAACCAATTTTTTGGAATTTACAATTCGTTCACTGTCTCACCTCAGAGGCAGACTCTGTTCCGGAGGCTGTCTCATCACCCTCGATAACAGGTGGATTTGGATTGCCATCACCAGACACTAATGGCTTAGGGGGGTTTGAACCAAGGTTTTCATTGTTCGGTTTCAAAGATGGTTCCAAGGCGGTTTCGCTTGTATTGTCCGAGGATGATGATGGAGAAGGTTTGGTAATACCATCTGAGTCATGACCACTGCCTTTATCCTCCAGCTTCACTTGCAGTTCACCATTTTGTACAGTAGCAGATTCATCAGAAACGGATGCTCCAGTGCCATCTGGGGTTTCTCTCCATTCAACCCAGGCAGGTGGTTTATCATTTGCATCGGGTCCAGCTCCCTTAGAGTTGTCAGACAGATCAACAGAGTTAACTTCTAATTTTGCATCAGGTACCTGAGAAGATGTTAACGTATCATTTAAGTCATCGTCTTTGCCAACAACCTTCTTATCATCTTCACCATCACCGTTGACAACACCAGCTCCATCAGTATTAGGTGATGCAGAAGGCAAAGCACCAGTTGAATGTTCTTCGGAAACTCTGTCATCTTCAAAAGCAAACCAGTTGGAATTTGTAAAAGAACCACTGCAGCAAAACAGAAAATGCCCCACCAATCAGGTCAAACAAATGAGTTAACACAAAATATATAGTCACAATAGCGAACAAAGTGACTAAATTCTAATTCCGACCACCTCATTCAAAATAAAAATTTCAACCAACCTTTCTTGGTCGTCACCTAGGCGTAAAGAAGATATTACAACCTCAGCAGATTCATCATCAAAGTAAACATCCTGAAAAGTATAATCAGAATAGATGTTTTTTATTATTCACAAAGACTCTCTTACCCAGAGAGGGGGGGAGGCAAAATAAAAGCTCTAAAGATAAATGAAAAAAAAGGTCAGGGAGAGGGGATGTTCTTCAAGTTAATTGGGTGTGAGTGTCGAACACGAATGAGTCAGAGGTGGATATGCTTAGGTTCTTCTAAGTTTTTCCATGTATTTGGAGGGTCATGTGCTTCATACACGGGTGTCAGACACAGGTAACAAAGAATTTGAGCAACATAGGATTCTCTTGATGATAAAGAATGCAAAATCATTAGCAAGAACTTGCAGCCTGCACTAAAACTAGAGGGAAAAGCGCAAAGAGGAAGAGTCTTCATAATAAATTTTAGCAATCTTTGTTCCTACATTAACTATTCAAATGAACAATTCTCCAGCTATAGACTTTAAATCGAGATCATAGCACATAACATATACCTCATCATCTCGCTCAAGTGAGCCATGTACCTGAAATATATGAAAAAAATGACATCAGCATATTATAAACAGCAGCGCATACATGAAAAAAAATATGATAATGGCATATTAGAACCCAGCAGTGCATGTTAAATCAGTGTGTTTACTAATTTAACAACAGAATGAAAACAGAGACAAATATATGAAATAAAATGGTATCTGAACTAGTAAGATTGAAGATAAAAATTGCAGAGGAGAAAAGACATTAAACTAAAAGAGCTACAAGTTTGGTTTGGAAAATAGAAGATAAAGATATTGCCCAAGTAATATGAGAGTAGTAGGGAAAACCAATGTTACTCGGACTCGAATGTGAATATTAGACACATATATGTTCAATTTTATTCAAGTTTTCCATGTATTGGAAGGGTCCTTAGGTCATATATCTCATACCCAAATCCAAGATATATGTCCAGCATGGATGTTGAGCACAAATATCCAACACATGTACTTCAAGAAAAATGAAGAGTCGAAGTAATCTAGGGGAAAACCACAATAACAGCACAAGCAGCTTCGAAAAAATCAGCAAGACCTTTTTCTAAGCTGAATATTAAGGGAGAATCAAGAACCGCTCATTGAAACATGTCAAATGGTATTAAATGTAGTTCTATCATAAGACAAATCACCGATTATATAACTACAAATTATTGCAAATGAGGTCTCATGAGTAACTGATAAAATACACATCCCTTTAAAAGGTAGAATAATTGCTTATTTCCAAAATATAATTTCTGTTTTAGATGTTCATTCTCTTGGTCCTGGTAATCAATAAGTAGATAAATACAACACAAATATAGCCAGATTAGTAAAAGAGTTCTAGAAAGCACCTCATCTGTATCATCATTACTATAAATGCCATATCGAAATCCCTGGCTTAAGTTATTTGCCAAGGCTGTAACATCATAATCCCTATCTTGGTAATCATCATCACTATCTCTCCTGTCTTGTAATGTAGTAGGCCTCCTGTTAAAATTGATCAAACCAAATTAATTTAACTCACAGAGAAAAAATTTCATAAAAAATATATCGAACAAAATAGTCAGCAGGCAACAGCAACTTGAAGAATTTTTATATACATTTTCATTCATGTTTCCAGGTTTGGTGACTGGTTTTAAAAAGAAAGGTGGAAGACGTTCAGTGATAAAAATGACTAAAATCAATTCCCTAGGAACATCTTAGAATATCAAAACCTCAATATCCTAAGCAGATCATAACTTCACAAGAGTTCAATTATAATTTATAACCATCTAGCAATAAACAAACTGACCAAGAACACGCCCAAGTGACTACATTGAATAGCTCCAATAATGATCCAGAACAAATTTACATTGCTCAGGAAGATTAACTATCAGTGTACCTAAAACATTTTCACATTTCAAAAAGGCTTTCAAGATTTTCAGTTTAAAGGGCCAAAGAATCATTCTATTTTAGAGCTGAAAATAGGACTCCATATGTTTATCCTTACAGTACCCATGTTTTTTTTTCGTACCAACTTTCCATTTACACTTTATTAACTCACCATATAACTTGCTCTTTCGCCGTCTCATTATAAGAGACAGTAAGTTCTAAATATCTGCTGATGGAACAAGCAAAGAATTTCAAAGCTCCTAATAATTTCAGACAAGTTCGACACATTGAACAACTTGCGTAGGGACACTGACCAGAAAATTAAGGCTTAATTTAGCCATGCTAAAAACTTCAATTCACACAGAAATATGGCAATTGCAGATGACAATTGACATCTGCATAAATGTGAAATGAAACGACATTCGGAGGAAGATGACATACCCACAAGCCCACTGGTAAACATTTTCAATAGCATTACGCTTTGATAGAACATTCTTCTGCCAATCGATCCATTCACTGTTTTCCTGTCAAAAGAAAAACAAGTACACAGCTACTGAAACGGGGTAAAGAACATTTTGCATCTGGCAGGAATTGTTAAAAGTTTCCCCTGGGATCATCCCAGGGGTTAGAACATGGAAATCTCAAGGTTCAAAGCTAGGGAAAAGGAAAGGAGTTAATGGCATGGGAGAAGGCTATCTCCCAATACTTGAGCTTTTCCAAATTTCACAATAACTTTTTGTATGGTGGACAATGTTAAAGCTGCATGGTAACTCTTTTTTCTTTATACATAAAAAGTTACCTATTACATCATTGTTTTAACGCTTCCAAAATTATAACTTCATGAAAAAAATGTCGTTTTTCTGGAGGTTTGCATCTTGGTCTGTATTTTGTTTCAGATTCCCATTTCTTTGTCCTCAGCTCATAGAAAGTTCTTAACCTAAATATTGTTTATAGTTCCACCTTCCACGCTTCATGTGACTTCTGATTATGGAATATTAATATTCATCCCAAAATCAAATGAAAATGCAGAATCCTTATCGGATAGATCGAATGATAGATATCACTCAATAGAAGAAATTAAGGCCTACTTCTGATTCTCAAACCGGATATTTAAAGTTCAATAAAGTACTCAGAATTGCACAACTACACATAAGACTGAAAAATAACTAAGAAAATGAAATGAAGGCTGTAGAAAGATTGAAAACCTGCATATATGCCTGAATTTCACCATTGCTATTTCCAAGCTGAACAAGTTTGTTAGATATACGAGTCAAGTGTCCAATATTCCCTATCTTCGGCGGCGCTCTACCTTCAGCACTAACGGTTGGCTGCAGGAGATTGGACCAAAGGAAAAACCAAAAACCAATTCAGCATTAAAATAAAGACGGAGGTAGGCAGAGGGTAAAAAATTAAGTTAAAACAGCAAAAATGTAGAACAAAAGAATTGCTACAGAACGGCTCTTCCAACACAGATCCAATAAGACAGGATAACTACCATATTTGGATCAGAAGCTAACATGCAATTCTTTTCGGCTTCAAGTATTTTTCCCAACAGGTTACATTCACGAAGAAGGTTTTCAACAAGTAGAACATTTTTGCTCTCTAAACACGACAATATTATGTTCTCCACATGATGATGTAAGAAATTGTTGTATGGATACCTGCATACAGAACAAGGGAATGAGAAATAGGATCCAAACAGTAAACATATCACTGCACAGCAGGAATCTTAAACTTACTCAAAGAATAAGTTCAGAATCCTTTGCACAGCACCCAGTCGAATCAATTCCTTTTCGGCAGCTTCACTACCAACCATCAGCAAGACTGAAATAAACTCTACAATCTGGAGAATCCCATGTCAATTATAAATAATCCTATCAGGTTTCGGGTTGTGCAATTAGGGATCGACAAATAGACCATAAGTGGATTGGTAAAGAAATTATGAAGTTCAACCATCAGCTAAAGCTGATTCATGCAGGAACCAAAAAAGAAAAGACGAATAATTCCTCAAAATCGACAAAAGGTAACTTTAAAAACAAAATACCTTCAAACGATGTTTCCCGAGTGGTGGCTGTAACTTTCCATACGTTGTTAATAAGATCGACTCTGATGATGAAATATCCAAAAGCTTCATCAAATTACCTGCAGCATGGTAAGATGACTTATTAGTTCTCCTGTGAGAAAGCACTGATGTATAAGTTCAGTCAAAATGAACTAATTAAGCATCTTTCATATACTCTGAAGAACAGACAAGTCAGAATCTCCAAAGTACATGCCCTATTAGTTTTGGAAACTGATTTGCATCTGCACACTCAGATACATATCTGACAAAGAGGGACAGATCTGAGAAATGGATGGGCATGGCAGTGAAAGGAAAAATAAATTGTAGTGAACCTTGATCGGAAAGAGAGGTTGTGGTGTGGATTATATTAATTTGAATAGGCAACCCAACTACAAGAATAAGCATACAATTGAAAAGTTCATATACAAATTTTCATGAGATTTTTTATTGCAAATTACATATACTTTTATTTAAATTAATGAAACATTTTTTACTGCTGTATCCAGCTGTGCTCTGTCCTAATTTTTTTTAAGCTTGTCATGTCACCATTTCTGCATTATATCATACTGAAGTTCCTTGTTTTTTTTCCAGTGATTCCTATGTCATGAGACAATAGTGAATGCTGATGCTCTTTCTTCCTTTCCTTTTAGTAGTTGAGAATATGATTCAAAAGAGTAACTCTAGGGGGAATATACATATAATAAGAAACCATATGCTATTTAAATAAATCCCCTGTAACCTCTTTAGTTAATTCATTTTCCAACTACGAACAAGGTGAGTCTGCAAAAGGATTTTGTTATGCAGCTAATAGTAAACTAGAAGAGATGACTTCACCTAAATTCTCCAGCATGCCTTCAACTGTCTTGGGGTTTGCAGATATCGTTGAACCTTGAAAGACTTGGCGGTTGTATGTATGATATACACCCAATGTTAGTCTCTTGGGATCTAACAAAGATATGCAGACGGACAAGGAATTGACCACAACAGAATTTGGTCTTGAGTCTTCCAAACCATGACGAAATAATCTTCCTATGAAACTTCAGGACAGCACAGAAAAACGCCAGAATTAAATTATTTATACGACAGAGAACACTTTTAGCACAAATATAAGCAAAAACAAGAGGAAAAAGTGACACCTACTTTGGGCTTGTAATTTTAGCAGCAAGACCAGGAGGAGCAAATCGTGTTATAGCGCATAAGGTTTCAGCTGCATTGGCATGCACTTCAGCAGAATCCTGTAAAATACATCTTAACAATTTTCAATGAAAACAGATCCACATTTCAAAAACAATAAAAGAAATAACACCTTAATCACATGCCCTTGATAAATGCAAGTTAGTGATACTCTTCAAAGATCAGAAAACATCTATGTGGGAACCATTCCAAGATATCTGACAAAGAATCAACATATCATCTCTATCATTCTTAAATTGGCATTCCTATACGTTAACTGCGTGAATACAACATGAAATTCAACAACTGTAATAACAAATGTTAAATACTATAAAAATGTGACGTGGTATAAGACTTAATAAATTGTTAATTCTTCTGCACATTTTTACAAACATGTCTACGTGTGAGTGTAGATACACTAGTAGTTCCAAAAGTGCCCTGAAGTAGAAGAAGACAAGCAAATGTTCACATTTGGTCACTTCAAATTCTACACTAGAAGTCATTACTTGATGCCAACGTATTTTCTACCTAAAGGGCTCCTCAATTGCATAAAGGCATAACTGTGGAAGGAATAGGAAGTGTCAAATACTTGGGCAAAATCAGAGATATCATCCTAAAACAATGAAAGAAAAATAAAAACGAGAAGATAAAGCCAAGGCACAAGTTAAAGAAAACCACCACCTATCCCACCCATAAAAGTTTGGAAGAGAAGTGACAACCACATTTTACCAAAGTAGAAGAAAAGTAGAGATTTTGGAGTGCTCAAACACTCAAAGGCACTTACTGAAGAGCTGAACTTGTCCACAATCATCTCCAATATATTTGTATCCTCTATCCATTGCATTGACTCCATGTAGTTAGTGTACATATGCTCATCAGCACCAATTAGACGTATTAAAACCTGCTTAACAAAGAATGTTTCTCATAAGCTAACTAAAAACCGGATGGAAATCCTCTGCTCCTTTTTGGTGCCCCTACTTATGCCCCACGCTCAAAATTAGGTTTATGGTTTAGGGTTAGGATTTAGGGAATTTAGGGTATGGTGTATTTTTAGGGTATAGGGAGGGTTTAGGATTTATATTTTAGGGTTAGGGCTTCGAATTTAATTTTGCAGTGTTTTTTAGTGTTGGGGCATAAGTAGGGACGCCGAAAAGGGGCAGAGGATTTTTATCCACTAAAATCCTCTCAGTAGGGTCGTGAGTGGCAATCTGGGATCAAAGTTTATTTAACTCAATGCAAACAACAGAAAATACTCCGATAACATAAACTTCAGTAGACAAACCAAATGCATAAGGAATCCCATTTAAATACAAAGAATAAAATGAGTAAAAAACCCTTAAGTTTTTTTATAGGTTCATATATGGAGAGAGAGAAAAGAAAGATAAACAAACACTAACCTCCATTATGGAAGTTATGCCAATCAGGTCAACTAGCATCTCAACAATTTCCTGATGACCCTGCACAGAGGTAGTGAATCAGATCAATGATATAGTGGTAACTACAAATCCAATTCAAAAAAGAACAGCTGCATTCCCTGTACAAAGCATTACAAACAAAATAAGCATCAACAACTGCAACACAGCCACGTAGGTGATATTAGAAAGAACAGCAAACGGCCACCAAAATTCAGCAAGCTGATATTTAAAATCCTCTTCCTAATGAGGGAACATACATCTTTCAGGGGAAACCATGAATTTCCTACCAATCTGGAACGTGCAGCAAAGAAAATAGCCTCAAATACTTAAAACAATCATTGACAAAAGTGTTAATAATACTACAGATATTTAACTGATAGACGATCATTGACATAAGGGTTAATATATAACAAAAGAGAGAATACAAGATCATAGATGAAGCTACCCCTAAAAAGAAGGGCACAACCAAATTCAATAGTCAGATGGACCAAATTGCAATGTGTATCACAGAGTCCAAATTCTGACATGACTACTTGTTTAAAATCGAATCAGATTATGAAAGCAAATATAATATCAAGTTCGTTCTTAGAATGATGTGTCACTGTCAATATATAATAGTAATGTAAAACAATATTCACATAAATGACATGTAATTGGCCAAAAAACCATCGTAGCTGTCTTAACAGCATATATACACACACACACACACACACACGGATTCCTCAATCAAGTTTAAAAGAATCTTATATGTACCTTAATATACTGCATGAATGTTGATGTCTTCCGCAACAGCAGACAAATGACCACCTAGCAAGAAAAGGTAATCAAATATAAAACATACATAACAAGATATTTAAAGTCAATTATTTAAACAAAGCAAACGAAATTGAAGGCAAAAGAGCTAAAAATATAAACATATGAACATCTAAAAAGTTCAGAACAGAATACCCTGCTGAAATACCCTGCCAGCTGGGTGCTATGAGAGTGATTTTTATTCAAAAACGAAAATAGCAAATTCATTAACTGCAAAAAAGCAAGGACCAAATGATTTAGAAACTGACATAAATAAAAGACAATACAACCACAAAAAGGGGGGGGGGGGGGGGGGGGAATAAGAGGGTCAACTTCTTACTCCCTCATCTTCAACTAATGTTTTTAGTATGATATCAACCTCACATGTAAATATCTCACATGCAATTGAAGGAAACCTACAATATCATAAAGAAAACATTACAAATCATTATGTATATAGGAACATCAAGGCAATAGGGTTACAAACTGATCAACTAAAACTATTAAAACCTACTTGAAAAATTGCTTCTTATCAGCATTCTCTGGAGGTTCAACAACAATATAATGAATAAGTTGTTCAACCTGAGCCTTCTCCCGCAAACTGTAGAACAGTGAAAGAAACCAACAAAGCAGAGATACATAATTAGCCATTGACATACAGACAATTTGCAAGGTACAGATTAAATTGAGCAAATATCCAACCCTGCCAGAATTCAAGCCATCTACATCCTCTGTTGAGTTCCCAACTAAGGTTATTTTCTTTGATATGGAAGCAATGTGCGAAAAGGGAACTTTAGCCTGATAGATGCTTTTTATACAAGAAAGAAGCTGAGTTGACTCATCATCTCTTAGGAACTGGCCAATGGGCTAGGCAACTTTGGTACATGGCTTATGCAATTTTAGATAGCAATGGGATTGTTGCCTGTTAATTGAAAATGAGCTGCAGGTTTGGATGGGTTCATATTCTAGTACAGGTGGTAAAAAAAGCTTTTGCTTGACCTGCTCCAAGTATAAACCATGACATAGTTTTTGGACACTGGGTTTTGTGCTTTTACTCTGAAATTGTTATATCTTCTTGGGGTCGCCTTTATGTCCTTCAGGGTTTTTTTCTTCACTTTCCACCATTTGGATGATAAGTGAAGTTAAAGTGCATTAATGGCATGATTAATTAATGTAGTGGACTAGTGGTGACTGATGAGATAAGAATTAATGAAGGGATGTGTTTTGATGTAAAAGTAGTGGCGGTGGTGAGATAAAGTGAAACGGGAAAACTATTCCTAAGGATATTAAAATACCCTGCATGGTGATTATATTTTAAAATCACTACATAAGAACATTATTGTTTAATTGAAACGTGATGGCATATAACAATTTAACATGCTGTGAGTTGAAACTTGAAAGAATGAAGTAGGCAAGCATATGCGGAGACTAGAAAGCATACAAGTTTATAAGTCGCCCATTGAGGGATTTGCATTCCTGAATAATTTCATCATCATCAAGAAGTTCCTCCAATGTATAATTATCCTTATCTAGAATTGTATCAATCTGCATTTGATCATAAAAACAAAAATTATCAAAAAGAAAACAAAATAAAAAGAACAAAATCCATACTTTCTAAGGAATGTATAAACAGAAAATGGTACAAATACAAGTTGACTGTAAATTAACAAGAGAAGCCTTTGTCCATAAATATCATTTCCTTCTACAACAGGCATTATTGGGAAAAACTTAAAATATAAACAATTCTTACAGGATTGCTCTAGAAAAAACACGGCACCTGGATAAAATCCTAAAAGATTCTGTGAATTATTTTTTCCTGAAACTAAAATAATAAAGTAAGCTTAAGATTTCCCCCCTAGAGTCTCACTTCAAAGAAAAAACGAAGGTTCCAACTATTTCTGTCCCTTTGCTAATCTCAAAAAATACTAATGTATACCAAAGGGAGCAAAGACAATATTGCCTTCCAATCCACTCATCCAAAGCTCTCAACAGAGGCAATTAAATATTGAAAACATTGATGCCGAAGTGCAAACACCTAATTTCAAATTTGAAAACGCATCAATTGATTCCAAAGGACGCAAGGGTGCTCATTTTTATCCCGTTATAAATGCTGCCTAATCCATATACTTGATTTGAATGGAACGATGAATGGAGTTAAACGCCCCCCTAATCTACATTGTACCAATATTCTAACAATGAGGAGTACCCAATGCTTGTATCTTTTGAACAATTCCAGACTTTGAAACATAATATTCCAAGGCATTATTATTCTTCTAGAAATTTACCAGCAGCCAAATAGAAATCCACAAGCAAAAAGGAAAAACCCAGAATTTAATCAAATTCATGAGAAATGGCATACACCTCTGCGTAGCTGAAAAAAATCAGAGACAAAAAAAAGGCGAAACTCACAGGAGACGCAGATGACAGTCCAGTCATACGCCAAAACATCTTTGCAGAATTTTAACGGCAAAATCGCATCCAAAAAAAAGAACTCAGATCTGAAATCAGAGAAAACCCTATGAATCTGCGAATTCAAACAAAACAAAACGGAAAAAGGACCCGGCGGCGGCGAAAACCCCAACAATTAGAACGGTGCAGATTCGAAATGAAAAATCAAGAAAAAGGTTGACGTTTTCTGGGATTGGATCAAGCCATGGATCGGCGAGCGAGCGGGAGATTGAAGGAAACCAAAAAAACAACCCGTAATCGCGGGGATTATTTGGAGAAAACTACAAATAAAATTAATATATATCACTATATACCTTACTTGAATTATTATCTTCTGACCAGAAAAGGAAAACTTGAATTATTATCTAATATTACCATAGGATTTTAACTTCAAAAATAAATCATGCATGTAGGGGTTTTTTTCTTATAAAATCCATTATTTTTTGGTAAACAACACGGAATATCACTCAACTTTAGTTTTTGTATCAAACATACCACTGAACTATAAATTTATATGCCACTAAATTTTTTTTTTTTTTTTGCAATCGAAGCACTCGACCGTTAACTCATAACGGACCGTTAAATCTAAAACGACGTCGTTTTGATTTCGTTGTTTTGAAGCTTAAAATAAGCCAAAACGACGTCGTTTTGTTAGTAAAAAAATTACATTTTGGGAAGCTTAAACTCATGACCTTTAAGATGAAAAACTTAAATCAAAACACCAAGCCAACTTAAATACTTGAAATTGTTCTAACAAAAATAATATATAAATAATACTGCAGTTGAACTTAATTTCATTTATCTCAGGATATAATTTTATAATATTTATAATATAATTTTATAAATATATTAACTTTATAAATAAATATTATTTATAATTTATATATATATATATTAATAGATATAATATATATAATTGAACCCAAAACCCCAAAACTCATACCTTAAACCATGTATATAAATAAACCCTAAACCATATATATAAATAAATCCTAAACCTTAAACTATATATATAAATGTTATTTATATTATATATATATATTTGAATAGATATTATATAATTAAACCTTAAACCCCAAAACTCAAACCTTAAACCATATACATAAATAAATCCTAACCATAACCTCCTAAACAATACATGTAACTAAACCCTAAACTTAAACCCTATATTATAAATCCTAATATATATTATAAATAATATTTTAATTTTAGAATTTTGGGTTTGGGATTTGTGATTTATGATTTAATTATGTTTAGGGTTTAGGGTTTAGGGTTTATTTATATGTGTGGTTTAGGGTTTAGTATTTTAGTTAATATATGGTTTAGAGTTTAGGGTTTTATTTATTATTTGATTTAGGGTTTGGGTTAATTATATATATTATATATATTATAAATAATATTTATTTATAAAGTTAACATATTAATAAAATTATATTATAAATATTATAAAATTATATCATAAGATAAATGAAATTAAGTTAAACTGCAGTATTATTTATATATTATTTTTGTTAGAACAATATCAATTATTTAAGTTAGCTTGGTTGTTTGGTATAAGCCTTTCATCTTAAAGGTCTTTGGTTCAAGCTCCTCAAAGTGCATTGTTTTCTTATTTATTAAAACGACGTCGTTTTGGCCTATCTTAGGCTTCAAAACAACGAAACTAAAACGACGCCGTTTTAGATTTAACGGTCCATTATAAGTTAACGGTCGAGCGCTTGGATTGTAAAAAAAAACAAAGTTTAGTGGCATAATAATATCAATTTATAGTTCAGTGGTATGCTCGATACAAAGACTAAAGTTGAGTGGTATTTCGTGTAGTTTACACTTAATTTTTTATTAAATTTATAAAAAAACACACGTGTATCTAAGAGGAAGAATATTTGGATTAAATAACTTAAAAAATCTTTACAACCCAAAATAGAAAAAATAAAAACTTCTATGGAGATAAGCATACCAACAAAATTTAGCAGCCTTTTAAATCTATTTGTCTCTGTCCAAACGAGACACATAAAGAAAGGAGTAGTGCGCGATCCAATATAAATTAGAAATTAGCATCGATTGAGTCTCTGTGCGAACAACAATCGATCGCTAGGTGTGAAACAAATATTTTAATTTTGATATAACTAAAAACCTAAGGACTAAATTGAAAAAGTCAAAATGAATTTTAAGTCCTTAAAATATCCCCATATAATTTTAGTATTATGCCCAAGTTAAAAACATACATTTTCAAATATTTTTTTAAGTGTTTCAAGCCAAAATTGTGTTTTTCAAGTACCCGTTTCGAAACGGCCCTAAGGCGTTTCGAAACATTTTCACCACTGTCGACCACCGTTCCGAAACGTGTATCGAAACACTTGCAACCGTTTCGAAACGGCACAACTCGTTTCGAAACTGTTCTTCATGTTGGATTTAAAAAGGGCTAAATTATTTCAAATATCTCAGACTTTTAAATCTAAAAGGGGTGTTTCGAAACGGATCAAGCCTGTTCCGAAACGACCCTTTGACAGTAGCCATTTCGTTTCGAAACGGATCACTCCCGTTCCGAAACAAGGGCTAGGTTTTATTTTGAAAAATATGACCGTTGTATGTTTTAACTGATTTTCTGAAAACCGTTAAGGCGTTTCGAAACGGGCTAGGACCGTTCCGAAACGACCCTTTTACAGTGGCAAAACCGTTCCGAAACGGCCCTAAGGCGTTTCGAAACGGGCTCTTAAATGCACCCCAACGGCTCTTTCTATTTTAGTCCGTTCCGAAACAGGTTCCCCGTGTTCCGAAACGGGTTGGTGCAGACAGCATTAATGGTGGCAAGAGAGGGTTCCAACGGCTCTATTTATGTTCCCAACCACCCAAACGGCTAGAAATCAATGAGAAGGTATAAAAGGGACATCCAAAAGCATCAGCAACAACTATTGATCCTAAAGCAAACATCCAAACATCAAATTCAAGCATTTGAGCAAAAATCCCAACTTGTGTAAAATCCCAATTTGTGTTCTTCATTCTTACTTTGTAAAATTGGGTTGAGTGCTTGTATTGGGGCTATCATTTGTATTGAGAGATACCTAATTAGCCTTCAAATTTCTTTGTTCTATTGAGTGAGGTTTGGGTTGATTTTTGGGTAGAAAAATCAATCGATATTGTAAAGGGTTGCCTCCTTGTCCTAGAAAAGGGGAAGATCAATTTAGTGAAATTGTTGCAAATCCTTAGTGAGACTAAGGTAGTGGATGTAGAGTTCATTTGGAACTTGAACCACTCTAAATCCCTTGTTCTTCAATTTTTATTTGCCAATTTCCACTACAATCCTTTAAATTTCCAATTCACCCCCCCTCTTGGTAAATATCGATCTTTCGATCCACTCAACAATTGGTATCAGAGCTTAACTCTTTGAGGATTAACAACCACAAGAGGAGATCCTCGGAAGAGTGTGATCATCAAAATATCAAGAGATGGCTTCAACCTCCGGTTCCGGCATGTACGAGTCACAATCAACCACCAAGCCTCCTTTCTTCAATGGTGACAACTACTCCTTTTGGAAGAACAAAATGAGGCTATTCATCAAGTCAAGTGACTACCTTGTATGGGATGTCATTGAGGATGGGCCATACATTCCATTGAAGCAAGATGGTGAAGGCAAGATGGTGTTGAAGAAGAAAGCCGAAATGAGTGAAGAGGAGAGGAAGAAAATTCAAGTTAACGATAAAGCTCTCCACATGCTTTTTTGTGCTTTCGGTCCGGACATCTACTCAAAGGTCTCATCCATTGAAAGTGCCAAGGAAGTGTGGGACACTCTTGAGACCACTTATGAAGGCACCAATGATGTCAAAGAAACTAAGATTGGACTTCTCAATCTTAGTTATGAAAACTTCAAGATGGAGCCCGATGAGACGGTGTCAAAGATGTTTGATCGATTCTCCACAATCGTCAACGGTCTAAAGGGATATGGAGAGATCATACCGGAAGACAAGCTTGTCCGGAAGCTACTCTATTCACTTCCCGAAGCTTGGGATGGGAAGAGAACCGCCATCATCGAAGCAAAGAACTTGAAGACATTAAAGCTTGATGAGCTTGTGGGTTCTCTCCTTACTCATGAGATCATGAAGCAAGGAAGGGAAGATGAGAAAAAGAAAGAAGAGAAAAGAGTAGAGAAGCTTGAGGTTGAAAAGAAGAAGAAGATGGGAATAGCTCTCAAGGCTAAAGCTTCACAACTTGATGAGAGCTCATCTAGTGAGGACGAACTTGAAGAATTGGCTATGATAGCCAAACGGTTCTCACGATTCATGAGGTCCAATCGAGGAAGAAAAATCCAAAGAAAGATGGACTTCAAAAGGAAGAACAAAGAAGATGGAAAGGATCCCATCATTTGCTATGAGTGCAAACAACCCAGCCACATCCGTTCGGAGTGCCCTCAACTCAAGAAGAAGGGTTTTGAGAAGAAGAAGAAACTCAAAGCCAAACTTGCTACTTGGAGTGATGAGGAGTCATCGGAGGATGACGAACAAGAAGTGGCTAACCTTTGTCTCATGGCACTTGAGGAAGATTCCTCCATGGTAACCTCTAACTCATCTACTTTAGAATTTTCATATGAAGAATTAAATGATGCATATGATGAGTTACAAGAGGTATATGATGAATTAGTTGAGAAATTTAAGGAGTCGGTCATTAAGAATAAAAAGATTATTCAAGAACTAAATGAGAAAAATGACTCACTTACTCAAGCTAATTCTAAACTTGAGAAAAAGATTTTAGGATTAAAAGATGAACTTAAATTCTTTCAAGATGAAAATGTTGATCTTAATAATCTTTTGTCTCAATGCAATAGTGAACACCAAAAGGTGTTAGGTGAGCTAAATGAGCTCAAAAAGTCCTTTAAAAATGTTGGTAGTGTCAAACATGAAGTAGGAGAATCCTCTAGAACACACCAACCTAAGAAAAGGATTAATTACTACAAACAAGGTAGCTACCCTAGACATAATAAAGCTAAAAGAATTAGAAGTGTATGAGTTTCTAAGGAACTTGTAAAATCTAATAATATTTTTGCTATGTCATCTTGGATTCCTAAGGGAACCAAGGTTTTGGGAGCTAACACTCATGGACCCAAAATGATTTGGGTACCAAAAACCAAGGTTTAATATCTTTGTTTGTAGGGGGAGCATTGCTTCAAGGCCAAAACACAAAGTCAAAACTCATGGTACCTTGATAGTGGATGCTCGAGACACATGACCGGAGACAAGAGTCGATTCATGGATTTAAAGCCAAAAAGTGGAGGAGTAGTAACTTTTGGTGACAACTCCAAAGGCCACATTAAAGGTATTGGCTCCATAGGTAATCACTCTACCATTCTCATTAAAAATGTCTTATATGTCGATGGTCTTAAACATAATTTATTGAGCATAAGTCAATTATGTGATAAGGGATTTAATGTTCTTTTTGATAAAAATGGATGCAAAATTGTAGACATTAAATCTAATAGTATTATGCTCATAGGTCATCGCATAGGAAACATATACATGGTGCATTTAGATGACATTCATACATCTCATGCATGTTTAGTTGCTCAAAATGAAAATGATGCATGGTTGTGGCATAGGAAGCTAGGACATGCGAGCATTAGTGTTTTGGAAAAACTAGTCTCTCTAAATCTAGTTAGAGGTTTGCCCAAAATAAAATTTTCAAATGATAAAATTTGTGATGCATGCTCAAAGGGTAAACAACATAAGTCTTCCTTTAAATCCATTAATGATGTTTCTACTAGTAGATGCTTACAATTAATTCACATGGATTTATTTGGGCCAATTAGGACTATGAGCTTGGGTGGTAAATCTTATGCATTTGTGCTAGTTGATGATTTTTCTAGATTTACTTGGGTTCTCTTTTTAAGTACTAAAGATGAGGCTTTGGAAAAATTCATCACATTTTCAAAATTGACCCAAAATGATCTTGAACTTAGAATTTCACACATTAGAAGTGATCATGGAACCGAGTTTCAAAATTTAGGGTTTGAAGAATTTTTAAATGAAAATGGTATTAGCCATAATTTTTCGGCTCCTCGAACTCCTCAACAAAATGGGGTAGTTGAGAGGGAAAATAGAACTTTACAAGAAATGGCTAGAACTATGCTTTGTGAAAATAATTTACCTAAATATTTTTGGGCGGAAGCCACAAACACCGCTTGTTATATTGTAAATCGAGTTATGATTAGGCCAATTTTAAAGAAAACACCTTATGAGATTTTAAAATCTAAAAAGCCTAACATTAGCTATTTTCACCCTTTTGGGTGCAAGTGTTTTGTTTTAAATAATGGAAAAGATAACTTAGGTAAATTTGATGCAAAAAGTGATGAAGCCATTTTTATAGGTTACTCTTTAACCTCTAAAGCCTATCGAGTATTTAACAAAAGAACTTTAGTAGTAGAAGAATCTATTCATGTTGTATTCGATGATAACCTCCTTCCTAGGAAGGATTCTTGTGATGATGATGATGTAGGAATCATAAATGCCTTTGATGGAGGTCAAACTTCAAAGGAGGATGAGATTCAACCAAAAGAAGAAGATACACAAGATCCACCTCTTGAAGCCTTGAAGGACTTGGCTATTGAGGAAAAGGAAGTGAGCTACCCAAGGGAGTTGAACTATGTCAAAGATGGTGAAATCTTGGGTGATCCATCCAAGGGGGTAACCACTCGTTCTTCTCTTAAATTAATGAACCATGTTGCATTTATCTCATGCATAGAGCCTAAAAACATAAAAGAAGCATTGAAAGATGACTTTTGGATTATGGCTATGCAAGAAGAGTTAAATCAATTTGAGAGAAGTAATGTATGGACATTAGTTGATAGGCCTAGTAATCAATCTACAATAAGAACTAAATGGGTCTTTAGGAACAAACTAGATGAGAGTGGTAACATTGTGAGAAATAAAGCTAGACTTGTAGCACAAGGTTACACTCAAGAAGAGGGAATAGATTTTGATGAAACCTATGCACCCGTAGCTAGAATGGAAGCCATTAGGATGTTGCTTGCATATGCATGTTATCATAATTTCAAGCCTTTTCAAATGGATGTTAAAAGCGCATTTTTAAATGGTTTTATAAATGAAGAAGTGTATGTGGAACAACCACCGGGTTTTGAAGATTCAAAATTTCCAAATCATGTTTTCAAACTTACCAAAGCTCTTTATGGTTTAAAACAAGCTCCTAGAGCTTGGTATGAAAGGCTTTCAAATTTTTTAATTGAAAAAGGATTTGAAAAAGGTAAGGTGGACACTACACTTTTCATAAAAATGTATAAAAATGACATCTTAGTAGTTCAAATTTATGTTGATGATATCATTTTTGGTTCTACTAATGAATGTCATTGTCAAGAATTTGCTAAGTTAATGCAAGGTGAATTTGAGATGAGCATGATGGGGGAGCTCTCATTCTTTTTGGGACTCCAAATCAAGCAAAAGAAGGATGGCACCTTCATCAACCAAGCAAAATACATAAAGGATATGCTCAAGAAGTTTGGCTTGGAGAATGCAAAGCCTCAAGCCACTCCTATGAGCTCATCTACAAAGCTTGACAAAGATGAAGGAGGTAAGTGTGTTGACTCTAAGCTTTATCGTTCTATGATTGGATCTTTGCTTTACCTTACCGCAAGTAGACCGGATATCTTGTTTAGTGTTTGCTTGTGTGCTAGGTTTCAAGCTAGTCCTAGAGAGTCTCACCTTATAGCCGTTAAGAGAATCTTTAGATACCTTAGAGACACTCCTTGTTTAGGCCTTTGGTATCCTAGAGACTCTACCTTCAACCTACATGCTTACTCGGATGCGGATTATGGGGGTTGTAAAATTGATAGGAAAAGTACTTCGGGAACTTGCCAATTCTTAGGTAGTATGCTCATATCTTGGTTCTCTAAGAAACAAAATAGTGTAGCCTTATCTACCACCGAAGCCGAGTACATATCCTTAGGGAGTTGTTGTGCTCAAGTCCTTTGGATGAAGCAACAACTCTTAGATTATGGTATTAAAGTTGGAACCATACCCCTAAAATGTGACAACACTAGTGCAATATGCTTAACTAAAAATCCCATCCAACACTCTAGAACCAAACACATAGAAATAAGGCATCATTTCATTAGAGATCATGTCCTTAAGAAAGATGTGGTTATAGAGTATGTAGACACCTTGAATCAATTAGCGGACATTTTTACAAAACCCTTAGACAAAGAGCGTTTTTGGTCCCTTAGGAGAGAGTTAGGTCTAGCTAGCCTATCTTGATCTTTTAGGACCTATTTTGTGCTTAAATATGCTTGATTTTGTGAAATGCCATGTTGATGTGTTTAAACTCCTAATTTCATCCATGCTTATAGTTAGGGGGAGTATGTTTATGCTTAAATATGTTTTGCCTGCTCATTCATGACATTTATGCATGTTAGGCCTCTTAAAAGATCATTTTTCTGCATTTTTAGAGCCTCATCTGCACTTCCAGGCCCAGGTGTATCGAAACGGGTGAACCTGTTTCGATACGGATACCTTAAATCTAGCTCTGAGAGAAGGGCGTTTCGAAACGCCTCAAAAGCGTTCCGAAACGTTTTTGATTCTGCCAAGGGGTGTATCGGAACGCGTTCCGATACGGGTCAAAGGGTGTTTCGATACAGTCAACACCGTATCGAAACGATATGTTTATGGTTTTAAAATGGTCAAAACCCTAGCCGCCCGTTCCGAAACGGTCTTGACCGTTCCGAAACGGCATCGCGGACTGCTTTAAATTAAGGCTTTTAATGATACAAACTCACTTTATATCAAACTCTAAAACCCTAAACCGCCTCCCTCTCTATAAATACCCTCTAAAACTCTTTGATTTTCACAAAATTGTGAGGGGTTTTACTCTACAACTCAAGTCTAAGCAAGTTTCATCAATCTTGTGTAAGGATTTTTCTCAAATCATCCAAAATCCCAAACTAAGGTAATTTTTCTATTTTTCTTTTTCTTTCAATTCATGTTCGAATCTTAGGTTAGAAAATTTTATTTTTGTATAAATTATATGTTTTTGGTTGTGGGTTTTCAAAATCTTGTAAAAAAAATTTCAAATTTCAAAATTTTTGATTCGAATATAAAATTTTTCAATCGTATTTTTTTTAAACTGTTTTTTTTTAATTTTGTTTTCAAAAACCTAAGTGGGATTTATTATTGGATTGAGTTTAATTATCAATGCATACACTCAATTTTAAAACACTTGCTTAATGTTTTTAGATGGCGGATCAATCGAACAAAAAGCGCAAGGCCGTTCAATCCGGTGATTCAAGCATTCGTCCGAACATCACTATGCTTTTTCAGAAATCTCTTAAAAATTCGGACGCGCGTGCTCGCTTTGCTTATGTCAAGGATTTCGCGGTTCGTAAGGAACGTGTCATTGATCTTGAGTTCCTCAATTCCGAGCGATTCCTTTTTCGATATCTCCATCGTTTGGATGAGTAGAATCTCATGGATTTCTTGAGCCTTCTGGATGTTTGCTACAAAAACATGGTACTCCTCTTTTACTCAAATGCTCGTTTCCTTCTTGATGAGACCAAAACTGAAATCATAGGAATTGAATCATCCTTATTAGGCAGAAAGTTTGTTGTTAATGTTGCACTTTTAGAGTCTGCTCTTAAGCTTAAGGATGAGGGTCTTGAGGATGAACGCCATTTTGGCTCTTTCACCGGTAAGGCACTTTATTTGGATGTGCACGATCAAGTACTTCACTTGATGGTTTCTTGGTTTATTCGTCCTTCCGGAGGCAAATACTCTCATATTCGTCACACTGATCATTTTTGGCTAGAGTGTTTCCGAAAGGGTGAGCGCCCAAATGTGCCTAAGATTATTTTTGCCGAGATTGTCAATAATATCAAGCTTATTGATACGAATGAGTTAAAGTCTTTTACTTATGGCATTGTCTTGAGCGCCCTATTTGATCATCTTGAAATTGATTGTACCTACGACTCTCCGATCCCTCGCAAGACCAAGATTGGTGAATCATCACTTCGAAAGTCCGGGTTCCAATATGTGAATGGTGTTTGGGAAAGAGTTGATAGAGAAGCGGATCCTGCTCCCGTTGCTCCTCCACCGCAAGTTCCAGTTGCAAACAATGACGCTCTCACGGCTTTTCTTACCGAGCGGTTCAATGCCTTGGACACTCGGATGAATGCTTTGGACACTAGCATTGCTTCGGGCTTTGAGACTATGGGCAATCGGTTGAAGAATGTCGAGGATCGTCTTCTTTCTCTTGAGACTTCTCATTCCAACTTGGACCTCTCCTTCTCCACTCTTTATGGGCAATGGGCGAAGTTTCACCGTTCTCAAACCAAGAACGATGATGATGATGATGACGAGGATGATGATGACGAGGCTTAGGAACTTCATATCATATCATATCATATTATTTATGCTTTTATGATTAAGATTGCATCTTTATGTTTTCTCATGTTTTTAGGACCTATGCTTTTGGCTATTTTTATTTGGGATTTTATGTTTGAACTTAATGTTTGAATTATGTTTTGGATATTTTGATTATGAATTTATAATATGGTTGCTTATTATTGCTTATTGGTACTAATCATCTATCTTCTCTATGAGCTTTTATTGTTCTTTTTGATCTAACAAAAAGGGGGAGAATAAATTTAAGAGCCACACTTTTAACTAAAATTCGTTTTAAAATGTTAAAAGGTTTTTAAAGGTTTACAACTTGGATCTCAAATCAAAAAAATTTTTAACTTTAAAAACCTATCTTAAATTAAGGGGGAGTTAGAATATTTTCAAAACTTTCAAAATTCCCAAAAATTCTAACTTTGGTTTTGTTATATCAAAAAGGTGGAGATTGTGAAACAAATATTTTAATTTTGATATAACTAAAAACCTAAGGACTAAATTGAAAAAGTCAAAACGAATTTTAAGTCCTTAAAATATCCCCATATAATTTTAGTATTATGCCCAAGTTAAAAACATACATTTTCAAATATTTTTTTAAGTGTTTCAAGCCAAAATTGTGTTTTTCAAGTACCCGTTTCGAAACGGCCCTAAGGCGTTTCGAAACATTTTCACCACTATCGACCACCGTTCCGAAACGTGTATCGAAACACTTGCAACCGTTTCGAAACGGCACAACTTGTTTCGAAACTGTTCTTCATGTTGGATTTAAAAAGGGCTAAATTATTTCAAATATCTCAGACTTTTAAATCTAAAAGGGGTGTTTCGAAACGGATCAAGCCTGTTCCGAAACGACCCTTTGACAGTAGCCATTTCGTTTCGAAACGGATCACTCCCGTTCCGAAACAAGGGCTAGGTTTTATTTTGAAAAATATGACCGTTGTATGTTTTAACTGATTTTCTGAAAACCGTTAAGGCGTTTCGGAACGGGCTAGGACCGTTCCGAAACGACCCTTTTACAGTGGCAAAACCGTTCCGAAACGGCCCTAAGGCGTTTCGAAACGGGCTCTTAAATGCACCCCAACGGCTCTTTCTATTTTAGTCCGTTCCGAAACAGGTTCCCCGTGTTCCGAAACGGGTTGGTGCAGACAGCATTAATGGTGGCAAGAGAGGGTTCCAACGGCTCTATTTATGTTCCCAACCACCCAAACGGCTAGAAATCAATGAGAAGGTATAAAAGGGACATCCAAAAGCATCAGCAACAACTATTGATCCTAAAGCAAACATCCAAACATCAAATTCAAGCATTTGAGCAAAAATCCCAACTTGTGTAAAATCCCAATTTGTGTTCTTCATTCTTACTTTGTAAAATTGGGTTGAGTGCTTGTATTGGGGCTATCATTTGTATTGAGAGATACCTAATTAGCCTTCAAATTTCTTTGTTCTATTGAGTGAGGTTTGGGTTGATTTTTGGGTAGAAAAATCAATCGATATTGTAAAGGGTTGCCTCCTTGTCCTAGAAAAGGGGAAGATCAATTTAGTGAAATTGTTGCAAATCCTTAGTGAGACTAAGGTAGTGGATGTAGAGTTCATTTGGAACTTGAACCACTCTAAATCCCTTGTTCTTCAATTTTTATTTGCCAATTTCCACTATAATCCTTTAAATTTCCAATTCACCCCCCCTCTTGGTAAATATCGATCTTTCGATCCACTCAACACTAGGGTATGCTGAAGCATGTCACAAAGACAGATGAACCAAACCACAAAACAAAAAAAGACATGTCACAAGGACAGGAAAAAACGTGTCACAATGATAGAGAAATGGACTTCTAGGGAACAACCTTTAAATACAAGCTAAAAAACGGCAGACCTGTTTTTCGATTAAAAAGCGATAGACCTGTTTACCGAGTAAAAAGCGGTACACAAATTGTTACATGAAATGGTACATAAATCGTTACATGTATGTAAGAGAAAAATGTATACACACAAAATGTTACATGTGTAAGGAATTAAGTATATACATAAATAGTTAGGGAAATTGTAAGAAAAAAAGGTACATACATAAAATGTTACATTGTAAGAAAATGTGTACATACACAATTTTCATACTAAGAAACTCAATTGGTTACAAATATTAAAAGATTTTGTGTATATACAAAAATTAGTAGCAAATGTACATAAATTGGTACAACTTTGTGAGAGAAAAAGATATATACCTTTTTTATTAGACAGTTTTACGAAGGTTCAAAATGGCTTATGTAGTTGTAAGAAAATGTGTACATACACAATTTCTTACCAAAAAGAATACTTTGGTAAAAGTTTTATAAGGTTTTGTGTATATACTTAAATTAGTAGGAAATATACACAAATTGGTACAACTTTGTAAGCGAAGAATGTATATACCTTTTTTATTACACAGTTTCACCAAGGTTCAAAATAGCTCATGTACTTGTAAGGAAATGTGTACATACACAATTTTTTACCCAAAAGTATACTATGGTACAATATTTATAAGGATTTGTGTATATACATATATTAATAGCAAATGTACACAAATTGGCACAAATTTGTAACAGAAGAATGTATATATCTTTTTTATTACACAGTTTCATGAAGGTTTAAAATGACTCTTGTACTTGTAAGGAAATGTGTACATACACAATTTCTTACCCAAAAGCATACTTTGGTACAAGTTTTTTAAGAATTTGTGTATATACACCTATTAGTAGCAAATGTACACAAATTGGTACACATTTGTAAGAGAAAATGGTATATACCTTTTCTATTACACAATTTCACAAAGGTTCAAAATGGCTCTTGTACTTGTAAGGAAATGTGTACATACACAATTTCTTACACAAAAGCATACTTTGGTACAAGTTTTATAAGGATTTGTGTATATACACATATTAGTAGCAAATGTACACAAATTGGTACAAATTTGTAAGAGAAAACATTATATACCTTTATTATTAGGCAATTTTGAATGAATAACTCCTTTTAAATTATTATTTGTGAAAATGGCTCCCAAAAATATTATTTGGCAAAATGACCCCCAAACTTGCCACGTCGGTGAACCTCGCGTTGTGTAGAACGCGAGGTTTGATATCGCGTTCTGCACAACGCGATTTTAGTCTACATGGCCTTGTTGTTTGTGTTAATGTGCATTCATCTTTTAAAAAACCCCACGACCTCGCGTCCTGTAATATCAAACATCGCATCCTACAGAACGCGAGGTTCACTGACGTGGCAAGTTTGGGGGTCATTTTGCCAAATAATATTTTTTGGGAGCCATTTTCACAAATAATAATTTAAAAGAGATTATTTGCCTAAAATTGCCTACACAGTTTCACGAAGGTTCAAAATGGTTCTTGTACTTGTAAGTAAATATGTACATACAAAATTTCTTACCGAAAAACATACTTTGGTACAAATTTTATAAGGTTTTGTATATATACAGAAATTAGTATCAAATGTACAGAAATTGGTTTAACTTTGTAAGAGTAAAATGTATATACCATTTTTATTACACAGTTTCAACCATGTGTAACGAAAACTCATTTCCCAAAATTACATACTAGTTCAAATCACATATTTATTCTTAAGAAACAATCACATCCTTCCAACACATTCAAACTAGAGCATATGCAAACCAGTTTTTAACCAAAACCATAACCATATCAATCAAAAATCATAACCATTACATGGATTTCAACACAATCCAATCTCCGCGACAATAGTTCTTTCATATTTTCGTACCATATCAACTACAATTAAAAAGGGAGAAAATGAAGGAACTAGCATGTCTTCGTTCAAACTCAATCTCCTCTCCGAATTTCTTTCAAATTTTCTTCCTTGCTTGATGGATAGAATCCCTTCGTTTTCTTTCTCATAATCTGATGGTAATTCTTTGGTTTAACTGGTAAGAAAGGTGGAAACAGATAGGAGGGATAAAGGTAAAAGGCACGACAAATTTTTTCATATACAAATATGCCATTTTGATTACAACTAATGGCTATTTATTGAGATTATTTTGGTTTAGCATCAATTGTATTTTTTACATGCAGGGTTTTTACTGAAGAAAATTAGAAAAACAAATGGATGGAGTAGGAGATGGTTTGTTTTGAATGAGAAAACTTGCAAGGATATTGTTTCTTAGCGTGCGAAAGTGTGTATAGTTGATAATCCATGTTATTTTCTCTTTGTTCAAGTAATGTTGTTTAACAGTTTTCTTTGTTACAGCTTGGTTAAACAAAAAAAAAAACAAGAGGAAAGACATTTTCGCTGTGTCATTATATTAGAGGTATGAAGTTAATGTTCAGTTCTTCTGATTTCTTGCTATTGTGATTGTAGTTGGGTAATCACCCTAATATACATATAACACATGCACGTTTGCTGATTAATCTTCATTACTGAGAATCTCTCCTATAGAAGTTGATTATTTTTTGCGTCAAATTTTAATGATGCATTTCATATTTTCTTCGTTGCTTTCTCTTTGAATTGCAAGTTGCTTTATATGGTTTGTAATAATTTGAGAATAGTTATTGATAATGAATAATATTCAACAATTAGAATACAATAAATTTGAATAACTATCACAAATTTTAATGTACGGTGTAAAATTTTCCTAATCTTTTTCTTGAGAGATCTTAAGGGTGCAATCCTTACATTTACTTGGGGCATTCAAGATTTTTTTCTCCTGAGTGCTCCACTTGGGTGCTGATAAAGAAAGGGAGCTTCTTTCCGCACCAATTGTAAATTACATCAGTTATATTTTAAAAAGAAAAGATTAATGTGAGAGAGAATTTTGGTCTTCGCTTGCATTGTAGAATTTTGGTCTTAACTTTTATCTATATCAACGTATGCTTCTCTAATTTTTTAATCATCAGCAATGCAACATTTGAGGAAGTTGCTGATGATGAAGGTGGCTCATCTAAAAGTTCAAAGGGTCAAAGGAATTAATTAAAGTAGAGAGCGACTAGTGTTAAAAAAAATTTAACAGTAAAGAACAGCTAGAGTTGCATTAGAATTTTTTTAACATAAATCATGGGTGTAAGATGTTTACACGCATAAATCAATAAATGTTTCTTTACTAAGAAAAAATGATTTGCTTTTATGATAAAAAATTTGTTTGTTTTCAAGTTATAATAAAATTTAATTATGAAAGATTGATTAATTACATAATACTAAGTGTTTTTGCGCAGAGAGATTATAAGTGTTTTTGCGCATAAATGAAAGAACAAAGACAATGGCAAGTGAAATAAAGAGAAGACTTAGAGTGAATGTTGATTTGTATTTAATTTAAAATGAAGTGTGTGAAATGAAGTGGGGGTGAACCTCTTTTTATAGCTGAAGCCCTCTATAATCAATGGTTGAGATTACATTACAATCAACGGTTCTGAGTCTATCTTATCTACATCTCTGTTTGAATTTTAAACAAAAAATAATGTGGGATTTAATTACAAATAATAAGGGTGATAATTATAATGACTTATCAGATTTCACCATGGTAATTCATATGCCTTGTCTAATTCACCTTAGTAACTAGCCAGCTTTCTTGGGTCATCTGGCATGCCCAAAATGTTACAAAGATAGTCTTGGGTTGCCTCTAATACACTTATTTCGGTCGCGGGCTTGCGGTCCGTGACATTTCAAGCATGACTATTAAAAGCACACACAACGTGGTTCTGACTATTAGCGACGGTAGGACAATGACAATGGCTTGAATTTCAAATGAACAAAAATTATGGTTTTATAATTTAAGGGTATTTTAATTAAAATTAAAAATAAAATAATGTATTTTAATTAATTTACCTTTTAATTTTTTAAATAATTTATAATTATACGTTGAGTCCTATAGAATTTAAATCTTTATAAATTAAATTAATAGTGCTCATCGTTAGTGGTGCTCATCGGTGCTCATCGAACGTTGTAGAATTTTCCTTTATAATATTATGTTATTAATCGGTTGGAATTTAAGCAGTGTTTTATAAACATATACGATATATAAATACATTTTTTAATATTTTTTTCATATGCGACATACATACATTAATTAGAGTCGAGAGACTCGACTCAAACTTAAAAGCGATACAATGTTTACTAAAAAATTATGAGTTATTTGAATCTTATTTTATAATTTAAACTTTATTTGATTTTTTTTATTTGAATCGAGTTTATAAAATTACAACTCGAGTCAAGTTTTACTCCCTTAATAACTTCGTCAACCACTTTACCAATAATTTTACTGATTTATTTCTACCCTTGTTTTTTTATCAATAAGAACTTCCCAATCATTCAAAGAGAGAGGATACAAAGAGAATTTTCCCCACAAAAAATAGCAAACAGTCGGTCACACAAAATAGGGCAAAAGGACAAACAATACGTCCCATAAACCATGCTATTGCTTGCCAACAACGGGAAACCCAACACCCAAAACCAGTTAAAAAGGCAAAAACATGGACCAAAACGAAACAAATGAAACGCAAACGAAAGGAAAAATAACAGACCTGACACATGAGCCAAAACAAACCCGACCAAAAGGATGGATTGATAGACTCGATATATGCTCACGCGAGAGCTCCATTCAGAAATAGGCTCCCTTACCCTCTTCGAGTAAAGGTCTTATCATCATGAGTGATGATGGAGTGCTTCCAACCATCATCGGGATACAAAAAGCTTCACCCGAAGCCTTATCGAGACGCAACGAGAAGTAAGAGTAACATAAGCCAAAAGCAAGACATAAAGAAAAAGAAACAAAAATCCAACATCATAAGAGGACGAGTCCGAAAGAATGATCCTAAGGAAAGGAAAGAAACTAAATTACTAATGGCTAACATTCGATCCTTCTACCATTCGAAGTTAACCAGGATAGTGCCAATCACAGTGATGGTAGATAACCTTTGTGAGGGCTATCTGCAGTTTGAAACTCAACAAACTCACCGCCTGAGAAGCTTTCGGATAAAGATGGGTTATTAAAAGGGCCATCATCACCAACAACAATTTCGTCACAAAGCATCATATGATTGTTGATAACAAGGGACAATTTCTTGGTAATGTCAACTCTATAAGGGTCCAAACCTAACCCAATTACTCCAACTTCTTCTATAGAAATTTTGGAGAACTCCTTCAAATGCTTCATTCTAGCCGCTTGTTTGATCAAAGTGAGCCTCTTAACACCACAAGTGAACTCTTTTTAGATTGTTCAAACTTGTTGATTAGGGGAGATATTTGCATTATGAAATTAGGGGAAAAGGCAAGCTTGAGGACATCCTCGTTGGCAATGGATCCAAAACCTCAAGCGCATCAATTTCCCGACGAAGCTTGGTTAACGCCATCAGAGATGAGGTTGAACAATTTCAGGCGTTTAGCCATAAAGAAAAGTTCTGAGGGTTCTTTAATTCTCTTGCGTTTTCTCTCAATCGTCACCTCCATGAAACCGAGTTCCTCGGCGATCAGGTTGCCCCATAGTTCTTTGGGTAACTCGGGATCTTTGTTTGAATCCTTTATCGCGGCCAAAGTACTTTGTTAAGATATATGTTTTGATATAATAATTGAAAAATAATTTGGACTAAATTGAAAAAGGATTTGAAAATATTTTGTAAGTCAAACTAACTTGAAAACATGTTTAAGGGTTTTTTAAGAGGCTTTGAAATAACTTAAAATGTTTTAAAATAGCCAAAACCTATGATTTTAATGTTACAATACCATTGAGTTGATCAAACAATGCAATTGGTCAAGAGGGGGGTGAATTGGCAATTGAATTTTTGAAAGGAGAGAAACGGATGAACAAAAATTTGCACAAGAGATTTATAGTGGTTCAAGTTCTCCATTGAACTCTACCTCCACTACCTTAGCTCATACTAAGGATTTTCAACCAATCTACTATTGACTCTTCCCCTTTTCTTGGATGAGGAGGAAACCTTACAAAGAAAATAAGCTTTCTACCCAAAGCTTAATTTGAAACACTCTTTACAATTGAGAAAATGGTAAACCTTACAAATTCCTCTCAAAGGATGAATTATTTACCCAAATACAATTTATCACTCCCCAAACTCACAATACAAATAAGGATGAAACACTAAATAGAGTTGGGTACAAGGATTTGACAATAAAAGGCAAAAAAGGTTTGGACTTGATGCTTGGATGATTCTTGTAGGTTCAATAGTTGTTGTTGGTGCTCAAAATGCTTGCTTTTATACCTTCTCATTGATTTCTAGCTCTTTGGGTGGTTGACATCATAATTATAGCCGTTGGGACTTTATCTTCCCACCATTAATGTTGTTCTGCAACTACTCGTACCGAAATGGCATCATCTGTATCAAAACGGAGAAAAAACAGAAAGAGCCATTGAGAGCATTTAAGAGACCATGTCGAAACGACCATGGTCGTTTCGATACTGAAAGAGCCCATTTCGAAACGGGGCAAGACCACATCGAAACATTTTGAAATTGTAAAAACCTGTATCGAAACACACCTAAAGCGCATCGATACGCTTAACTAATTTTCAATAAAACGGTTATGACAAAGCAACAGTCATATTTTTAAACTAACTTTCAAAACTCGTACCAAAACGAGTGAGACCATTTTGATACTATCGTATCGATACGAGTTCTCTCGTTTCGAGCCCACACTTTACAGTTTCAAATATTTTCGAAACATTTAAGGAGTGTATCGAAACAGTTAGTCTAAAATCACTTTATAATTTCAAATCGTTTCGAAACACCTAAGGGGTGTATCAAACGATTAGTCGAAAATCATTGTTTTGGCTTGGATAACACTTAGAAAAATTTATGGGAACTTGAGTTTTGACTTAAACATTTTACATGTCAATTTTAGAAAGTTTGAGAACTTAAAAATTTATATTCTTTTCAAATTAGTCCTTGAAATATTTGTTATATCAAAATCAAAGTTTTGGTTTTACAAGTACCGATACGGTGTATACCGTATCGATACCCCTTAGGGTTTCAGCTACATGGAAATTCCAGTAGCCTAAATCCGTACGGATACTCCTTTGCCATATCGATACGGAGAGCTTTAAAACCCCCAACGGCTAGTCGTGTACCAATACGATTGTATCGCGTACTGATACCCCTTAACCGCTCTCAACGGTCATTTTCCCAACGGCTATTTAAAATGCATGGCATGCCGATACGCTCGTAAGGGTATTGATACGCATATGCTGAAGCAGGCTCAACGACTAGTTTTTAAGAAGGTCGTATCGATACGGTATACATGAGTATTGATACCTTACTACCTATAATTGTATCCGTGGAGGGAAATAAAGACCCCAACAACTCAAATTTAATCCCAACGGTTTACAACAGCTAGAAGCTCAATTGAGAGTACAAAAGGGACCTCCAAGCATCTATAGAAGACTAATGATCCTAAAGTCTACATATTATGATCAAAGAAATGTCTTAATTTGTGTTTCGTTTTGTGGTGGTAGAATTGATTTTGGATCATCGTGATTTTATAGAATTGATTTTGTGTATAATTGATTTTAAAGTAACATGATTTATGTTTGGGAGTTTTTTCTTTTCTTATAAATCGCGATTGTATAAAAATATAGTGTAAAAATCACGATGAAACACAAAAATACTTCTACCTTGCTTTTCCTAAAACCACGTTTAGACTTTTAGATCCAAACATGTTGGCACGATGACCAAGGCATATTTTCCCATTTAATTCAGATTTTTGAACCCCAAACGCAAAACTAAACATGCACTAAAGTGCCTAATTGTGTCATTCTTGTATAGACAAAGCACTTGTGAGCTTGAATGTTTATGTATGCTCAAGTGTATTAAGTTTTGGGTGAGTGCTTGAGAGTGCAAACATCAACATTGTAAGAGGGATTCTAGTTGCTTATCTTTATCTCTTGTAAAGAGAGTTTGATCAAGCTTTGGGCTAGAAAGCTTTGATCATTGTAAGGATTTCCTCCTAAGCCTAGAAAAGGGGACAAATTTCTTGGTGAAATTGGTTGAAATCCTTAGTGAGGAAGCTAAGGTACTGGATGTAGGCTTTGGTTAGAAAGCCGAACCACTCTAAATCTTCGTGTATTTTATTTTTCACTTCCACCACCAAATCACCCAAATAGCTCAACTTCTGCACCACTTGACAAGCTAAATCGGTTGAAGAAAATCAAGCCTATCAAACCTAACATACTTCGAAAACCAGGGCTTGATCCTACCGGCCTAAGGATACCCTCATTACACAATACAACCAAACCCCCTTTATCTCTAGTCGGAGCTAAACACTCCTCACTGACACGATCATCCTTGGGATACGCATTATTATCGAGTATATTCGAAGTTGTCTTTGGAGACCTCGTACTCTTGAGAAAAGGCTTCTTGGGTATTGGCCCAACCTAGAATGTTGGTCCAAAATTGGTTGCAACAATTTTTTTCTCTATATGTAGTCTTCATCGAGGCACCACGGGCAAGGGTTGGGGAAGCTTCTAGGAAATTTGTTTATGCTTAGGATCCCCGTCGATTTTTTTTCCAGAAGAGAGAAGCACGCAACCACGAACCATAGCTACTTGCCCTCTTAAACTTACGCGAATCGTAACAGCATTTATCTTCCCTGTGTCCGAGTCTCTCACAACTATAGCAAAACTCCGGCAACCTCTCGTACTTGAAGGACACCTCGAGGGGATGAAACTGCTTTCGGTTAATAAGAAAGCCAGTTTTGATGGGATCCTCGACGCGAAAGGCCACTTTGATGTTCAATTGGCCATCCCATTTGACCTTCTTTTCTTGATCAAGATTTGAGCCAAAGTACACTGGGAAGAGATTCCCAATCTTCATCGCGTTCTCTCTGGTAATGAGAGCCAACGGTAGGTTATGGACCTGCACCCAAAACTCGTCGAGAGAAAAATCAATCTCCTCAAAGGTAGCTTCATAGTTCCATTTCTTAAGGATGAACAAATGGTCCTGGATCGCTCATGGCCACTGTCCCAGCACACGTAGCTTATCATCAGTCGATGGGAAAACAAACAGAAAGATGTTTTTTCCCAAGGCATGACACTCAAGTTCATTGCAGTTTCAAGCTTTCCTCAAAATAGCATGAACCATATATAGCTTTGCTTGACGATTCGAAAGAATCTTACCTACCAAAGCATGGTTCTTAATAACCATGTTTACTTCCCCATTTTCATTTAAGTCGATAGAGGCAGGGGGAATTTCATGTCTCCCCTTTTTCTGGAACATGACGATGATAATGAAAGGAGGATGCCATAAATACAAGGTAGAGGGTCACTGACCAGTAAACCTGCAATAAAGCCAAAAAACTCGACCTACACACACATTTCTTGAAGTTTAACACTAAGAAAACAAAGGAGAACACAAATAACCACATGGATAAGAGGCTCAACATAAAGAGACAAGGCAGAATGAAGCGAAGGAAAGGTGGAGGAGTTTTCATTTATTGCTACCTCTGTTTTAATATTTCTTGGCGAAAATTTTGAAATAGTTGAAATATTTGGATTGGATGTTAGTCTAGTGTTTTTTTAATAGTATTAAGTTGATTGCATGGTAGTATATGTTTACATTTTTCTTAACCTTTGATGATGCACACTTCCTTACAGAGGCTCGGATCCAAATCTCCTAAGACAAACATCATTCTTTTTTCCATTATAACCATTTGTGAATATTACTTCAACTTGAAATTGCATGGGCTTGGTTTTTAGGGATCCATTAGGTAGGATTGTGATTGTAAAACTTTTACGACGGTTGAACAACATTTTTTTGGTATAATTCATGTCTATTTTATGACTTATGTTATGTTCGAAATTTGTGACTCTTTTTTTAACAATGTTATTTTCAATATTCAAGTATAGATTTTCTCCTTGAATACGCCTTGCCATTGCATCAAACTCTTATTGGTTGTGTTTGAACAACATATTGGTGACAGTTGAAGTGTTTTTTCGGTATGGTATTAGTTGGATTATTATTTTATTAATGAAAATAAGACATTCTTAAATGATATTTTAAAGACATAAGACTCCATCAGAAATCTCACAGTAAGAAGTGTTTTAACACAAAAAGAATAAGAAATGTTTTACATAATTTTAATATAATTCGTGACAAATGATTTTATTTTTGATTTAAGAGTATGGTCGAAGAAAAACATTAGCTTCCACTATTAGTAGATTAGTCTGAAATTGTTTTGTCTATTATACGTGACAAGGGAAAAATGAAAGATTACATAAGAAACCAGTTAAAAAATCTTACAAAATTTTCAATCCTATTAAAATGACGGCTCTAACTAGATAATTCATTACGAATGAATTATTCAAAGTATTGGTTAGCAAATGAAATCTAAATAGTTAGTTATTAGGTAATTTTATCACAATTTTACTTTTGCTGAGTTGAACAAAATGAAACTACTTAGTGAAGAAAACATATATAGAAATACCTTAACAAATGTTAGAAGAAAGATATTGGGGAGGAAAGGGGATGAGAATCCCCTACATATTATAAGGTTATCCTTATTACTACATATGAGGTTGTAGAAAAAAAGGGGATTGAAGCATTTTTTGTAATAAAATTTGAAAGAAAAGGGCGTGTCAGTGGCGGATTTAGTAAGGGGTTAGATTTGGTAGGTGTTTATCTTGAAAATTTAATTTTTTATTTATTAATTATTCATTTGAGTGGGTGTGTTCAATTTAAGATATTATTTGTGTCCACTTAATTCAAAATATTTTATGTTGTTAGTATATGTGATCTACTCTAAAAATAATTTTTAATTTTCCACTACAAAAGTTTAAAAAATCGTTAAAGGTTTGTCAGAGAAATAGTCATAGTTATTTTTTAAAACAAAAAGTCACTGACATTTAAAATAAAAAATAATACAAAACAGAACAAATACATGAGGATAGAAGAAGAAACAGGACAAAACACGCCGGAGGAAGAACGACCAACGAAGCCGATGAAGAGAACATCGGTCAAACAAGACAAAAAAACAGAGAAGCATCATAACAAAATAGAGAAGCAATATAACCAATAGAAACACATAGGAAAAGAAACGAGATCATAAAGCGGAAAAGCAAACATTCATGTGCCTGCACTACATGACTTCTTGGGGACACCAAAGCATATCAACAATGAACGTAATGCAGCAAGAGCATCCAACAACAACGACACACCAAATCTTGTAAGGCAAAGGCTGAAAGGGCATGAGAAGACAGGGTGGAGCTGAAACGACGACCAGACCTCCAACATAAGCAGATCCACTTTGAACACGACCTCACGTGCAATAAATAGAGAAAAACACCAAAAAAACAAAAAAGACACAAAAACCAGCCAACCATAGACTGAAACTAAAAATGTCAGCGGTAAAGACGTCGTCAAGCCCTCGATCGCAGCGAGAGAAACCACTCAAACGAACGTCAATACACCATTCTATGAAGTAATCGAATTCCCTCAAAACTTCGACGCAAATGGTGTAGAGAAAGTCCTGAGGGCGTTGCCTTTAGCCACCAAGGGTTCAATCAACCCATAAAAAAGAAGAAATTTATTAAATTATAAAGGATCCAATCAGACTATCGACGACTAGTGGCTAGTGAAAGAGAACAACGTAAAGATTAGATTTTCTTAAGAGAGAAAAGAAAAGTTGGGAGTGGTTAACTTTTAGTTGTTAGTATGGAGGAAAAGTAAATTAAAAAAATGAATTCAATTAAAATAATATTAAAATTTGATGGTTATTTTTTTAGAATTTAGATCAAATTAAAATAAAATACTATAAAAGTTAAGGACTAAATTTATTATTATACTAATTAACATAAAAGGACTAAATCTTTATTTTTAAAATTAAACGACTGTTTTGTAATATTTATCCAATCATTATTAATATTTATTTTTAAAAACTGAATTTAAACTGTCCATTGTTGCTTATTGGCTGCTTTTGGGTTATTTAACCATGACCAGAAACAAAACCATCAATTTCATCATTTTCGCTGAAAGAAATCGAAATTTGAACTTACGAAACCGAACAAATAAAAAGAATCGAATCCCTTTTCTTAAAAAAATACTACAGAAAAAAGTGAAATTCAGATCTAAATCTTGGGTTTCTCGTCCCCTAATTTTCAACTTCTCTATAAGCTTCAATCTCTTTGTTTTTGTTCCCGGAATAGAAGGGAAATGGAGGCGATCGAAGAACTGTCGGAGCTTTCGGAAGCGATGAGGCAAGCAGCTGCTATACTAGCCGATGAAGACGTCGACGACACCTCATCGTCGTCCTCTAAACGCTCATCCACTTTCCTAAACGTCGTTGCTTTGGGAAATGTCGTATGTTCCTTTATCCGATTATTTACTTTATTTTTTTTAATCCAAGAATTTTCTATTTCATTTAGCTGCTAAAGATTGGAAATCGTTGGGTTGCTTTGGATGCCAACGGAAAGAAATGAAAGCCAACTAAATATGTTATTTTCTTTATGGATAATTTTATTGGGTTCAATTTCATTGGTTTCACCTAGAATGCAATACTTGTAATTCGGCTATACGTATATATTGGCATTCTTTTTCGTTGGATTGCTAATATTAACATGGTTGAGAAAAGCTAACGGGAAAATATGAGAGCAACACGATGGCTAACTTTATATTTATTTTTCTAAAGCTGCCTTTTTACTCTTGCTGTTCAAAGTTGAGGGATTTTCTTAATTGCAATTTTTTTATTAATTTGAATTCTCTTTTAATTTGCTTTACTATACTTGTAGCCACAGTCTATAACAGTTATTTGATACTTTTAGCGTATTGATTCGAATATGAAATATGATTTTCTTGGCAATTTTAGGATTACATCAATTATCTGCTGCATTTCTATGTTTTTGTCTTCAAAAGTCTGGGATGAAATTTTATATTGCTATTCACCGCCTATTTTTCCAGGCATTTTGTGCCTTAATTATATTAATATAGGCAAAAGTCAAAACTGTCTTTACTGGTCTGTATCTCTTTGATATTGGCTAGCATCTCATTATGGTTATGACCTAGTTAGCTCCCTCGTTTTCATCCTTGTTTATTTCTTTCAGTACTGGGTGCAGCATAACTAATCACAGGAGGTTGCTTATTGAATAAAAACTTCCTAAAGAGGGATGAAGTTACTAATCTGCATCGTAATTAACATGTTTCTGTCCTACCATGAGATGTTGGAATCTTCCTTTTTTCACTCATTTGCTTTTAAAATTTTAATTTCCCTTTTTCTGAATGTACCAAGTAGGGGGCTGGTAAATCTGCTGTCTTGAACAGTCTAATTGGGCATCCTCTTCTGGTATGTTTATTTCTTTTAGGCCTTTTCATGTTGTTGAAGATTTTTATTTTCACAGGACTTTGCTTATAATAGTAATCATTGACAGCCGACTGGTGAAAATGGTGCCACTAGAGCTCCCATCAGTGTTGATTTGGCTAGGGATAGTTCTTTAAGCACTAAATCAATCATCTTGCAAATTGACAATAAATCTCAACAGGTTTCTGCAAGTAAGGCCTCCTTCCCTATTTTTGTTGTTTCTTTGTCATTTGAGTGTTGCTTGTTTGCTCCTGGAAAATACATCATTATTCATTATGCACTCTGCATATTGGTCTTGTCACTTGTGTCCTCTCTGATCTCTTTTCATCTTTCAAATTGTTGTACCATAGGTGCACTTCGGCATTCTCTGCAGGATAGGTTAAGCAAAGGTTCATCAGGCAGGAGTCGTGATGAAATATATCTGAAGCTCTGTACCAGTACAGGTCAGCCTTCATGTTATTGAATTGTATTATTGATTCTACTGGTTTTAGAATACGTGCCTTTTCAAATGATGTTTTTCAGAAGTTTGATGCCTCCATTGAACTTTGCTTTTCAGAAGATGTTTTTAAGGTTGTTTTTCTCTTCAAATGATATTACACGACTTCGTGCCTTTTATATATTTGGGTGCCCTATCAGAACTGAATTTATTGATGTCAACGGCTGGATTGTTTACAATTACTTAGGCATTTTAATCAGAGTCACAGCTAACGTTATTTTTATGATGACCTCAACGTTTCTTCGTCTTCCTTCTTCTAATGAATAGAACTATCACACCTGATAAAAGCTTTGTTTGGTGTGCGGAATATTATTATTCATGAAAATTGATCTTTGAAAAGAAAATATTTCTGTTCTGTAGAAAACAATGGTAAATGTTTTATTTTGTCTGAAAACCAATAAAAATATTTCATTAAACACTATCAGATTCAGGCAAACATATTTCATGAATAATCTTAATGCTTCCCTTCCCCTTGTCTCTTTTTCTCATGTGAGTATGCTTATGGTACATTCTTTTATGAGTGTGTGTGTATATATATATATATATGCATATGCATGTCCAACATAATTCCTTTTTTATTTTATTAACTTTTTTAACAGTTTTCCCTCGTTTTCCTTAACACAGCCCCACCATTAAAGTTGATTGATTTACCTGGACTAGAGCAAAGAATTATGGATGAATCATTGGTAAGTGGCTGAATGCTATTTTCTCCTGGTTCTAAATTTTAACGATTGGACAATCTGATGTGTTAATTGTTCCTTGTTTTTCATTTTATTACCAGTTTCTGAGATGCTAGATTGGTTAGTCATCTGACAAATTCTGACTTTTCGCCTCAGCTCCGTGAATATGTTGAACATAATGATGCTATTTTGCTCGTTATTGTTCCTGCTGCTCAGGCACCAGAAATTTCATCATCTAGAGCCCTTAGGATAGCGAAGGAATTTGACTCAGAAGGTGGGAATTCTTGGTGCTTGCATATTCCAATTAATCTTTTCTCCTGGTGAAAAAGAGATAAAAGAATTACCTTTTCACTGTTATTTTTCTGGATTATTAATAGTTTACTACCAATTTTTAATTGATTGTAGGTACCAGAACTGTTGGCATTATTAGTAAAATTGATCAGGCTGCTTCAGACTCAAAAGCCCTTGCAGCAGTTCAGGCTCTCTTATCAAATCAGGGGCCACCTAAAACTTCTGATATCCCATGGGTTGCTCTAATTGGTCAATCAGTTTCCATTGCTTCAACTCAATCTGGAAGTGCTTCATCTGACAATTCTTTAGAAACTGCTTGGAGAGCGGAGAGTGAAAGTCTAAAATCTATTTTGACTGGATCCCCTCAAAACAAGCTTGGGAGAGTAGCTCTGGTAGATGTACTTGCTGGCCAGATACGTAACCGTATGAAACTCAGGCTTTCAAATCTACTTTCTGGGTACTTGCTTTTCCCCCTTTTCTTTTGCTCCATGCTTACTGTTAAAGCGAGTAAGGAAGTCTGCTAAATTGCTGCACTTGTTCGCTTTACTGCATTCTAATGCTTCCTAGAAAGTAGAAATGCTGGTTTCGTAGACCCTATGTTGCTGTTGAATTTTTCTATTTCAATTCCCAAGTTTTAATTAGAGAGTTACCAAAGACAAGTGTCAAGTTTTTGCTTTCTGAATTTGTGCAAACATATATTTTGCCTCTAAGGTAAACATTGTATTAAAAGCTCTTGGTTGTACTATAAAAGGTATGCGTACCACCCCTCATCAGCTTAGTATGATATTAAATTGAAAATTGTTATGAGTTTGACTGTTGCAAAATACTAGCTTATTAGATGTATTCACAAAGGTAGAGCTGTAGAGAGGCATGGTTGGCAAGTGAATTATCAATGTTAAGGTTCTGTTCTATTATTAGATATCAAATATCTGTGAGGTCGATAGTATCGCTCCAAAACCACATATTTTGAGTATTTTCATCCCCAGTTGTTAAAACTCTTTGGTATTGGTCAGAATCATTTTCATTTTGGGTCCATGCATGTTTCTTTTTTAAATAGATATTATTTCTTTGTAGTGAAATTATTAGAATTCCTCCTTTTTTTTTCCATTTTCAAAAGTTATATTTGGTTGCAACAGAAAAGCTCATATTGAACTTGGTTTTTAAATATATGCATTATTAAAATCTTCCATATTCTCATACCCTTTTTAGGCCTGTAAGTCTCCCTTTCTTAACATGTCAGGCTTCAAGGGAAGTCTCAAATAATCCAGGATGAATTAACGAGGCTTGGTGAACAAATGGTTAGTACTGCTGAAGGCACGAGAGCTGTTGCATTGGAGCTCTGTCGGGAATTTGAGGACAAATTTCTGCTACACATAACTGGCGGTGAAGTGAGTTACTACTTTTTGAATTGAAATGCTGCTCATCCCTTTGCAACAGAGGGCTAAAGAACTATCTGCAAAATTTTTCTTCCTCAAAAAGAATCTTTTTTAGATGATTCTTTGAAGTTTGTCTTTCTGTGTGACTTAGTATAGTCTTCCTCTGCTTGTTTTAATTCTGCCCCCAAATTTTCAGGGAAATGGTTGGAAAATTGTTTCTAGTTTCGAGGGAAGTTTTCCCAACAGGATTAAGCAGCTCCCTTTGGACAGACATTTTGACATAAACAATGTCAAAAGGGTAGGCTCTATAATCAATTTGCATTCATTTTTTGTGCCTTGGTAAGTTGCTGTGTGTCAGTCAGTTTCTTTAACTCCATATTTTACTTTTCTCTCAGGTTGTCCTAGAAGCAGATGGTTATCAACCCTATCTGATATCTCCAGAGAAGGGTTTAAGATCTCTGATAAAAGGTGTCTTGGAGCTAGCAAAAGAACCATCGTGTTTATGCGTTGATGAGGTACATCTATATTATGGCTCTGTACCTATACTGGAATATGACGTTTTTCTTCATGGTTGTTCCTGTTTGTTGCATTTTTCTGAGTATGTTTTCTACCAATCCAAACATAGGCCTTTTCTGTTTTCTGCATCTGTTTTCTCAAAGTTCTATGAGTGCTTGCACAAGTTTCTGCTACTAATTTGATAGGTGAGGAAATGAGGTTTTGTTCTATAGATGTGTTGGGGCTTATTCTTTAGCTACGTAACTATGAAGGTAGGGCACCAATAACCTAATTTAACATCATGTATTTGTTTGATGTTTATGTGGATATAACATTATGCTGTTAATACAGTGACTTGGCTCCAAAATTGGCCTGTTTAGCATTAACCTTAAAGCTTGAATTGATTGGAAATACATAAAAATGTATACCAAGTTATACATCTCAGTGTGTTATAATACGTCCATTTTCACTGTAACAATTAAAATGTTATTGTTGGAACTTAGAACTTTCTCCTGTGTGACAAAGGTTATTGAAAATTTTCAAGTTATAGCTGCCGGAGAATCTGCCATCTGCGATATTCACCTCAATGTATTGTTTTCTGTTTTCTTTTCCTTTTGGGTGCTTGTTATAACAGGTTCATCGTGTGTTGTTGGATATTGTTGCTGCTGCTGCAAATGCTACACCTGGTCTAGGGAGATATGCTCCTTTCAAGAGAGAGGTAATAATGCATTGCTGCTGTTCATGTATGCTTTATTGTTGTTTAGACTAATGCATGTGAGATACTTTCTTTTCCTTTTAAAATATTAACCAGGTTGTGGCAATTGCAAGTGCCGCACTTGATGGTTTTAAAAATGAATCAAAAAAGATGGTAGTTGCACTAGTGGACATGGAGCGTGCATTTGTTCCCCCTCAGCATTTCATTCGTCTGGTGCAGAGGCGGTATGTTAAGATAATTATTCTTTCAATACAATGGTTTATTTGTTGTTGTTGTTTTTTTAGTAGCTTTTTGTTTCTTTCTTCAATAATTGATGCAATTTTTCTTTTGTTTTCTTTTGATTTCCTTATCCATTATGTCAATAGAATGGAAAGACAACGACGAGAAGATGAGGTGAAGAACCGGTCCTCCAAGAAGGCAGCTGATGCAGAGCAGTCAATTCTAAATCGAGTTCAGACTTTGCTAAGTGGCATTGATGGATATTTTATAATAACAAGCTTATTGGTGGCTACATTTCTCTGACAGATTGATTGTTTTCTTTGTTTCTCTTTTTAGGCAACTAGTCCTCAAACCAGTGGACAACAATCTGAAGGAAACTTAAAATCGTTGAAGGATAAATTAAGCAAGAAAGACAAAGATGTACCGGAGGGACCAGCCTTAAAGACTGCTGGACCTGGTGGTGAGATAACAGCAGGTTAGTAATCAAACTGAGCGTCTGCAAAATATTATCTTGAAATTTATTGCTTAATCCACTATCCGGAGTCATGGCCTTGAACTTCTTCCTTTTCCTGCGATGCCATTGCTAAATGGTATTCCTATTGATTGAGTTGTTTGATCAGAAGAGTTTTGTGCTTGTGGAAATATCAAATTTAAAGTAGTGGTCTGCTAAATGATGAACATGTTGCTGACTTGATGTATCTCTCAGGAGCAGAGCCACAATATGTAAGCAAGGGCACTCCACCCTCCTGAAATTCCCAAAACAAGCAGGTTTTAGTTTGAATCTATAGAACTTTGTGTCGGTATTGTAAAATTGCTCCCCCTGACAACAGGCAGAGATGATTTTGAATTCTAGAAACATTGAAGGTCAGGCTTTTAACAATGGATATAGAACACTTCACATGTAAACACATGGTCTTCATTTTCTGTAGCACATTTACTAGTCTTTAAACTCTTAATAATGCAATTTATAACCTGTCAATAGTCCCAGTTTATGAAATGTTCAAATTTCACATCCCCTTTCATAGCTGGCAGTAAACATTTATGGATTCAACCCTTATGCTTCTATCCATAGGAAGGACAGAAAACTTATCATCTAATGTTAAAATATAAAGTAGGAAATGAATTTTAACGACTAGATTACCATGTTTTCCATCCTTCCTACCAAGCAAAGCCTTAGTTTTCTTTCTCAGAATCTGGTGGTAATTCTTTGGTTTAGCTGGTAAGAAAGGTGGAAACAGATAGGAGGGATAAAGGTAAAAGGCACGGCAAGTTTTTTCATGTACAAATATGCCATTTTGATTACAACTATTGGCTATTTATTGAGCTTATTTTGGTTTAGCATCAATTGTATTTTTTACATGCAGGGTTTTTACTGAAGAAAAGTGGAAAAACAAATGGATGGAGTAGGAGATGGTTTGTTTTGAATGAGAAAACTGGCAAGGTTACTGTTTCTTAGCGTGCGGGAGTGTGTATAGTTGATAATCCATGGTATTTTCTCTTTGTTCAAGTAATGTTGCTTAACAGTTTTCTTTGCTGCAGCTTGGTTACACAAAAAAACAAGAGGAAAGGCATTTTCGCGGTGTCATTACATTGGAGGTATGAAGTTAATGTTTTGTTCTTCTGATTCCTTGCTTTTGTGACTGTAGTTGGGTAATCACCCTAATATACACATAACACATGCACGTTTGCTGATTGTTGAATTTTCATTACTGAGAATCTCTCCTATATGCTTTCTCTAATTTTTTAATCATCAGGAATGCAACATTGAGGAAGTTGCTGATGATGAAGTTGGCTCATCCAAAAGTTCCAAGGATAAGAAGGCAAATGGACCAGAAAGAGAACCCAGTCTTGTTTTCAAGATAACCAGCAGGATTCCTTATAAGACAGTTTTGAAAGGTTATACAAGTTTTATTAAATTGATTTTGTTCCAAGTTGCTTGTTGATTATATGCTTTAATTTTATTTTGCAGCTCATAGTGCTGTTCTGTTGAAGGCCGAGAGCATTGCAGATAAGACTGAGTGGTTAGAAAAGTTGAAAACTGTTGTTGAATCTAAAGGAGGTCTAGTTAAGGTTGAATCCAACCCTCCTATGAGGCAAAGTCTATCTGATGGTTCACTTGTGAGTTACTTTTTGTTTCTTTGATTGAGCTAGTTATTGGTTAATTCCAGTTAGTTTGGGTTGCTTGGGGAGTTCGGTAGTTCTTTGTTGATCTTAGGCTATTTTGGTTTAGATTGGTTTTACTAATTTGGTCATTCAATTTGATTTGATCATTTCTTAGCTATGAATCAATATTTGCTTAAAAATTTTGACCAATGCGCAGCTTGATCGGCAAAAAATACGGGATGCAGATATTTATTATCAAGCATACCTCTTCAACATTACTCATGTTTCCCTGGCAGGATACAATGGCAAGAAAACCTGCTGATCCTGAAGAAGAGCTTCGGTGGATGTCCCAAGAAGTGCGTGGCTATGTGGAAGCTGTTCTTAACAGCCTTGCTGCCAATGTTCCAAAGGTCAGTTTATTCTCCTGAATGAACTTTTTTGTTTTTGCTGATATATCAGTTCTAATCATCATTCTCTATGCAGGCTGTCGTACTTTGCCAAGTAGAGAAAGCAAAGGAAGACATGCTTATTCAGTTATATAGTTCTGTTAGGTCAGTACTATTTATTTTACCTAGTTTACAAGGAGTAAAAACACTCATTTCCTGTGAAAACTATGCCTTTTAGATTAATCTGGCATTCTTAGCGCGAACGACAAATCACAAAAACAGACACTCTTCAGTCTTCTTTTGGTTCATGCTATTGACATCCATGCATTGTTGTTGAAAACCGTTCTCTTTATTATATATTTTTTAAAATTTTGGTGTATATATATTGTATGGTATTTGTTGTCTTAGGCTTCTTTGGGGGAATAACATTACTCTCTTATGCTTTGGAGGTCAGTGCCATTAGCGATCGCAGGTTTGAAGAACTGCTCATGGAGGACCAAAATGTAAAGCGCAGGAGGGAGCGATACCAGAAGCAATCTTCTCTTCTTTCGAAACTTACAAGGCAACTTAGCATCCATGACAATCGAGCTGCCGCCGCCTCCAGCTGGTCTAACGGCAGTGCAGCAGGTATTATTTTCTTGGTTCGGTTTTTGTAATCAAATGACGCTGTTTCCGCGAAGATGGTTGCATGCACATTGTTAATATATGCCTGGGAATGAGTCTCGGAAACAGTTATGTCCAATTTGAGGATGTCCTGAATTTTCTATGTTTTTTAACGCATTTGGAGGGTTCAACTTTTATACTGGACACTGGTTGTTTTGGGGATAAAACTGAAGAATCAGAGCTAACATAGAAATTGACGCGGATTACCTATAGCAATGCTTGTTTTGTATTGTAATGATTTTATGTGAAGCGCTTTTTCCCTCCCTTTTTTTTTGTGAGATACAGAAAGCAGCCCACGGGTAAGTGGAGCCTCACCAGGCGATGACTGGAGGAATGCATTTGATGCTGCTGCAAATGGACCTACAGGTTCAGGTAGATTCGGGTCAAATGGTCATAACCGACGGTATAGCGACCCAACACAGGATGATGATGATGGTTCAGGTTCAAGATCCGGCAGCCGTAGGACACCGACTAGGATGCCACCGGCGCCGCCACAGTCTGGCTCGTCTTACAGATACTAGATAAGAACTTCTAATTCACTTCCATTCTTTGATGGGCATTTTGGTCGTTGTTATCGAGCATTTCTCGAGTTTAGATTATCGAGTGGCCTTTGTAGAGTTTAGTTTAACATTGTTGTTGGAAAAGGAAAAAGAAAAAAAGAAAGGTCGTTTGAAGGGAAAATGTTGTGGAAATTGTTGTTTAAAGTTAAGATATCTAAAAACGAACATGATTCTGGAAAGTAAATAATGAAATTAGCCATCTATCATTAAAAACATAAAAATAAAATAATGTTCAATTTGATCTATAATAATACACATACACGCTCCTATAAAATTTTTGTTTGGGTTGGATTTAAAGATGATTATAAAATTTGATTTCCAAACAATATTTGCAAGTTTCATATCCTTCAATTGGAGTGGTTGGTGTAAGGAAAAAGATTAATTAAGTTGCATGAACTTTACTTGAGAAGTAATTTATATGTTTCACTAATTATTATTTGAATAGAGTCGAAATGAATAAATATAAGCAAACGATTCGATCTAACCAATGGTTTTACTTAACCCTGTTGGTTCATGTGATTAACACTGATTGATTGTTCTGGAAAAAAAATGCATAACGTTTGGAGTTGAGTCTGAAATTGTTCCAACTTATGTACAATGGGTTCAAAATGTAACTTACAGCACTCTTTCTTCTCTTCTTCATAATCATTGGTGTATGCCCTCCTTGAAGGGACCAGAATCATGTAATAGTTTCATCACAACCCCAACCTGCAAAATTAGAACCAAAAACTACGTAAAATCTCTTCTTCTTTATCACTAAAGGAAACATCGGCTCTTTACCTACCTGATTTGATTCTCGAACCAGAAATTCCTCCAAGGCCTTCTTGAAACCTTCATCCATAAAGTAATGACAGCTATATGTCGGCACCGGCAAATAACCTCGCTGGATCTTATGCTCACCCTGAGCTCCCGCCTCCACTGTGCTTAGATTCAACTCGATAGCCGCTTCAATTGCCTATCATAATCATACTTCATAGTTTATATTCTAAAGAACCAGCTTTACTCACTTGCATCCCCAGAATTGTACTTCATCTTTTCACGTGATTCATTGCTAACAAAAGGATTCATTTTCACAATACAAACCTGATAATAACATGCTTCAAAATGCAAGCTCGGATAATAAGCTTGAGGGTGACATCCCCACAAGCGTCCATATATAGCATCTCCCCCAATGAGATTCAAAGCTCCAGCAACAAGCTCCTCCCCTTTTTCGGCAACTACAAGCAACACCTCATCCCCCATCCTTGATCCCATCTCGTGAAAGAAATCTCTTGTTAGGTACGGACTGCCCCACCTATAAAAATTGAGACTACATTTCATGCATCTTACAAGAATGGATGACTACAAGAATATGACTTTTTAAGAAAGAAATCTCATATATGTTCATAAAAGTAATCTAGAACTATGTATCTCCGAGTCTTCTTTTTTTAAATACTCGTGTCTAATACATTTCCAGACATAACTATGAGGATATGCCTTTTTAAGGACTTTCCAAATACATGGAAAAATCTATAAAAAATGCAGCATACTCATATCCGACATGAATCCGAGTAACATAGATCTAGAGTTACTTAAAAATCTGTAAAAAAGGACGTTTAAAGATAAGAATCAACTTATTATCAGTCGTATTCCGGTAGAACTTGTAGAAGGAATCCCAGTGATTGGCCTGCTAAGACAGCCATAAAAAAGTAAGTAATGCTTGCTACGGTTTCCTTGCCAAATAATTGTAGCCAAAGCAGTGAATAATTCAAACCCCGCACAGCTTGAAAAGGGTAAAACAAAAATCAGAACCCCATTAATTCGAGCCTATGAACAAGTACAAATACTGTGTCTAAGGCGCATGCTCATGCACATAACATGTGCATAGACCAACTAAAACCAGATGATTCAAATGAAAACACCGTATTCTACCTTTTTCGTTTAATGATATTCAACATATGCATTGAGTATTGACATATGGAATACACATAACCTACTGTCTTAACCTAGTTGACTCCAACTCTTCATTTTTTTGAAGTATTTGTGTCCTACATTCATATCCAAATATGTTTTGAGCATACATATGAGAGTCCGATCCTACAAATACATGGGAACATAGGTTTAACCGCAATGCAAACTTAAAAGCGCCAGATTATTTTGCAATGCAAGCAGCATTTTTCATTGCTCTATCTGGAAGACTCGCAAAACTATAGGACATGCCTAGGGGTACGTCCAAGGCTACCTTACAATGCATGTATGATTGAAGAAATAGTTAAATATCGGCATGTATGTTTGGAAAAACACTTGATTAAAATAACGCTATCTACCTTTATTTCATAACCTCTGAGCCGTTTCATTGTTAAGTTCTGAGCAGGAATCTGCAAATAAATAAAAATCACTAAGATAAAAGCAAACTCCCAAAAACAAAGTCCTTCAAAGCAGAAATTATGTGAGCGGGCTATCATGTTTCTGACAAAGACAGAAAACCTGCTTATTAAAGCCAAATAGAAAATAAATACACGTACCTAGAATTTTTAATTTGTTCTATGACATTATAACTGGAACATTTTACTTTTAAGAGTTTAAAAAATCTAGAACTAAAATATTTCTTACAAGTTACAATGCTAAGTCATTATCATGATTCATGTTTCTAGGTGATATTTATACAAAATAGAATTTACATCCCTTGGGGATGATGTTACTAGACTCGGATATGAGTGTAGAATACTAGTATGTATCTGGCATTGGTATGTTTGGATTTTTTCTAAATTTCTTTATGTATTTGGTGTTGAAGGTCATATCTCATACCTATGTGTCATTGACACTACTATCTCAACTAATATGAAGCGTCGGAACAAGATAGATGTGGTGTACAACACACCCCAAAATTCAGTCAACGTGGCAGCAAACTCAGTCATAGCTCCGGATAAAATATAAAACACTAGAGGGTATTTGCTCGACCACTAAAGAAAGAAATACCATCATCTTTATTGGCACCATCATATGCATGTTGTTGCTTTTTATGCATTTAAATTCTAAAATATGTACTATTTGAAAAATCACTAAGATAACGTGAAATGTTGAAAGCCTTAAGGCATTCTCAATGCTCCAACACATTCACTGAAGAAGATTTGGTGCAAGATCTCACATCTTGTCACTAGAGATTTAAGTACATAGTTATTAAGTTGAGCTATATGAAAAAGATGCAGACCTTCTTGCGCTCTTGACGAATATTTTTCCTTTTACTTTGCTTCATGTCCATCAAGAACTCATCAAAACTGAGGCACGAAGACAAGCATTTGCAGTATTTTTAATATTTAAATATTAATATGAAGAATAAATAGTTTCTGTCAATTAGAAAGGGATTGGGTAATAAATGTAAGAAAAACAAACTTCTCCACAATTTACATACCAAATGGATAAAACAAATACTATATCACAGAATTTTCCTCCACTGATTATCTTTATGCAGTTTTTCTTTACGATAATGCATTTTTTCTAAACTAGTTTAACTACTTTTTCTAAGATGGAGTGTCAAGTTCTAACAGTTATTAAGCCCTATGATTTTTGGCATTTATTTTGTTTTCTATTTCAACTACTCCTTTGGAAACATGCATAATAAAAAATCAACTGCTTTCATTTCTTTCTGTGATTGAATATTTTATTATTTATAAGCAAAAAAATCAGCCAATTGTAGAATTGATTCCAAGATTTCAGCTTTAAGTCAAATACAGAAACGTTGATAAGACTACAACTGTTAACTGTGTACTAAACTAAAAGGTGAAGTTTTATCATAACTAAGAAAAATTTCTGGCAGCACTAACCTTTTATAGTTGCGATTCTTCCAGTGGTATTGCATTCCCATCCTCTGTAGGAATCCTTTATCCTTCAATTTGTACCATTCGGCTTCGGATGGAAAGGTAATGTGCAGAGAGGAAACTTGAGACTGTCAAAGAAAATAAATCATATTAACAAGGCAGCAAAAACGAAAACCAAAAACAAGATTTTCATTGTTGGGGTTAAGAAAATACAAGTCACGGTTAAAACCTTAATTTGTTGCTTAAATTGGCATTAAGAACAACAACAAAAGGGCTGGACTAGGAGGCCAGAGATTGAGATATGCTCTCGATTGCTTTAGTCAGCATTATTGATTGGCTTGTTCATGCAGATCTCTTCCTCCTATAATTTTTCACCCATTAATAGAGTTTTACTGCTTGTTTCAAATATTGTTCCCTATTCTCATTTCCGGTGGGTGGGTGGGTCGGTAAAAGTTGTTTGTTCAATATAGCCAGTATTCTATATTTGCTTTGCCTCTTTCAGTTCTTTGGAACTGTGAGATAGGTTTTCCTTATTTCAGGCTATCTACAGCTTCAGCAAACTAATAGAATTATCTCCAAACCATTTTTAATATAGAGCTCTTCTTCATCCGCTCCAATCTAATGTCGGGATCTGGTATAACACAATAACATTGTAGCATTTCTTGGAACTAAAGCAGTTACATTGATGTCTATCACATTAACGGCGACATGTATTAACCAACCAAACCTACTAGATCCCACAATGTTTATCCGGCATGCTTGTCAAAAAGTGGCTTTGTTATGAATATGAAAATATATGTTGTGTCGACTCTTCATTTTTCATAAAGTATGATTTGATTTACACACTACCTTGGCTGTCAAACCCATCAGCGAAGAGACTAGAATGTCGAAAACTTGATCTTTGAATGGTGTATTCCGTATTAAAATCCTAGGACCAGTCACTGGAGTGAAAGGCACACAACACTGGAACTTTGGGTAATATCTTGCTCCAAAACTATAGTACGCGTCTGCCCAAGAATGATCGAAAACAAATTCACCATAGGAATGGCTGCAAACAGAAATTAAAAGAGATGAGAAAATAGCAAACCAACAAAGTGGGTAAACAAAAGATTTTGAAAAACATAGTAAAGAAACTGCAGGAGGAAATTCAGTGTGGAGGACAGAATAATAGATGTTAAACCTTTTAAGATAGAGAGGAACAACACCTAAAATATTTTCAGATTCATCCTTAGCAACAACATGGCTTGGCATCCATCCTGTTTCCTGAAAATGAAATTTTAAATAAAAACTTCAGATATTTCAGATAATTCGGAGTTTAAGGTTATGTGCATGAATTATTTAAGTAAAGCTGCATATTTTGCAGCTAGAAACAAATTCTTTGTGAACAATTACAATGCCATCTGGCCAACATTAAAAATATATAGCAGCAATGTTTCATGAAGATTTATTAAACGATCGAGTGGGGAATGGGGGAGTGGCGGATGACCCCATTAACTTAACTCAAATATGAATTGGGGAGGAGGCTTATAGGTGGAACTTTCTGTACTGTTTTCATAGCGTTCAACCAGGAAAGTAACCCAACCTTTTCTTTTTCTGAGTGGAGGACCGTTTTATAATGGATAGGAGAATTCTTAGGTCGTTTATGACGAGGACAGCTAGCTAAGACTCTCACCACTCCTCGGTCCTTTAGGCTCATCAAAGAATGATTGCATATCAGGTTCACAAGGCACTAAGACTCGAGAAGGAAAATTTAGACAGCATCACTATACCATAACCATGACATCTTTCCATTCTATATGTTCAACTTTTTATCTAAATGGGTTAAGAGATCAGACTGGCATGACATGAATCAAACCCATGAACTCTTTTGTCAGCAATCACTAGAACTTGCCCTATTTTTACTACAGTTTAGGATTAGGTTCCTGAAGTTGAGAGGGAAGGGCTTCTCATTAACGTTATTTACTTGGTCACGACCAATTCCACCTTCACTTTGCTCAATTATATGATACAGATATCATATGACTTCAAAACAAATATGGTTCAATGCAAGACATCATGCAGTAAACTATTTCGGTCTTTGGAAAATAGGAAATGAAAGAAGAAACTAAAGAGCCTGAAGTAAAAGACAGGACAAGAACTGCATTTCCATACAATGATCGAAAGTAACTTCAGTAAAATCCAAGAAAGAACTAATTAAGGATGTACTGAGCTATGACAACCTTCACAGCGCAACCCGTCTCTTCCAAGCTTGAAAGGAAAGCATGAGAAAGAAAAGGGTTAAACTTTTCAGGACCGGTAGCATCCAGAGTGCATGAATCCCAATCATGCGGCGAGACCTCCAGAATCGAGGAAATAACCGATACCGATACCTTGTTGCCTCTTGCCTGATTCTCTTTAACTTGCTGAAGTTAGAAACAATAAGTCAGCATTAGCTGCAGCATCCGTGCCCGATACGAGTACCGAAGTACACTCATATCGGACGCATAGACACAGAGGATAACATAGATACAATAAGCAGCTTAAAACAGGCAAGTAATTGCAATATTTGTAGTTTATACAAAGATAATGAGATAAGAACACCTCTGTTGCTGACCCTGTCAAAGTGAAATCCCCCAAAGAAGAATCCAAAGGTTGATGCTTCACAGACTTCTTAGATCCCCAAAACAGTGCAGTGATTCTAAATGATTGGGTCGAGATTTCGATTTGCGGAGATACCGCCTTCCCCTTCAATTTCAATAATTTCAACCATATCAATATCATATGATTACATAAAAAAATGAACAAACAAACAAACAAACAGAAGAGAATTGAACCGACGAATTTGGAAGGGAATTGGCCAGTGAATGGCGAAGGCTTGCAGTAGCTGAATACTGCTGCTGCTGATGCTGCCGCCATGCCCAGACTCTGCGAACAATGCTCCACATTTTCTCGCTTGTAAAATATCCACCCATTTATTTAAATAAATATGGTTCATTTTCTGACACGTGGACCTATCTTTTATTTATTTAATATAGAAATTTTTGCTTTCTCTATCCGTTTGCGACTACCATTGAAATTAGGAGCTAAGGAAGTGATGGAATTTCACTTATTATTTGTCTGCTAATTTCCTAAATACCCAAAAATGGAAGCCATTTTAAAGCCTCTGTTAAGCTCCCCCACCAGGCTAAAACCTACACCTCCATCCTCTCTGTCTTGTTCTAACAAAGCTCCATTTTTGCTATCACTAAACCCTCATTTTACCACCACTTTCTCGGCGATTCTCTCTGCCCATCCTTCCCGTTTCACTTCTTCTGGTAAGTCGATTCAAGTTCAACTCTTTTGGCTACTGACAATTAGGGTTTCAATATGTTTCTTCTACTCTCTGCTAAGAAATATTTATGGGTTTCATTTTTTAATTAAAATTGACATGTTTTCCTTTACTTATTGATGATTATTGACTCAGTTACATATGTGACTCCGGAGAGCCAATTGAGTGAGGGGGCAGAAACCAGTACAAGAGAATGGATAATGCAAGGTATGCTATGAGTTATTAAATTCCTAGTCTTGTTTTTTGACTGAATTATTTTGATGATATGTAAAACATTAGTACTATGCGAGTTCTGAGTTATTCAAATGGCTGTTTCTATCCCAGGAAACAGTAGCTACCTTTTTACTTGAATTGGAATATTGGACTGAAAATTTTGAAGTTTTATTGTCAGCAAGTTTGAGTTTTGCTCATTTAATCTTATTTTTGACAGATTTTTATGCTCTAAGGAAGGATGTTGAATCAACCTCGGAACGTGTTGAGGAGATTAGAGCATCTGCTGGTCTGCAGCAACTAGAAAAGGAACTTGTTGTTCTGGAATCAAAAACAGCCGATAGCTCGTTTTGGGATGATCGTGCCAAAGCTCAACAAACTCTTTTGGCACTGAATGATGTCAAAGACAGGATAAATTTGCTCAATGAGTTTAAAACGAAGGTATGGATTTCTTGTTAAGAAGTATAAAGTTTTGTGTCATTGATGCTTAATTATATTTGTTTAAAATGAAGGTAGAAACTTGTGGTTCAAGACGAGAGTTTTGCTCAATAAATTTTCATTCATAGGTCTCTAGATTTCCTTATATTTGTTGCATTGGACTATTTTCTTATCTAATATACTTTCTCTTCGTAGGGAAGATTACTAAATTAAGTTTGATGAAATTGAAAATGCCCTGCATGTAATCAGGGTAAGAAAATTTAGCTTGCTTTCTTGGAAACTTTGCTCTCTTTTTTTCATTTTTCTTTTCCAATGAAGTAATCCGGGATAGTTGATTGTCTTTAAGAGATCTGGTTCAAAGTGGATCCTTTTACAAGCATTTGTAAAAATTTCGTTGGTGATCCAAAGTAATATTAGAACCGTTTGACAGAATGAACTTTCTCTTTTATCATTTTTGACTTGTATAGATCTCTACTTTTTTTTCCTAAAAAAGTATAGTTGTGTATTTTTCCAAATTAAGACTTTGATGAAAATGTGCTATACTGGAACTTGGAAAAGTACCGCGTCCTCAATATGCCTTCTTCATATAGTGAGCTTTATATCATACATTGGATGCAGGTTGAAGATGCAGAAACTATAGTTAATCTAACAGAGGAGATGGACTCCATTGATGCTGCACTTCTGGAAGAGGCTGTCAATGTCATCAAAGAACTAAATAAGGCATTGGACAAATTTGAGTTGACTCAACTTCTTTCTGGTCCCTATGATAAAGAAGCTGCAGTCATCTCTATAACTGCTGGTGCCGGTGGCACTGATGCACAGGTAATATATATCTTCAACTTCAAAGCACATGCTAGTGAGTGAATGAATAATGAGGAAATCATGAAATAGTGTAGGATTAGTAAATTGTGTCTGGACCTGCTTGTATTTCACTTCACCTAAAATAAACTAGCAAATGGGTGTAGAATACCACTTAAGTATAGGACCAGCTTAGACATCTGTCTAGAGACCAATTTGCAATGGGTGCCAAGAAACTAATCCTAAAATGGTGTGGGATTTATCACCATTTAAGATATAGCTAAGCAGTTTGGAGTTGTATGATACGGACTTTGATCATGGAGCTTACAACTAGTATAAAACAGTGCAAATGTTGAAATTCAATTGAAAGAGAAGTCCGTATAGTATTTTTCAGATATTGGGATTTAGTCTAGTTCTTCTACATCAAAGTACCAATCACAGACACATCCCACAACATGAAACTATTGCTCATATTCAACTAAAATTCAAAGGGATTATTCTCACCCATATTCAGATTCATGGTAATCTACGAGTTTGAAAATTGTGGATCCCTGCTGTTATTTTTTTATAGTGGCGCCTGATGTAACACTGAGGTTTATCTTTGTTTACCTTTCCAACAGGACTGGGCTGACATGCTTCTCAGGATGTACACGAGATGGGGAGAGAAACAGAAATATAAGACAAGGGTGGTTGAAAAGTCCTTGGGAGAGGAAGCTGGGATTAAGTCTGCCACAATTGAAGTTGAAGGCAGATATGCTTATGGCTATCTATCTGGAGAGAAAGGAACTCATCGTATAGTACGGCAGTCTCCTTTCAATGCGAAAGGTCTTCGCCAGGTAACTTCTTATGTTCTGTTGAATATTTTGAAAAGACTGGGCTTCTTGTTTTATGGTTAGATTTGAACAGTTCCATTCGAAATTTTTTTAAGCATTTGATTCATTCGTTTGGACTTTAGAGGATTGCTTACCTGATGATTAGAATTTTCTGCTAGTTATGTAGGAATTTACAATGATGCTATGATTCAATGATGGACTCCATTACCCTACAAACTAATGGCATATCCTGAGCCTGAAAAGCATAACAAATTCTGGGTAGCATAGTGAGAATGAAATATGACGTTTCTTATATCTGTTATACAGACCAGCTTTTCCGGGGTCGAAGTGATGCCTCTTCTCCCCGAAGAGTCATTGGACGTTGAGATACCTGAGGAAGACCTTGAAATTAGCTTTTCGAGGGCAGGAGGGAAAGGAGGTCAGAATGTGAACAAGGTTGAAACTGCCGTTCGGATTACTCACATCCCAACTGGTGTTACCGTTCGTTGCACAGGTTTCCACCTCATTGCTCTTCTAGCTACAGTTTATTTGAAGATTTAATGGAATTATTATGAAGTTCATTGTCGAACTGAGTTCCGAATAAAACCATCATTGGCATTATGAATTGACGAGCATGGATGATGTTTTACAGAGGAGAGATCGCAGTTGGCGAACAAGATCAAGGCTCTAAGCCGCTTAAAAGCGAAGCTGCTGGTGATAGCGGAGGAGCAGCGTGCATCGGAAATCAAGCAAATAAGGGGAGATGCAGTGAAGGCAGAATGGGGGCAGCAGATACGAAACTATGTATTCCACCCCTACAAACTGGTGAAAGATGTACGGACTGGGCTGGAGACTTCGGATATCGTATCTGTGATGGATGGTGAATTGGATGCTTTCATCAAAGCTTACCTCAAACACAAATACACCCTCTCAGCTACCTCAACTACTACAGGGATTCATGATTAATCATCTCTCTCTCTGCTCATCAGATATTTGTTAATTTTTTGTTAGAAAACCAAATTTATATATTATCCAAATCCCTTGTTATTTGCTAACTATTCAAATATTAAGTAATATTAGTTGGATATATGAATACGCTAAATATTTGATTTATTAATCACCTAAAACGATTATATATATATATATATTTACGATAATTTGAAACTTAAAACAAGCTGAATATACCCATGGGCCATGGTAAACATATAGTTACAACACAATATAGGCCATGTTAAGCAAATTGAAGCAAATATCACTATATCAGTATTCACCCTACAACATAGTAATATTTATCATTCAAGCATCCGCACTCCGGAATAACTAGCTTCAAAGTTCAATGATCCAAATTGATTTTTGATGTGCTGGGCAATAAATGATTTCACTACAACTATCTTGTTCATTGCCAAACCATAATTTTCAGCCGCAAAAGTCCTTATAGTCTGCAAGTCAATGATTTTTATCTACTGAAACATGTGTTTAGAGAAGCCACATGGGTCTACAATGACTTAAGCATTGCAACGAAATTCCCAAATCGATATAATAACTATGAGATGAACTGAATCTAAATACAGCAGAAGGATTTTCATCAAACGGTGAGGGACGCACCATTGTCTGCTGCAGTAAGATTGAGTATCATAGTAGCTGCTTTCAAAGACCTGATATAAGGACCCGATGGAGACAAACAATTCAATCTCTCATACCATATACAAAAACAATATGAACAATCAAGTTAAAACAAAATGCTACTTCAACCACTCTGCAGTTGACATGAAGAGCAAGATATGCAAGTATCCTTCTTTCGAATTTATTCCAGAATATAATAAATTTGGCATTACGACATAAACACATAACTACATAAACCATATGAACTCTGAGTCTTGACTAAAACTTCAAATAAAATCAACATACCATGCTTCAGGTGTCTGATATACCGAGGCTGAAGTTCCGAAGCAAGATTGAAGCATCTCAGTATTAATCACACCTGGACTAAGTGCTACAACCGCAAACCCATCAGGCATCTCCTTTGCCACTGCTCTGCTCAAACCCTCAACAGCCCACTTTGAGGCGCAATATGGTGCGACCTGTCGAGATACAAGGATGTTTCAAATTTCATTCACTGTTTTTGGAAGAAGTTTCATAATTTTGATAACAAAATAGATTCTAAAAGACTGAAATATGGTAACGGCATGACTGTTCTCCCACTAAGGACGGCAGCAGGTTGAATATCTATATTTTTATAACATCCAACACATAACTACTTTCAAATTGGAATCCAAATTAAATAATATTATCCTCCGAACATCCGAATCCGCTAAAATATCTGAATGGCAGATTTGAATATCTGAATAAATTTAGAGCAGATTCTGACACCGCACTATGGAGAGTGATTATAATATTTAAATATACAATATCTGAATCCGCACTATCCATACCAATCCCTACACCCCAACTTCGCAGCCATAATGTGCAATGGCCACAAAGAGTTAACAAGTGCACAAATCAGAACATGAATTGAGAAAATCCATGTCCTCTGAAGCTAGAGTTTTACATGCTTCCTTCTAAAATTTTTAAAAGAATCAACTGCCTAAATTCATTTCTATTGTTTATGACAATGGTTCCTTCACTTCATATAAACAACTATGAAATTTCACTCGGGCTATTTGCATGATTTACTGTATTTAACATAGCATTCAAAAAAGAATATAACAAGATGGACAAATTGTGTAGAAGATGGAAATCTTGAATTTACCAAAGCAGCGCCGGATCTTCCCCATCCAGAAGACATATTAACAATAATCCCTCGACTTTTTGGAAGCATCAATGGGATAAAGTGGCGTAACACATTTGCAATCCCTTTTACATTTATATCAATGACGGTATCAAACTCTTCTACAGGAACCTCCCAAATTCTGTTGTTTTTATTGATTGTACCTGCATTGTTTACTGCCAATACCTTAATGTTAGTAAAGACCAAAAGAGGTAAAGCTATAGGAATTTACACTTAGCATGTAATGTGACCTAAAGCTATAGATTAGTATGCATTACCATTCCAGATAAACAAACTGCCACAAAGCTAATTGGCAAAATTGCTTAGTTTTGTTCTTGTTTTTCAAACATTAATGTAACTAAAGAGAAAATGATTAAGAACAAAAACTACAGTTGATTCTATTTTACGTGAATTAAAAAACTAGCGGTGTAAACGAGATACCCTAGTTAACAAGCTATGGAGTTCAGCTCGGTCATATCATTAGACGAGCTCGATCAAGCCGTCTTTGAATATCCCAATCCTTTGATTGAACAGATGATGAGCCTACTCGGTTTTTTTATTTATTTTATATATATTTTGCTTTTAGTTAGTGCATAAAATTTTCAATTCAAACTCTGACTCGAATTTGAGCACAAATAATAGACCTTATAGTCCAACATGAGAATCAAGCTCATTTTATACCAAGTAAATGAGCTTAATTGAGCAAGCTCAATCAAACAGCTCCTAAAGTGCAATCCAATTGAGATAGTGTCGAGCTTCAAGCTTTGAATTCCAAGTGAGATTGAGCTCCTGCTTGTTTGAGCTCAGCTTGACACGATTATTCAAAACCACAGCTTCAGTAATGACAAAAGAAAATTCATTTACTTAAATTAAGTACATCTAAAGCCATAGACTAAACAATTATTGACTACTCACTCCAATACTTGAATTGCTCCTAATAATATCTAAAAATATTTTTCTTTAACTTGTAATTAAAGACGAAATAATAAATTTAATTCTAACAGATACAAAAGCAGCTGAAAAAGTTCGAATTTCAAACCAAATCTAACAATTTCATTTTGGGGGGACAATTAAGAATTAGAATGTAACAACAGAACCCTAAAAGACTGGAGCAAATTGCACTGATTACCGATTATGTCAGGAACAAACTTCTTTTCCATCACAACTCGAGCCAGCTCCATAACACTATTATCTGACCTCTGCAAATTCAAAAAGAGCGCGAAATCATATCAGTAATGGGAATACGAAAACTGCCTGAAAAAGAAGCGGAAATGGATCCGCGAATAGGAGGCTAACCACATCGACATTGAGGAGGAGGTGACGGTCAGGGGAGGAGAGCTCCGATTGGAGGGAGTTGAGTTTGTCTTGGGCGCGGGAACACCCGATAACGGTGTGGCCTCTCTTGGAAAGCTCGAGAGCCAAGGCTCGACCAAGCCCCCTGCTCACTCCAGTTATCAAGACCGTCTTAGCTGCAGCGGCTGCCGCCACCGCCGCCGTGTTGGAACCGCTAAACGACGCCGTTGTTATTATTCACTCGTTTTTCTCCTTTCTATCCGGGAAAAGAAAAAACAAGCAAAATGACAAAATGTCCATTCTAATCCTTTTGTAGAATTCTCGAGAGGTTTTAGTATTTAACCATTTAAGTTTATCGTGCAAATGGATATTAGATTTGAGAATATTTTCAAGTAGGTATTAAATATATTTTTTTAATCTCAAATTGATATCTAAACTTAACAATAATTCTCGAATCACATCTATTTTTAAAAAAAAAATCAAATCGATATCTAAATATAAAAATATTTAAACGTTTTATATTTAAATTAAGGATAAATATTCTATACACATATGGTGGAAATTGAAAGTTTTTACAAGAGCTTTAGTTTTAGGGTATAGAGAGTTAGTTTAGGGGTTTAGGTGTAAGGGGTTAGAATTTAGTATAGTTGTTTCAATTTATTAGAGTTATAATTTAGGCTTTATAGGTTAAAACTTAAATCCTCGTTATATTACCCTAAAAACTAAACACTAATATATAAATCATAAATTATAACCATAAACCTTAAATTGAAACAATTATCCCTAAATTCTAACCCCTACACCTAAACTCTAAACCATATACCCTAAATTAACTCCATAAAACCTAAAATTAATACGCTTGTGAAAACTTTCACTTTCTACCACCGGTGTATAAGATATTAATCCTTAAATTAAAGCAAGTATTTTTTTAATTTCAATTTAAGCTGAGGCAGCCTAATTATTTTTAAAATCTGTTGTACAAGGCCCAGTCTATGCGGGCCTAACCGCAAAGTAGCTCCATTGTAAGCCTGTCAGATACAATTGATCATAGATTTGAATTCAACTTTTTTGTCTTATCCTTGCAATCCTTTCTTAGGGAGATAGGGGAGTTCTAGGGAGTTCTAGGGAACAACCTTTAAATACAGGCTAAAGAACGGCTGACCTCTTTACCGGGTAAAAAACGGTACACAAATTGTTACATGAAGCGGTACACAAATTGGTACAATATTGTAATAAAAGAATGTATATACAGTTTTATTACATGATGCACTGTTTACCGGTACACAAATTGTTACATGATGTTGTACACAAATTAATACACTTTTATAATAGAAGAATGTATATACCCTTTTATAACACATGCACGAATTTTTAGAATGGATTATGTACATGTAAGGAAATGTGTACATACAGAATTTCTTACCCGAAAAGCATATTTTGGTACAATAGAGGTATGGAACTGTGTATATACATATATTACTACCAAATATACAGAAATTTGTACAAATTTGTAAGAGGAAAAGGTATATATTTTCTTGTACACGGTTTGACGAAGGTTGAAAATGGACTTGTACTTGTAGGGAAATGTGTACATACAGAAATTCTTACCCGATAAACATAATATTTTACAAGTTTTGTTAAGATTTGTGTATATACTCTTAATAGGACGAATTGTACAGGAATTGGAACAAATTTGTAAGACGAAACGGTATATACCTTATATATTACAAATGTGTAAGATGGAACAAATGGGTCATTAGTTGTAGGAAATGTGTACATACACAATTTCTTACCCGTAAAGCATATTTTCTTACAAGTTATGTAAGGAGTTGTGAATATACACGTAATAGTACCCAATGTACACAAAATAGTAGAAATTGGTTTGAGGAAATGTTATATACCTTATTTATTACAAACTGGGTAGAACTGTGTACGTATACTTTTTTTATTACACAAAATTTCCCAGGGTCGTCGAAATGTCCAATTTGTTTGTAAGGAAATGAGTACATACAGGTATTCATACCCAAAAAACATACTTTCGTAGAATTTATGATAATGACATCGAAACCAGGTAAAGGTGGGTTCGGTTCTGGTTTTGCATCGAAACCTCGTATATAGGGTTTCGGTACTGGTTAAGCGCGAAAATATTTGAAGGTCTTTAACCTTATGAGTGAAAATTACTTGGTTTGGTATGAAAGATGAAGAAATATTATGACAGAAATAAAATGCATTCCAATCCAAACAACGTTCAAATACATTAGATATTAAAAACAAGAAACATAATAAATCCTCCCCTCCTCAGTCTTCATTCTTGCCCCGAGAAACGACCTGCATGCCCGCTGCCACCCATGGCACTGGAACCAGCCTATGGTTGGTGATGACCAACCATCTCTAAATAAGATCAGATCTCATATATGACCCTATTGTTGCCTAATGAACAAAACATGTATGCATTAGTATGAGAAGAAGTGAATCTTGTAGAAAAGAAGAAACTGATGATAGAGACAACCTTGAGAGTGGTGGCGGTTGAAGTTGTCTATGTCCTCTTTCGTAGGCATGAAACCATAAAGTTGGCGCGCTGTGCCTGGAGCATAGAAGATGCCTTGACATTGTTCCCAAGCTTTTCTATCGAAACCTTGGGCAACAAACTTGTTATGCAGATCCTGAGCGTCGAGATAACCTCTTTCCGTGCTCTGAAAAAATCAAAAGGCTCATCCCACGATGGTCGTCGGGTCCGTATGAATGGCGATGCTTGGCAATAGTATCATAGGAACTGAAAGAGTCCCGCAACTCTTGGTTTCCCATGCCAATCCACTGAAGCATAAAATGCAAGAGATTAGAAGTGAAGCATTTGTAATAATATTGAAAACATATTTCAAATTTGTTAAATAACTACCTTCCCAGCATCATCCTTTTCCAGCCTTGTGTTCATTATCATGACCATGGGCGGCTAGAGTATTTGGTGATCATGAACCTCGTTGTTTGCAGGCAGGGGGCAGGCAGTATTAGCAGTAGTGGGATCATCTCTCAAAGCAGTCCATTGGCCAAAAGCTTGACCCTGAGGAATAGAAGAAGTGCCCCTTGTAAGCAATTCCTCATCCAAGAGGTTAGCAAAATGGCGATGGAGCTTGAGCTTTGGTCCACCTTTCGTTCTGGCATGTGACAGTAGGGACTGAATGCCAGTAAACTTCTGAGAGGCACTAGGACCTCCTTGGCAGGGTGGACATAACTATTTTGTAGCAGGTTCAGTGATGCTCACCATTGTAGCAATGGCCTGGAAAAAGCTCCTGAACCATTTGCTTCGTCAGAGAGTTTCATTGCTCGTTTGTTCATCGTCGTCAGAATCGAAATATAAGTCATCATCAGAATTTGAGTCAGACTCAAATTCTAATTTTCTCTTCGAGAAATGGTGAGGAACGTTTTTGGAAGATCTGCTTGAACTCATCTTAAAAGAAAGAAGTTTAAAGTATTTGGTTAGGAAGAGAATATAAAGAAAGAAGGGTTCAGATGAGTATAGGGAATTGTTGATGTTGTAAAGAGTATAGAGAAGAGTTGTATATTTATAGGGAAATTCAGTTGGGAGGGAAAGTGAAAAAGTGAAAAGGCTGAATCGTTTTGCTTGGTTTCGAAAAAGTAATTGGTTCTATGGAGGGGGTACCTACTTTGAGAAGGCACGTTGTGTGTCTGTTCATTGCACTAGGTACATGAACATGAACCCCTTCATTAATTAGAAGACAGAAATCTGAAAAGGCTGAATCGTTATGCTTGGTTTCGAAACCAGCTGTAAACACGATGAGGAAGAAGAAACGGTTTATGTGATTATAGTGAAAAGACAGAACAATGAAAAAGCAAGATTCCTTTTAACAGGTTCGAAACCATCGGAAGGGGTTTCGGAACTATATACAGTTATTAGTAGCAAAATGTACACAGATTGGTACAAGATTCCAAAAGAAATCGGTATATACATGACTTTATTACACACTTTCACGAATTTTCAAGTTGGGTCATTTAATTGTTAGGAAATGTGTACATACATAAATTGTTAACCAAATGCAAAGTACATCATTTTGAGGGGCATCGAAACCACCTCAATGGGGTTTCGGTGCCTGTTTGAAGTGCAGAAAAAGTTACTACCTTGTTCGTAGAAGCCAGCTATAAAGTTCTGCGATTATACATAAAATATTAGCTCTTTCATGTAATTGTTTAGGTTTAAAAATGCCTCACGAGATGTCTGTTCATTGAAGCATGTGATGAAAGCAACTGAAAAAGCCTGACTCGTTCTGGGGGTATCGAAACCAACATTATTTTTGGGTAACACGCAACGGTACAGGTGATGACAGTGAAAAGACAGAACACTGAAAAGGCAGATTCCTTTTAATGGTTTCGAAACCAAGTTATGGGGTTTCGGTACTGTATACACATAGTACTTGTAAGAATTGTACAGAAATGCGTATTCGCTGTACATGATGTGTACGTGGTATCGAATCTACATATAAGGGGTTTCGGTGCTATGATTTCGTTGGGGCATCGAACCCCGATTTAAGGGGTTTCGGTGCCTTTCGGTTTCGAAACCCCCTTAAAGGGTTTCGGTGCTATATACACATATCTTCACATACCCTGTGTAGACCTTTTTTACAATAAGAGTTGTACATAAATGCGTTGTCTTTGTACATGATGTTGTTTTTTGTACAAAACTGTAAATGTATCATGTAATAAGTACAAAATTTCTTGCCAATAATATTTCTGAATATATAAGATTGTATGTTGTAATTACAGAGATACAAAAGACGAGCACACATATAATACAGAGGAGATTAGAAGAGAAAACTTGGTTAATTCAATTGCCATCCACGGTTTCAGCTGCATTTAATCCAAAAACGGATGATGCTTCACGTACTCCTGTACATTGTCTGCTGCGGCCATGTTTTGTAAATATACCCTAATGGAACCACCTATTTCTATGATCAAGTGCAAGTACATAATTAGGTTGCAAGTACATTGATTCATTTTTATAATGAATAAGTGTCATTTTAGGGTGTTGTACCTAATGCGTTATGAGTTCTCTTATCTTCTGGGTTGTAGGATTTAGGACAAATGTAGTTGTTCTCCTGAAAAATGAACATAATCGACAACATAATTATTTGCTACAGATTCATTGACTATATTGCAGATAGTAAGGAGCAAAATTCAAAATAGTTGCGTTCTTCACTGACCGGATTATTAAGCATTTTAGCTTCGGAGTCGTCAACCAACAACGTGTTTCCTTCGTTATACTGAGGCATATTATCCCACACGCGCCTCAGATTTTTTGTATATACATTTGGATAAGAGGGATGTTTTTCGCAGTGACTTTGATCCTGCAATATTCAAATGAAGTCCATCAGATTTGTCAAATTCTATTTATATGCTTTAACGAAGATAAACTTTGAAGTTACCCAAATGAAGGCAAGTCTTGGTTTAAGATCACTAATTCTCCAAAGTGCCCAGTGTAGGTTTTCTCTGCATTGATGAACAGTTCAGGCACAAATAAAGTCAATCCACAAATTATCTTAAAGGATCGTGTAATTGAATTGATTTAGGGTGGTGGCATATGTCCGCATTACCTTGTCCTTGAAGACCAAATAGCAACCTCATACGCAGTAAAACAAGAATACAGAAACTCAAATGCACCAGGTCTGAGTTCCACAGCTGCAATTGAAAAACATAAATTTCCTAATCTAATTTATGAGTAGTTGTATTAAAGTGAGTCACAAAATTAATATCGTCTTTACTAACAGTGGCTAGCACGCCGTTGTAATCAAGAATAAGAAGCTTCTTCGTCGTGGTAGGTGCTACGTTCCTGTACCATTCGCCATACCTTTGCGGAGGACGCCTGGGTCTCTGAATTTCAGAGTCTATTTCATTACTTGGCGTTATGCCATGGCGATGAAGCTTCTTTCGCATGTAAGTGAGAGTCACTTGAGGTGTAGAAGCACGCGCATGAGCATGGCCTTCTGCCGGAGCAGATGCCTGATCATGAACAGCATCTGCAGCATATGCATCATTGTTATCTTTTGTAGAAGTACATGGGACATTTTCTGTTGGGCCAGAGGCCTGATAATGGCATCCTAGTGCAGAATATGCATCAAAATGCTCCTCAGCAGGTGTACCTGTGACATTCTCTGTATAGAACAATCCAATGTTACGTCGAGGAACACACCCTAAACTTATCAATGAAACTAAAAAGAATGCAACACGATATGGAAGGGAGGTGTAAATGGACTGATGTGTAACAAATGTCAGTCAATGTTCATGAAGAAGTCTAACAAATTCAACAAATGTTTATTCATGTAATACAAGAAATCCATATACTATGCATACTAGCCTAACCATCATCAGGATCTTTTGCATCCTGAGGCGATGTCGGTCGAAATACATGCTGATTCTGTTCACGTTCCAATGAATAAACACGAGCTTGTAGTTGCTCAAATCGGGAATTAGCCTATGCCACATGACTGCGGATAAATGCATCCAAGTTCTTTAGTGTGTCGTACATGGCGTCAATTTTATCTAGGGGTGGAGCATCGGGTACATCGTCAATTCGTCTGGCAATTCTTGCTTCATCTTCATCTCTTTTATGGACCCATTCACCCTGAATGAACGTCCACCCCGTATTCTTAGTTGTTGTTTCATCAATTTTACTTGGTAGCGGGATTTCAGGGTCCATGGAGGTGTCGATCCCTAAACATTCAAATATGTGACTAAGCACACATCCATAAATGAGGGAGCCTCTTGAAGGGTTGCTAACGATTTCCACAATAGATCTGAAGATGATTGTAGCTATATCGGGTTTATTTTCCGACTGAAATTGGTGCAACCACCAATAATCAATATGACGCATGCGAGTGCATCGTCCACCTGATGGCCGGAAGAACCAAGTTGTCATTAGATGCAGAAGCCTTTCATGTATATGAAGATGAGTTGGGCTGTCATCATCGAACTTCAAGGGGACACGGTCATTTTCTTGCTCTTCACCAGTAGCTTCCACACCAAGGTGTTGGGCAATAATTGCCGGAGTGATTGTAAATTCAACTCCCATTAGATAGGATTCGATAGCTACACAATGTTGGGTTATGGCATCATGTTGAAGGGTAGCATTTGCATAGAAGATCTTCACCAGGTTCTGATAAACACGAGGTTTAATATCGAGATATCTGATCCAACCCCATTCCACAAATAAAGGCCAGAAGTTGAATTGATAATCATTGGACATCAAAAAATCCAAGTCAATCGTTCGCTCCTTCCTAATCTTCTTCGCCTCGTACACTTCGTGGTATCGCTCAAGACAAGCGGGATCACGGAAACAATGGCTCAAATATTTGGAGGTTGTGGCGCGTCCGCTACAATCGAACGGATAGAACCACCTGTTTGATTCAGACCTCGTTTACCTTTACTGGGTTTGTTTTTTGGAGCCATGTAAGAGTTTTTGGTAGGAATATCTGAAACAAACCCTAAACAATTGAAGAAGAAGAAACGAACGGTCTCAGGTTTCGAATATGGCTTAGGGTTTAGGAACAAACAATAAAAAGCGTTAAAATTCTAGGGTTAGGGTTATAAAATTGTGTTTTCCGAGATGGAGGAGAGGGAACGTTTTAACTTATAGTCTATATTTCCCGCTATTTACAATTTGAAACAGGTTTCGAATCCCCACCTGTAGTTTCGATGCTGTTTTCGCAGAGACGCCCAATTGCATTCTTCTATATTTTGGTTTCGATACTTGAAGTTTGGTTTCGATGCCGGTTTGGTATCGAAACCTCCATATAAAAGGTATCGAAACCGTTTCACGATATATCATTTATTGTATTACCTACCAGCCCATCTGTCAACTTATTGCAATTTAAAGTGGCAGCTGATATTAAAGGTTCTCCACAACTACTTCTCTTTATTTCATCATCAACGTCAGAAGTAATAAAGGAAGGATTAAACAACATATTGTTGTAGACCATTTTTTCCATCTTCCGTGTGTAAACATGGCTGGTGTAAGAGTTGAGGAAGCTCAAATTGGTGAACCAGATGAGTGCAACACAAATGAAGTTGGTGCTTCCGATAATTTGATTGGTATGGTGTTTAACTCTCGTGATGAGGCGTGGAACTATTATCGACTATATGCGAAGAATAAGGGGTTCAGTGCCAGTCGTGCAACAACTAGGACTGATGGTACGGGAAATGTACATACGCAAGAGTTTTGTTGTTCACGGGGAGGACAGCGCAGAAGGAAAGTTAATGACTCCGACCGGAAACGTGCGCCTTGTGATATAACACGAATTGGTTGCAAGGCAAAGGTGATTGTCAAGTGCAAAGAAGAATCAAGGTGGGAGATAGCAGTATGTCACAGTGAGCATAATCACCCGTTGTGCCCACCTATAATGCAACCGTATCTTCGGTCGGCTAGAGAAGTTACTCAAGATGATGTAATTGAGGCACAGGCTTTGAAAAGTGTTGGCCTGCGGACGTCGGAGGTAATGAATTATTTCACGCAACAGTCGGGAGGTTTCCACAATGTTGGTTTCATTCGAAAAGACTTGTACAACTCCCTTCAAAAAGCAAGGGCGGATGAATATCGTGACGGTGATGTCAATTCTCTTCTTGCATACTTTGACTTCAAGAAAGATCAAGATGCAAGATTGTACATGCAGTTCAACACTGATCCATTAGGGGGGTTGCATAATATTTTTTGGTCGGACTCAACATCTAGGTCCGACTATGTATGCTTCGGTGATGTCATTGCATTTGACACAACGTACAAGGGTAACATGTATGGCCGGCCTATAATGCCTATTGTTGGTGTTAATCACCACCATCAAACCATTATCTTCGGTGTCGCAATTTTAGCAGACAAGACTGCAGACACATTTGAGTGGGTCCTTACTGAGTTCATGTAGGCAATGTCTAACAAAGCTCCTGTCTCAGTCGTCACGGATGGTGATAGGGCCATGCACAGGGCTATCAAGACAGTGTTCCCATGTGCACATCATCGCATATATTCCTGGCATCTTTCTCGAAATGCCCAGGCAAACGTAGGTGATCCCAAATTTACATCTGCCTTTACACGGTGCATGTCCTTTTGGTGGACAATTGAGGAATTCGATCGCCAGTGGAGATCAGTTATGAAAGATTTTAACGTGGAGCAGCATCCCTGGGTTGTGGAGAAGGATCACACGGTTAGTATGTGGGCACAAACATATCTCACAGGACATTTCTTCGCAAATCTTCGCTCAACACAACGCTGCGAATCTATGAATTTCGCCCTCAACATTATCCTCGAACATAAGAAGACATATCTTGAAGTGGTCTGTGCCATTGACAAGGGAATAAATGACATGCGCATAAATGAGTTGAACGAAGAATACAAAAATTGCACCTCGAAGCCTTTCCCAGTGACCAAATTGCATGACCTTGAAGGGAGTGCAGCTGACATCTTCACTCGGGCATCGTTTGACAAAGTTCTAAAGGAACTCAAAAATGAGACACTGTTTCGTGCTCTCCATCCGATACTTACGACTGACGGTGCACGAACGTATCGTTTGACACAGTATAAGGATCCGGATGCCATCTATGAAGTTGTGCTTGATTTCACAACAAATAACATTACATGCAGTTGTCGGAAATTTGAGACGGTCGGCCTTCCATGTCGCCATCAACTGCACGTTCTTAAGTTGGAAGACTTCTCCGCCATCCCAAATTGCTTAATACTACCGCGGTGGACAAAAAATGCTAAGGTATCTGCTCCATCTTATCTTCACAGCGAAGTCTGTCCTGAAATAAGACAAATGTCTCGATTTGCATCGCTACGCTCACTTTCATCGCGGTTGTGCTACCTTGCGTCTCAAACAGACGAAAGTTTCAAAACCACAAAAGATGAGTTACTACGTCTAACTGCTCAATTTGAGCAGTCCGTAACATTCAATGACTTCTCATCACATAGGGTAAGCCAAAACACCGTTCGAGACCCGCAAACGAAGGACGCAAAACGAAAGCAGAAAATAAACACTAATGCGTCCACAAAACGGAGGAATCAATGTTCATTTTGCAAAATAGAGAGACACAATAAGAACACATGCCCGGGACTGAAGCTTCAACTTCCAACGGGTACTACGGAACTTGACGACCAAGACATGTCTCAACCATAATGCAAATGTCATTCAAATCACTGTAAGTAAAATCTAACCAAAGATATCCTCTGCAGACTTACGAAATCATGTGCATATGCTACTTTTATCCACTGAAATTTATCATATATTGCAAAATTTATGTACAAGCGTTTTACCACATTGTGGCCCTGAAATTGCATAATATACATTCAAAATTTGTACATTTCACTCTTACCTAACCTATGTATGCTTGCAGCATATGTCATATACAAAATGTTTTCAGTTCATATACATCCAAACATGGTTACGACCCATAAAAAAGTGGGTTCCTTTACGCACTGCAACGCCATAAAAAAATGTCAAAATCCATTGTCATCCACTCACCACTGCCCCATCCCCTAACATGTTCTTCACCAAACAAAATTGCATTAGATTACAATAATGAACAACATGTCCTAATGCATTCAAATACATAATAAACAAAGCATTCAGTCCTAAAGCCTTACCATTTCGGCCGCTTAAAAGTGTCATGTTTTGGAACCTTTGGTTCGTTTGCCTTCATGTACCATTGACCTACAGCAACATTGATATTCCTCCGCAATTTATTCTTATCATGACTGATAAGTTCGTACAAAAGAATCATCCGATCCCATTTTCCAACACTCTATTAAGACAAGTACAAACAAATTAAGCTTTTATTAAAGACCATTATAGTATACATGACCAAAGTAAGGAAAGTTGAATGAAGATTAACCTAAACCCTTACCACTTCCCCTATATGCTTCTCATTCCAAAGCTGCATCCATCTGATGCAAAACATACCACAATCATCTCTGTTAGAAAACAAATCCATGTTAACATAATACCACGAGTAATCCTTCCCAATTTGTTAAACAAAATTAACACAAAGTACTAGAATATAACAACTCTGTACCCATTATCATGATGTTTGACTTTTTCCACCATCACGCGCAGATCGGTCAACGGCCTTGATGGTGAGCCAAACAGTTGGACAAACTTCTTATCTTTTAAACATTCTTTTAGACTATTGGTCTACATGCAGAAACATTTTTTCTATTTTTATATACTCTGTACCATCTTAAACAATGGAAGAATAAAAGTTTGTAGTTCTCGATTATTACCAGTTTCTCTGCCATACACAGTCTTGCACCATTGCCTCGGGTATTTGGGAAGATGTCCAGTAGCTTCACTACACCAGCATCAATATCGACGACACACATAAACCAATGAGTGTTGCTCTCATTCACGGGGATAAAGAGCTGAAACAAGCAACGATTTCCATTGTAATATACAGATGACATGAAAGTGCATGAGATGTTTAATTTATTAATGCTTCTTCGTACCACTTTACAGTCCGTCAACAAGCCATATGGATTGCCAACCTTACTCCAATACTGAGCGATTATACCAACATTTACTCCGTCCAGAAGCTGAGACTACAATAGATCATTTATTGTTAACCATGTATCCTTGCAAAACCATATCCACTTGTTCATAATAGACATAAATTTTACTTACACTCAATGCACACGGGATGTACCCTTTCCTTCTTTTAGATTTCTTCCTTATATCTTCATCAACAATGGTAAAACCAACAGCATCTATAACCTAAACCACAAACATATAGCAACTATCATACTAAATTTCTTCTAATATATACAAAATGCTTAAAAGGAATAGTCAAACCTACTAACCATTGAACCCACCCAACATCCAGGTCGTATCGTATCTGCATCGCTTACAGACAAATATGTGTGCCCAAAATCTGCAATTGATTTACTGCACCCATACAAAAAAACTTACATATTATATTTAACAGAACAACATCATTGAGGATTACTTTTAAATTCAGATTGCTTACGATTCAGGCAATAGCGTATTCCATATATAGTCACAAGTATCTGTTGTTGACTTGCCTACTCCTTCCGGTACTTGGACGTATGTCAGTATCTGCAATGCTTACACATTTGTTGTTCAATACTTAATCTACTTAATAAGACAAATAAGTACTTCACGTTCAAATATATAAGTTTTATTAGAAAACCTCATTAGTTATTCAACCACTAAACAATTAGTTTGAATAACATTAGAATTTCATCCATATTTGTATATAATAAATGTACTCATACACACACAGCATTTATTGTGGACACAAATCCAACTTAAACCAAACATTGTCACACAGCATTCTTCATTCAATGGCTGACTTTATTCATGTTCCGAGTTCGAATTCTTACTCTTATTCTTTTGCCACTAACCTTTGCAGTAGCTATAGCTGTTGTCTTGCCCTACAAGTTAACACAAACAATATCAACAACAATACTCTCAATCCTTAACATCTAGAAAAGTTGATCAAATGAACTTATTATACCTTTTTTATTGTTTTCGGTACAGCAACGGCTTCTTCATTCAACCACTCGACTTCGTCCTCCATCATTGGGTCCTCCTCAATATGAACTCCTTTGTTCGGATCAGAAACTTTGACTTGCCCTTTGTCAACCACTTCTTCTCCTTCTTTAACATGAACAACAATTTCTCCATCAGATTTCCTCAACGACTTCTGCAATTCTATCATGTTAGCATTTAAACTCTTGCATTCCTCCTTCAATTCCCTTATACTTTCTTCGATTTCTTTTTCCTTCTCTAGACGGGCTTGCAGACTATCTTTTATTCCACCCAACTCTACCAATACAGTCTGCAGCATATCCATAACAACATGATTTATTCCATTCTTTTGATCCCCTTCTTCCCCTTCCACTTTCTCATCATCATACCCAAGTACCTGCAAACATCATCAGTAAATCATTTCATATAACCACAACATCCTATATAATACCAGGTTGGTTTAACCCACTTACCTTGGGTCTTTTTGGATGGCTTTCTTCATTCAGGCTATTTACAATCTTCTTTACTGCCTTCTTATTGCCCCATGCATGTATGCGACCGTGACCTTGAGAGGCAGCAACAATTCTGCTCGCGACTCCACTCCAAAAATCAAATAACCTCACCTACATTTATTATTCATCAAAACATTATAATCTACCTCAATAAACTCAATCCCATGAAACAAATGCTACGTTCGAACAAAACATAATTTTAAACATATATTACCTCTAATATCGCGATGCATCCGGTCATGTATGCCAGACCACCACGAACTTTCCAGTTCTCTACTCCATCAAGTAACTTGTTGTATGCATATTTGCACCAATTGAGATTTCCCTTCAACCCCTCTGGGCACAACAACCGTAAATGTTCCGAGGAAGGCATATTGTTCGCATTAGGACTTATAAAAACACCAACAATGAAAAGCAGAACGCGAGCTTTCAACTCGTCTCCCTCAAATTTACCGCTAACTATGTCCTCCTCAAGTTCATTCACCTTGGCATCCCTCTTTATTCCGTACTTCGATGCCATTTCTTTTGCATTAACATTTCTCGTTCCAATTTCAACTTCGACTCCTTCATTCTTCAAACCCAAAACAGCCTCCACATCTTCCACCAAAACTGGAATTTTATGTCCATCAAATTCCATGATCGACCTCTGGACATCAAAATTCTCTACTAAAGTGCGACATAGGTCGCGATGGATAGCTCTCGGTTTTATTTCCAGTAAAGGACCAAACCCTAACTCATGTACCACACCCTCAATATTCATCTTCCTCATCTCTTCAAACACCTCTACAGCTTAATGAGGCTACATCTTGAAGACTTCTCCTACAACATTTCATAAATACATTATTTACTTCACTATTACACAAATATACCTAATGTTAGAACAATTTCATCTCTTTCTCCATAAATAATTTCAAAAATTCACTTACCTTTTTCTCTTTCTCTTCCTCAGGTACTACAATATCCTTCACATTGGAGGCTTTCCATTCAGCTAGAGCCTGCTTCTGCTCCTCGAACATTTTTTTATAAGGCTCCTTTTCATCTTCACTCATCTACCTCCACCTCAAACCCAATGCTTTTCTTTCCTGTATCACTCTCACAATTAGTCCAATACAAATATCATGTACAATTAACAAATCATTACACAACATACTTACATTGTTGTTCATTGTCTTCTCCCCCTCCAAACGTTTACATTCTGCTTTACTGTAAAACATAATTTCTCTGTTAGCTTATGCAACTCATATTTAATAAATTTTACAGTTCTATATACATTTAACTTCAACTTACTAGAATTGGAAATATGTTGTACATAGCTTAGGTGCCTCTGCATCCCCTTTATGAGACTTCTTATGTTTCATTGTTTGCAACGTGTACCTAAAATAATCAAAGATTGAAACCAGTTTTTTACATGCTACTTCAAAACAACTATTTGATCTTAAGAAACAATCATACCTTCAAACACATTTCAATACTATAGCTGTAGAGAATATGCAAACCAGTTTTTAAACCAAATACAAGAACCATCTCAGCCAACATTCATAACCAATACATGCATTTCAACTAAATGATTCTTACAAATTCAATCTCCTCGACAATATTTCTTTCTTAAAGAATTCAAAACTTCTTCTTTGGTTATCTTTTTTAACTACTGTTAAACACTTCTTCAAACTACTGTTATCTTTTTTTCCCAAAAACCCTTAACAGAACACTAACTAAAAACACCGAAAATTCCTTCCAATCCAATCTCCTATACAAAATTGATAATATTTTACAAAGAAATCCACATTCGCACGATTTATACAAAAACCTTCACCATTCGCTAAAATAGAAAAAAAAAACCCAAAAAAAACGAAGCAAGAAGCAAGAACTTACCTAAAAACCGTGCTCAAACCCAACCTCCTCGACAAATTTCCTTCAGATTTTCTTCTTTGGTTGATGCAAAAACCAGCTCGTCGTTTTGTTTTTCTTTTGGGTTCGATGCCCTAAAATTTTGTTTTTCTTTTCCCGCTCGTCGTTTTTTACTCAACTTATACCATCGTTAAAAGGGTTACCGGTTCACCGGGTAACCTTATCCCCCGTTTTTTTTTTTCAATCCAACGGCCTATATTAAACCGGCTCCATCTAATGGTGTTTTTTCCTTGGTTTGTATTTAGCCTGTTTTTAAGCCGCCTGTTTTTAGAAAAGCCTAGGGGGATAAATGTTTTGGTAAAATAAATTTGACAATTTTTATATCTTTGGTAAAGGTTGATGTATTTTATCAAGGTAACTCGGGTTCGAGTACCATGTGTGCACGGTGTATGTTTTATTAAAGGACAAAGAAAATTTAACAATATTACCTTGTAATCACACATATTCAAAAAGAAATATTATAAGACAAAAAAATATAGAAATATTAGATGAATACAAGAAGAGGAAAAGAAAAACAAAGTGTAATATCATGGGTGGTGGCAGGGGCTGGGATTAAGCTTGGTTTGTGCAGCAAGCTTGGTTAATAGAGCGGCAAGTTTGATACCTTTGGAACCAGGCTTCACAGTATCAATGTCCGCCCCCCTATTGCTATAACATAACTCCTCCCCTTTCATGCTATCGTTTACACCTGGTAAATCGTAATATTGAACACCATACAATCAAATTATAGATTGAACATCACAAAATACAATAATTAACAAATCTAAGTCTCGGTCGGTTCGTACCTTGACAAGAAGACCAGCTTCCGGGTACTATTTTGTCCGGCAGCCTATGCAAAACATCTTCATCGATCATGTTTAGAAGTGGATCATCTTGTTGCACTGGCTGAGCAAAAACGGCTTCACCAGCTATCATTGAAGTGTTTAAGGTTTCGAGTTTAGAGTTTTGTAGAACAGTGTACCTTAAATCATTGCCCACTGTTGTGTTTTGGAACTCAACTGAACTGCAAATTACTGTGTGGAAATAGGTTTCAAGAGGGTAAACTACATTGGTGAAATACATTAATAGCTTTCTTGGAATGTTATCCCATCCATGGACACAAAACTCCATGAAATATCTTGAAAGAATCACCCATGGTGAACCTGCATTAATTCTACATCAGCTGGACTTGGTTTTTTCTTATTTATATTCGATATTTTTTGTGTTTCAAACATGATATGATCCAATAGTTGATAAATTTGTAAAGCTGACCTCCAAAAATCTTGAAAGCATCTGGTTTTCGAGTTTCAACATCATAGTGAATTGGAGTGTTGGTTCGATAATACAAATTCGGGTCTACAACAATTCGGTTAATCTCTTCCCTCCTCCTGCACAAAACCAGGATTTTTCATACCAAAATTAAGAATTTTAAAAGAACTTGTTCGAAATCCAAATCGAAGAAAATCCGAGGATTGAATAGATCTAATTTGAAACACAATAGTGATTTGTGCTCACTGTTTCAAGGCCTGATTGGTAGTATAGTCGATGAAGTTGAGATCCCTTGGAAGGGAAGTAAAAGCATGGAGGACATCTGCATCCAAAGCAAAACTATCAGTGCTTGGTTTAAATGTAGCAACATTCTCAGGTGATTTCTTGAAAAAAAAACATTCCCAAATCAGAAGCTGTGTCCTATTCATTAATGGTTTGAACTTTGTGCAAAAGATCTCTCTTTTTTTCCAGCATTGTAGGTAAAGTATTCAAACAACTTTTCAGAAAGTTAGCTTTGTAGGTAAAAGGTCAGGCAACTTTAGAATACAATAAAATTTCACTTTATGCATTTTTCAAGCAAACTTCATCTTTTATCATCAATCATATAATTTTGTAGGTACTCCTAACCTAAAACTCAGCTCACCATATTTGGATTTTTCATTTTCGCTAACTTATTCATCACCAAGATCAATATCCCATAGGTATTCAAATATAAGCATGAAATAAAGTCCTTCAAATATTTGAAAAAGTAACAAGCAAAGCAGTAGGACTTACCATCTTGAGTCATTAGGGGATAAGAAGAGGCACTTAAGGGTATGAACCAATCCCAATCTGAATTCATCTTGAGAAGCAAAGCAGCAGCATGAAGTGTAGCAGCAAGAGCTGAAGCTCCCATCCTATTAACTGCATAACTTTTACCTTCAACATTAACATTTCCAAATGTTTGGAACACAGTTTCGGATTCAATCAAAAACCACAAATTTTCCCTTTCATAATCAGATGAACCAGAATCAAGTTGCAGCAGATACTGGTTTCTTGGATGATATATTGCTTTCAGCAGCCTCATCATTTTCTTACTATCTCCATTGCTTCCACTGATCCAATAAGCAAGAACAGGTGGATAGCCATACCTAAACCAAAGCAAAAACAAAACAAAACAAATTCAAGCCGTAGTGTTTAGTTCGGCAAACTGAATCGACCAAACTTAGAGCTGGTCGATTCTGTTCTATTAAAAACTAGAATAGTGACCATACCCTTTATTTGGGAGCTTCAGTGGTTTCTGAAACTGTGGAACCTTTAAAGAAACTTCATCTTCATTGTTTTTTGATTTTGATAAGTTTCCAAACAATATTAAAGTTGTTGCAAAAATAACCATCCACGGATAATAACCTGAAAACCATGAATAGATCTTTGATATCCTCATTTCCCACAATGTGGAGCATCTATAGCTTTAAGACTCGTTGAATGAATCGAATTCGAAGAGACCCGAAACTGAAAACGCCATGGATGCCATTTTCAAGCCAACACAAATGAATCCAGAACTTCAAAAAGCTCAGGAGAAGCTTTGTTTTACTCTGCTAGGATTATCATCAAACACCTGTGGGAATCACTAGAGATTAGAATTTAGAAACAAATTACATTGAACCGAGGGAAATTGTTCAAAGAGATGATTTAGTAATTGCATGTAATTATGAAAAACAAGAAAGCATTGATGATTGGAACATGTAAACCACAATTTGTTTTTGTAATGATAAAAAGTGGTTGATTTAGTAGTTATGATGAATAAAGTGAGCTTAAAAATGTGGAACCGACGAACCTAATACTTGAAAAACTTAAAGTGAAAGCAAGCCCGCGAGCCATCTTAATCTCCAAACACAATATGTTTAACTTTAAGCTTTATATATTTAGTTACAATATAATATTTGATCCATTTTCTTTTGTTCAAGTATAAATAATATAAAATTTGACTTAATGGTTGACGTGATCTATGAATTTTAAAAAAATCAATTCAATCACATGATATTTTACATTCGATCTAGCTTTCAAACTCAAAAAATTAACTAATGTGGCCTTTTGAACAACATAAATTGTCTTTAATTGTTATGAAATTGATGTGGTGATTCAAAGTGTTGACATGACGATCTACAATGTTGACATTGTCCACTTATGAATGATAATATAGTATGAGATTTAATTGATTTAAAAAACGAGTAATTTTTGAAAAAAAAATATTTATATTACAAATAAGTACCTAAAGTATATCAGCCTTTTAATCTAAATGCCCAAAGTATTTTTTAGTCAAAATAAATATCTAAAGTATGCTTTTTTGGGCAAATAAGTATCTAATATTTTTTTTAGTCAAAATAAGTATTTAAAGTATATTTTTTATCATAATAAATACCTAAAGTATATTTTTTTGTCATAATAGTACCTAAAGAATTTTTTAATTAATGTTTTATGTCAACATTTTAGGTATTTATTTTAACCAAAATATTTATTTTAACTAAAAATTACTTTAAGTAGTTAAATGAAAAATATGATATTATGTATGTACTAATTTGTGATATAAGCGGGCCTTAAAAAAATAATACATATAATCAAAATATTTGGTCCAAAGTCCGTGTGTCGCTGCATGCAATCATAACGTATTTGAAATATTTTTTTCCCATGTACAGTTACAGTATTGGTATTTTATGAAACAAGACAAGAAAACAACGGTAATGGCCAAAGGCCACCATCGGCCATCGCACACGAGTCAATGAGTCATGCCCCAGCCCCACCCATCTCTTTCCTTCCTGCACTGCCTGTCGCCTGTCGCCTGTCCCTGCTCTGCTCTTAATTTTATTTACCATTTCCCCACTTCACATCAAAAATTAAAAAACCTAATGCTACCATGAATTGGTCGTGTTTCAACCAGGTTTTATTTGCGTTCATTTATTTATTTTTAAAGGTGTTCGTATTCGGTTTGTATACGTAAATATTTTATATAGTGTTCGTTTTTATTTTTAAAGGTGTTCGTGTTCGTTCGTTTCACGTTCTCAAACATGTTCGTTTAATGTTCTCAAACATATTGGTTTATATGTTCGCTAACATGTTCGTCATGTGTTCGCTAAAATGGTAAAATTACAACACTAGTCCTTAAGCTCCTAATGCTTCACAGTTTAAACTCCAAAGTTCACCATGTATTCAATTTAGTCCTTACCTCCACCAATATTTAAAATATAAAAAAAAAAGAAAATGAGAATTAAATAAACGGACTTGTTCGTGAACATAAATGAACTGATCACACTTCTGTTTGTGTTTGTCTGTTTATGAAACAAACATAAAATTTTGTTTATACTCATTTAACTTAATAAACAAACACAAACGAACATTATATGAACAATTCGTTAAATAATATATTTATTTATACCCCAATTCTTGATGGGCCTTTTCTCCACTAATACTTCCACCAAAATAAAAAAATTCAAATTACTATAATCACATTTTGCTTATACAAATTTTCATCTTAATTAAAATTATTTTTACCGAAATTCATCGAGTGATCTCAATTGAGAAAAAATATATTAAAATTTTTAGTGATCTGAATTCGAACAATTTCTCTGTATGATATATACCTTATTAAAAAGTTAAAATTAATAAACAACAACTAATACTTTACAAAAAGATATTTCAAAGGGTCAAAAATAATTATATTATGTGAATTTAAATATGGACCTTTACATATAAAATGTAAAAGGATAAATATTCTATACACATGCGGTGGAAACTAAATGTTTCCACAAGCACCTTAGTTTTAGAGTATAGGGAGTTAGTTTAGGGGTTTAGGTGTAGGGGTTAGAATTTAGGGATAATTGTTTCAATTTAAGGTTTAGGGTTATAATTTAGGGTTCATAGGTTAAAACCTAAATCCTCACCATATTACCCTAAAAACTAAATCCTAACTCATAAACCCTAAATTATAACTATAAACCTTAAATTAAAACAACTATCCCTAAATTCTAAACTCATACACCTAAACCTCATACCCTAAACTAACTATCTATATCCTAAAACTAACGCGTTTGTGGAAACTTTCAGTTTTCACCGCCCGTGTATAGGATATTAAATCCAATATAAAAACCTTTTATTTAAAAAGAAAAATAGGTTTTACCGTTACATCGTAAGTTTGTAGACATTTTAATTAATTAATAAATTGGTATGGCATTGCATTGGGGACAAAACCAGAGGAATCGTAGAGCTTTCCACCTTGTCTCCACACTCCCCCCACTAACCATAGCCATAAAAAATCCAAGCAATCATTAGCAGAACAAAACCCCCCAATTCCCTTCCATGGCGGAAACCAGCAGCTTCAACAATGGATCCGCCATTGCCACCTTAGCTCCAGACCACCTCTTCACTATCCTCCTCTTACTCCCCATAGATTCCATCCTCTCCTTCGCCATGACTTGCAAGAAATTCAGCTACTTGGCCACCTCCGATAATCTCTGGGAATCCGTCTGCAGGAGAGATTGGGGAACTACTGCCGTCGATGCTCTTAAATCTTCCTTCCACGCCGATGAACAACAACATCCACTGCTTCCATGGATTAGGCATTACAAACAGGTCTCTAAGTTTGACTCGGTTTGCTGTTACAAACTCACTAACTCAGATCCCGATTTAATTTTGCCCACTCCTCGTGCTTCTCACTCTCTCAATTTTGTCTCCGGTTGCCTGGTTCTGTTCGGCGGCGGCTGTGAAGGAGGTCAGCCACTTGTACTCATTACTTATACCTCAAGCTTTCCATGTTAAACCAACTCGGATATAATCGTCGATTCATACGTGTTTGATGTATTTATGTTTAATTCCCTTTTCTAAATTTTTGGAATAGTTGATGGAGTATTTAACTGGTTGAACGGAATGAAAAACCGAAGCAACATAGTTTATCTTTGATTTTGTGTTGTTTTTAGTGCATGATTCCTAGGACTAGGATGACATCTCTCTTATTGTTTCTTTTGAATTTAGTGAAATCAGTGGCAGTAGCAGCATATGTTATTCAGATTTAGGATTAGTCTCTCATAATTTTGGAAGTTGATACATTTCAATGAGTGCCAAACAGAAGAACCTTAAAAAATATGTAATGATAACTCTATAATATAATACTCCTATATGTTTGGTGCTGTCTGGGAAGGAGGTTAGATAAGACACATGTGTGACTGTGTCAGTATATATATATATATATATATATTTATCTTTGATTCTGCTTTGTTTTTGGTGCGTGTTTCCTAGGATGGCTTTTCTCTAGCTGTGTGTGAAGGCGGTTAAATAATATAATATAATATATGCATAAACATACATGTAACACACATATATATATATAGAGAGAGAGTTAGGATCAACTTACACAATTTAAAATTCTTTAAATTTTACATGTTTTCTGGATCGTTAAATGGGGGAATGAATGACTCAGATTAACTCCTTACTCTCTTTTTTTCAAGTGATAATCTTCACATATTTACTGTTAATCTCATTCATTCGTTTCACACATCCAACGGTCTAAAAAACGTGTAAAAGTTAAAGAGTTTTAAACTGTGTAAACGAATCTTATCCCATATATATGAGTTAAGATCAACTAACACAATGTAAAACTCTTTAAGTTTTACACGTTTTCTAGATCGTTAGATGGGAGAATAGATGGCTCAGATTAATTGCTTACTCTTTTTTTTCAAGCGATAATCTTTACATATTTACTGTTAATCTCATCCATTCGTTTCACTCATCCAACGGCCTAAAAAACGTGTAAAACTTAAAAAGTTTTACCCTATGTAAACGGATCTTATCTCTTATATATATATATCAAATCTTTTGAATTTTGCTTTGTTTTTGGTGCATGTTTCCTTGGATGGTTTTCTCTATTGTTTATTTTGAATTCTCTCTTATATATATATCAAATCTTTTGAATTTTGCTTTGTTTTTGGTGCATGTTTCCTTGGATGGTTTTCTCTATTGTTTATTTTGAATTTATGAAATCACCAGCAGTAGTATCCTATATTATCTAGTTTTATTTGGTAATACGTGTATTGCTTTTCCGTAGTTATGCATCTTCTTGTATTACACATATTAGTGTATTCATATCATATTTGTGTTTCTTTTTGCATTTTATATCGTGTTTCATATCATGTTTAGGCAGTATTGTTCTGTGTAATAGTGTTGTGTTTAATATTGCCATGTCTAAATTTTTACGGTTAGTGTTGGATGTGAATTGTGATACACCAATCTGCGTCTGATACATTTGAGTTTGAGTATGTGACTTATGTTGATTTTATTTTATCTTGTTCTAACACATTTTTTAACATAGTAACAAGATATGACCCTCCAAATTAAAACATAAAAAATTAGGGGAAATATCGTATAAACACATCTATGTCCGACACTCAAACTCAGTTCGAGTAACTTGCATATGGTTTATATCACAAAATTTTGAACTTTTTCTACTATTAGGGCGTCATCTTGATGACACATGGGCAGCTTACATCGGCAACAATTCTCAGAAGATCATAAAATGGCAGAAGATTCAAACAGGTACTCCAAGTGGAAGATTCGGCCATACATGTGTTGTCATTGAAAATTATCTTGTTTTGTTCGGAGGAATCAACGACAGAGGCGACCGGCACAGTGATACATGGTTGGGACAAGTTTCAATCCATGAAAGCCTTGGCATCTCACTGTCATGGCGGCTGCTTGATGTCGGATCGACGTCTCCCCCGCCGCGAGGAGCCCATGCTGCTTGTTGTACAAGCTCCAGGAGGATGGTCGTCCATGGTGGAATTGGTTTGAATGGTGTCAGGTTAGATGATACATGGGTTATAGAATTGTCTGAAAATAAATGTTTCGGAACATGGCATCAGATCGTTAGCCATCCGTCGCCTCCAGCTCGTTCAGGACATTCATTGACATGCATCAGTGAAACACAGACAATTCTGTTTGGTGGAAGAGGATTGGGATACGAAGTTTTGAATGATATATGGGTGTTGCATGTGTCCGAAGGTTACTCGAAATGGGTTCAAGTCTTTTATGACTTGCAGAACGTACCGGCTGGAGTTTCGCTCCCACGAGTCGGACATTTGGCTACATCAATAGTCGGGGGACAGTTACTAATTCATGGAGGAGAAGATTCATTGAGGCATAGAAAAGATGATTTCTGGGTGTTGGATATCAGTCGCATATCATTAGAAAGAATGCATCCAACAGGATTGAGTTCGAAGAGATTGTTGGTGAACAAGTGGAGAAGACTTAAACCCGAAGGTTATAAACCCGAGTCCCGATCATTTCATCGAGCCTGCATCGATGATTCAGGTCGGTATCTGTATGTGTTCGGCGGAATGGTCGATGGATTGCTTCATCCTGCTGAACCAGCCGGGCTTAGGTTTGATGGTGAGCTATTTCTGGTGGAGTTGGTCCTTCAGTTATGAAAAAAGGGAGAGAGATTAGAGGCTTAGGTATGAATGTATGTACAAATGAATGTATGCACGTAAGTATGTATAAATTAATCGACATTTTAGGTTCAGTCAAGTTTGGGCAACGAATTACCCATTCCAACCAATCTTCATAGATATATTTTCATACACATGTATAGCCTTGGGTTAAAAGATTTAATTTAGGGTTTAGCTTCAAATTCACTCAAATTTGGGCAAACATTCCAACCAATCTCCATAGATACATCTCTATATTTATGGCAGGAAACTGCTACATCATACTTTTACTTAACATTCACAAATACTAATTAGGATCTAATTACATTTAGATCATTTTAAATCATTGTTTTGGATTCGAATAGGACGAATTTGAGCTGCTGCTAATGGATTGGGTGAGTTTTTCAAATTCGAATCCGATTACAGGCCTCAGTAATCTCTTATACTAACACAATTCTTTAAGCATTCTATTAATAAATCAAAACACTTTAATATAAAATATAGGGAAAATAATTTAAGAAAATGCCAACTTTGTCATATGAATAAAACAATGCAGAAACATAGCTTGTATTCTTCTGTCCCTATTTTACATAATTGCAATCTACTCAGCACACATCAAGCTCCCTAATAACATCAAACCAATCCCACATCAGAAAAGCCCCCGAGCCCTATTCTACTCTGCCTTAGGTGGTGTGAGCATCGGATACAAATTTATATCCCACATCGATATGTTTTTAATGTATTGGGAAGGTCCTTCGAAGGTCATATTCCTTACTCATGTCGGACGAAGATGTCAAACACGGGTACTAAAGGAAAAATAAAAGATCAGGAACAACATCGAAACCAAAGAGCTATACAACGAGTTAAAATGACAACAACAAGACAATTCCCCCATCAAGCTTCCTAAATCATCACACTAACGTCTCCTGTATGCGCCGTTGCCGCCACCATTGCCATAGAAATAAACAAAGAATAAATGTTTAACGATGTTACCTTAAAAAGTTCACCAGGCGCATACTACTAAACCGGAATAACATCGGTCTTTGATGTATCTTCACATCTCACTATAATACCCTCGAGACCGGACGGGAAGATGCACTTTGCACATTGGCATCCTGTTGTTATGGGCTCGGATGGGGGGACAATCATGAGCACGCTGTCGTTTCTTTGAACAACTCCCATTACACTAACCGTGCTTCCTTCTTTGATATACCTACAAATACAAGAATACGAAAATTTTGAAGTCAAAATACTTGATCCGAATTTTCCCGGAACCAGCTTATTCTAAAATGAAAACAGGAAAGACAATCCGGGTACTAGCCTTAGTTTGCTCGATTTGGTCAAATAATGACTAGACCCAACACACAACAGTTAGAGAGAACACTTACCCTTCTTTTATCCGCATTACTCGGTCATCACTTGAAAGGTTCCTTTCTCCGAGCCACCTAATGAAATCCAGAGGTAATGTTTCTTGGGCAGGGTTAACATCAATGACGATAGAGTCATCCACGTAAGGAGTCACCCTTGCTCCATAGCCTGTTTTTACCAATGCTCTCAAACCCGACTGGAAATCGGAGATGTAGAAGTCAACCGCACGCCTCTATCAGAAGATAGATACAAAACCTTTGAATGTCTAGGATCTCAAAGTTCCAACCAAAAGGGGGAAAAGGATAAAATATTAAAAAAAGGCCGAACTATTTTGCTTTCCTTAAATAATTCCCCTATACTTGTATCATATCAAAATAGACCTCATCTGCTTCGACATGAGGGCATGCCTTCTTTATCATAGATCTAAAGACATCCAGTAAACAAAAATGTCCAATTAATAAATGAATATACTCCAATAACTTACTTCTGACAATCGAAGCCCCCACGTAAGTCGGCGATGTTTAGGATTGGCAGCTTTGGAATCCCATCCACGATACTCGTATAAACTTGTAGATGTATAAACACATCTAGGAACTTTCTGGAAGGATGACTCAAGAGGCACATTTCCACATGTTACAACCTTCAAGAAAAACAGCCAAACATTGAGGTAAGCCTTACCAGAATTGCAATTTTAAACATCCAATCATTAAAGTTTTACGATTTAACAAATCCGGATTTTGCGAACAGGCTCCATCTCATGGTAATTAATTAGTTGACATATGTGAACCAACATATAGAAAGATTAACGTTAACATTATACTTCACATAAAAATCAACAAAATGAAGTGCTAACTCCAGAAAGCAGCCTGCACCCTTGGAATCAGTACTCCTAATATTCTCAGTAAGATACGAGTCCAAAAGTTGGAGCCTTGAGATTCGGAGATTAAAGATAAAAACTGAATGATTTAACACTTGAGGGAACAGTATCAACAAACACCAGATGCATTGTAAGTTAGGCTGCCAAAATTAAAACATTGTCACATACCCCAGAGATCTTCACGAATTGCCCGTTCTTTGCATTTCGGAGCTCAGCATCGGGATAATGAGCAATGAAACCCATGATTGCTCTTCTTCCCCACCATGAGTTCCAAGCAAATAATGCAGCAACAGTACCAAAAAGGATCACCACAACTATGAGGAGAATGGCATTGTGAACAGCTCCGAGAATAAAACCACCAGCAATGAAACCCATCACAAAAAGCAGTACCAATGACCATAAGATCGGTTTCGGGAAGTTCCTCTTAAAAGAAAACTCATCATCGTCGTGGTTAAGAATGTTCACAGCAGAGCCATGTACTTTCATTGATCCCATTGAATCCAAAGGACCAGATACTTTTCTAGGAGCCCCGGATGAATTTAGTGGGCCTGATGAGATAGGCCCGGACGTGATGAGACCAGTTGCAGGAAGAACAGGGATAGGGCCAGAATTTTGGCGTCCACTCGATGTTAATCCACCAGATTGGGGGCCAGATGTTCTCTTTACTGGATCCCCATGTCTATTCAGTGGTCCCGAATTTGACTTCTTTAAAGAAGCTGAACCGGACATGCCTCCTGTAGGTCCAGGACCAGAGGTGGTATAGCCTGCCCGAGGTGCTGCAGTAGGCATGATTGGTCCAGAGTGTGAAGCAGCGCCGCCAAAGGATCCGGTCCTTGAAGGGGCACCACTTATAGGTCCAGATTTCCGGGACTTAGAGCCATCCACGGGGATATCGAACATTTTCCCCAACTCTCCCGACTTTTTAATATCACCACCAGTATAAGGCATTGCTACTGAGCTCATGGTGGGAGTTCTTTCCTTAGGCTGCTCTGGCCTGCCTGATACGTAAAGGCCATTGCTGAGCTGATGAGATGGGAATCTTGAACCCATCAAGCTTCCTACGTACAATGCAGAAGGTATTACGCGAGAAAGACTTCCAGTAGGCGGTTGATAAGCAAGTCAAAGTCCTCCTGAAAAAGGGGGGGGGGGGGGGGGGGGGACCTTGGATATTAGATGAATAGTTTAGTTCTAACTATTACAGAGACATATTCCAGTGTGACGGAGAACCAAAAAGCAAAGAATACAGACCTAACTGATCAGGTACTTACAGAAACACACATATAGCAGCTGTAAAGGAACATATTTGGATTGCTCTTCTATATGATTAATTCCACTCTAATGAAATTCACATAAACACACTAAAGCAGTACCAAAAACCAGTAACGGATATCATCTGCAATTTCCGTTTGAGCTAAAGCATAAGTGGATAAATCAAATTTCAGTCAGATCTGTGAAATAGATGCAGCATAAAGTGATTACTACAATATTGAAACTGTGAATCCTAATGAAGCAAATTCAGTGACAAGAAAAACAATGAAGAAGTACAGTAAAATTGAGACCAACTAGATTATCCAGTGTACTGAAGTCAGCATATGAAAATCAAATTCCTCGGTAATAGTTTTTGAAAAGAAAAATCATAACACAATCCGGTGTGTTCTGATTAAGAATCCCAGTTTGCAGTAAATGTAACCGGGAGCAACCCATGCTAACATTCACCATTAATTTCCCAAAACAATCCCTGGAAACAAACTAAAGTACTTAAACCATATCTTCTGCTGCTTAAAACTTTATAAAGTTCTATGACAACAACTAAGCTCAGGAGATTAGTTTTGATTGAGTGGAGATGACTTTGTTCGCATATTCTCATAAGAAATGTTCACATATTCTCATAAGAAAGCCATTTTGGCGTACTTGCTTCCATGTCTATGCTACTCAGACTTCAATTTTAGTAAGTTTTCCCATGTATTTGGAGTTGATATCCCATAACTGTGTCAGACACGGGTACTTAAAAAAAGAAATGAAGAATCAGAGCATTGTAGTCATGTATTCATAATTCATCCACACAAGCATTTAGAACAGAAATGAAGATCCAAAACCAAGATAAGAGAATCAGAAATTGCCAGTCCATTTCCCTAAGATATCATATACAAATTTATTCTCCTATTGAATTGTTAGCTAAGTCAAACAGCTCACAGATTGCACAAGAGATCGTTAAAAAGATCAAAAAGTGAAATTTCCAATTACTCACCCCAAATGGAAGAACTAAGCAAACCCAGATCACAAATTGAAACCAAAATCAATGAAAACAAGTAAATTGAGAGTCCGGAAGGGAAAACAAGTAAATTTACTAAGAATATGTTAAAAAGAAAAGATCTACATAAACAAGTAGTTATTTTCAAGCTTAAACAGTCCAACTAAATATTAAAAATGGCTTCTTGTCACACACACACACATACAAACAAACAAATTGAGAACCCAAATCCCATTTTTTTGCACTGAAACTAGATTGAAAACAAAAGATCTATACAGAAAGTAGATATTTTCAAGCTTAAACAGTCCAACTAAATGTAGGATAGAACACTCTTAACTACATTTTTCCTTCAACAAATTCAAATTCAAGGAAATGGGGAAAAAGAACAGTACCCAAAAGCAAAACAAAATCACAAAATGAAACACACCCAGATCTTCATTTTGAAAGGGAAGTCTAAGGAAATGGAAAAGATCGAAGATCTGAAGAAAAGAAGAAGAAACAAGTTTTAAACAAATGGAAGATAGAAATGAAAGAAATACCTGAAACTGAAGAAGTAGAGAAAAATATAATTGAAGTAGTTGAGGAAATCAAGAGATTTACAGACATTATACGAGGAAAACAAAGATCAAACATAAACAAATCAAGGTATATTACAAAAATCTCTGTCTCTCAGTCTCTGTTTTAGTTATAGCTGCTCACTGTTTTTTTTTTTTCTTCTTAAAGTTCGTTCGGTTTTTTTCTTGTAAATCTCTAAACTCTTTTTGGTAATATATCTAAATTTAATACATATACATATGTCTAAATCAACTTTTTATTTTGAAGAGAAAAAATTAAAGGAAATATATATTTAAATCGAAATAAAAATGAAAAATTACTTAAATATAAATCGATAATTTATGCAGATGTATAAATTAATAATTAATGGTATAAATAAATTTAAGATGATGATTAAAAAGTGCCCACTTAACATCGAATTTATCCAGTTCCATAATTTTTCAGATTTTATTATTAAGTAAAATATTTTTTAAATTACAATTACCCTCGAATGAGTATAATAATTACCTTAAAACGTTGGAAGAAACGTCATATATTGATATGTATCATTAATTATATGTACCTATATGCATTTAATTATTTTAATAATATTTTGAAATTATGAAGACTTAAAATATAATTATTCATTTTAGAGTAAAATATGTTAAAACACTTTTAGATATTTTATTTTTTAATTCAAAAATAATAGAGTTATTAAAATAAAAAGTTGACAAAATAACTGAAAATGGCAAAAAAGTATTTTAACATATTTTATTCTAGAAATAGAATAATCACGTTTTAAGTCCCGTGATTTTAAATTTTTTTAAATAATTAATAACACATATTAATGCATATAATTAATTATAAATATCAGTACACGGCCTTTATTCTAAAATTTCTTAAAAATCAGACCAACGCTAAATTAGTCCACCAATAATTCTATAAAAAACAAAATATTTGTATTAATAATTAAATTTTAATTGAATTTAAAATTACAAACATCATTTTAATTTTGTAACTAAAAATTATTTTATGCTCAAGTATAATACTAAATGTTCTTATAAGTATTCGTTTATCCATTTATACTTTTATAAATATTTGAATATAATTATTAAAATGCATTACTTGAAATTCGAAAACGTGACAAAAAAAAATCATACACAAACTTTCTATTGTCTCACCTATAATCATTTGATATTTTAAATTTCACAAATTAAATTTTTATATAAAATATCTATTTTTCTTTAAATGTATATTTTTAAAAATACATGTTTTAGTTTGATGTCACTTAACTTAGTAACATTTTCTCAATTAGAAAAATACTAATAAATAATAATGATAATTATTATTATTGAAAATATTAAGTCCAATACTTAAATTATTTTAAAATATAGTTATTTTTAATAAATTAAATTAATTTTAAAAATTAAACTTATATGTATATAAAGAATGTATATTATTTAAAAAAACGATTATTTCGTCAGAAAAAAGTAACTTAATATATATTAATATATGGATGGAGTAGGAGCATGAAAACGGGGTCAAATGTGAAAATGATGAAACCTACCCACTACTTTACCAATTTATGCGTGACTTACTTATCCATCTCCAACCACACGTGCCTTGATTTCATTTGTTACTTTTTTCCATTCTCCTCAAAACTTGGAAATTTAATTTACCCCCATTATAAGCCCCCCTCTATATATATTATAGATAAGATTAATAGTAAAAGCATCCCTTTTTCCCTCTAGAGTCCTCCTTCTCTCCTTCACTTTCCCTCTAAATAAGATGATTAAAATTTGTCAAAAATGAAACGAGCACCAAATATATACTCTCTCGGATCACCTTATATATATATATATATATATATATATTGAAAATATCACGTGACATTAATTTCACTGTCATGGTCATGGACCATAAGACATGTATATTTAATTTATTTTATAACATTCATATTTACGTGTAAGAGTTTCTAATATTTGTTATAACCATTGGAGAAAAAAAGTAAAACTTTATAAGAAGAGAGAAAGAATGATTTAATTTTCTTTATGTAATTAAAATTACAAACTTTAAATAGTTGGCTATGAATATGGAGATCTCTTACAGTGTTTTCCATGGCCATAACTATACCAGAAAGAGATGAAAACTATGACTCAGTAAGAAAGATGAACAGATATTTGATTTCAATTCAATATGAAATCGATCAGTTAGGAAGTTGAATATCAATCAAATAGGAAGCTGAGCTGATTATCGTACCAGAAATTCATGGGAGACACATTATGAGTTCAGCTTTAATTTGGTTCTCCACATTTCTCCAAGAACTTTCCTTGGTGCTGGATCATCGGGACCTCTGTCTCGTTGCCCGGATGTAAAATACAACCAGCCTTGCCAGAAACCAACGAGCGTGGTTTTAACTCGGTAAGGAAGCTTTCCAATCACGGACCACTCCTGCAAAAACAGAATCACAAACATCAGAGCTTTGAAGGCTTAGGCACACTTTCACCTAAATAACAGACAACAATATTGACAATGGCCATCCTCTATATTTTGAAATGGAGGGAACCAATACATCTACCTGTCAAAAATAACACCAAGTAATTCTTTCTGCCAAATATGAAAACCTATGCTACTTGAATTCAAGTGTAAGTGTCAGGTACAGTACGTGTCTGACATGAGTTAGATCATATTTAAAAAGTTTTTTCTATCTATTTGAACTTTAAAGGATCCTTGAGGTTCATATCCCCATATCCATATGTCTGAACATGGGTACTTCAAAAATAAAATGAAAAGTCAGAGCAGAATGGGTGAAAAATGACTAGGTCAAAAAATTTAGTATGCCCGAGCTCGACGTTGAACAACAAAAGCTGCTAATGCAGTAGTTCCACTTGAGGCATGCCTGAGCATAAATTGGGGGTGTTTCATGCATGATTACACAGACATGTTCATTTGCACACGTATGCACACACACATAGATACCTATACACTTTTGTGTATGAAAATGAAAACACGAAGCAAAATCTGTAAAGCTTGCGAGTACATATATACTTTATAAATATGAAAAATTTCTATTATAATACCATAAAAAAGATAAAAGAATATACCAGTGTATCAAAATTGAACTGAAACACTTCTCCAACCAGAATCATCTTTTTTGTAATAGGGTGTTTCTCGGTCGTGCCTCCGACTATAACAAGAGAATTGTTAACAATCGCCCAAGCAAATTCAATATGTGAATCTGGTTTTGGCATAGGAGGTAATGTTTTCCACTTCATGTCATGATCCAGCATGTATACGTCACTATATACCACCTGAAGAGAGATTAGAAAATAAGTTAAATATATGGCTTGATTTATATTAATGGAAAAATATATTATTGATACAAAACTTAGAAGCAAAAGATAGGTCAGACAACCAGTGGTGAACTCATTGCACTTAGTAATGAGAATGATTAAATATTTAAATGATCCATCATGAAATCTCCAAGAAGACATGAAAACTTCCGTAAAAAGGTAGAGATGCAATAATCAGGAATGGGTGCGTCTGAAGTTCCAAGTAACATAGAACTTTATAATGCATAAAGTTGTTGCATATTGTGCAGACGGCAAGAAATTTCGTATATAAAACTCTTAAAGACATAATATTAGTACCTACTTAGTAAAAAGGAATAAAACTCAAAACAGATACTTAAAATTGATGAATAGAACTGAACCAGGTTCGTTAACAGCAACCATGCAAATTTGGTTTATTTAGATCTTAAGCCAACCTACCACCAATAAGATGATATAGAATGTTTTAAGAGAACAAGCCTATACAAATTGATAAACTATTATATCAAAGCCACACGAAAAGAACTATAAAGAAAAACACAAATAGCCCATTTACCTCCATCCTCCGAGAGCATTTGAAAATCGGTGATCCAGGTTTGGCCATAAAATCGCCCTCTTGACCACCAATAACATAAAGACGATCTTTAAACACAACACAGGCCCTAAATTGATGACATTCATGTGAGAATATATAAGGAATGCTCAAACTAGAGTACAAATAACATCGACATCGGCAACTGAAGATTTAAACGAAAATTTCAAACACTAAAACATGATAATACTCCAAAATTACAGTAATAGCATCTTCAAACCAACAACTGTCTCAACTAGCTCTATGTATTTCGACCAAAAAAATTAGCTCTATGTATCATTTGATTTAACTGCAAAACGGAAACATGCAGACATAATCCACAGGTTTTTTTTCCATACAATAATGTAAACAACTATAAATAGTCAACAAAAGATGCAATGAAGTCATAACTCACAATTCAAATGTATGTCAAACTGTAATCAACAACAGCACAAGCAAAATCTTTCAACTTATTGTCGGAGACAAGAAATATTAGAGAAAACATGTAGACAAACCTATGAGGTCCTCCTCGTGGGATGGGTATTTCGCTCCTCCATTCCGTTTCTAATGCTTTCCCATCCTTTACAGCAAGACTCCAATGCTCTAATCCAGGTGTATGCCTATTCTCCTTGCTTCCACCCATCACATGAAGTCTACCTCTCCAAAGCTGAGTGGCTGGTGCATACCTGAAAATACACGAGGCCCATCACTCAAAAGTTTTGTCAACTGTATTGCCAGTTAAGCCAGAGACACTAGCTAAATCCGTAAATTATCCAGAACCAATAGTTTCCAGTTTATAGAAGAGCCAACAGATCAATTGTCTGAATAAAAACCAGGTTTCTAAAATGAATTTCTAAAAGAATCAGGTTTAGTAGATGTACAACGTTTGAATCAACAAGAATAAGAAAATTGGGTTAACAACCTAACAAGAACAAGAAGAGGAAACTGAAAGAAGAAGAAAAACCCTCAGAAAGCATTTGTTCATAAAATCTCTCTAAAGATGGAGCCATTTTCACTGTCACCATTCCAGAAATTAGGTCAGCCTGTCGAGGACTAATCTTGGTACCAGTCCATAGCGATCAAAGTTGAATCATGAGCATCTTAATGAAGCAACAATTGGTACATAAAGAAGCAGCCATAAATTGGATCAAAGCTTTAGTTAGAATCTCTTGCTAAATAGTAATGAAGTTGAATCACGAACCCTGAGGGTGGAATTAGTAAATTAAAAGATGCTAGCTATTGTTCTAAAGGATTGATCTTGAAGAAGCAGAAGGAAATGGCAACACATTCTCTCTTTTGTCATTTGGTACTAAAAACTTCACAAAGACAAGTTCAGGACATACTTAACAGAACCGAAAGCAAAGAAGAAAGGTAACTCATAAAACATTAAAGACAAGACCTAAATTAAACACATAGAAAGTAAACAATCACAGTTTCTTGGGGGCAAGAACTTTTTTCTCTCCAAGTGTACTACTATACATCTGCAAGATTCAAGATATTCACATACCTAGGGACAGGCAAAGGGGGCATGTCACTCCATTTCTTTGTTTCGGTATCAAGAATAAATGTGTGAGCTGTAGGCCCTCTGCATTGAGGACCATATTGTCCAGTGACTATGTAAATGTATCTCCCATCAGTTACCATACCTAAATGTGAGTGAGCCATTTCTTTTGGCATATCAAATCTTTCTCCCCATGTATTATCCGTAAAATTGTAAATATCAACGTGCGAGTGCACCTATAGCACAAATGTTGGAAGTAAAATAGAAACAAGTTAGAACCATAACACTATTTTAACATAAAGATATGCTTAAAAATCACCCTATAAGAATTTGAAAATGCAGATTAGTTGCTCAAAGGAAACACTGCCGCAATAAGATAGCAAATGTTTAAAAATCAACATGAGAATGCACCTATGGTACAAACATTGGAAGTAAAATAGAAACAAATTAGAACTATAACTCTATTTCAACATAGTTATGCTTAAAAATCACCCTATAGGAACTTGAAAATGCAGATTAGTTGCTCCAAGGAAACATCATCGCAAGAGGATCTTGTGAATGAAACCAAAGAATTTAGTAAAATTGTCACTCTTATGATATTTGGATTTGGATGTGTGTCATATACGGGTATGTTCAATTTTTCTATGTTTGACATGTATTTGGAGGGTCTTTGGAGGATCAAACACCCAAATCCATTTCAAAATGTGTAGGACATAGGCATCAAGCACGGATAATTCAAGCAAAATGAAGAGTTACAGAAACAAAGATCACAATCTACTTTCAAAAACTCGAGGAAAATACTAAAAATCTAAGAAATAAATAAAGTCTTGTTTTAATAGTTGCATTTGCTACTTGACTTCTCTTCCTAAACAGTTGCTAAAAGAAAGCACCTAAGTCAATTACAACTAAAAATAGAAAAACTAGCATGCACACAGATATAATGTAACATGTTCTACATAAAAGCAAAATTCAGTTTCTCTTTAGGCACAAAAAAGACTACAGCTAAACCAGACAATATTAGACATGAGATGAACATGTACGGGAAAAATAACATAAACACGGCACAAATGCATAAATGTCGTGATGCCTATATATTATGAACTATTAACGTTTCAAAATTTATATAAAGATAAAATTCCTTAAACACACCAAAATAAATAAACACACAATTATGACACAACAAATTACATGAACACAGAACATACATGAATAGTCAAATCAAGTCCATCTACAGCCCAAGCATAGGGAAAGGGATTGTATATTTTGAGAATGACTGCATTGAACTAACAGAGATAAGCTACGAATAAGTAAATCATGTTTTTGTACCAAAAATAATACCAATTGTAATGCTTATTGGTTTCATGTCTCAAAGTAAAGAGAAGCAACGAGAAAAGGAAGGCTAAAACATTAGTGTAGGATATCGAGGAATGTAGAAAGGGTGGCAGTTTGTTACCAACATGATCAATGGTGTCATATCCTTCGGTAAATGAAGATACAATCAAGGGTAATACACGGTGAACTAAACAAAGGCGCAATCAAGGTTAACACACGACAAAATACAAGAAGAAAACCTTGACATGGAAAAATAAACATGATAGGATATATGACTAACATACTAACGTAATCAATGGTGCCACGGCCAGGCGCACAGATACGCAAAGACAGACACAGTAAAGGGAAATACACGATTTAGGAGAAAGGGGATGCATTGCATACACTAAGGTTCAAACCCGAATCCACTATTGACTATACAGCACCTCTTAAGAATGATTATATAAACTAACCAACCTAAGCTCTGAATTCAGTAAATCGTGTATATTGTTTTGCACTCCAAAATAATAACAATCTAGAGAGTTGTAGTCATATGTTACTAACAAGATCAATGGTGCCATATCCAGCGAAGACATAAAGAAGATTCTTAATCTGAATAGCAGCGCCGTCTAAACGAGGAACAGGCGCAGACGCCATCTTATCCCATTTGAGTTCAGGAGCGGGCAGATCAGCAAAAGTAGCCGATAAAACTCTTCCATCTTTACTCTTTTCTTTAACATTCTTCTCCTACAAGACCCCAAAAAAGCAGTAAACAGAATCGATATGCAATCCCGCGTTTGATTCAAAGAAAGGAAAGCGGGAGGGGGAGAGGGAGAGGGTTTTACCTTGGGTTTTGGGTTTGAGGAGGAATTAACAGGCTGTTTGAGCTGGGGTACAAGTGTAGGGGGCAAATCTGATGAATGAGGGGACCAATTGGTGGAAATGGAAAGAGGTGAAAGCTTGAAACGAGAAGATGAAGCCCAGAAGAAATCGGCAATGAGTCCGATCAATAAGAGACCAACTCCAATGCAGGTCAGTAGAAATCTTGTCTGCTGCTTCCCTGTCTGCCTCGCCATCGCATCTCTCCTCCTTTTCCTTTTTTACTTTGGGTTCTACTTGCAGGCAAAGTCGCTACAAAAAAGCAAATCCAGGCCCTTCTTGCTTCTTGCACCGACTCACTAAAATACTATGGTCAATGCGGGTCAGTAGAAATTTTGACGCAATTTCTTTTTTTAATCAAACTCTTTGATTAATCAACTAAATTTAATTTATTTTTATAATATTTCTACTCGCAAACTATTTAAATTTGACAAGAATTGAGGTCAAATTTCTTACAATATAAGCTTGTATTAGCTGAACGACACTGAAATAAATATTATAATTTATTAGTGCAAATATTTTATACTCCATTTGAGATCGTTTTACATAAGTGGCTTTGCTTGAACTAAATTAATTTACAAGACTTGTTTAAATGGTTGAATTATGACCAAACTGAGTTTGAACAAAAAATATTAAACATGGAAATAATTTTGACCAGTTGAAAAAATGAACCAAATATTTCAATGAAACATTAAGTCCCTTAAATATGAACAAACTCTGTGTTGGACGGACATATATGCATCAAATAAGAATGCCAAAAAATCCAACAGAAGATGAAAATTCCGAGCTTACATAGCTGAAAGCAATTTAAGCAAGAGAGATAGAAGTAAATGGAGAATATTACAATCCGTATTCACAAGATTTTTAGTATTTACAGAGGGAAAAGGCTGAAACCAGATAGTTATAGGCTTTATATTAGCATACATAACATGGAGTGGAGAGATGCAGATATAATCTTAACTGATAAGAACTAATTATTTTAAGAATACATAAGATACATTATCATTTCAGCTGTGATTTTTTCCCAAGATAAAAAAGGGGTTTTATTTCAGTTCCATTAACCCACATTGCATCTGTACAGCTCCTCCAATCTGACTGTAAAACCTCTCCTCGTCAACAAATCTACTTCTTACAGAGCCTGCAAGTCTCAATTCGCCTTCAATCAATAAACTTCATCAAATAATATATGGATAAATATTCTATAGGGAGTTAGTTTAGGGTATAAGGTTTAGAGGTTTAGATGTAGGGGTTAAAATTTAGAGATAATTGTTTCAATTTAAGGTTTAGAGTTATAATTTAGGGTTTATAGATTAAAACTTAAATCTTCACCATATTACCTAAAAACTAAAGCCTAACCTATAAACCCTAAATTATAACATTAAACCTTAAATTAAAACAATTATCCCTAAATTCTAAACCCCTAAACCCTATACCCTAAACTAACTTCATATACCCTAAAACTAAGGCGCTTGTGGATACTTTCAATTTCCACCCCCAGTGTATAAGATATTAATTCATAATATATATGCAAAAGCTATGTTACTCCGACTCTTTATTTTCCTGATATACCAGTTTCCAACAATATGTTCTCGAACATGGTTATAGGAGTGCAGCCCTCTAAAGCATATGGGAAAAAACTTGTGAAAAGTTAACATACTCATGTTGGACGCACACTAACATCCAAGTAAAAAAAAAACTCACCCCAGATGCTCTTATTAGTGCACTAAGCAAGGCTTCATCCTTCCTCATCCTCAGATTTAGATTTAGTATTTGAAGTCACGTCTACCTCGACTGGGTGGGGGAGTCCACCTGTAATGTCGTAAAAGACCAAATAAGTATTTAGTATTTAGGATAAGCATTTTACTTCCTTCTGGTGAATTTCGAAGGCCTCATTCGGCATCGCATTTGTATGCAAATGTGATGCTGATATCCTAAGTTTTTTGCAGTAAAATAAAAATTAAAATATCTGAGATAACATGATATTTTTAAAGAAAGCTGGTTCTTACCTATGAATCGCAACTTATCAATCATTAATTATCAATGGCCGTAATAGGCCTAAAAAATAATGGTGAAATCTCTTATTCAACGATATCCAACGCCCATAACTAATAAGAACCTATAATAAACAATTATATTACAGTCAGAAAGACTAAATCCAAATAAGCCAACAATCTAAACGTCAAGTTCTAGGTTGAATTGGCCAACGAAAAATAATCTACTTATACTATCAAATATTTTTATAGTATAAACATAACGCCGGGTTGGCGGGTTCTTAATATTCAATTTCAAATTTTGGATAAATATCTGCCCAAATTAAATAATAATAATAATAATCAGATCGAATCCACACAAAAGAAATGAGAAATATTTTAAAGTTAATAAGCAATTGATAGCTTTGCATCCTCAAAACCCAATTTGAATGTTAGGGTAAAATTTTGACTAAATTAAAAAAAAAAGTAAAGATCAAATCAACCATAAATAGACAGAGGGAAATGGATTAAAATTACAAAGCAATTGATGATTGAAATTTACCTTTGACGAAATACTCGGAGGAAGGCCAACCACGGACGGTGGTGGTGGACATGGACTCCTCCGGGGTCAAAGGGTTAGCCAATTTCTCCACAATCTGGGCAAGGCCGTAGGATTGGCCCGATGAAGGTGGGACCCAGTAAGAGGAGCCCGGTAAGAAAGGGAGCCAATCGGGCGCCGAACGGCGGACGATGATCCGATGGATGGCGTCCTCGAGTTTCCTTAGGAGCGGATCGGAGGAAGCGTCGGAAGAAGCATCAGGCTGATCGGGATGGTTGGGCTGGGTGGATTGGGTTCGAAGGGAAAGGAGACGAGATGATGATGTGGTGGGTTTGGCGATGGAGCGGAGCTTGAATATGGTTTGGCAAAGTGAAGGAGCCATTAACGGGGGGAAACAGAGAGAAAGAGTGGGTAAGTTGGAAGGCGGTGAATGGATAAAGGAAAAGGAAAGGAAGGAAAGGAAATGGGACAATGTAATAAGATTTCTATGCTCTATAGTCTATTTATAAACATGGAGAGAGACTAGACATGCATATATGGTCAATTGGACTTGCATCCGCGGCCCGATTTTAAAATTTCTGGTCTAAACTCCAATTGTATCGGGCCATCGGGGTCAACTATAGTCTCTTTTATATATAAACTTTGAATTCACTTATGCAATTTAAAATTACTTAATTTTATGATCTCTACAAGTAATTTAATAAAAAAATATTAATATCCTATACACTGGCGGTCACAAGCGTCTTAGTTTTAGGGTATAAGGAGTTAGTTTAGGATTTAGGATTTAAGGGTTTAGGTGTAAGGAGTTAGAATTTAGGGATAGTTGTTTCAAATTAAAGTTTATGGTTATAATTTAGGGTTTAGTTTTAGGGTAATATGGTGAGAATTTAGGTTTAAACCTATGAACCCTAAATTTTAACCCTAAACCTTAAATTGAAATAATTATCCCTAAATTCTAACCCTATACATCTAAACCCCTAAACCCTTATACCCTAAACTAACTCCTTATATCCTAAAATTAAGGCGCTTGTGGAAACTTTCAGTTTATTATCAAATGATTAATAATTTGTATGAATAAATATTACTTTGTAATTACCTTTAGACTATTAAAAAATATTTTATTTTACATTAATTTAAAATTATTAAATTATTTAAATCTAATAGTTTTAACATGAGGATAATATTCTTCATTTTTCGTGAAGAAAAAGACTTTACGCCATTATGTCAATTTCAATCAATTATTTTTACTCATGATCATAAGAATATTTAAAACTAAAAAATATTATAATTTGTATAGTTAGTATATACTTTTTATTATAATTAATTAGTGACATTTTTATATTTCGTGTTTTTTATAAAGTTGTATTCTAATTTTAATTATATTTAGAAGAAAGGGGAAGAGGGACTCTAAGGGTATAGAGTGTTCTTCTTAGTAAGTCTGGAATCCATGACATAAGGAAATATCAGGAAACAAAGATGAATATTGAATAGTTTGATCAACTAATCAAATGTGTTTAGTCATATTAATTTTTTATTTCGTTAAATTATTATAATTTAATTAAAAATATATGATTTAATTGCCTTCCTTTATTTATAATAGTTAGAAATCTAATAAGTGAATTAATTACTTTTTTTTGTTGAGTTGTTTTGTTTTGAATGTCGACGTGTCACTTACGTAGTCATAATATTATAATGTGAACTAAAAACGTGTTTAAGCTTACTTCAAAGTATTACTCCACTTTATTTTATTTATTGTTGTCCATGACACCAAATGTTTGTTCCTTGTCACATGTCTAATACACAATTTTATATCTAAAGAAAGAAGTCTCATTGTCTGATTAGACTTCCTTCAAATTATGTTCTTTTCTATGGTATCTTTCGTTATTTTACTGTTCGAATTCATTATTAGAGCCTCCAAAGTATATAAAATCCTCTCTCATCTCCTTTAACGTTTTTTCTTATGTTGTTTAATTTTGTGTAAATTTAATCCTTTAATTTTCGTTTTTCAAAAATGAATAATGATATTGGTTTGAGAGATGTTTTGGGTTATAATTAAGTAAATGATAATTAAAGGATATATGGAGGATGATGAACCGGAATTGAATACTAATGATGATAAGTTTTCGAGGCGGTGACACTATAAGTTATATTTAGGCTTTTATCATCGTTAGCCTTCAATCCTTATCCGTTCATTATTTTTATTAGGGGTGTTCATCATAAGTTAACTGTATTATAAGGTAGAAATTAAAAACGAAAAAATTCATGCAATCAAAAGAATTCTATTAAACCAACACCATTGTCCATTTTTGAAAACGAAAGAATTCATGCAAAACATCTCTTAAACCACCACCTCTTAAACCAACACATTAATGGTTATAAATCATGCAAAAATAGAATCTATTTGGGTAATTTTCAGTCGCGTTGGTCAGGACTCAGGAGTAACTAAAGAACTCGTTAAATAGAATTAACCGAATTCTTTTACCAAAATTTTTCGATATTTTGTTCTTGATTTAACTTAATTAATTTTGATTTGATTTTGAAAAAAAATCAATTCAATTAATTAATATTTTAAATAATAAATTATAGGTATATGTTTAATTATTTATAAAATAAAACAATTTAAGTAATTGTATATAATTATTTTTTATTATTATTTTATAAATAAATCTGAAAAGAGTAAAAAATATAAGTCTAAACTATAAAATAAATGCTTAAACTATGTTTTTTTAATAGTTGTCTAAAGTATTTTTTGGTTGAAATAGTTGTTTAAAATATTTTTTATTTAAATAGGTGCCTAAACTATTTTTTTGGTTGAAATAGGTGCCTAAAATTTATTTTTGGCTTATTTTAAAGTCAATTTTGGCACCTACTTTGGTAACTATTTCAAAAAAAAAATGAAAGTTTAGACAACTATTTCAGCCAAAAAATAATTTAGACAACTATTTTAGCTAAAAACGAAACTTTAAATACTTATTTCAATTAAAAAATACTTCAGAGAGCAATTATTTTGTAGTTAAGTTAAAATATAAATCAGTTTATTTAATATAATTGAAATTAAGAAGAAAAAAAAAATAAACTGCTGAAGAATTACACTCTTCTTCGTCCAAATGTCTTCCGTTCCCCCCATTTTACATTTTCCCTGCAAAAGCCAAAATGGCAACAAAAATTTCAAAATCCCCATGGGAGCCCCTCAACAGTTGTCACACATCCAAAGTGCTGAAAGCTGCAATATTCTCAAGATTTCTTCTTTTGATCCTTACTATCCTATGGCGTTCCCTTCTCACCCCTTACGATACCTCCGCTCCCCTCAACCCAACCTGCCTCCACAATCCTTCTTCCTTCCCTCCGCCTCTCCTCCCCTCCCTCGCTTCCGCCATCGAGAACGGCGTCGTTTGGGACAGCGTTTACTTCGTTCGGATCGCTCAGTGCGGGTATGAATACGAGCAGTACTACGCGTTCCTGCCCTTATTGCCGGCCTGCATTTTTTCCTTTTCGCGCACAGGTTCGATTTAACTCAAGAATTAAGGTTCCATTTGTCTGCCATTTTTTTAATTTTTTTTCTCTCCTGTAAATTTGCAGTCTTTGCGCCGTTGGTTCCGCTGATTGGTTATAGGGCAGTGTTGGCGCTGTCTGGTTATTTTGTTTGCAATGTTGCGTTTATTTTTGCGGCGATTTACTTTTACAAGTAAGCTTTCATTTCCAGCTACTTGATCCCGAAATATTCCATTTCCTGTCACATTGCTGCTTTGCATGCTACGTTTTTATATTTTACTACTTATGAATGTTCTCCCCGTGCTTCTTGCTCCAACAGGCTTTCAGTTATTATTTTGAAGGACCCCAATGCAGCCCTGCAGGCTTCCGTTTTGTTTTGCTTCAATCCAGCGTCCATATTCTACTCATCAATGTAATGCTCCTCATTTCTTTCTTCAATTGTTGATTTTCAAAGGGTGAAGGTGATTGTGGATTATCTTTTGTGTTTTCTTGTGATTGCAGATATTCTGAGAGCTTGTACGCCTTGTTGTCCGTTGGCGGATGCTACTATTTAATATCTGGTTCAAATAATATTGCTGTGCTTTGGCTTGCTCTTTCCGGTTTCGCAAGATCTAACGGAGTGCTCAATGCTGGTTATTTTGGGGTTCAGACAATGCATCAGGCTTATGATGCTTTTTCCCTGAAAAATCGTCCTTTTGTAAGTTTCTTGGTTTCTTAGATACAATGCTACACTTGCAGGCTGCTTTTATTTTCCCATAAGGCTTCTTCATTAAGGCAAAGAGGAAAGGGATACAGTTGACTGCTTATAGATGATTATCTTCCATTGATGTTCAATGGGATTTGCATGTGAGCCCAAGTTTGGAAGAAAAGTGCATGCTGCAGACTGCAGAGGCATTGCACATAAATCCCCTTTCTAGGTGAAGAAATTAATGAAAATAGGGTTGATAGTTAAGGGAATGAAACTCAAAACCTTACTCTAATACCATGTAGTGAGATAGTTAAGTAATCTATTATCTCGAAGGCTTAAGCTATTAGAATGGACCCAAATTTAATATTCAACTTGCAACTGTCTATTTTGTATGCTTTTGTAACTCTCCCTTTCATGCATTTACCTTCTTTTAATTTTTTTTTCTGTAAAGCTGATCTTTTAACACAACTGTCTCATTTCATAGTAATTATATAGATTTTCTTAATCTTAAATTCAATGTGCATATTGACTTTTAGCAGATTAATAAGTAAATTTTGCTTTAGTGTTAAGGTTTTAGTTGAGAGAAGTATAAATCAATCTGGAAACTAGGATATAGAGAAGTAACAGCTTTTTTGATGTTTAAAGAAAATAGACATTTTGTGACATCCTCAAAAAGGAAACATGAACGTTTAATTTGGTATTTTAGAGGTTTAGTCGTTCAAGTGTGTTCATGCCTAGTTCCCAATTTTATTTTGCTCCATTCTGTCTTTAAAGAAATGAATTGGTACAACAAGATAAACTTTTTCCACTAAGTAATTTTTCTTTTTGGTCAGCGGATAACTATTATTGGCTTCATGCTTTATTCGCAGTGCCTTTTTTTTAATATTGTATAATAAGTCAGTTCAGTAAAAATGAGGATATTTTTGTGTTTCGAATCCTTTTTTTGGTCTTACTGTATTTTTCCATTTAAACATTTCCCCACAAGGGCATTTGCAAGTATCCTTTGTGCATGTCTAACATGTTTCCTTAATTGTCTTCACTGGATGTGGAATAATTTTGCTTTTGTCCAAGTGGATATACTAGTTAATTAATTAATCATTTGTTAATATGAACAAATGGATACCATTTTTAGATTTCAATATATGGTATATTGGTATGTGATTTTGCATCAAATGGGGAGGAAAATTGTATCATGCACTGCCATTGGAGTTTTTAGATTCCACCAGGGTGGTTAGAGAGTTGTCACATACCCTTTTTAAGGTATATTAAAAAACTAAAGAATATACATGGCATTTTTATTTTACGTTGTAGAGCTTAAAATGTTCACTTGAAGTGTATAGAGAAAGATTTTTTATGCAAATGGATGGTTTCATAAACAATTTTCTATTTCCATGCTAGTTGGCATTGTGGATTCTTATAAGTGGAGCACTGCGATGTATCATCATTTTTGTTCCCTTTATTGCTTTTCAAGCATATGGTTACTACAATATGTGTCTAGGGCGTTCTTCTGATGAAATGAGGCCTTGGTGTAAAGCAAGAATACCTTTGCTATACAATTACATTCAAAGTCATTATTGGTATGCTCTTTTGTGACCGTTCATAGTATAGCATTCATTTCATTTTTTAATGCATGAGATGTTAATAATTTCTCAAGTTTTCTAGATGCTAGTTTAAGTAATCCTATTAACAGAAAATTGTTAATGTATCTTGGGAATCTACTTTTTGGCTTCCAAAATTGAGGCAGATTAGATTTTGTTGGGATTCGTTTCTCTGATGCACGCTTTTATATTTTACTCCTTTTATCCTAGGGGAGTGGGATTCTTGAGATACTTCCAATTCAAACAACTACCAAACTTTCTTCTGGCATCTCCAATACTGTCTTTGGCAGTTTGCTCAATTATCTATTATGTGAAGTCAAGACCTGAAATAGTTCGATCATTGGGTTTTCAAGCTTCGGTCGAGGAGAAAAGTTCCATGGAAGTAATTTTTTCATTTCAGAAATCACACAGATCAAACGAAACCCAATTTTCAGAGGAATATTCTTCTAGGAAGCAAGGTATTACTTCCGAAACAAATTGATTGGTGAATTATGAATGTGACACTTATTTTTCTGCAGGGTTGTTGGTTTGGTGGTTCTAGTACTATGTTGTGCCCCTGTTTCTTTCTGCTTGTTTTAGTAATTATTACTATCTTTGTGACAGAAAATCATAATCTTAAATTGAGGAAGAAAATTACACAAGGAGGGGATCATGCCGAGGGCATAACAGTTCATGGATCATCAGAGAAGCTAGGATATACATCTGCTTTTATTCTTCCATTCATCCTACACGTGGGCTTCATGGTAGCTACTGCATTTTTTGTGATGCATGTCCAGGTTTGTTTCTTCTCTTTCTCTGTACATCCTTGAAATTTATCAAGACTGCACTATATCAATATGGTTTAGAAAACTTGGTAACATTTGTAAGCATGAGATCAACCTTTTTCTCTCTTCTTTCCTCCCCCCCTTCTGATTTAATTGAATTATTGTTTTGCCTTCCGATTTCTATGGGGACTAAGATTGTTGTTGGCACTCCCAATCCCATATTATGTTTACTGGCCTGGTGGGGCTTATATGTCTGAAATTTCCTAGTGAATCAACTTGGAATATATCACTTAATTGCCTGTCATATCCAATTATGAACCCTAAATCTAATCATGAAATAGTTCACAAATGGCTGGCCCTTATTAAATGGTTGGCCTTGCTTCTTGGTATATAGTAAGTAGAGTAAAAGGTAGCTTTGTATTTAACATTTACACATTTGGGAATTGACAGGTTGCAACACGTTTCTTGTCGGCCAGTCCTTCTCTGTATTGGTTTGCTTCATTAATACTGACGTCGCCCAGTAGGAGTAAGAAATGGGGATATATGATATGGGCATACTGTTGTGCCTATATCCTTCTTGGTAGCTTGCTCTTCTCAAATTTCTACCCTTTCACTTAATTATGGCAATTGGCAGTCCAACCTATGGATGGAAAGGTAGGCAAACTGTATATTTCATCTTCCACGGGAGATGAGCATTGTTTGAATAAGTTTTGCTCTTGAAAAGGATCGCGGTCCTCTGCCGAACACTTGAGAATTTTCTCCTATAACCCGGATGAAGAATATTCATTGCCGATCTTGAAAATGAAAAAGAAATGCAAGCTTCTGCTTTTGATACATTTATCGAACAAGTCTGACATGGTACTGACTGTATAGGCATATTCATCGTGAATTTGGGCATGGTTTAGCTGAATGAACAAAGAAAGATGTTAGCTTATCATGATGATATAGTTGAATAATTACTACCATTTCACTTGTATTTGCATTTTCTTTATTAACTCCAATCTCTGATTTTAAAATCTTTAGTTCTAAGTTCAACTCGAGATGTGTTTTATAATTGACATGATAATAAATTATTCATCAAGTTATTAATGGCTACAAATTATTTCAACTGAAATTAAATACTATATATTTTGGTTAATTAATTTATAGTTAGTTCCGATCAAATTGCTTAACCTGGGCAAAATAGTCAAACTCAAAGACCAACAACTTGGAAAAAGTTATATAAATTTATTTAATTGTTACTTCATAATACCACCCGCAGTTAACATTGGTGGTTTGATTGAAATCAAACTAAAAGTTCAGTGATTTAAGTCAATATAATTGATCCCATAATTTAGTAACCTAATTTTTATTTTTATATAATGCAAGTCACCACATTTTGATTTTAGTTTACCAAATAATATATTTATAATTTATAAAAACAATAAATTTTTGTGTTTTTTTCAATAAAAAATATATTTTAAAATGCTATTTTTCTAGATGAATCAAATTATAATTTATTTATTTGACATAATTTTAAAATATATAAACAATTAAATAAAAATGATTTTGATACTATTAAAATATCAAACAATTTTATTTATCTAACTAAAACTATCTAAGGTTAGATGTTTATGATACAGCTCCTCATGAATCACTCTTCTTTTTTCACATTCAATATTAATAAGAAATAATTTATAGATGAAACATAAAATTTTAATTCATTAAAAATAAATGAATTAATTAATCTGCAAAAAGATTTAATTAATCAATCTGTATTTTTCACATGGGAAGGTTAAGGTATAGTAGTAGTAGAGAGGGAAGTGAAAGGAGTGGTTTATTTATTGTATAAATGTTTTTTCACATCACACCTACTAAATACTAATCTAATCTAAATACAGAGATAGAGAGTATCGAAGAGCAGCAAAGGCCAAAAACTAAGAACACAAACAGATCAAATCAGAAAAAAAATGGGAGCAACTACAGTTCATTCACCGGCACTCACGTATTTTTCCATGTTATCACTTCTCTCACTTTGCCCTCCGTTTGTTATCTTACTGTAAGCAAACTCAACACTTCTTTTTTAATTTGGTTTTTTATTACTACAGTAATGCAAAGTTGATAGATCTTAGTTGTGTTGATAATTGTTGGTATTGTGGTTCTTGTTCCTTGTAAAATCTCTGAAATTAATAGATTTAATGGAGGTTTATGTTTGTACTGAAAAATCTCTGAAATTAATAGATTATTATGTTTATATATATATATATATATATATTGGGGATATTTCCTTATCTATTAAAGTTTTGAATGATTGTTGTGGAATGGAATTTTTATTTTTTTTCTGTTTGGATAGCGAGAAAATGAAGGAAAAAATGCTCGAAGTTTCAATTTCATTTAGTAGCTTCAGGGATATATATATTTCATCTCGGTTGTTGGCACATGATTGGGATGGAAACACGTGTGAGAGGAAATATGTAAACAAAAATTGGGCTTAGAAAGAGGAATATTGTTTTATAGGTCCGAATACCTTTGCATGTGCACATAGGTGAGCTAGTCTTGCTTTACTATCTAATGCATTATGCTACTCGGAGTCAAGTCTGAGTCTCGAGTATGAGTATGTGTCTTACACGGGTATGATCAGATTTTTTCTGAATTTTTTCATTCTTACTTGTTTTTTGCAAAATCTACTGTAATTTGCTTCATGATTGCATATTAATGCTATTAGAAAAAGAATGCTCTGATTTATGCAAGTACAATTGAGCATTCAGCTTTGAGTATTTGACCATAGTTGTAGGCATGTAAAACATACGTTGTTCTAACTTCTCATTTTTCTTGAAGTATCCGTGTCCGCACATAGATACTTGGAAATGTTTTTCCAAGTCATGGAAATTTTGGAAAGAGTTGTAGATACCTGAGTCTAAGTAATATGGTGTAAAATTCTTCTGTAGCTGCTTCATTGAGTTCTTCCTTGTTTTTACCAGACTGACGGTAAGTTGATTCCTGAGTTCGTATTAAAATTGCTTCTTTCCTACACGCAGATGGTATACAATGGTACATGCTGATGGATCCGTTGTTCAAACTTGGAATTTTCTCAAGCAGCATGATTTGCAGGGTTTTCTAGAAATATGGCCACGACCCAGTGCCATTGCTTGGAAACTAATTTTTGTTTACGGAGCATTTGAAGCAGCACTTCAATTGATTCTCCCTGGAAAGAGGGTTGAGGGCCCAATATCACCCACTGGGCACCGACCTGTTTACAAGGTTTGTTTGAATCTATGTTACTCCAACTGTTTGTTTTTGTAGAAATTACGGGTATATGAATACAAGTCCCCTCCAATATTAACACTTGTAGTGTAGGTTTGATTTACTTAATGTTTTTTTTTCGTGTTTATATATTCAAAATGGAATTATGAATGCTTAAATCAGAATATGTATAACTATTTTATCATATAAATCATTAGTTTTGTTTTATTGATTTTGCAGGCGAATGGTATGGCAGCGTATTTTGTGACATTGGTTACCTATATTAGTCTTTGGTGGTAAGGACTTTTCTTTTTAGCATATCATATGCAATTGCTGAATTTCTTTTCTTTGATTGAAGAAATATATGACCTCTCAATATACTGGTCATCAGAAGTGTGAGAGGAAAACTGGGACTGTAAATAAGGGCCTTGTATCAGTTCAGAAATAATGTTTCTGGTTGTTGATTCAATGTGCCGACTTCTTTTTTCGATTTGGTAAAGAGTGGTTTTGAACTGAGCTCTTATAGAAGTGGGATACATGCACCTACTCATTGAGCCAAATATCCGGATGACATACTCTGACTTCCACACTTACTTGGAAGTATGCCTATGATTGTCATTGTACTGAACTGCTGTTTACACTTGCAGTGTTTTGAAGTTCTTATTGGTACCTCAGAAATATAATCAATAATATTAACTTCATTGCTTTGATCCTTTTTCCCCCTTGATTCAACTTTCAAGCAACATTAATCCCTCTACCATTTTTTGTTTCCAGGTTTGAGATTTTCAACCCCAGTGTTGTTTATGATCATTTGGGAGAAATATATTCGGCACTCATATTTGGAAGCTTGATCTTTTGTGTTTTGTTATACATTAAAGTGAGGAAAGAAGTTTACGTTGATTTAAGTTTTTTTTCCTTTCTTTTTTTTGTTCGCCAGTTAATGATTTGATTATAATTCCCTAAATTACGCTTTATGTTTGTAGGGTCATGTGGCTCCTTCTTCTACTGATTCTGGGTCATCTGGGAACTTAATTATTGATTTCTATTGGGTAAGAATCTGTGAACTTTTTATATGTACATTAACTAATTTTCTTTTTAAAGTTCCTTTCCGAGCATGAAAGATAGGGATCAAGTAGAATATGAAACACTGCCACGAATGATACAGATTAATATTTTTAGTTGAAGTGTGTGTTGCTGTGGATTGAGGGCGTCTAACTGAAATTCAAACCTTTGGTGCTATTTGTTTTAGAAATCTATGATTCGTGCTATGAACACACATGCAAAAGATATGTCAGTATATATGTTTCAGAGATGTATAAGATTGTGAAAAGAAACAAGAACTTTTCAAAAACAAACCAGAAAAGTAGAATCAGCTATTAGTGTTGTCCTAAAATGAAGAAAGAGACTGAGGAAGTAATAATAGAGCAGCTGCAAATTCTTGAAAGACGAGTTCATATCAATAATTATGCAGCATAACTTTAAGAATGCATTCCTTTGATGCATGTGGTGAGCATAAAAGTGTTAATGTGGTGGTCATTCCTGTACGGTCATTGTGTGCAGGGTATGGAGTTGTATCCGCGAATTGGCAAAAGTTTCGACATCAAAGTCTTTACGAATTGCAGATTCGGGATGATGTCTTGGGCCGTTCTCGCCATCACTTATTGCATAAAGCAGGTAAGTCTTGCTGTTTAACTTTTGCGGTGTGGGTTGCGCTAACAAATCTCTCTAAGATTGCATATTGCTAGGCCTCATTAGCCTTAGATAATCATTTTGATACCATCTTTGATATCATTCTTTTTTCTTTTTTTTGGTGTATCAGTACGAAGCCAATGGTAAAGTTTCGGATTCGATGCTTGTGAATACAACATTGATGCTTGTGTATGTTACAAAGTTCTTTTGGTGGGAAGCTGGTTATTGGAACACAATGGATATTGCACACGATCGAGGTTTGCACTTGCTCTACTTTTATTTCTAGAAGTGTCATTTATTGTTCGTTTGTTGGCTAATATTAAATAAGAGCTCAAACTATTCTAAATTTCTAGAGAAAAGAAGCTATGATCTTCTATTGTTACCGGATATGTCCCTCTTTTACAGTATATACCCTAGCTCCTGTTGACAAAAAGATGTCTCCTAGATGATTTGGCTCTTGGAATGTGGAAAAATTGGTTGAATGGGACCATAATATTTTCCACTCGACCAGTTTAGCCATGTCTGGAAAGCACAGCGGCATCAACATTCATGGAAGATGAAAAAATATAGAAAAATTGAACACTCCCACTTTTGAAACAAATCTATATCCAGTCTGAGTAATATAGAATAGGCAAAATGACAAAAGATGCTCCCAACGTTTGCATGTTTTGTCATTTAGCCCCCTATTCTTTTTTTTGGTCCAAATATGCCCCCAACGTTTGTCTGTTTTGTCATTTGGCCCCCTATTCTTTCTTTTGGTCCAAATATACCCCCAACGTTTCATTCGTAGTCCAAATATGCCCTCAACGTTTCAATTTGGTCCAAATATGCCCCCGTTAGATGGAAACTGTCAGTCAACTGACGTTCAACAGCTGATGCTGACTGGACTTGCCACGTATTAAGATCTGCTGATGCCACGTCAAAATTTTTTTATAAGCCGTTGATCGTCAGTTGATTGACAGTTTACATCTAACATGGGCATATTTGGACTATGAATGAAACGTTGGGGGCATATTTGGACCAAAAGAAAGAATAGGGGGCCAAATGACAAAACAAGCAAACGTTGGGGGTATATTTGGACCAAAAAAAAGAATAGGGGGCCAAATGACAAAACATGCAAACGTTGGGTGCATCTTTTGTCATTTTGCCTATAGAATATAAAAACATGTATACAAAGCTACCTGTGTATTTGCATATGATCATTTATATGTGCCAATTATCCGAATGTAGGCTATGGTATTGATTTTCCACCCAATCATGCATCATCTATAGGCAGTAATAGATATGCCTGGTTTGATTTTTGTTGGTTTCAGATGAACCTAAAACTGAACTATAAGTTCTTAGCCTAATTTCTAGTGATCTTCAAATGTTTAGTGTTTTGATTACTGAAATACTGTTTCGATATCTATCTCATCTTAATTCATGTCTGAGTTTTGGCAGCTGGTTTCTATATCTGTTGGGGATGCTTGGTTTGGGTTCCATCCATATATACATCACCGGGGATGTACCTTGTCAACCATCCGGTGAACCTCGGAACACAGGTATGTTACTGTCTTTCTCCGAAAATTATGGACAATACATTGTTTGCCATCTTTTTTCATTATGTGTATGTTAACAGTGTTATGTCATTTGTTTGAAGATCAATGATCCCTATGATTTTGGATTGTAATTGTTTGAAATAATTAAGAACATTTTTTTGCTGTGTTACTCTGACTGTATCCTTTTCTATCTGTGTCCAAACATGGATATGGGGACCTGATTCTCTGAAGGCCCTCTATATACATGAAAATTTTGGAAAAAGATAATGAACACACCCTTATCCACACAATAACATAGATTTTTTTGTCTATTTAACAATTTATAAAAGTTATCTACCAGATTTAGATTTCAGTCTTCAGTTTCCGAGCGGTTGAATGAAAAACAGACTCTTCTAAAAGTCTTATTCATCGGAAGTGAGACTGTTAACACAGTCGGTGTCGGCATATAAAGAAAGATCCCTTCTAAAAATTTGCTTTCTATTTTGCAGCTTGCACTGTATATTCTTGTCGCTGGCATTCTTTGCATATACATCAACTACGATTGTGATAGGCAAAGACAAGAATTTCGCAGAACAAATGGAAAATGCAAAATCTGGGGGAAAGCTCCATCAAAGGTGCTTGTCTCATGGCATTTTTCATCTCAATTTTCTTGTTTGTAAATCCGAACGTTGGTGTTCAAACTCACTTTCTGAACTTGCCTGGTCTTTTCTACAGATTGAGGCCACCTACACGACAACATCCGGGGAAACCAAAACCAGCCTTCTTTTAACATCAGGATGGTGAGTTTGTCTAGTGTGAATATGAAATTTTCTGAGGAAACCAGCACGCATATGGCAGTTGAGGAGGTTGCATTGGTTCATTTCAGCGAATTGATATCATTCCTCATAAACCTTAATTTATCAATATGAGGTTTAAAATCTAGAAAGATGATAGAATCTTATGAATTTTCATTATCCTTCTGTTGTGGACATATTTATCAGCTAAATCAGCATGTACAATCTGGAATTGAGTAGCCTTTCATAGGAAATGATGTTCACATAGTTTTCATTGCCGGAGAATATATTTGAGCTGTGGCTTGCACCTCACCGTAACAATCGTAACATTGATTTATATCATGGCTCTTGCAGGTGGGGTTTGGCACGTCATTTCCATTACGTGCCGGAGATATTAGCTTCATTTTTTTGGACCGTTCCAGCTTTGTTCAACCATGTAAGCTTGTTCATAATTGTTACAATTAAACTACTTGGTCCTACTCATAACCAAATCTGAAAATTTTAGTTCTTTTTGTACCTTTATCAGTTTCTGCCATACTTCTATGTCGTGTATCTTACCATTCTCTTAATCGACCGAGCCAAAAGGGATGATGACCGGTGCCGATCCAAGTAAGCAACTTTAACTTGTGTTGTTCAGTGATTTTATTACGTTTTCCCAATAACTTGCCTCAACTCTTTTCTATGTTGTTAAGTGTCTTTATCCTGCATGAGTTCAATCTGGAAAACGTTGTCTGTCAATTGGTTTTAGGTTTCTGATGCTTAATATCAAGCATTAACCATTATAATGAGAGAAGATTTACTTTTACGAACGAGACCATTCATCTTAAATCAAAGTTGTACATTTTTCAGATATGGCAAGTACTGGAAACTATACTGCAACAAGGTTCCATACAAGATCATCCCTGGAATTTACTGAGAACAAAAGCGGGGGCGGTTGGATTGAAGTCACTCTCAATGTTTGGCCATGAGAACTGTTTTGTAACATCATCATGTCCTTTGGTTTTTGGTTTAATGAAATGTAGGACTCTTTGGTTGGTTGAATCCTAGAATGTCTGTATTTGGAGTGATAATGATTTGGTAATTTGAATTTCTACGAGTTCATTCGTTTTTTTTTAAATAACTAACCAATTAAACGCTGTGGCTATATGAAAATGGACTCTAAATTTAAAAATAATTTTGCATATCAACTCTCGAAATTACCCACCGGCAAGGAGAGAGGGAGCAGCTGGATGTCCATCGATTGGCGAAACGAGTTAATAAATCTCATGGCGATAGAATTCAGGATCTGACGAATATGAACCAATATTAAGACATTCCTAAACTTGGCCTTGCTTAATTCATTAAGGACATCGGCTTCTGTGTTACGTGCCTAGCAAAGCGTGGTTTTGCTAATATGGATTTTGATATATTCATCTTCATCTCGTGTTCGCGTCCTTCATTGCCGAATGACGGTGTTATTGCGGATAACGTATTTAATCTGTAGTTGCTAGTTGCTAATTGCTACATCAAAGTAACTGTGGAGGTTGACAACCAAGTTGGGATGAATTATACAAATGCTCGGTTTCATATACATGCCCAAACCTGATTATTTTAGGAATACAACCTCCATCCCATTTCGATTTAATCACAACTATATTAAATTATGTCACGACGGAAAAACATTTTATGATAAATATTTATACAAGTGTAACCAATGAATTAAAATTTTAAAATATGAAAAATGCTTATTATCATTTAAAAACTAAAATTCACTCTTTCTCCGGTTAAACTGATATGAGAGTTTAACATCATTAGAGATAGATATTGAATAAAAACAAATAAAATTTGAGGTAAAATCAAGAGAGGGATAATATAGTGTGTGTGTGTGTGTATTTCGGGGGAGACAGATTTCATCTTCATTTCGAAATTTTATTTTGTTAAAAACTGACCCCCACCATCCGCCTCCAATCTGCTCGAAATACGGGTTTCATTTACCCTTAGTAACCTATTTTATATCCCATAAGTACGGTACGGGTTATTTTACCATCCATAAACTTTCTGGAATTTGGCAATTCCAGGTATATGCAAAATTTGACGAGTAGGGAAAACAAACACAATAATTGATAAGAAAATAAACAAGCTGATATCGATGGAAATCTCATTTTCCCCAGCCAAATCCAAGGGGGAATACACATCTTATTGCATACATACATGATTGAAAAACGGATTCAGTGCCACAAAATAATAAATAATGAATTCACACCAAATAGGGCTCTAGAATTCATGCCAACAAAAGCTTCTAGCGAGATACAAGTTTCTTAGATGGACAGAGAAGAGAGAAACCTGGACCAGGATAGGGGGAAAACTCTAATCTTTTAGTTTTAAACTTCTCTTCACCTAGTCTCATCCTCCAATGCCCGGAAACCAGCTGTAAGATCCTCGTTAAGCTTTTTGAATTTTGCCACAAGGGCCTCTTCTCCTTCCGCTGGGTCTTCGAATTTCTGTGACCTGTGATGTAAAAAAGGGACAAATTAAGCACATCATCATCACTTATTTTGGTTCCAAAACAAGGGATCCTAGAAAACAACTTTTTGCATCATTTCGACTTTATTCATTTTTGTATCTCAAACTTACACTAATCTATAAAAGAGATCTCCCAGGCGATGCTTGATAAGACTGTATGTTATCTTCTGACCATCCATCCCGGCTGCTTTCTCCACTGCCTGCACATGACACCAAACTCCATCACAAACTTTGATTATTATATATATTTCTATAACATGCAGTGGTACTTTTCTTAGCATACATTTCGCTTGTTAGTGGCTTAGATAATTTAGAATTTAAAATACAATTTTCCGTGTGCAATTTCTCTTCCCCATAAAGAAGTTGTCATTTTCTTTCCCCTAGCCTTTTCCAAATAGCTAAAACTGGGGCTAATTTGCCAAGACAGTCCCAAATTATGATTAAAAAAGTGCAATTTAGTCCATGTACTATATAGAATCGAGGAATAAAACCCTTGTATTTCTAATCTTGGCACAAATAAATAAACTTGATAAACATCATAAAAAGAAAACTGCCAAAATACTTGCATTGACTTCTAAATCTGATCTATTTTACTTAATTGTGCATCAGAAAAAAGTTGACACTTTCCAACTCATTGTCAGATTATAGAAGTCCATGTCAACACCGAAAAACAACCATCATAGAAATATTGGAAAACATAATAGTATCGAAAAACAGTTGAAGTAGTGGTGGAGAGCATGGTTGCATTACCTGGTTGGCCAAAGTATTGAAATGAACAATATTGCGCATCATCCAAACAGACTTGTAGAATGGGCAGAACTTGTCATATCTGTCACAGCAAAACCAAGAAACACATGCATAGAAGGAAAACAATATGAGAACAAAAACATTTAAACAATGATAGCTACTAGATAATTTTCTGGTATCAAATGGTAAAGGCTGAAGCTTACGGAGTAAAAGCATTTTGAGCAAGATAATCTTCCCTTAAAAGTTTAGCAGTTTCTAATGTGATCTTATCTGTTTCAGCTAGAGCATCCTTTCCTACAAGCTGTAACAATAAAAATAGCAGTGAGTGCTGAAGTGAGACGAGACAAAAAGACGGTCCTAAAAATTTACAGTAGCATACTACATGATTAAATGTGTCCAAAGGCCAGGGTGCAGGGCCGCAGGCTGATTTTTTTCCAAGTTCCTCAACCAAGCCTGGCTGGCAATGTTTTTATTATTAAGTAGTCATTTGGGTGGGGCTAGCCAGAATTTGTCCAGTACGGGCTGAGCCTACCAGGTCAAACAAGGAGCCCACCCTTAAACAGGTCTAACATAAACAAGACCAGCAATGACATTACAACCTGAACTTGTAAATGAAAGCAAAACGAAGGGACAAGAGGATGAAAGCAAAACTATGTTGTGTATAATGATTCAGCCTCCATTCTAATTCATCAAGAAACATTGCATGATAAGGAACATACCTGGACAATTTCATTCAGATCATCTTCCCTCTGAAGCACCTCTCGGGCCTTTGTCCTAATGCTAATAAAATCAGGGTCAAATTTCTCATAGAAAGACTCCAATGCCTGGGAACACAAGAAACAATCAATCAAATAAAAAAGTTGTACCACTTGTGAAAAGGCCAGCTCAAGGAAAGAATAAAGAAAATTTGTTTTTTTAGGGGGGGATAATTAACAAACTAAGAGGGATCAGATTATGAAAATACCCCCGAGTACTTTGAGTATGAAATAAGCCAGTTGACAGAAGGGAAATGCTTCCTCTGAGCAAGTTTCTTGTCAAGACCCCAGAAAACCTAAAATCCAAACCAACAACATGGAGATAGTTTTCTTTTCTTGCATGGATAAGTATAACAGTCGTACACAGCACTAACATAACTGAGGGGGTGTATAAAATCTTGATTTATACCTGGACAATACTAAGGGTTGCAGATGTCACGGGATCAGAGAAATCTCCTCCAGGAGGAGAAACTGCACCAACAATTGTGACACTACCTGTCCGTTCTGGCCCACCAAGGCATTTAACTTTACCGGCTCGTTCATAAAAAGAGGCTAATCTTGCAGCCAGATAAGCAGGATATCCACTATCAGCAGGCATTTCAGCCTGCAAGAGAAATTAACATAGATGCCAACATGAGCATAATAGAAAGAAAGATGTGAAGACAATAGGGTGAATACTGGAAGTATACCAGACAGAAGGAAAAAATAACAATTTCGTTCACTTTCATTAATGAACAAAAACAAAACACAGCTACTTTTCCGCCAAATCTTATTTATGACAGTATTTATAAGCCGAAGGACCAAGAAAACTGGAAAAAGAAGAAATAGCAGGTCTACCCAAATCACTGAAACAATATCAATTTATTGTCAGCCATAAGAATTGCTATTGAACAGAGACTAAACTGAAGCATTCTCCATGCACCAGGTCAACATGCCTAAACTATATGAAGCATTAGGAAAAATGATAAGTCAAAGGGAAGACAGGTTATTTCATTAGCAAAGTTTTGGCAGAGTCTTACCAGCCGTCCAGAAATTTCACGCAATGCTTCTGCCCAACGAGATGTTGAGTCTGCCATCATACTAACATTGTAGCCCATATCTCTGAAGTATTCAGCTATTGTGATCCCTGCATATCCATTAAAAGAAGTGTTACTGCAGCCCAAGTCCTTTTCAGAATACAGGAGGCAACATAGATAACAAGAATAGATCCCACAAATTGTCATGTAATTAAAGAAATTAGCCAAAAACAACAATTGGACACTCTTAGTCCCAAAGGTTACACTTCATGCACTAGTTCACTATCCAATTACCACAATTAGCAATTCAAAGTTTTACCCGTATAAATTGAGGCTTCACGAGCTGCCACAGGCATGTTAGAAGTATTAGCCACAAGTGTAGTGCGCTTCATGACAGATTCCTCACGACCATCAGGCAATGTCATTGTCAATTGAGGAAAATCCATAAGAACCTGAATTAAATAAAAACAGAATCAGGGTACTAAAATCCACCAGATGGAAAAAATTCAAATTGAAAGATAAACACACACACACCTCAGCCATTTCATTTCCTCGCTCCCCACAACCAACATAGACAACAGCATCGGAATTTGAGTACTGCACATGGTCAGAAAAATAGACACAACGAATATGTATAATTGAATTACTGAAAGAAGTCAAAGTTCAATAGAAATATATAAAAACTTAACCTTAGAAAGAGCTTGACTAATCACAGTTTTACCACAGCCAAATGCACCAGGAATAGCACAAGTTCCACCAAGAACCGAGGGGAATAGGGCATCAAGAACACGCTGACCACAAACAAAGTCAATACCAAATTCCTTCGGAAGAAATACTGATTAAAACAACCCATAATAAGAGTTACCTGCCCAGTAAGCAGAGGGGTATCTGCAGCAAGTTTTGATGCGACAGGCCTAGGTGTACGTACAGGCCATGTCTGTAAACAGGTGTAGCATAGTCGAAATAAAATATTAGCAATAGTTAAAAAGAAAAAGTTAATACAGATGGAAAAATATTGACTCAACACAAATGACCTGCCAACCATCAAACACAAGTCAACTAATAAAACGACAATGGTCCAAAGCTAATTAACAAAAATTATCATGGCCAACACCAACTTCTAGTACAAGGGATGACCAGTGTCCATACATTACCCATCCCCACTCAATAATTTGACTCAAAAAATAATCAATAAACCCACCTACTGTCACCTATAAGCATGGGAAACGAAATGAGTTGGTAAAAAAACCTGAAGCATGGTGATTTTCTTTTTGACACCTTGAAACTCAAGTTCCAGAACAGTATCCTGCAATGAAGTAAAAGGGTCAAATACAGCAAAAAAAGGAAGTTTTATACCACATTGAAGCATATAGATGTCATGATAAAAGAGTTAAACAGCCAAACCTTCAACGAATATTGACCAGGGGGAGCAATGTAAGTGACCTTTCCCATTGCATCAGGAGGCAAGGCAACATGATGTTGCATCAAAGTGTTTTCGAAGACGGTCTGCATTGAAGCTAAAGTATTATTTTAAGGACCCTAGAAAATTTAAAAAGAAACAAAATTAAGTGATCCAAGCACCATCCAATTGCGCTATAGGAACTGATTTATACATTTTTTCTTCAAGAGATGCAATGAGTTGAAACATGTAGGTAATTATTCAGGGTTTTGGCTCCCTAGCCCTCAAACAAAAATTGTCTATATGCTGAGTTTTGTAGACAAAAATCAAAGCAAATTGCAATTATGCACTCTCCCTCCCAGTCATTTTCTGCTTCGGCTTGCTTAAGGAACTAATATTATTAAATGAGAACACAAGGCCATTAAACTTACAGCATACAGGTCTCCACCAGTTAGCAGGTCTCCCTCACCTGCATAAGAATTGTATTGAACACCAACATCAGAAGCCAACATTTAATCAAGTTGCATCTTAATAGCTACGTACCAATTTTTTTGGGCTGAAACTCCCAAAGAGTATCTTTGTCAAGAGCTGGGACAGAAACTCCTCTAGGTATGTACACATCACCCGATCTTTTAGCGATAGTTTTCAATGGCCTCTATGTTGATATAAAATTGAAACAAAAAAGAAGAGCAGATATCAATCAACACATACTCGTAATAATTCTATTTAACGGCACAGCAGCTAAAAGATGAGGCGATTTCCATAACAATTGAATAGAAAGAGCTATGGAAGTAGAGGAGTTAAAAATGCAGGCATGGTATGGTTGAACCTGAATGCCATCAAAAATGTTTCCCAATATTCCTGGTCCCAACTCGACAGACAGGGGCTGCAAGAATAACATATGATATAAGCTCAAAATTCTAATCAACTTGCTGTCGAAAAAATGAAGTGTGCTAGCATGGTTTTAAAAGTCAAAGAGAAGAAACAATAGCACACCTTGCGTGTACGCAGAACTGGATCATTAACCATCAGGCCAGCTGTTTCCTCATAAACTGAAATAAGAACACAGTGAAAGTTTCTTATCAATTTTAGAACTCATTTCCGCAAAGGATCCACACTTAACCACAGGTGATTCTTCTTCTCTTTACAAACTTCCAAGAAAGCAAAGAGAATAGGCAAAAGGAAACCTTTAACTGAAAAGCCTAATGTAGTAATGTTGGTATTAAGAAGACACCTTGGATTGTAGCAGAGTCTCCTTCCAACCGAATGATTTCGCCGATCAGATTATCATGTCCAACACGGACTAATTCATACATAGCAGCACCAGCCATTCCATCAGCAACGACGACAGGTCCAGACACCTGTGCGATAGTTTTTAAGGGGAGAAACCAGAAAAAAAGTAAGAATAAAATGCATTAATCCTAGCTAATTCCGAAGGCTCTAGTCAATCTGAAAAAAAAATTCAAATTGAGACATGAACTTCAAAAGAAAGTCAAAATATGAATATCTAGCACGTTCTTCAAATACAAAATTATTAGTATGTCCACATGACAAGTAGAAAGAGAGAAGAAAGTAGCCTTCTCATTACTTCAGTATCTATCGTCATGGAATTCGTAATTAACAAGTTCTTCAATCAAACCCACGGTGATAAATTGTGACAGAAAAATTAATCCTGAACTAGGCTTAGCATCTGAATCAAATACATATTTTCAGCCCGACATTGGGCTATGAAAGCAATTCAACCGAAACAAATTGTAATATAAACTACACAAGTCTAACAAAATCAGCAAACAAGAATGCATAAAATCAAGCTTTAGAATACTCGTGTAAATTGACATCCAGGACGATCCAAAAGTGACTGATCATAAATTTAAAAACGAGACAAAATCCTCAGAGATCATATCAAACATTTCAAATCACTATAATTTATAGTAAACGGAGAAAACGCAGATCAAGAATTTAAAAATAAAATAAACACTCCATCAGCTCACTCCAAGCTCTACGTCCAAAGGAAACAAATTACCAGATACAAAAAAATCATAAAACACGGAGAAAACGTTTCAAATCAACAAAGTTAAAAACAAATACAGTAAGAAAATGCAGATCAACCAATAAAAATCACCAAAATATCAAGATAATCTCAATTCGACGTGAGAGAAACAAATCAAATTGAGGTTCCAAAAGGTACAAAATGATATAATGAAAGAGTGATCACCTTACGAACATAACCGTATTCGCTCTCCTTCTCTGAATCCTCAAATGTTGTCAATCTGGCTCCGTAAACTGCCGGCATTTTCCCTCCTTTCTTGAATGAAATTAAACAAAACTAAAAGGAAAAACAAAGAATTTTTTTATAAAATGAAAGAAATATATCAGATTTCAAAGATCTGGTTAATCGAAAACTATTCGATTTAGGTGAAGATAATATAAATAAATTTATCGGTCAAACCCTGGTTTTTGAATTGAGAGAACAATTGAGTGAAGCAAAGAAACTACTCAGAGAGAAGAAAGGCGAGAAATAGAGTCGGGGAACAGAACGTGATAATGAGATTTATTTATTAAAAATAATTCCACGAATAGTCCCTAAATCTTATTAACAATATCAGTATGTTAAAATTAGGTCCAATACTCACTGGGTTAAACCTAAATCTTGGCCCAACAAGTTCAAACACTTAGCAAATAGAGTCCATTGTGACTTGGTCAATACACGAACGTCGATTATGAAAGAGAAAATAGTGGTTTCTAGGCAGCGGAAAAGCTGGTTTTTTTCTTTTACACAGACTTAATGGTGTGCGATGAAATTAAGCATAAATTTACACGTTCATTTGTCTAGACTAAATATATTAATATCAAAGCTTTGAACTTATTATCGGTGTGTGTGAAGGAATTTAAATAAGAATAATAATTAATAAATTGGGCCTCGTAGCCAACTGCACAAGAGGTGTGCTGTTAGCCTGTTAATAGCCTTTGCCTGGCCATATATCCCATATTCTAGTTGCTTGTTTTGAAATTGAAGCTCAATCTAAATCCATGGCGTTCCTATTCAATCCTCCATCTCCAACCCCAATATCTCTCCGTTTTAAACTTTCCTCTTCCTTCAAGCCTAAAAAGATGCCATCACCAGCTCCATCTTCGATTCCGATGGTGAAAACGATTCCAGCAACAGACACAATCATAGACTTCGGCAAACACAAAGGCAAGATGCTCGGAACTCTCCCTTCCAATTATCTCCGTTGGGTGTCGAAGAACCTCCGCGCCGGTGACAACGAACATTGGGCGAAGCTGGCTGATCAAGTGCTGCAAGACCCAACTTATAAGGATAGAATCGAGTGGGAATTTGCTGAGAATGTTCTCAACGGAAACAATGCGAAAGGAATAACCGAGAGTTCGGTGTCGTTGTTGTTGGAGATTAGTGAAAGGTTCGGTTGGGATAATGAAGATAAAGATGGGTGGAGTAAGGTTAAGTTTGAGCTTCTCGGGACCAGTAATGGCGGAAGGTTACCGAGAATTGGGGGCGACAGAGGGGGAATTAGAGAAGGTGAACAAGTGAAGAAAGGCAAGAGTGGAGATGGGGATTTAGATTTAGATTTAGGGGAGAAGAGGAGGGAGAGGAGGCTGAGGCTGAGGCAGAGGTTGAAGAAAGAAAGGGAGAATGTTGGGAACAAGCACAAGAGTTTGGGTTTAGGAGGTGGTGAGACTGAGTGGAGTAAAGGCTCTGATAGTGATACAGATCAGACGGTGGAGAGTTTCAATCCATTTCCTGGTCGTCAAGCTCTCTTGAACAAGGTACTCAAGAACCGTAGAGGATTTTTGTAATATTTTTCCAATAAACACCAAAAATAAAGACTACTTGCACCGTTGCACGTTAGAAAGTACCCTCAAACTAGCAGTATTCGAAATATTGTTGTGCCAACTCAACTCAATTCACCTTTACTTGAATCTCTATAATTTGGTTTAAGGGCAAAAATAGGATTTTAAAATTTTATTATGCTCGACGTAACATTTGAAATCTTAAATTTTTAAAAATAGAACCCTAACAGTAAACTCGTTGCACCACTATGATAAGTTTTAAAATTATATTATTTTAAAAACAAATGTAATGTCTGAAATACCCTCAAATACTAGAATGTCGGAGAATACTTCTGAGACATGAAATTAAAATTTTCAATAAAGACAAACAAGTGTAATGACTCCAAAAGTGATAAATACGACCTGTGTCAGTTAGTCGTTTTAGATACTATGATTATAGTGGGAGAATACCGTGTGAATGGACGTGCAAATTATTTAGAGAAAGTACATAGTTAATAGTGAGAGAGATCTCTTCTCCTAAGGCACATTCGATGTTTTGAAATGAGTTCAGGTACAATGCACATGTTTGAATACTTAAAAAATACCGCTCAAATATAAGCTTAATTTCTAGTAATAAGTTTAGTGGACGATTGGTGAAGGCGAGCTATTGTTGTTATGCTCTGTAGTTAGTTCTGAGAAATGGATGGTTGAGGTGTACCTATCCAGTGAGATATTAAACACTATGTTAATGGGTTTCAATTAGTTCAAAAAGAATCGAAAACTTGATGAGCAACTAGAATTCTTAAATTCTGTATATCATCGTTTATACCTTGTTGGTTCAAATTATCAGATTACCCCCGAATGTCAAAATAACCTTAATACCCTTGTAGGTTGTAACATTTAATTTTGCTCGCGATATATCTGAAATCCCAATGATTCTGATGCATCAACTTTCGATGTTGATTCGATATGTCTTATCGAACTCTCCTATTCGTAGGGACCTTGTTCTGAAATCAGTCCAAGTTTGTCAAATGTCATCTTTCTAATATCTATCAAGTACCTCTAAGAAATGAATTGGGTCATAAAGCGCATACCATGTATCTGTAAATACTTTCTGTTCTAAATCAAGACCACATGCTTAAAATTTAAAAGTATGACACTATTATACGAAAGGAAAACAAATTCTTGGTTTCTAACCTTTTATATGAAAAATATATCTGATATATGACATTGAATACGAAATAATAATAAAATAAATTTAACATTTGTCTTCTGGTATAAAAATAGATTTGACATCTATTTTCTGTAATACTGTCTTCTGAATATAAATTGAAATCATTTGGGGTATATTATCTGGGATATGAAAAAAGATCTGTAGGCTCAACGCTGGTAAGTCTTTCTAGACCTAAGCTTCTACGCCCAATAGACCTAGGGTAAGCCTTTCTGTAAGCTCCTACGCCCGACGAGCCTAGGGTAAGACTTTCTGCATACTATTCTGGAGTTCTGTATATTGGCGTACGGTTGAAAGGTAGTTAAGTAAATTAATAAAACTTTCTGACCTCTTCTGAAACATATCATACTAAATTAATGTATCAAAGTTGAACTCTCAGTAAACTTACAATTCACGCTTAATGAACCACTCTGAACTCCTCGTTTCAACTTCTAAAATCTGAATCTCTTCTGAATCTTCGGTTTTAGACTTATCTCTTAAGATTCGGGTGATCAAATAAAAAACAACTTTGTTACCTTCTGATATAATACTTCACTGAATTATCGAATCGTAATTTGAGCTTACCATTGCCCAGTTCATCATGACAATATTAAGCTTGCCATATACCTACTTGTGGTTTTAGCATCTATTGGTAGTCTTTATTACTGAACTTTCCGAAGCTCACATTGTTTTTACCATCACATGTTAGAAGATCGATCTTGTTGTAGCTATAAACGTCGATAGGAGAGTTTCTTCGGCTTGCTCGCAGAGTATGGTATCTATGTAATTAGGGGGAATGCATGTCACATATTGATTTACATTCGAGTCTAAACTTGTTTTAGCAATTTGTATCATAATTTCTATTTTGTAATCTGAATGTTTTTTGGAATTGTATTTTAATTCAAAACTTGATTTATAATTTTAAATGGTTTAACAATTTATTTATTTGAACCTTTAACGTGGGTCGTTTCGGTGACCCTAATGTGACTTCCTAGAATCCGTATTAACGCATAAACGGATCTAAGAAGTTATAATAATCTTTTATTTTATGTTTTGAAAGTGTTATTATAATTGGATAAATATTTTACCTATTAAAAAAAACATCACATAAATTATATTATTTGAAATCGATTATTTGAAATCGATCATCTGAAAGAAACAACACTATTATTTATCACTGAAATGAATAAGAGTTATACGAAGTGAAACAAATTTCTTTTAATTAAAATGACCTACCTAATCCAAGCCAAATTTATGTGCCAAATCCATCGAATTAAATTAGTTTTTGGGTAAACTATATTATTGGTCATCAAATTATTATTTTTTTATATTGACCAAAAAATTATTTTTATATAAATTTAATTACTAACATTATATTTTTTATTTTAATTATTGATTATTAAAAATTAACGAGCAATACTGATGCGAATTTTTTTTATATTTTTTATTTTTCTTGTTGATGTGGTCAATCAAAATTATTATAGAATGATACATGATAATTAATTTTGATGTGGAGAAAAATGTGAAAAATAAAAAAAAAAAGTGAAAAAAAATTACTCTTCATCTTTGCTGTTAACGATCGGTGATCAAAATTATAAAACGAAAAACATAACAGTAACTAAGTGTATAAAAAATAACTCGATGACTAAAGTAGAAAGAGATAATAATTTGGTGACCCAATAATGTAGTTTACCCTTCATTTTTATCTGATAATAAAAAGTGTTTGGATCGTGGGTTACGGTATCCTATGTTTCTTTATTCCCCATTCGCATCCCCACTAATCTCATGTGCGTCTTAAAATTACAAATTCGTCGTCTTCTTCTTCTTCGTGGTTTCAAAGCCAACCAAACTATCAAAGCAATAAAAAGGAGAATAAATAAATTAGAAAAAAAAGTAATAATAAACTGAATCAATAGGTTTGCTGGAGCTGAGCTTGCATCAGGTTCTCACATCTCACTTCTCTCCGTTTTTTGTTATTGTTGCGATTTTTAGCTTTATTTCTCCATTAAAATTATTCACAATTCTTCAAGATTGAATGCTTTACTTTGTTTTAGTAATTATTTATCGATCAAATCTTAGTGATCTACTAAGTTTTGTTTTGTTTTGTTTTTTAATTTTTTAAGCTGATTAGCAGATTAATTTCTTTGAAACTTAAATATTCCTTTTTTTTCTTCTGTATGTCAGCATTATCATATGAGTTTGCGTGTGTATTATTGTTTAATCCTCCCATATTTGCATCATTTTTCTGTTTCTGTGAATAATACTGCTAATTGTAAACTATTCCCTTTTTCGTTCATTTTGTTTAGCTTAACCACTTCTTGTTTGTTACTTCTCCGATTATTTTGGTTTAGATGTAGTTTACCCTTCATTTTTATCTGATAATAAAAAGTGTTTGGATCGTGGGTTACGGTATCCTATGTTTCTTTATTCCCCATTCGCATCCCCACTAATCTCATGTGCGTCTTAAAATTACAAATTCGTCGTCTTCTTCTTCTTCGTGGTTTCAAAGCCAACCAAACTATCAAAGCAATAAAAAGGAGAATAAATAAATTAGAAAAAAAAGTAATAATAAACTGAATCAATAGGTTTGCTGGAGCTGAGCTTGCATCAGGTTCTCACATCTCACTTCTCTCCGTTTTTTGTTATTGTTGCAATTTTTAGCTTTATTTCTCCATTAAAATTATTCACAATTCTTCAAGATTGAATGCTTTACTTTGTTTTAGTAATTATTTATCGATCAAATCTTAGTGATCTACTAAGTTTTGTTTTGTTTTGTTTTTTAATTTTTTAAGCTGATTAGCAGATTAATTTCTTTGAAACTTAAATATTCCTTTTTTTTCTTCTGTATGTCAGCATTATCATATGAGTTTGCGTGTGTATTATTGTTTAATCCTCCCATATTTGCATCATTTTTCTGTTTCTGTGAATAATACTGCTAATTGTAAACTATTCCCTTTTTCGTTCATTTTGTTTAGCTTAACCACTTCTTGTTTGTTACTTCTCCGATTATTTTGGTTTAGATGTGCATTTGAATATTTAAGTTGATCATAATTTTGAATAGTCTGACATTGGAAAAGGTTTGTGCCCCCCCCCCCCCCCCCCCCCCTTACATTTTATGTTGGAACTATTGTTGTGTTTTAGTCATTTCAAATAAATGAATTAATGTTGAATTTTCTCATTGCTTCAGAAGAGAACAGGTTCATCACCTAATCCTTTCTGTTTGCGGATTGACCAAAACAGCAACAATGGAATTAGCCGCATTAAACTTGGTTAATGTCACTTTAAATTGGGTTACTTCTGCTTTGGATGCCCCTTCTGCACGAGCTGTGGTGTTTGGAGTCCACATAGGCGGTACACTCTTTTAACTTCTATTTACTTCATACTATCTTTTTCCATGTTACTTGGACTTGACTGTATCAGAACTGGTGTGTGTCCAACATAATTATGTTTAATTTCGGAGTATCCTTGAGAATCATATTTCAATACCATGACTGAATATGTAGCAGATACGAGTACTTCAAGAAAAATAAAGAGTAGGAGAAACATAGAACTTTTGTCTCATTCATGCTTGACATGTATAGTAACTTTTATTTATTTTTGAACTTTGATTATAGGGCATTTATTTGTGGAAGTTCTTCTTTTGGTGGTCATTCTTTTTCTGCTTTCTCAGAAAAGTTACAAGCCTCCTAAGCGGCCTTTAACAAAGAAGGTTCTTGTTGCGAATATACTTTTAATTAATGTTTCCTCCCCTGGATAGATATTGCCTCATGTTTATGTTGGCTTGGGTTATAATTTTCAGAATTTATGAATGTGCTATATTTCTATTAAATATTTTTTACCTGGGATTTGGCTCATTATGTAATTGGGACCAAACTATTAAATGTGTAAAGGAATATTCACGACTCTAGTATGATTCTTCTGCCATGTAATTGGGACCAAACTATTAAATGTATAAGGCACCTTTTCTAGTCAAATCATTTTATGATTCGATTTGATTAGACTATATTAGCAACCCTAATCGAGCTGGGTTATTGTCTCAAGTTTCACTTGGTCCTTGTTGAGTTAAGATCAAGCTTGAGTTATCGAGCGAATTTGATATCCTAATGCTTGACTTGAGTAACTCATGTACCTAATCGAGTTTTTTTTGTTTTTAATTCCCATTGGAAAATCTCAATTTGAATTTGAACTTGAGCTTGAGCATATATAAGTGAGTTTGAAGTTTATCATGGGAATTACGCTAATTTTTTTTTTTACTAGGAAAACAAGTTTAATCAAGCCAACTTGAGGGATTTTGAGCAGTTTGAGCTTTATCTCGAAGCAAGCTTGAGCTTTAAAAGTAAAACTTTTTTAAGTTTAAGCCAAATTCCGAGCCTTGAATATCAATTTGAGCTTGGCTCGATAAAATCTCTACTTTGACATGTATAATCTGCAATTTTTATTCTTTTTACTTGATCAAAATTTTCTTACGGTTTTCGAGGAATTGTATTTTATTACATAAATAGTTCCAAGTTTGAATCCACACAACATCAAGGGATTGTCACAATGGTAGCCTTATGCACTTTGAACTTTATGTTTGAGCTTAAAACTTTCTACTAAAGTGTTTGATTATGTATGTTGGATCAAGTCCTTTCTGTATTTAAGTTTTAACAATCGTTAATTTTTACTTTTATATTAACTTAGATATTGTGCATTTGTGTCAGATGCTAACCATGCTTTGTTCTACAATTGGTATGCTTTCTTCATACTTATAGTTGCATCAACCTAACATTCTGAAAGGTTTCCCCATACTCTGTAGGAAATAGATGAGCTCTGTGATGAATGGGTCCCAGAATCTCTTATTCCTTCTATTTCGCAAGAGATGCTTAGTGAACCCCCAGTGTTGGAAAGGTGAGTATAACTGTTATTTTTACATGAATTTTATTTGACTCTTGGTTCGACTCAATATGCTTGTCTCTGCTTTGAAGATTTCGGAGATGTGTACCAGATATATATTTTACTTTTTCCCTCCAAAAATGGTTTTCCTTTCCAAACAAATGCGCAGCCTTCCCTTTTTCTGCCATTTTACACTCTTCCCCAAATTCCTTTTCATTTGGAATCATAATTATTAGTTATTGCTTATGTAGTTTTTGTCTATATATACTTTTGCAAGAGGTTTTATTGATTTTTTTTTGGGTAAACGCTCATGATTTGTTATATTAGTTGAAATATTAAAGTGCCGTACCTTATTAATTCATTTCAATGCAGTGCTGCAGGGCCCCATACTGTAATCAATGGAAAAGAAGTTGTGAATTTTGCTTCTGCAAATTATCTTGGATTTGTAGGGCATGAGAAGTTACTAGTAAGAATTTCATTTCTATTACTAAATTATCGGTAGTGTATTTATGATGGTTGTTAAGTATTATTAAAATATGGCTTCACAAAGGAGAAACATATATTGTCTAATATTTCAGGAAGTTAGGAAGACTAGGGTATTTTTTTCTCCAGTAATGAAGCGATGAACTAAAATGTGTTTTTCAGGAATCATGTACTTCTTCATTGGAGAAATATGGTGTTGGTTCTTGTGGTCCTCGTGGATTCTATGGCACAATTGGTAAGCATCAATGATGACCAGCTTTGAATTGTGTATTTTTGGAAATCTCTTTCTAAATCTTCTACAAGAACAATATTCAGATTGTGACAACTTTCTGTTGATCAGATGTCCACCTTGATTGTGAGGCCAGAATAGCAAAGTTTTTGGGAACACATGATTCCATCCTCTATTCTTACGGGCTTTCGACCATGTTCAGTGCAATCCCATGTTTTTGTAAAAAGGGCGACATAATTGTTGTGTAAGTGAAAAATGGCAGTGCTTTAATTGGATGCATATATGGCTATTAGCCTGAATTTTACATGGTCAGCGGTGGTATGGATAACTAGTGAATTGTTGGTTTTTACTCTCTTTCTTTCTCCATATTTTTTATGCTCTTTCTCTCTCCCTCTCTATGATTGCATGACACACTTGGAATTCCTAAGCATGGCATGGAAATTGGATCCCCCCCCCGCCCCCCTTGCATTCTGTTGGGGCTCCTTTTACTCTATGAACAACTAGATCAACTTTTAGTAGATGTTTTTCACAAGCCAGGTTGTAATATATTTAGCAATAGGCCGGCTGATATGTGAGGCCCCAGCTTTACAATATTTTAAAACTAAACTAATCAATTTGATGCATGGTTTAGAGTTGTAAAGCAAATTATTAAAATTATTTACTGTTTGTAAAATGCATTATTGTATGTTTGGAAAGGCAGTTGGAGGAAACCATGTGAAAATTGGATTTAATGTCCTTTATTAGATTTGTGCATTTTGTCACAACGAAACCGCTAAAATTTTAAAGGGTATTTAGAGGCCCAAATTGCATTTTGAGTTGTCTTGTTTTATTGTGCCAACTTTAGCTTAAATTTGTGGCTCTGCTTTTAGAAATTACAGTTTTTTTATTATAAAACTTAAGGTCTAGATCCGTATCTTAATATTATGATTATTACATTATGTGTTTGTTTTTGGTTATCCAGGGATGAAGGAGTCCATTGGGGAATACAAAATGGCCTCTACCTTTCTAGAAGCACCATTGTTTATTTCAAGCACAATGACATGGAATCTCTAGAAAAAACTCTAGAGAAAATTACATCAGAGAATCAGCGGGCTAAAAAATTACGGCGCTACATCGTGGTTGAAGCTGTATATCAGGTATGTTATGTCAAGTTTACTCTAAAGCTTTAACAATTTGTATCCTTGGTGTGCTCACGTTGAACAAAATAGCCGTGTATGTAGGAGTTGTCTAATAACTAGAATTGTTGCCTTGAATTACTGCTCACAGGTCATTGGTATGCATAAGTCTATGATAGTGCGTAGCCTTCTAAAATGGTCTCTCTAGGTGTCAGCAGTAGACTATTTATAAAATTTGTCTGACACAGAACATGTTTGGTGCAAGTTTGTAAAGTTGACATGCATGTGTTGTGGCATTGCATTTCAATGCAGTGGTCTTTGTATATTCTCATATTTTGTTAGTATGTCGTAATTGGAACAAAATTGGTTAGAATTACATCCTTGCAAAATTGAAAATATCATTCTTAGGGAAACATTCTTAACAAAAGTTTGTTAATTGTTTCCTGTTTGTGGTACTTTCTTGATGTGCATTCGTAAAAATTTGGTACATACGAGGAGACATGGAAACAAAGTTGCGAGACTCCTTTGAGTTAAAAACTGCAAGGCGTAAATGTGGATGATACCTTGTTTTGGCTGCTTCAGGTCGTTAGATCATTATTGTTTTTTTCTTCTTCTAATTCTAGTCTCACCGTATTTGACACTTTGTTGGTTAAATATGTAGAATTCAGGCCAAATAGCTCCTTTGGACAAGATCATCAAGTTGAAAGAGAAGTATCGCTTCCGTGTCTTATTGGATGAGACTAACTCATTTGGTGTTCTTGGCCGTACCGGAAGGGGTCTCACTGAATACTGCAGGGTTCCGGTGTGTTTATAAGTTTTTTTAAGTTACTCTTTTGTAGTCACTTTAGTTTTTTTGGTGATTAACAGCTGAACATACTGCAGATAGAGAAGATAGACATTGTTACTGCTGCCATGGGACATGCATTGGCAACAGAAGGAGGATTCTGCACAGGAAGTGCTCGAGTCATTGATCATCAAGTAAGTAGACTATGAACTTTTTGTATGGTTGAATAGTGGAAGTTCTAGCTAGTTTTACTCATCATAACCATTATTTTTAATAGATAGACTCAAATAGTCAATGCCGTACCAGTGGCTGGTACGGATCAATACCAAAACCAAAGCGGTGGTAGAGTTCTATTTTTACCTTGAAAATAGTGTATACTGGCTGGCTGGTATGGTACCAACCGGCCTGGATAGACTCCTAATACACTCTTAAAATGCTAATGTTAATACTATGATCTGTGGCAGCGATTGAGCAGTTCTGGCTATGTCTTTTCTGCATCTTTACCCCCATATTTGGCTAGTGCTGCAATTACTGCTATCGATGTCCTAGAGGAAAATCCTGACCTGACATTAAAGCTGAAGAAAAACATTGCCATTTTATGGAAAGGTTGGTTTTGAACTTATCATTATTATTATTATTAAAAATGATTTTAAGGATGTCCTTTGTTTTTGTGATGATGCTTATGTTCTCTAGTTTCAACTTATCAGTGACATTGGTGTATTTTTGTAGTGCAAGCCTGTTTTTGGTATTCTGTAGTAGAAATAGCGCAGACAGGCATCGTATCATGAAGCACACCAGTATATCTTTGTTCAGTAGTTGAATATGCTTTGATTATCATTCTCTAATTGACCAAACCATTTCTGGATCTAAACTTGGGATGGAAATCATATAGTATTTCTCATTAACCTCGGCAACATGGCAACACTGGGTCACAAAGCACATTGTTGTATTTTGTAGTGCGAGCCTTTGTTAAGTAGTTGATAATAGTTGCAAACAAAGTTTCGGTGATTTTTGTGTAACTGACCTTGACCATTTCTGGCTCTGAACTTGCTGCTGAAACACAGGACTCTCAGATATCCAGGGGCTTTCAATAGCAAGCAATCCGGAATCACCCATTGTCTTCCTTGTACTTGAAAAATCAACAGGTTCAGTGAAAAGTGACCTCCAGCTCCTTGAAGACATTGCTGATCGAGTAAGTGCTTGTATTTTTTATATATATTCATACATATGATTATCTAAACATAAATATAAAACCTAGAAAAATATGGGACTAACATGCGGAGCCTAGAAAAGTAAGACGTGGTTGATACGGATGCCTGATTCAAAACATTTATAAATTACAGGCCTTGAAACAAGAGTCCATATTTGTAGTGGCTTCCAAAAGATCAACTCTTGATAAATGCCCCCTGCCTGTGGGAATTCGACTGTTTGTTTCAGCTGCTCATTCGGAGCCCGACCTGCTCAAGGCATGTGAATCACTCAAGCAAGTCGCAGCGGCGATGCTTAGGTGAGCAATCCAATCATACATATGTATGCGGATTAGATTCGTAGAGTTTTCCAATATCACAGAAGGGAGTTAAAACTTTTACATGTTCTTGTATTATATTTGAAAAAAAAAAACAAAATAGATAACTGACAGCTTTTTAATTCCGTTTGTGGATTTAAAAAACTTTATTAGCAGTTGATGGGATAAATTATTTTTTCAAGGTTTTGGTTTTAGCTGCGTTGGAAGATTTTCTCGTTGAATTTTACATTTTTGTTAAATTTTCTTTCACAAGAGATAATGTAACTACAATTTAGAACTTTCTACTTTATTTTTAGGTTAAATTTAAGCGTGTAATATTTTTCAAGATATCTTAATTGGTTTACATCGTTAATTAAGCTTTTGATTGTATTTTCATGTGCTATGATTGTGTTCTGAGTATCGTATATTTAAATTAATTTTGAACAATTAATAATTCATATTATTTTGTTACATTATAATCGTGTATTGTTATTTAAAATTATCCAAGTTTAGAGGTGTCTTGGTGACTAAAATTCATAGATATGCTTTATATTATTGAGAAATCACTCAAGAATTGTATAATTCATATGTTTATGTTTTCACCATTACCAGGCTTTCAAGAATTTTGTAATTTCTAAATAGTGATTAAATTATATACAAATAAAAAATATTTTATGCACTACAAAAATTTCACAAATAAATTAATTTTAAGATTTAAGTTCAAAATTTAAGTAATTTATAAATAACAATTAAAATTACGTATACAAATAATACTATGGAAATGGCTCTTTTTAATAGTCTTTAAGTGATTTTTTTAACATAAATAATCTTAAACGATTATAAGATAATATAAAGTGATTTAAACTCAAGTTCCTTGCAATTTAACCATATTACTTACTATCTCAAGACATGGAACAACATGATATAATATTATCTGTGCCAAGAATCAGGAAAATATGGCCATTGCGATTAACCAATATTTTTGAATTAGAATTTAATTATAAAAGTATTTAAAATTGAAATATAATTATAAATAGGAGGGATTGGATCCAAAGCCAGAGATCTAAATAGGAGGGATTGGATGGAGACGAAAAGGACAAATAAAATAAAATAATAATAGAAGAGCGTAGGGCTAGTCCTACTCATAGGCCTAGATTTGGCGGGGCATTGCTTTTCTGACAATATTCTCGGACCATGCTTGCTATGCTTCTCCTTGGGTCTCGTGCTACGTTCAAATAATTTTATTTAGGGTAAAGTATGCCAGGTAACACCGAACTATAGAGTGTGACCTGTTTTTAACATCAATTTTTCAATTGGTCCAAACTTACCACCAAACTTTATTTTTCGACTCGTTTATATCACCCTGCCGTTAAATCATTAACGCCGTGATGACATGGACGCTGCACCAAAACGACGTCGTTTTGGTGCCGCTATTTTGATAATAAATGACCCAAAACGACGTTGTTTTGCTAACGAAAATATATGAAATTGTGCACTCAATGGGATTCGAACCTAAGACCTTAAGCATCAAAGACAAACATCTTAACCAACAAGCCAACCTAATATCTTTAAATTAGTTTTAGCACAAATAATATATATTCCCAACTGTAGTTTGTCATATAAATATATTATTTCTAATATAAAAATATTCAAATATTGTTATTAATAATATTAAATATATAAATAGATAAATATATTATTATAAAAATTAAAAGACTAATTTTCAAAACAAAATTTATTTAAAAAATTTAAAATTCGACAAAACTTAATCCCTGAACTCATAAACCCTAACCCTAAATTATAAACTTTAAACCCTAAAATTTTATTCATAAACAAGTAATATTAAAATATATAAACAAATAATATATTATTATAAAAACTAAAAAAATTTATTTAAAAAATATAAAAAAATTTAAAATTTACGAAAAGACCCAAAAATTCACCAAAATCTTAAAGATTTGGGGTTTAGGGTTTAGGTTTTAGGGTTTAGATTTGGTGAATTTTTGGGTCTTTTCGTAAATTTTAAATTTTTTTATATTTTTTAAATAATTTTTTTAGTTTTTATAATAATATATTATTTGTTTATATATTTTAATATTACTTGTTTATGAATAAAATTTTATGGTTTAAAGTTTATAATTTAGGGTTAGGGTTTATGAGTTCAGGGATTAAGTTTTGTCGAATTTTAAATTTTTTAAATAAATTTTGTTTTGAAAATTAGTCTTTTAATTTTTATAATAATATATTTATCTATTTATATATTTAATATTATTAATAACAATATTTGAATATTTTTATATTAGAAATAATATATTTATATGACAAACTACAGTTGGGAATATATATTATTTGTGCTAAAACTAATTCAAAGATATTAGGTTGGCTTGTTGGTTAAGATGTTTGTCTTTGATGCTTAAGGTCTTAGGTTCGAATCCTATTGAGTGCACAATTTCATATATTTTCGTTAGCAAAACGACGTCGTTTTGGGTCATTTATTATCAAAATAGCGGCACCAAAACGACGTCGTTTTGGTGCAGCGTCCATGTCATCACGGCGTTAACGATTTAACGGCAGGGTGGTATAAACGAGTCGAAAAATAAAGTTCGGTGGTAAGTTTGGACCAATTGAAAGGTTGATGTTAAAAACAGGTCACACCCTATAGTTCGGTGTTACCTGGCATACTTTACCCTTAATATTATTAATAACAATATTTTAATATTTTTATATTAGAAATAATATATTTATATGACAAACTACAGTTGGGAATATATATTATTTGTGCTAAAACTAATTCAAAGATATTAGGTTGGCTTGTTGGTTAAGATGTTTGTCTTTGATGCTTAAGGTCTTAGGTTCAAATCCCATTGAGTGCACAATTTCATATATTTTCGTTAGCAAAACGACGTCGTTTTGGGTCTTTTATTATCAAAATAGCGGCACCAAAACGACGTCGTTTTGGTGCAGCGTCCATGTCATCACGGCGTTAACGATTTAACGGCAGGGTGGTATAAACGAGTCGAAAAATAAAGTTCGGTGGTAAGTTTAGACCAATTGAAAGGTTGATGTTAAAAACAGGTCACACCCTATAGTTCGGTGTTACCTAGCATACTTTACCCTTAATATTATTAATAACAATATTTGAATATTTTTATATTAGAAATAATATATTTATATGACAAACTACAGTTGGGAATATATATTATTTGTGCTAAAACTAATTCAAAGATATTAGGTTGGCTTGTTGGTTAAGATGTTTGTCTTTGATGCTTAAGGTCTTAGGTTTGAATCCCATTGAGTGCACAATTTCATATATTTTCGTTAGCAAAATGACGTCGTTTTGGGTCTTTTATTATCAAAATAGCGGCACCAAAACGACGTCGTTTTGGTGCAGCGTCCATGTCATCACGACGTTAACGATTTAACGGCAGGGTGGTATAAACGAGTCGAAAAATAAAGTTCGGTGGTAAGTTTGGACCAATTAAAAGGTTGATGTTAAAAACAGGTCACACCCTATAGTTCGGTGTTACCTGACATACTTTACCCTTTTATTTAAAATCAATATATTATGAGATTCAAACTTAAATATTTATAATTTCAAATCTTAACTACTGGAGTAATTGTTTATAGACAGGAATCCTATGATGTTTAAAACTGTTTCTATAACCATGAAATACTTGATTGGTAATTAAAATTTGATTCCCCAACACCAACATGTCACTGTTGTCGACTCAGGCGGTCAGCAGTAGAGTCTTTAGTCTTTCCTCGGAACAACTGACAAATGACAATTGCTATAATATTTAGACTCATAAATTTCCATATAGTAGTAAAATAAATAAATAAATAAAACCTTAACTCTCTCTACTAGTTGTTTTTTGTTGGGTGATTTTGCAATGTCGGTTACAAAAAAAATCTGCTTTTTTAGTAAATGCTAAAATAATAAAGCAAAGCTCTTCCTTGCTGGGTTTGGAATGATGGGATCACAAATCTTTGTAAGGTTCTAAATCTAATGGAACTGAAACAAATGCACTTTTCACTTTCTGCTCAAGGGACTGGTAGCTTTCAAATGTCTCTGCCTTTTCCTCTCGTTTAACTTCATTTTCCTTGTTTAAGGTGAGAATGAGATGCTCATGATTTCCACTGCTTGCTTCATTTGAACATAACATTCTTCTCTAGTTCTTGTGTTACAATTCTGATCTGCTAGTCTGCTACTGTAATTTATAACTAATTTCTAAATCTTGGATCTAAAGGGGGAAAAAAGAAAGGCTTATTTGGCGGTAGAAATAGTTTAGCAGATGGATTTCTTCAAAGTTGGCAAGTTTAGGAAAGCCCACAAGCCAGACCCTGGAAAGGGTTCGGAGGATGGCGACAATGATCTGAAGAAATCATCCAAAGTTGACAATGCTGCCCAACTTGAGGATGAGGATGAGGATGACGATGATTTTATAACCAATGAGGTGAAAAGGAGGTTAAAAGAACTGAGAAAAAACAGTTTTATGGTACTGATTCCTGAAGAAGAAGAGGAGGAGTTGTACATGGAGGATGACCAAGAGGAGGCTGGCGGTGAGACGAGCTCAAGTGAATGGAGGGATGTCGAAGCCGAAGGCCGACAATGGTGGGGTGGATTTGATGTTGTTTATGAAAAGTATTGCGAGCGTATGCTGTTGTATGATAGGATGATAGCACAGCAGCTCAAGGAAGCCGGTAAATGTTCCCATTTTCTATGTTGCATACTTGCGCTTTTCTGTTCATCTGTTAGCTGTAATTTATGGATAGATATTGTTGCTTACAAGTTTCTTTCTTTTGCACTTGACTAGCATAATGAACAATTGTCAAATTAGATGGAGTATCAGATTATTGATACTGAACAATTTAGGATGTCCAAATTTATAAGGTCTCACGTCTCAGAAGGAGAAGCAGGGCCGTGCCATGATTCGAGTTTCATACTATCTACTTGTCATTGCAAATAATTGATTTGTCTTACAACAGGCTCCACGAATCCTTCAACTCCATCCCCCAAATCCTCACATAAGAAACTTCCATCCCCCCTGAGTTGCCTTTCCTTGAACAAGTTGGAAGAACCTGATGAAGAAACCGAGCACCTGCAACATTCAATTAATGATCCCTATCAGGACCTCGAAACAGCGTATGTGGCTCAACTCTGCTTAACTTGGGAGGCCATTCATTGCCAGTACTCGCAACTCTGCCAGATAGTTTTGTGCCGACCCGAGAATCCCATCTGTTACAACCACAGTGCTCAGCAACTTCAACAGTTCCAGGTCTTATTACAAAGGTTTATTGAAAATGAACCTTTCCAGGAAGGTCCCAGAGCCGAAATCTATGCCCGAACTCGGAATATTTTACCTAAGCTGCTACAAATTCCAAACATTCAAGGTAAATCCTCGGGATGTGCTTAGATGATCCGTTTCCATTTGTTTAAAACTTTAACTTGAAAGGTAATTTGTTCCTTGAACCTTTTCAGGGTCAGAGCATAAGGATAAGGCGGAAGAAGAATCAAATGATTCGGTGTTTGCCCCGGATATCATTAGGATTCTCGAGAGCACGATCTTGACATTCCGGCTCTTTGTAAAAATGGACAAGAGGAAACGTGCTAGTGTTCCTAACCATAAGCTAATGGCTACTCCTCTTCAACAAGTTGAATCTTTATTAGAGAAGGTAACTTGTCATTTAATCTTTGCATGTCTTGAAGATTTTTAAATATAGTTTTCTTTCATGTTGGTGTTGAAATAACTATCTGTATGGTAGATGTTGTACAATGTTTTCCATTTCTATCTGCAGAAAAGCGTGAAGCTGAAAGAACTACGTAAAAAACGGAAGGGGTGGAAACAGAACTCCTGGCCGAGATTGAGCGAGGATGTTCCGTTATTGTTCGGACTTATCGACATTAGGATCATATCGAGGGTGCTTGGAATGGCAAGGATGAGTAAAGATGAATTGTTTTGGTGTGAAGAAAAGATGAAAAAGCTTGATTTTTGTGATGGGAGATTGCAGAGAGACCCTTCACCCATACTTTTTCCTGCTACCTGCTGAAAACCGCTTTATTTTCAATGTTGCTACGGATGATATAAACCATCTCCTGTATATTTTCTAAGACTTACTATCCGGATTCAGTGGCATGTGTTAAATGTTAGATGAGAGTACCATCATTTTCTTTCTTGTTTCATTTATTTAGATTCAGATCAATTGGGTCTTGAAAAATAATATTTATGGTTAATGATTAGTGTCCACAGTTTTTATACTGTAAATGATAATTGAACTCAATTTTATTGGTTTATAGTTCTTCAGTTTTTTATAAAAAAAAATCTTCTAGACGTTTTCTTAAGGTTTATCTCACTAAATATTAGTATATCATAAAAACAAAAACTAACTATATTTAGATATACAATATAATTCAATTTGTTTTTGAATAACGGTGATATCTTAAACTTTTGATATGAATTAAAAATGGAAATAGAAATGGCTTAGGCAAGGTTAGGTGAAAAGTAGTACACTAAACTAAAGATATAAATGGTTTCAAGTCTGTTATTACTTCCTCTCTTATTTCAGATTAAGATGAAGAAAACAGTAGAGTAAGAAACAAGATTTGCCGATCATATTCTACACCCGTACCTAACAACCCAAATGGTAACCAATGGATTAATGGGTGCTGTATGATTCCATTCAACTCAACACAACATAGGATAATAGATTTACCCTTTTCATAGAAACACCGGCGCCATAACAAGCGTTATCGTAGCTAACATCTTTATTAGCACGTGCAGTGATGGTCCAGCTGTGTCTTTGAACGGATCTCCAACTCTGCAATCCAAGTTTATATGTCATATATACACACTACATTGATACAAGGTTTTATTTTCCCCCTAAAGACAAGTTAAACTGCATATTAAAGCCATTTGAATGGAAATAATGCAAGTTCGTTGTGACAGGTTGCACATACATCCTGCAACCTCCATATCATTGTTAGTTAGGTCAACATCAAACCTAACAATTACCCAATCACAACCGCCCCCAGTCAAGTCCCTGGTGACAGTCTACATTCTTCAATGGATCCACTACAAACTCATTGCTACTATCTGCTAGCAGCAAAGAAAAAACAAATGAAAAAAGAACTTACGTGTCTCCGGTAACAGCTGCTTTATGAGCATCACTGCCTTTTCCGCCAAGAGCTCCTGTCTCGATAAACTTCTTTGCGTTATCCCATGCACCACCAGCAGTGTTGAGAAAGAGAGCCATTAAAATGCCAGAAACTGTTGCAAACATCAACAGAGCAGCTACAACTTTTGCTCCAAGTAGAGGATGTCCAGTATAGTGTCCCAAAACACGGAACACAAAACCTGCAAATGGTTACATAGAGATTACACAAGTTGAGATGACACTTTCGTAACCTGCAAATGGTTACATAGAAATTACACAAGTTGAGATGACACTTCTCTTCAAGAATAAAAGAATCAAGAAAGGAGCCCCAAAATGAATGCTTCGGCATTCGGACACCAGAATAAAGTTTTTTTGGGGGATGGGGGAGGACTCCTACATTCTTGACTCAGTTTAGTGACAATAGTGCTAACAGTGATTCATGTTTTTTGATAAAAATTTAGCTTCCATTAAAACCATAAACAAATCAACGGACTATGATTGAATTGCAAGATTGCTACATCTAAATATTGAAGCAAACAGAACAAAGAAGGGTTAATATGAGAAATATGCAAACCAACTCATGATTTGCAAAAGTAAACATTAACCAGCAAAAGCAATAGACTAACCAACTACTATTGGCGATATTATAGCCAAAGCACCAGGCTTTATCATCTCTCTCAAAGAAGCTGATGCTACAATGGCAACACAGCGACTGTAATCTGGTTTCTCCTTGTAGTCCTGCAGCCAGAACGTCAGGTTAAAAAACGAAAGCAAATCTGATCACGTAAGAGAGAAAAAAGAGAATAATGATAGTACAGAAACAGCATTGATTAATGGCAAAATTCAAATACTCTTCATTTTTCCTTTAGTACATGTGTCTGATGCATATCCAGATATGGGAATAGGGATATGACCCTCCAAATAAATGGAAAATCATAGAAAAAATTGAACATACCAGTGTCGAACACATACCCGTACCCGACACTCAAGTGCAAGTCTGAGTAACATTGATCCACTCTAATTTTGCAAAAACTTTCAAAAACTTATTAAGACTTCAACTGCACCTTTTCTCTCTTCTTTTCATTTCCCTCATGTTTCTTCCATACAGACAAGAAATACAATATAGTTTCTCTCCATTGTTTTTAATATACAATTAGAAAAAGAAAGGTCAAAGTAGACCAAAAAACGCAATCAGAGACTTATACTCAGTTACTCACCATGATACCAGGCCTCTCAATAAATTGTCTTCTTACTTCCTTAACAACCTCCTGAGCTGTTCGACCAACTGCAGAACAGGCCCATGCACTAAACAAGAATATAAGCATGGATCCCAACAATCCACCAATGAAAACCTCAGGAATTGCAATATCGACCTGCAAGTTGATCAAAAACTACAAATGTTAGAAAAAGAATGAAAGACTTTGCAGAGTAACTAACACCCAACTCTGTTAGTTGCCACTTTTGCTACATCTTTTCACCATTTTTTTTTTTTGATAAGAAGGGAGGCCTCATTAAAAACCCCCTTCATAACTGTCCGAAACCCTTGTAAGGGGATCGGCAGTCAGTGGAAGGAGGAAAAGAGTGCCTCAAATTTTATTCATAATAGATTCAGTACATAGAAATACAACTGGTTCCCTGCCATTCCATTACAAACTACATCCCTTACTCACTCACCCAATCCCCTTTTTAGCAAGTTCATCAGCTTTACAATTGCCACTCCTAGCAATTAGACAGCAAATGACATTCCTATCTAACACCTGAGACCTTATGTCCCTAACGATACTCCCATAACATGGAGGACAAGGTACACGATCCTTGATCCACTCCAAAGCTACCGAGCAGTCACTCTCCAGTATAAGGCGTCCCTTCGGGCTCCAAACTGACTCGAAAAACAGACCCAACCCCCTTTTAATAGCTTATGGCTATAAGTAAAATGTATTTTCACCATTTTTCATTTTTGATTTTTCAGAAACATCAATTTAAACACAATTATTGTGCTTATGGCTATAAGTAAAACATACATTTTCTTTTATTAATTTATCCAAACGTCAGTTCCCCCTTTTTCAGAAGGAAAACAGAAGGGGAAAGAGTGGTAAACCAAAGAGAGCCTTTATTAAAGCAGAAGTATGGCACAGACCTGTTTAAAAGATTCATTAGCAAAAGATTCAACCTCATCCATATATGCACTAAACAGAAGAAAAGAAGCAAGTGCTGCAGATCCGATGGCGAAACCTTTGGTGGTAGCTTTCGTGGTGTTCCCAACAGCATCAAGAACATCCGTAATCTCTCGCACACTCTCTGGCTGTACACGACATCAACATTCAACAGCCAACTTATATAATCCACAAAGAAGAAAGTGCAATACACATTAGAAACAGGAAAATATAGAGAAACAGCTATATCAAACCTGCTGACTCATCTCTACAATCCCACCAGCATTATCCGCTATTGGGCCAAACATATCCATGGTTAGGATATAAGCAGCAGTGCTGAGCATCCCCATTGTTGCTACAGCTGTGCCAAACAACCCACCATTTGGACTTCCTGTTTCATCCACCAGTCCTGAGGTGTGACCCAGCCAAAAAGCAGAAATAATAGATACACTTATCACAAGAACAGGAAGAGCTGTTGATTCCAGGCCCAAACTGACTCCAGCAATAATGTTAGTCCCATGTCCTGTAGAGCTAGAAAGAGCTAATGTGCGAACAGGCTCATGCTTGTAGTCAGTGTAATATTTGGTTATCCGGACAAAAATATATGCTGTAATGATACCAACCAATCCACACAAGGCAAAATTCAACCACGCAGAAGGTGCTTGTTCAGTATAAAGCAACCAGCGAGTAGACTGCAATAGTTTCAAAAAAAAGAAAGAGAACAAGTCACAAATGAACTTTTGATTAAAAAAAGGAACAAGAATTGCTAGATTTCAGTAACGGATTGGAAAACAGCAAATTTCAGCATTGAGAAGCAGTTGTAGTCTTATAGATGATATATTACCCCAGCAAATGTCAGAACAGCCAAAATTATAGTAACAGAGTATCCTTTCTCAAGGATTGTCATTGGATCCTCCATCGCAGCTTTCACACTGGAACCACGTGTACTCCTAATTGAAAGTATTCCAATTGATGATATCACCAGGTCAAATGAATGCACAACAAGAGGAAAAAGGATGAAGCCAGATGGGTCTGCAGAAATATCAGAGATGAGACAACATCAAAAGAAATAGAGAACCCACCCAACGTAAAGAACATGCCAAAGCCAAAGCAACACACTTAGTACAACTAAAACCATTGGACATACTATCAGTACCAACAAACTTAGTTCTAACACCATACAGATGCATACTTCTGAATTAGGTAATGTTAGCAATGAAGAAATGAGATGCCTGATTACTTCTAGTTAGAGAGCATATTTTATTTTGTCTCTCTTCACCATTAGGTAACAGCCAAACAATACTAGTTACACACTTTTGCTTACTAAGCTACATTAGCTAAGAACATACACAAGGACATAAGAAAACTACGCTATCTCACCAAAGTACAGATTTTAAATTTTTTTATTTGAACTTTCATCTCGACTCATAGTAAATTATTAAAAAGAATAAAAAGATATAAATTCTAATGTCTGCAGCTGTCATGGGTAAACAATAGGATATTTCACAACATGCAACAGTATAAATATGTTACAACTACATCAAAATCAGTGGGGACTTGCACTTGCCTTCAATTTTACAGCGCTGAGCCATTGTTCCACCAAGTATCATGGCACTAATTATCTCTGCTGCGATGCTTTCAAAAAGATCTGCACCCCGAGCAGCACAATCGCCAACATTGTCTCCAACCTTCAAAGCAAGAAGAAAGATTCAAGTATCAAACACAACCGCCTAGATAAAATGTGTGAAAACTAAACAGTAAAAATAAAGATAAACCACAAGCATTGTTGCAGTAAATTTCTATTTTCTCCAATACTGATTTAAAATAATTTTTTCGTAACACAATTTTCATATGGATTACTTTTCTCTGAAACTAAGGGATTTTGATGCCAAGGCAATATAGACTTTGAAATAAACTTGAAAGAAAAGTTTTCAGCTTCATCTCCCAAATACGCGTATTTGAATATCAGAAATGCTTTAAAATTGCATGCAAGGTCCGGTATAAATATATCCTCCTAAAACTTGCAAACAGTTTTCCTATCATAAATAAATCTTGAACAAACTAAAAATTCCTTTTAAAATACAACTTTAAAATCTTAAATCCATTGAAGACCACTATGGTCATATCCTATAACAACCATAAACCTTTAGTCCAGAGCATAAGTGAACAAAATACTTGAGCATAAATAACAGGAAATTAAAGCTTTTCTTGGTATGAAGGGTGGGAAATTGTTAACAAATGGTTAAGATTCAAAGTAAGACAGTGGTTATGAATCTTAACCATATGATTAACCAATTTTCCATCTCCCATACCAAGCAAGAGCCTAAATGAAATACACCCCAACTTTACATACTCATTTTTTAAGCCCAAACCATACCAATATATATGTAATATGAGGGAATAAAACAATATTAATTCAGACTCCAAATAGTTAGCTATATCTTAACCATCAAATCCGAATTTTTTTAGTACCAAATCTGCAATTACAGCCGGGTTTCTAGGATCATCTTCAGGAATTCCCTGTTCTACTTTTCCAACAAGATCTGCTCCAACATCAGCTGCTTTTGTATATATCCCACCACCCAACTGAGCAAACAGGGCAACAAATGAAGCTCCAAAACCATATCCCACAAGAAGAAGAGGCACTGAAAGATAATAAATAAAATCAATCAAGGTAACGTTGGTTCTGAAAGAAATGTTATTGCTAGCTTGAGGTGCACATAGAATCCAACTGCAATTGTCCAAATCTAGCCATGCATGCATACAACCCACATACATAAAGCATATAGATACAGAGATCAGAACAGCATTGCAAGCCAACATGGCACTTGAACTGTCTAAAACAAAAACAGTAGAACTACTATGTGAGACAAACTTAACCAATATGAGTTGTCTCAACAAACAAAAGAAGAAATTAACAGACAGCAAAGACTGAATAACAATACATCAAGAGTCAAAACATGTAATCAACAAAAAATAATACCATACCTAATACATTACACATGTAGAAAATAGGTTTCAAAGAAAACATATGTGACGATTTTTCCAAAGTAAACAATATCTGGTATAACTAAATCCAAAGAAACCTGGAATCACAATATTAACATGTCAAGAATACAGTACTCTCAGGAACTGCATCAACAATTTGCCAACTTGTAGAAACTATTTAATCTACTTCTAAGGAATGCCGTGCCTCCTTTCATCATAGTTTTTTTATTTTGTTATTAATCCATACAATCTTCAACTGTGATATTCCTCTTCATTTATTAAAAAACTGTAGGCAGTCAAACAACTATAAGGAAGTTCATACCAAATGTAATTGACAGATATAACTTACAGTCTAAAATGATCACTCCTGGTCCATTAAAAAGGACAATTATGTATCTTAGATAGCCAAAAGAAATAATTACTATCCACTTTCAAAATGGAGAAAACAGAACCAACAGATTCATACTCATCCACTTCATTAACTATCAACAAGAGAAGGAATATTCAACATGATTTCAGTATACCGTTGTGTGCAAGAAAAGGTAGGAAGCATGTAATAGGAAGATCCATTCACACAAAATGCAGTTATACAGAAATTAAGGAATGAAGAATACATACAATCTGTAACCTTCATCGAACCAGGGGATCCCACTCCCAACCAAACATAAAATGTTGAATAAAGGATAGCTATACCAATCACAGCCATACCAACAACCACCAAGGCAGAAAAACCACCAGCACGGACAGCGATCTGCATGTTATGTTTGCACTTAGTACTCAAATCTACAAGCATTCAGAATAAAATGAAATTTATGATGATACAACCTGCAAGGCTTCTCTTGCAGACCGTCTTGCTGCACTGGAAACTCGGACATTTGCACGAACTGATACCCACATCCCAACGTAGCCAGCGACACCTGAACATAGAGCCCCCAGAAGAAATGCCACAACTGTGATATATGCAGATGTAGCCCTGCATCAACAAGTAAAAGAATAAAGAAATTTGTCACAAGGGTAAAGAAAAAGAAACATAGTGCTTTTGCATGGTCTCATATATATAATCACCTTCCTAGGCCTGAAGATTCTTGTTGAGGTGTTGTGCTGCGAAACAAATATATGGCAAAAATCACTAGTGCTAGCAAGAATGCCATCTTGGAGATAGTACCATACTGTGTCCTGAAGAAACCTTCAGCTCCGTCACGTATAGCCTCCGATATCTAGGAAAGTAAAAAAAATGATAAGCTCAATGACGGTGTGAGGAGGTTTCCAACAAAAAATAATTTCTTAGTTGCATTTTAAGGGTTAGCAAGAAGATGATAAACAATGAAATACCTACTCTCCATTGAAGAGTCATTTGATGAGAGTAAATATTATAAACTAATAAAAAAAGAAAAACATGCTAGAGAATCATTTAATAAAAAAAGAAATACCTGAACCATCTCTGGAGGCCCTTCATCCTTGGAAAGGACCCACTTTGTAAGATATATTGACAAAAGGAAACTGACTATGCAAATTGAGAAGACAAAAACAATGATCGGAGAAGTACTTGCTCCGACATAAAAGATGTATCCAAAGCCCAAAAGGAGAAGTATGACAAGAACACGAACATTTATTCCCATGAGAATTCGAAAAATCTGCACAATGGAAGTAGTCAATCACAGTACGTACAAGGGGGGGGGGGGGGGGGGGGGGGGAACGTGTCCCATAAGGGGGAGAGACAGCTGAAATATGCCTAGCTAGACAATTTCACATCCATAGCAGTCAAATTCACATCACTTAAGCAGTGTCTTTATAGCTCATGCTAAACTTCTTTTCTAATTTTAGTCTAAGCCTAAAAAACTTTAAGCACGGGGTGCTTGTCTATCATGTTATGATGTATAAAATTAACACTACAAATTGGTAATGACACCTTATATCAAATGTCAACACACAAGAAACAGCAACAACTTGGCACAGGTATATGACCAAGACGACAATCAAGGATCTTAGTTGTAGTTCAAAAGGAAGCAAAACGAAAACAAGAATCAGGAAGTAATTCTGTGAACTTCATAACAAGTATTTAAAATGCCAATTAATCTAGGAACACTACAATGAGCATTCTCAAGAAGGAAGCCTTAAAAACTATTATTAGTAAGCATAGAATTTTTATAATCAAACAGCACTGCTCACTACCAATGTATAGCTAAAATACACTTAATATCTACATATGGCAAGATTCAATTATTCCAATTCATGCTAAGCTAATTCCTCTTTTCCTAAAATAGTTCAACTAGGGATAGGTCACATCACATCAAATACAGAATCAAAAGGAATTACTAAATTGAAAAAAATGGGAAAATGAGAAAGAAAAAAGGTGGCATAGGCGCATAGCGGAAAAACTCAAAATCCGTACTCATTTACAACAGAAGGCTACAAACTAAGATGATAAGGTCCTTACCAAGGGAGTATAAGTTTTTCCACGCATGTTAGGGAAAGTCCTTGGTTTATCTTGGTAAGGCCCCAAATTGCCACTCTCGACATCATCTCCCATCATCATAGCACTGGCAGAATTCACACTCAAGGCAACAGGTTAAAGAGTTATACTTCCTGGTTTTGGGCTAATCTCCGCTGAACTTGGTCGATGAATTTGAATGCTCTAATTTTCTAGAGAAAAACAACAATTTCACCTGAGATGTTAGGATATAATCAATTATTCTAATAACAACTGCAGCACTTTCAGATTCAATAGCTTCTACTCTTGCTTTACCTCCGGAATTTTAGTTTCTGAAAAATAATTCTAGGTCAAAGAATTTAGGACACCAGCTGGTTTTTCCTGCGTAAAGGTCAAATAAAAAATTATCATTTAAACTTAAAATTAATAAAATAAGTAAACAGACAAAAGTGACCAACATCTGGGGTTAGGTAAATTCGAACCAAGCACAAACTCGCAACACTTGGATGAAGTTAAAACAAGATCGCATTAGTGAATAAGGCACTTTCAGGCAGATAATTGGAAAAGGAGTTCTTAGTTCAATTACAGAATAACCAAGTCCTTTGATATACTGATAGCAAATAAATACAAAAGGAAGTATACATTAATTCTGTTTTCTTCCCATTTTGGACCTCCCGGACTACAATTACGCCAGAGAAAATGTAAATCAGTGAAAAATAAGTTAATCCGAGTAAAATCAAGCACTAAATTTCCAAATTTCTCAGGTTCCAAACAGTTCTCGTTCCCGACATTCCATCAACAAAATGATGAAAATGAAATTAGCCCCCTAATAAACATAAGAGCATAAGATCCAGAGCCAAAACCTTAGATTCAGAGCATTGCATGAATTGATCCTCAAATAAAACTGGTTAGATCTATAAGAAATTTAAAAGAAAATACAAATACCGTTTTCAATGGCCGCCGCGAAACCATGTAACCGCCATTAACAAACGAAAATACGTTAAATCGTTAAAGCTCTCGCTCTTGCTCTCTGTCTGGGTAATTTTTTGCAGAAATTTTGTGTAGAGAGAGACGATGGTAGACTTTTCACGAGGGAAATTTTTTGCTTTTCTTTTTTGGGTATGTAATTTAGTTTTTATTTTTTCAGATTTTTTATAATGTCGTGTCAGCGCTTCCAATATTTATTTTACACGTAAGCTGTTTTTGTATGCTTGGCAATTAGGAGCTCCTTTTGTTTTTATTTGCTCGTTTATTAATTAATTATTTATATGTAAAGAATAAAAACTCAAATTGAAAATCAAATAGATTCGATTTTTTATTTTCGATTAAGTCAGCGGTTTGAAATTTGCAAAGTAGCATAGGATGGCCGAGCCAACAAGGATGCTCTGTGCCGTTTTCCTTTCCAGCCGCGTTTACTGGAACTCAAGGTCTTCCTCTTTCAAGTTCGTGTATCAACCGGTGCAAGTTTTGATCGTGCGGCAGTCTCGGGAGTGGGCTTCTCATTCCTCAGCTCCACCGTCATCTTTGCAGTGGATCGTTGAGCAGTCTTGGAAGGTGGTTCGGAGATCTACTAGTCCCGGTTGGACGCGGGAGGGGGGCAAACGGCTCGGGGGCTCGCTGGCGAACAGGGGTTGTTTCGACTACTCCTCTCCCTTGCTGTGCTATAGATTTCAACCAGACCAAAGGCCTCTTCCGACGGTTTGGTATCGCAGAAGCAACATTTTTCGACCGCCATCTGTGGTGTGCTCGGAAAGATTTCGTCTTGTAGCTAGGGCCCTGTTCTTTAGGTTATGGCGTGAACACCGCCACTTCTGGCTTCTGGTTGAGAATAGGTCCAGCGTCCATTTATCCCAGCTGTGGTTCTCCGGTATTAGCTTACCGGAGGAGATGACATTTTCTTCATCGGTGGCGCTGCCGAATGGGTCTGTTAGCTCTCCCTTTCCTTCGGGCAAAGACGGCGACGCGATGGTTTCCTCCCCGTACAAGGACAGTGAAGCTGCAGGTTTCGACGATCAAACATTTAAACCAAAGTCGCAACTGGCGTTTTACAAAGGATTTACACCCCAAAGTGTCATGACGGACGGCGATATAACGGCGGTGTTTCCGGCAAAGACGGTGAGACTCCGAGGGACGGAACATGAAGGCGCCAGAACCGAGGCTATCAGAGAAGCTGCAAAATTTCACAGGTTTCATGAGGCATAGCAGGCTTATCGGTTGGACCAAATTTTTGTCCTCTCTGCATTTTGGTGTTTCGGCACAAAACCCAAGATTGGTGGCCTGTTCTTTAGGAGATTTTTGTCTCAAGAAATTGCCTTTTTAGGCTATTATTCAGAGACATTGCTGGAAATTGGGAAAGCGAGCCTTAGCAAAATTTTACTAATCTCTACGAGAGAGATTACTCACCTACAGGCTACCTTCTGGATATCAAAGCTTGGAGTCAACTCTTGTGGGGCCCGAGGTTTGGTTTTAAGCCTTCTTCTTACTTTGTTTCCTGTGGAGTTTGGTGTTACGGAAAACACTATGTTTTGGAGTCTTGGTGGATCATGGTACTCGACTCCTATAAGAATTAATTGGGACCCAGGCCCAGGATATGAGAGATGGTTTTTTGATGGAGTTTGGATGGTGTTTATCGCACCGGATATGATGGTTTGTAGCTTTGGTTGGGACCCGGGAGGCTCATATTTTTCTCCTGATTGGTTCTGGTCGTTTATCCTGTTGCATTCGCGTTGCAAGTCTCTGTCGTATAGTAATTTCTCTTCGATTTTGTCTGGTCTTGTGCATAGGTCATGGAAGGTTTTGGGTTTTGCTACATCAAATTGTTTCTGTCGGTGGTTCACTGAGGTAAGTGCCTTGATAAGGACCGTTCTACGTAGATCGGAAGCCTGCCTCTGGATAGAGCTCTCAGGCGCTGCTCCGGTGAATGATCCTCCTGCGGATTCGAGGATGTTATTTTCTGGCTCAAGTAATGGTTCCTTCCGGCTTTGTGATTTTGCCAAAAGAACCTTCAGTGTTTCTGCTGGTTATGGCTGTCTTTGCAACCCTTGCATGGGTTACGTGTTTGGCGACATGGTATCTTGTTCGCTTTTTTTGGTTGTGTTTAGGTTTCTTAGTAATTTGCTTTGGTTTCTGGTTGTTGTCTTATGTTTCGTTTGTGGTTCACCCTTGTCACTATCGGTTTTGATGTAATGGGTGAACAACCGTTTGTGTGTAATTGTTCTCTTTAAGTTTGAATGCAAGTTATCACTTTGAACAAAAATAAAAGATTAAGTCAGCGGTTTAAAATGTAATATTTAAATAATTTTTAATATAAATGTGACACTCATTTTCAAAAGGTCTTATGATGTTTTTAAATCTTAAATTTAAAAATTATTGTAAAGTATATTATTATTTTTATCGGCAGATTCAATTTGACAAAAAAATAAAAGTTTAAAGGTAAAATAATAATAAAAATAAATGTTAAAATTGCTTTTTCTAAAAATTTCAAAAGACAAACAGGTCATTAGGTCTCTCCCAAGGTAGAGTTTTATTTCTACATATTGATTTATGTAACATATATTATTTTCGAGAATGACATTATTTTTTTAATATGCTGGTGTGATTATAAGATAATATTTATTTAATTTTTTAGCTCTTTAATAAGGCATACACACCGTACACATATTGTACTCGAACTCGGGTCAAATTGATGAAATACATCATCATTTACTACTGGGACGACTCTACGGGCTCAGAATAACATTATTGAAAAGTAAGATCACTTGAGATATTAATGAGAATGTTACATTACATTATTTGGTTTAAATAATCGAAATGTAAAATTATTGTGTTGGTTGATGAAATATAAAATTACCAAAAATACATTTTATGAAACTATCCATGTAATAAGCTTTTTTTTAAATAATGTTAACTTTTAATATTTTTTTGAATAATTTAAAGATGATTATAAGGTAGTATTTATTTATACATAATTTTAAATCTTTTGACAATGTGCATACACCTTGTAGACAAAACGATTTAAACGTGTGTCTTTTAAAATAAACATTATCCACTTTTCTACTAAAATACTTATTGAGTTAGTGTTAACTTTTAATATTAAATTAAAAACATTGATACGAAGGTTTATAGCTCTTATTGTTGGACTCTATCTAAAATATATATGTAATATTTTGTTGATTTAACTAACGTGTTACATTTATAAATTATTTAATATGATCTTACACAAGCATAGCATTTTGTGTTAATATTGTTTTATGAGAATATACGTTAATTTGATTAAAAATAGACAATGGATAAAATAGCGACGGAAAAAATGTAGTATTATCCATAATTCTCAATCAGCTGTAGAAACTTTGTTTAGTGAATAATTTTGACTGTAATTTTATTGTAATTTTCTTATTCGCTTTTTATTTTAAATTTTATTTGACATATTTAAGTTGATAAAATAAATAAATTTCAATAATAAAATTGTTCAACATGATATTTACTCATGGACGAAGCTAAAAAGAAGTTGGGATGGTAACCAATTTTTTTTTTCACCTTTGTCATTTTTATAAAATTTTCAAAAATAATTAATTTATAAATTTATTTCCCTACTTTTAAATATTTATATTTTACCCCTCAATCTTAAATTCTAATTACGTCTTTGTATTTACTATTGGTAATATTACATTGCCTATCACATATGTAATAATGACATTCCCATCAATATTCTCAATTAGTATTCACCGTCACTATTATTCTTAAATAATAGCCACTATTGCTAATGACAATCCAAAAGTAGGAATAGTACTCTGAAATATTACAATTCTTCTAATAGTGTAGCATTCCTTCTACTAAATACACGTGTGTGTTTGTGTTATTTATAGCTGTTAGTGTGTTTAAAATATCATATAAATATATATTCGTAAAATTTTGATATATATATTCAAATACTAATTTATTTTTCATCATATTTTTGTGATATTTTAATTATTTTTATGTTATATTAATAAATAATTATGAGAGAATTTACAAAAGTAAATAGATAAAATTTTATAATATGAATGAAATTAAAAATATAGATGTTGAAAATTTTGGAATAGATAAAAATAAAAGGGATACCTTTTTACTTGATATTTCAGTTTTTAATAATAATTAAAAATAATAATTAATACAATTTATAATTCAGTTATGTTTTACAATATTATACCTAACGAATTTTGAAAACTTTTGAAAATGATAAATTTAAATATCTTATTTGTTTGCCAGTGTAGATACACTCACGAAAGCGAAAAATAATTTATTAAAAATAAAAAATGGGTTATTGTAATATAGTTAAATTTAATTAATGATATATACTTGCATTTAATCAGAAAACTATATTATAATAAAGAATAGGATTTATATAAATATATTTTGGAATTTCGATGCTTATGAAAAGTAAATTATAGTATAAAATTAAGTCGGGTCCGTTGACTTTTAATATTCCAACCAATTACAAACTTAAACACTGTTGATTTGACTTTGTCTTTAGCAGACCAACAACAGGGCGTCACGTACGCCGGTTCTAGATCTCTATTAAAATTTTTATTTATGAAGTTTTAAATTATAAGTAATTATTTTATGAATAAATTTTTTTTCACAAACTTCATAGTTTTAGTGTATATAGATTTAATTTAGAGTTTTTGAGTTTAAGTATAAGAATTTTGAATTTAGGAATGTGGTTAGAATTCAAGTTTTATGGTTAAAATTTAAACTTTAAAATCTAAATCTTTAATCATATAACCCTAAAATCTAAACCGTAACATCTAAATCCTAAATATTAAATTCTAACCATAACCTCTAAAATTTACACCCTTAAGCCTAAACATACACCATAAACCCTAAAACTAAAATACTTATGATTTTTTTTATTTTCACCGTAAGTGCATGAAATATTTTCTCTTATATTATAAAATATTTAAACTACATCTTCATTGGATTGAAAACTTTAGCGGTAAAACAAATTCATTAGCTCATTATCTAGTTGGAATAAGAGGGAAATAATATACGTATTATAGACGTAGGTTACTAGGTTATGAAGAAAATTAACCATAAACTATAATAGGAAAACAATTGAAACCACTACAACATATAATATGAAGTATAACAACTTTGCCAGAGCTTTTGTTATTGATTAGTAGTTTAAACCACCCTAACTGCATATAGTGCAGAGAAAATTATACGAAATCAAAGGTTGTCCTTACATCTCTCCCAAGCAACATGTGTAAACAATAAAAAGTTGGATATACCAATATTTGCTCAAATTCCAGATCTTTAGATCATCTAATCAATTGTTTCAACTAAAAAATGGTTCCTTGGGGGGTTTTATTATCTCATATTCTCGCCATTTCACTCCCAACAAAGCAAAAAAAGTTGATGTATTAATCTAACTTGATTGTTGACAAAGCTTTAATCTCCATATCACCACCTAGGCCTAGCTATCAAATTCGTAGCTGCTTGTTGAGACTTGAGATGATGATGTACTCAGCAAATTGGTGGCTACTTGTTGCAATTCTTCCTTTTGTGTCATTGGCCGTGGTCACAGGTACAGATAGTGAAATTCTTTTGGAATTTAGGGAGTCATTAGCAAATCATTCAGCTCTTAGCAATTGGAATGCTTCCATCAGTCCATGCGATGGGGACAAGTCAAACTGGATGGGTGTGATTTGCGCTGAGGGTGAAATATGGGGTTTGCAGCTTGAGTACATGGGGTTACAAGGGGGTGTGAATGTTGAAATCCTTGGAGCACTGCCTAGGCTACGCACTCTAAGCCTTATGAACAATAATTTACAAGGTTCAATGTTCAACGTGAGGAAATTGGGCGCATTGAAGGCTTTGTATCTGTCGGATAATCGTTTTACTGGGGACATACCTGATGATGCGTTCAAAGGGATGGGATCCTTGAAGAAAGTTTTGTTGGCTAACAATGGTTTCACTGGTAAAATCCCATCATCGCTAACCATGTTGCCCAAGCTTCTAATGTTGAGGCTGGAAGGGAATCAATTTTCTGGTCCAATACCTGATTTTAACCAGACTCTGAAGGTGGCTAGCTTCGCTAACAATCGATTGGAAGGTCCTATCCCCGCAAGCTTAAGCCATATGGGCGCAACCATGTTCTCAGGTATGTTGCCAATAATGCAAAACTATATATTGTACTCACTACTCACTACTCAGCTTGATGCAGGCAACAAGAATTTATGCGGGAAACCATTACAAGCATGTCCCGCTCCTATGCGTATGCCCAAGAATCACATTTTCACTTCTTCTACCCCGGTAGACAAGATATCAACCCCTGAGATACTTGCGCTGATTCTGATATGCGTGGTATTACTGTTGATCATCATTCCAGCACTTGTATTATTATGTCTGTCTCCAAGGAACCAAAATCCTCAGACATCTGACTCAAAGGAGAAAAAGGCGGTGAAGAGTCTTGAGCATGGGAAACTACAATTCTTGAAAGATGATGATGAGTCCCAAAGGTTTGATTTGCAGGATCTTTTAAGAGCGTCAGCCGAGGTTCTTGGGAGTGGGAGTTTTGCAGCTTCGTACAAGGTGGTGATGGATGAAGCCGTTGTGGTGAAGAGGCATAAGCAAATGAACAATGAGGGGAAGGAAGATTTTGATGAGCACATGAGAAGATTGGGGAGGTTGAGCCATCAAAACTTGTTGCCTCTTAAGGCCTATCACTACATGAGAGATGAAAAATTGTTGGTTTCCAAATACATTGAAAATGGAAGCTTGGCTACTCACCTTCATGGTAATTAATTAAATTCTTTATTCTTAATGAAGTAGTGGAGTATGATTCAACTCTCAAGTCTCAAGTCCATTAATTGTTTTGTGCAGGCAAGGATCAAGCTAGTCTTGATTGGGAAAGTCGAGTGAAGATCATAAAAGGTGTGGCAAGGGGTTTGAGTTATCTACACAAAGAGCTTCCAACCCTAATACTACCCCATGGCAATTTGAAGTCGTCCAACGTGCTTTTGGACGACACCTTGAACCCATTGTTATGTGACTATGGATTAACACCCATGATCAACCAAGAACAAGTCCACCTCTTCATGACTGCTTACAAATCACCCGAGTATGCTCTTAAAGGTCGCATAAGCAAGAAAACCGACGTGTGGTGCTTAGGGATATTGATATTGGAGCTCATGACGGGTAAGTTCCCAGAGAACTATCTAAACCCTAATTATGATACTCAAACAAGTCTAGCCACTTGGGTGACTGAGATGGTTAAGGACAAAAAGAGCAATCAAGTGTTTGATAAACAGATGCTGGGGACCAAGGACAAAAGGATTGGAATGATGAATCTTTTGAAGATTGGATTGAATTGTTGTGAGGAGGATTTGAGTGTCCGGCCTGAGTTGAAGCAAGTGCTGCAACAGATTGAACAATTGGATGATGAAGATGAGGACCAACAATTTTCTTCACCCATATGTGAAGTCAACAAGGAAGTTTTGACAACTTCTGGATCCGGTTTAAATATGGTTTAGATTTATTTTGATTTTTCAATTTGAGTTTAGTTAATAAATGTAATATTTGATTTTGTTAATATTAACTTCTCCTACAGTTGTAATTTGTAACTTTAGAAAAAAAAATCAAATCAAGTCTTTGTAAATTAAAAAAAATACAATATGATAGTATATGAGACTTTTTTTCATATGTGAAATAAAACTTTTATAAATATGTAATATATTATTCATCTAATAATTCCATAGGTTGGACTTGGGGGGTTAAATGGGTAGATCTTTGAACAAAGACTTTGATTAATTTAGATATATATATTTTTGTAAGTAGACAACACTTGAGGCTTTAATTTAACAACCAAAATAGAAGAAACTAAAAACAAGGATGCATTGCCAAAAATTGAATGGCGGGATGGTTGATTTGTTAGTTATTTAAAAGGAGAGAAGAAAGGAATGGAGGGGGAAATGGGGCAAACAAAAGGAAAGAAAGGAGGGGGCAATGGGTTGGTTGCTGTGGCCATCGACAATGACAAAGGGAGTCAACATGCTCTCAAATGGGCCACCGAACACCTTGTTTCAAGAGGCCAAACTGTTGTTCTTATTCATGTTGCTAAGTGTATGTGGTTCTTCCTCGTGTATATTTGCATTTTGTTGATGCTATTTGGTGCTGGTGCTGGTGCAGATAATGTTTTTTTAATGTTGTGCTGGTGCTGGTGCAGATAATGTTTTTTTAATGTTGTGCTGGTGCTGGTGCAGATAATGTTGTTAGCAGCTCGCAGGGACAGGGTCATAAGAAACTTGCGATGGATAAGCTATCCAAGGAATTGTTCCTCAGTTTCCATTGCTTTTGTACTCGGAAAGATGTAAAGTTGATGCAACCCTTTTTCCTTTTTTCCTTTTAGAGTAATAGTAATAGTAATAGTGTAATAGTGTAATACTAATTGTTGGACTTGGATGTGCAGATTCAATGTTTGGATATCATACTTGAAGATTCGGATGTTGTTAAAGCTTTGACGGAATATGTATCTCAAGCTGGAATCGAGAAATTAGTTATGGGAGCTCCATCTAAAAGTGCTTTTATGAGAAAATTCAGGGGGGATACTCCCAGCTGTGTAACCAAAGCAGCACCAGATTTCTGCACTGTCTATGTAATCAACAAAGGGAAGATCTCTTCCATACGAGACGCCTCTCGTTCACCTCCATCTTCTTCTCCGCTTCTTGACCAAATTAACAAACAAACTTCTACTTTTGTCGATAACCCTGCAAAACCAGGTTCCTTTCTCTCCCTCTCCCTTTCCCTTTTCTTTCCATTCTATTGGATTCAATGTTTGAACATGCAGCGACAAAGCCTCGTACTTCCTTTGAGTCCTCATTGCCACCTACAAGGGCCAGCCTGCTGAAAGCCTTTGGGGATTTCGCCGAATCCGATACCGATATCTCATTCGTTAGCTCCGACAGACCCAGCACTGATCGAAACTCGTCCTTGATGTTCGATTCATTCGTCGATTCCGGCAGAAACTCGCGCTTTTCAACCAGCACCGATCACAGCATAGGATCCATGCCTTTAGGGATCAGGTGGTCTGATCCACAAATGTCACTGGAAAGTGGCAGAACATCTTGTTCATCTCAGAATCTGGTATGCTCCCCAATATGTCAATTACCTTTGCCATCTGAATACTATATTTTATTTTTATCTACAAACAATTAGGATGAGGTTGAAGCTGAAATGAAGAGATTGAGACAAGAACTTAAGCAAACAATGGATTTGTACAGTAATGCGTGTAGAGAAGCCTTGACAGCAAAACAACAGGTACTTGTTCACACCCATGCTTGAGTAACATAGTCTAGAATTCGGTGTTACTGAAATATTTAAGTTAGGCAATGGAGCTGAATCGATGCAAAAACAAAGAAGAAGAAAGACTGGAAGAGGCAAGACAAGCTGAGGAAGCAGCAATGTCAGCGGTAGAAGCAGAGAGGGCAAAGTGCAAGGCCGCCATTGAAGCAGCAGAAGCGGCAGAGAGACTTGCGGTATCACAAAAACCATCCAGTTTAGAAGGGGAGACACTAAGAGAAACAATGGAAATGAAGAAAATGCTGGAGGCTTTATCCAATAAAAAAATCCAATATCGAAGATATACGATAGAGGAAATCGAACAAGCATCTGACAACTTTGCTCCATCTCGAAAGATCGGAGAAGGGGGTTATGGACCTGTTTATAAGTGTTATCTTGATCATACACAGGTTGCAGTCAAGATTTTACGTCCAGATGCTGCTCAAGGGAGATCACAATTTCTGCAAGAGGTGAGCAACTAATATGTAGTAGTTTACAATGTTTGTTTCCCAAGCATACAATCCCAAGCATTTTAGCAACACGTTGATGTTTGATTATTGCTGCGCAGCTTGAAGTACTGAGCTGCATACGTCATCCCAACATGGTGCTTCTTCTAGGTGCCTGTCCCGAGTATGGCATTCTAGTCTACGAATACATGAGCAACGGAAGCTTAGAAGATTGCATATTTCGGAGAGGGAATACCCCAGCGCTGTCTTGGCAAATCCGATTCCGAATAGCCACAGATATTGCCACAGGCCTGCTTTTTCTCCATCAGACAAAGCCGGAGCCAATCGTGCATCGCGACCTCAAGCCTGCCAACATTTTGCTAGATGACAACTACGTTAGCAAGATCGGCGATGTCGGATTAGCAAGGCTTGTACCTGCTGTTGCTGAGAACATGACACAAGTGCACGTAACCTCAGCAGCAGGTACGTTTTGCTACATAGACCCGGAATATCAGCAAACAGGAGTGCTGGGGGTGAAATCGGACATATATTCATTAGGGATATTGCTTCTTCAACTTATAACGGCGAAGCAACCGATGGGGTTGACTCACTACGTGGAGCAGGCGATGGAGAGAGGCACATTTTTGAAGGAGATGGCGGACCCTGCAGTGAGGGATTGGCCAGAAGAAGAAACCTTGGCATTGGCAAAGATGGCTCTGCAATGTGCGGAACTTAGGCGTAAAGACAGACCAGATCTTGGGAAACAAATCTTACCATTGCTTTCTAAACTCAGTGATATGGCTGAGGAGAAAATGGACCCTTTCTTCTTTGGAGGCAGTCCTGTATCCTCCCCCAGATATTGCCAGGTATTTTTTCAAATATTTTATTCTACTCATAAGTCATATCATACCATATAACCTCTTTTCCTTTCTCTACTTACAGAGCGAATGAATTCCGGCAGTCCAAGGAGCCAAGATAAAACAAGAAAATGATAGGATTAAATTTCGGTCAGACTAGCTCAAGGATTTTTTTTAGGTCTCCACATTTAACAGCCATGCAACTAAGCTGGTCTCTGCATGCTTAAGTTTTAGTTTTTTTTTAAAAGAAAAAAAAATGTAAATATGTTGGAAAATGTGCATATAACACCAATGTAATTTAACTGCTTAAATTTTTTAATTTTTTTGTTTTCATGTTTTAATAAAAAAATATGTTATTTTGCTGAAAATTATTATGACCGTTTGCAGATTGCAATAGCATCAAGTTTTGAATGTTTTAACTTTTTCATTGAGCAGCTTGATCAATCGGCTAAATATAATTTTTTTTTAAAAAATTGACTCTTCAAAATCCTTCGACATTTCAATAAATAAATAAATTCGATGTACATTTTTTCTTTAATTCATTAACTATTTTGTTTTAATGACAATGAAGAGCATCTAGTTTTGACTAGAGATGAAATTAGATTATGCACCTTTGGACTTTTAAGCAATTAAATCCTTAAATTTTAGGTTGATTTCCTTGTGTACCAAAATTGTAGAATCTCGGGTTTCCAAACTTGATGTATTATTATTCACTTTGAAACTTGGGTTCATGAAAATACAGTTATGGTGAAAAACATGCAGTAAATAACAAAGAATTGTTGGCAACTGAAATTCTGTCAAACCACAATACAAATGATTTCTTTACCCAACTCTCTTAATTTTCTTCTTCAAGTCTGATGACCTTACCAGGGGCACAAAACATGGGTACGAGGATACTATCCTCCAAACATTTTTTCCTTTTTTATTTGAGGAGAGTCGTATCGTACCGATAAAATCAAGGGGAAACGGAAAGAAAGCCAAAGACTACAACACCAATTGTTGTATTCTTTTATTAAACTGCCTGTAAGGATGGGGAACTTTACAAATGCAAGATATCAGCCATTATCTTCACCATACTCACCTGAAAGAGCAAATCAATGGTAGAACGCAAAGAAAGAAGAAACGGAAAGAAACTAATGAGTGCAGTTAAAGAAACAAAGAAAGACAACTTATGACCGGGTGAATATATTACACATGAAGCAAATCAGCCCCATAAAACTTGATAGACCTTGTTCCAACTACGAATGCACTCCACCAAATGAGAGATGTATCATCTCACAAAATAAAATGAAAAACAAAAGGCGAAGAGGAAGTTTGTGTCACATACAGTTAGGCAAGGCTGCCAGAAATTCCTGTAATGCTTATTCCTTACTTGCTTGAGCAGAAGGGACAGCTGCCGTGACAGCATCTTCAAGTTTAACCCTTGCAACTTTCAAACCATCAGAAGCAGAACTTGTTCTCTCAATAGCAGAGCCATCTTTATTACCATCATCCAAGCAGACGACTTGAGCAAAGCTCTTAGACATCTGCTTTATAAAGTCGTTGGATAATGCAACTGTATTTCTATGCTCAGTTTCTCCAACAACCCCAACAGACATAAGGGTAGCTTGTTGTCTAGCCTTACGTTCCTGCATGGCTTTCTGCCTCTCCTCATAGAAGTCAAAATCATCCAGGATTGACGTATCAGTTTCATAACTTTTAAAGATGTTCAACATCTCAATTCCTTGCTCCAATTTCACCTGCAAAATTGATGTCCAGCACAAGAGCAAAAGAACTACTATTATAAGAACTATTCAATTAGTAAAACCATTTAAATCCTCAAAACTAAGGCTAAAAACAAAAGGCTCCTCAACTTTACCATTTTTCATAGTTAATCCCCTATATTTTTATTACAGTTAAGGCCTTAACCTTTAATTTGTACCTTACAGGTAAAAATCCAACTAGCTTTGACTATAAGAGAAGTCAACCATTCATTGAGAGTAGGGGCTTTATTAGGGTACAATAAAATAAAAGCATAGGGGTTTACCGAGAAAAAGTGAGAAGGTGCAAGGCTCGTTTAGTATCTTAGCCCTTAATAGAGTTACCCATGAATATCATTTAGCTGTCTTAACTAAAAGCAGTTCACCAATATGAAAACTATAACACTTTGAAATGAATGAACTCTGTCATTTTTAATATATGACCATCTAAAAATGTACCTCCTGAGTGTCTCTGCTGTTGGTTACTGGCTTATTATCATTGTTTTCCAGTATAATGTGACGGAACTGACTGTTGGGAACATCTTTGATAAACTGCCATTTAACAGGGAACTGCCCGCTCCATTTATCATGCTGCCAGTAATCCACACTCCTATCGAAATCAACAGGTCCAACCATTTCAGCGACACCACAGAACTGAGCACTAGCATTCACCTACAACAATTGTAACATACAAATACATGGAGATGAATGGGGTGAAAAGGAACATACCATTCCTAAGAACAAAAATAAATAAAGCATATGAACAAATGCAACCACAAATAAATGGGTTAAATGGCTGGATTCAAAGAAAATGACTCCTTAGAACTAGATCTGACAATTCACGTATACATGTCATGTTCTTGTGCTTTACCATGTCATTATCATGTTTAAGCTATTTTATATTCATACAAATTTTGATACATTAATAATTTATATTACTCAGATCTTGAGATATTCATGTAATTGTCCCGTGTTCGTGTTCTCTTCCATGTCGCGTTTTTTATATTCCCATGCCGTGTTTGTGTCGTGCAATTGTGTCACATCCAATATTGTTAGGTCTACTTGGCGGTTGATATGTTATATAGCATACATTAAACTGGCATAAATCAAGTACATAGAATTTTTTTTGTTTAAAACATATTTACCGAAAAGAAGAGAAACACCGGGCAAGGGTCTCGGTTCTCCTTGGCCTCACGATAAGCAGCATCCAATTTTTTGTTCCCATTAGGTGTGCTAGCCCAGACACCATATTTGATACTCTTGTGAACATTATCTTCACTGTATGACTTGATTATGAAGAATTTGGCATTCTTGTAATCAACTGAGAAATCTGGTCTGTTGTGTGTATCATCATGGATCTTGGATGGAGATTTGTTGATTTTATTATCATCAATGGAGGAACTATGTTCAGTTGTGATTTGATTCTTAGGTTTTGAGGCTCTGGGTCCTCGATTTTGCTCGCTGCAGATATCAAGGGAGCCATTACAACCACATAGAGGGACACCACTGCCCCTTCCCCGCCGTCTATTAGCATCGAGTGATAGCCAGTCCCTATTGTTTGCACCTGGACTAGGAAATGATCCACTTCCAAAACGGGGGTCTTGGTTGAGATCACTTTGCACATAGCCTCTGTTATAGGAGTTCACACCAGATCCCAATTGATAAAATAACCTTTGTTGCTGAGATGCCTGACCAAGAAAAAAAAATTAAAATTAAGACAGGATACTAATTTAAAATGTATATGATTCAGATACTAGCTTCACCAAATATATTGATATTACAATGAATGTTGTACCATTCCACAGATTTTATTCCTATATAAATTAACAACTAATGAAAGATGATAAATGGGAATAGATAACCATGAACATCAATTATGGAAGCTGAGAATGTTAAAAGAAATATAAATTTGGAAACCTTCCAAATTCAAAAACATGTAGCTTATTCATAAAAGAAAGATAAATGACATATAGTAAAATCTCCAAAAGTCAAAATACCACTGGAACATTCTGCCCAATTGGCCCAAATGGTTGGGGAGATGCTGCTGGAGATATGGAAGCCAAAGATCTCTGTCGGTCAGAAGGCTTGGACCAATCTGACCAAAGTCCTCCACACCTCAATCCATCAAAACCTTGATGTGAATCATTAAATCCTAGGGTACCAGGATTTCCCGAGAAACTGCCTCTACCAAAAGATTCCAATGGAGTGCTATAACTGGACCTTGGTCCAAAAAGCATGTTATCACCTTGTTGGTCAACAGTAACTAAGGTGGTTAGCTCTGGTTGTGAAATTGTCGTAGGTGAACTAATATAAGGCATACTTGGAGGAACTAGTTGCTGATAATATGGTGGCCCCGTGAATGGAAATTGCTGTGGAGAGTACAACTGTGCATCACCACTGACCGAAGGCAAAGGAGTAGTGACTGGGGAATATGGTCCATATGGCATTTGCGGATTGTATCCATATCCAGGGTGAAAGACAAGCGATGGATTGTCATTGTAGATGCCCTAATTAAGATAAAAATGTCACCACAAAAGACAGAAAGCTTAATAATTGAAAGGAAGTTTACATTAATGAACGTAGGGGTTCTCACCATAGATCCAAGTTCCAGTCCATCATCATTTACATAAGGTGGATATTCAGCCCATTCACCAACGGCATTGTCATAACCTGCTTTTCAATTAGGAAAAGTAACATGCACTATCATCAATACTGCTACTAAGATAAACAAGATATATAAAACAAAGAATAAATATAAGAATTGAACATCTTAAAATGTTTACATTTACAACTGTGATGAGTTTCAGCATTCAAATTAAAAACCTATATCTTTCTAACATAAACCCAAAAGAGGAAGAAAAACTGAAATAAGGGTTTCCTATTTCACCTAGTAAACCCAATTAAGAACTAAACCAGACAAACAAAAAAGTTTGGTTTAAGGTAACTTAGGACTTCTTTTTTCACATATATCATACAGTATGTACATTTTCATGTGAACTCCTTGCTCAAAGTAGAGTACATGGATCAGAGAGTGATATATCCAGGAGCTACCACAATAGTAGCAACTTAGCGTTGAAAAAGAAATGGAGTGCTCTTTTACAAATCTCCAATGGACAAGGAAATTAGATTTTCAACTGGAAGTAATACGTAAAAAGACTCAGCCAGACTGCCCCAGCTTTAAAATAGACCCAAGAAAACAGAAGATTAACCTCTGTAATAGAAAGACTGTGCCTGAGGGGCATATATTGTAGGTGAGTAGACGTTATGATCTCCAACTGAACTGAAGGATCCAGATTGACCAGTGCTATCCCTCGGATGACCTATTGGGGCAGTATCATGGGAGGAATTAGGAGAAACCAACGTCTCATTTTTTGTTGAAAGTGGCTGTGTAAGAGAATAATAAATTAAGCTAATTAGTAAGAATGTTCTTCAAGCGGTCAAACAGAAACAAATAGGATAAAAGGAGCAATGTCATTAACTCACAATTACCTGCTCCTTCACGTTTTCTGGATCAGCATGCTGCTCTTCTGCATCCATGATCAGTATGCTCAGTGACTAAGTAGTCTTAGAAACACAGGCACTATAAATTATTGACCAACCAAAGCTAAATTTGAGGATAGGTAAACTTGAAGTTATGAATATGTGCGCACAAATCCGCACGTGCACACCTATGCACACATTATAAATAGAGAACATGAATATATTTTAAATCAAAAGTAGTTGCTTTACGAATCAAAATGCTTGGATTAGCATTCACCTTCTTGTAGGAAGACAACACAAAAATGATCCAGCACAAATCCCATACATGATACTAAATAACTAGTTAGTAGTTAGGCACTTATCATTAAACAGAATCCACATAAAGATAAATTGGATAAAGCTTATTTTATGAAGACAGTGATATACATATCATCTAATTTTCTCCAGGCCTGACACAGAAACAAGATAGAAAGAAAGAAAGAAAGAAACTTGATGATGGGCTCTAATGATTAATGAACCTAACAATTCACATTAAAACCCAATAACCACTTTTATGGCCAACTCCAGAAAACCCTTTCAGTTCTAACTCATTGACCCTAGGTAACTCAAAGCCTTATCCACAAAACTTTACCAGGCGAACCAATACACCCACACTCCTAACAGAGCCACAAACAATCCCAAAGGAATTACCCCAACTGAATTAGAGGAAAGAAAGATGAAGAGCTTCGGTGGTTTAGAGCTAACCACACATTGGATCACCAATGTTAGAAATCCCAACTGTAATAGATTTTGACCGGGGAATCTTAACCTGAAGTGTTTTCAGATTGCCTGGATGACCCTGAGATGTTGATAACAGAAACAGGTGGAGTGAGAAACTTGTGAGTCAAGAGGTTTCTTAGGACTTGGACTGATATCAGTATAGATTCTGTTGAGGGCTGTGCCAAATATGGAGGTAAAGATTTAATATTAGTGGCGGTGGATGGATCGAGCAAACATGCATATTTTCTTTCTAGTTCACATCCTTACACAGCATTGGATGTGACTCAGTTGTTCATAGGTCAAATATTAAACTGCATAGCATACCTAACAGTATTGTGTCAAGAGAGGGATAAGGTATTCATGAGCCACTTTCGGAAAGAGTTATTTAAGAGATCTACAACTATATTGAAGATGTCAACTGCCTTTTACCCACAGATTCCTGGTCAAACCGAACTGGTAAAATGATTCCTTGAATTTACTTGATGAGCATGGCTAGTGAGAGATCAAAGGAATGGATCGAGTGGCTAGCTTTAGCAGAGGGGTGTACAAAAGCACCAATCAGTCAGCTATCCACACTAGACTTTATGAGGCAGTGTCCAATACGCCTTCCTTGTCTAGGAGGAGAATTAATGGAGGGCCGCAGTAAACAAAAGTTTGTATGCCAAACAGATAAGCTGCCATCAAGATCCTCAAATTCATCTAGTATCTACATCAAGTTCAAGCTAGAAAGAAACTGATGGTATACAAGGAAATAAGTGAAATGGATTTCCAGAAACAGCATAAGATTTTCTGCAATTTGTTTGATGTTAAATATAGTTCAAGGTAGTTCACATTGATAACAATGTCTACATCGTTTTTCTCAAATTTCAATTCACCTTCCTTTTCTAACTTGGAATTAGTTGTTCAATTCCAAGTTTTTAAAGGGAAGAAAAATTGAATATAACAAAAGAAGAGCAGAATTTAGCAATAATTCCTTTCAATTAACAAGACCCAGATCCCAGATCTTAATAATAAGATCAAATCACGCCACCTAGATCAAATAAAACCAAACACAGTAAATCAATCAAAGATCCACAAAATTCAGTCACAGTAAACAAGTAAAATAAATTCCCCCATCAAATTCTAAATGACTTGGCATAAAAAAGAGAGTGAAACCCCATGAAATCAAAAGACCCGGAGAGAAAGAAAAAAAAGAAAAGCCAGAAATAACAAAAGAACAAACAAGAAATAGAAATAGATATAATACCAGGGGTACGATCTGACGTTGCCGCCATGAATCTTCTGTAAAACAAAGAAAAAAGAAAGATTGCCTTGAGAATCTAAAGCTAATCTACGGACGCAGGCAGTATCTTTCAATCTCTTTCTTTTTTATCATATTTTATTTCTATTTCATATCTTGCCATATTAGCATCTCCCATACTCCATGAATTACTTATTAATTAATAGCATATATTTCTTCCAAAAATCAAAGTAGATTTCATTATGAACTATAAATACTAGCAGTAAAATATATAATTTATCTAACAATTTGTTAAACTAATAGAAAATTCTTGAATTTTATCGGATTATTTAAAAAGTCTATATAAAATTAGTTGCGGAATTGACCGTTCTTTTAATTATAATATAATACGAAATTGGGTCTATTTGATTTTAGAAAAAAATTATTTCTGTTTTTTATTTTTATTTTCAGAAAATAATGTTTAATTTTAATTTTAATTTTTTTTCAAAATAAAAACGAAAAATTATTATTAAATAATTAAAATAAAATATAGTTAAAAAAATATTAGTATAATATTAAATAAATAAAATATGAGAAAATAAACTGAAGTTTGAAAAAATAGCATTAGAAAGATTTAAATCCGTGTTAAAATTAAAAAACTCTTGTTTTCATATTTTGCATTTTCCTAAAATATTTCCAATGAAAGTTTCTTTGTTATGTATTCAAATTTTTACTCATTTTTATTTTCATTTTTTTAAAATTATTTTCTAATTTTTCAACCAAAGACATCTTCATTGTTTTTCATTTTCTTAAAAAATAAAAACGAAAACATTCTTCTCTATAACTAAACGAGCCCTAAATTTTTATTTTATATTCTTTTAAAGTGACAATAATTATGCTTTTTGTTTTGAGGTTATTATATTATACACTAGCGGTAAAAAATAAAATTTCCACAAGTGGGCTTATTTAGGGGTTTATAGTAGAGTTTAGAGGTCAAGGGTTTAGGTTGTAGGGTTGTAACACCCGGGTCTAGGGGTCGAGTGAAAATAATATTTTAATATTTTTTCGGGTTCAGTTTTAAAATTCAAAATAATGTTCCGGATCTTGGTTTCAAATTAATTAGTGGTGTTGACCATATTTTGAAGTTAAACCCCAAATAGCCATGGATTATATGCTCTTGTGAATATCTCATTTCATTAAGGGCAAAATGGTCTTTGGGCCTTTAAATTAAAACAAAACAAAACACTCAATTTTCACTATTCATTGTCTTCTTCAAAAACCAAACTAACGACATAGAGAGCTCTCTCCACCCAAACACTATTACATCTCATTTATCCTCCGTTTCAACTCGTTTTTGAAAGGTAACACCATTTTTTACTTCTCCTCAACCTCCTCTCTTCAAAAGTACAATTAGTTTCCATTTTCCTCAGAGTTTTAGAAATTGAGTTTTTGGAGATTTTGATTAAAAATGGTGCCTTTATGTTGCTAAACCTAATATTTTGATTCAATGTTGTTAGTTATGAAGTCTAGGAGTTAAATGGTACCACATATATGATTTTTTCTTGGTTTTGAACAAATTCCCAAAATTGGGTTTAAAAGGATTTTTTGAAGGGTTTTGGGTGAGTTTTGGGGGTTGTTTTAGGTTGGAATTGATGGGCTATTGTTAGTGCTATGGTTAGGGGTTGATTTGGGATCATTTGTGGGTGTAAAAGGTGTTGGAAACATGGGTTTTGGATGAGGTTTTGGGGCTGCCCGAGTTTGGTTAAATGTGGGGTTGTTCATGGCTTGAAATAATGTGCATTGTGTTTGAATTGTGTTTCGGGTTAGTACTTTGATGCTAGGGCTGATTTGAATGTTGTTTGAATTGTATTGAGGTTGTTTAGAGGCGAGAACTTGTGTCGGTGAAGCATCGGGAAGAAATCCGGAAGCTTGAGGGTGGTTGCTTGCTTAGCTTTGAGCTTGGAAGTTTAGGTGAGTGGTTAATGTTTTAAAGTGGTTTTAAATGGTTGGTTCGAGCATGTGGACTAGGTCGGGCTTGGTAGACCCACCTAGAGTTAGGATTAGAGTGGTAGCCTAATCCTAAACTTAATCTAGAGTCATTGGTTGAACTTGTGTTTGATGTATATGCCTCGTAATATTTGTGATGTGATGATTATGTATAATGTGTTATACATGTGAGATGAGGCATGATTTGTGATGCATTATGATATGCATGTGAATGGTTCATGATTGTGATCAAGGTGAGTACGTGCTAAGCACGGAATTGGTTGTAATGAATAATGTGGATTGAGTTAAATGTTGGCACTAGTATGCTTGAGTACAAATGATTGATCATTAGGATGTTAGTGTGCACACATGAGTCTAAATTCGCGCGTGGCCTTGGTGGCGTTGAGTCACCAAGGAGGAGTACCGGTTCACCCGGAAATTGTATTTATATATAGTCGATGATGAGTGGAATCCCATCGACGGGGCGTGAGGATGAAGAGAATCCCCTCCGCGAGACCGGTGATGAGTGTAATCCCACCGTGAGGTAAAGTGGTTGTTGGATGTGAGTTCCAACGTGTTTATCCGCGTATTCGGGTCATAGCTAGGTGCCAATATTGATTGATATATGTATCAATGTGTTATGGAATGTGATTTCTACTTGGATGTTTATATGTGTTTACATATGTTGTGAAATAGGGCTTGTTGAGCATGGCATTTAATTGAATATTGTTCATGCATCTTTGACATTTGGCTCTTGAGGATATTTGGTAATCATGCATTTACCTTGGTTGAGGTCGTGCTTGGACCCTACATTGTCGAGGTTTGTTTTTAAAGAGCTTACCCTCACTAAGCTTTATTGCTTACGCTCTCTCTTTGTTCGACAATGCAGATTCTTAGTTCGTGGGTTGCTAAGTGCAAGAAGGGGGCCTCCAAGTGTGCTTCGTGGTGCTTGTTTAGCTACCAAGTATGAACATTTTAATTATGATGTAATGGTCAAGCAATGGGACATGTAACCGTGTTATGATGCTTTCTGAATTACGTTGTTGTTGTTGTTGTTGCTAGGAGTATGCTAGACTCCTTTTACATGCTTTATTGGTTGGGATTTAAATGCCATGTTGCTTGTAAACCATATTGGCCTTTACCTATCTTGTTTTGCCTAAGTGTTTGCCATGTTGAAGCTTAATACCTTTAATGTTATGTATGGATGTGTGATTTTGTGATGTTGTTGCCTTTATTGTTTAGCTTATTTGTATTGATGTTTTAAGCATGCTTGTTATGTTGGTTTGCCTTAGGATTGATGTTAGTGTGATGTTTGAGGTTTTAGAGGGGTTTAGGGGCATCCTTGTGCCATAAACCATCTAAAACCAGTCTGCAGACAGAGGGCGTTTCGAAACGGGCTACCCTGTTTCGATACGATCCCTTTGTTTTTGGTCGGGCGTCTCGAAACGCGTAAGGGCCGTTTCGATACATTTTCGCTACTGGAATTCTGAGAAAATGACGAGATGGAAGTGTTTCGAAACGGGTCTAAGGGTTTCGAAACGGTCAAAATCTCGTTGACCACGAGAAGTTGACCGTTGAGGGTGTTTCGGAACGGTTGACCTTCGTTCTGATACGGCCTCTTCGTGTAGGCTTAGAACCGTTGACCAGGTCAAGGCGTTTCGATACACCTTGAGGGTGTTTCGAAACGGCCTGCTTAATCATTTAAAAATGGACTGTTTGCATATGTTGTTCGAGTTATCGTTTTATGAATGCTTGTCTTTTCGCTGTTATGATCACATAGGATTCGAATGAGCCTTTAGAAAAGATTAAATTAAAAAGAAATTTTCTGGGTCGTTAACCGAGGAGGAACCTTAACGGGTTTCGCTTCAGTTTTCCCCGTGTGGCCCACTCGGACCGGTCAAGCGTCCGGACCGGGACGAGGGGGTTACACTTGTTGGTATCAGAGCCTGAGGTTACCGAGACCTTGGGCAGGTAAGTGAGGTAAGTTCAAGTTTTGTATTGATATGCACGATGTTTGCTTGCCTTCTAAGTATGATTGTTTGTATGACAAGTATGTTGATTGTTTTGTTTAAAAGCATGTTGTTTGGGAGTCCCATTGCTACTATTACATCGGAAAAGAATTTTTAAGTGAGGGAAACGTACTTGAGCACTTGGAAGCCTTGCCTTGCCAACCCAATCTTGTATATTTTGTTTGTTCTGGTTGTAGTTATCGTTTGTGAGCGATGTCTAGGCCGAGGGGTAGACCGAGGGTGGTTCGTCAGGAACCACGGGTTGCGGCTCCTGTTAATGAGCCGGTGGTTGGAGTTGAGGCTCAAGTGTTGGAGCCTGTTGCTGGAGTTGGAGCTCCTCCACCACCTCCACCACCACCACCTCCTCCGCCTGGAGTTGGGGGCGAGGATGGAGCTAAAGGAGAGGGACCTCAAGGTGGCCAAGGTCCGGCCGGAATTGATATGACTCCTCTAGTGCAAGCGATAGCGGGAGCATTTCAGGCTGCAGTTGCGGGAGCTCAGGCTGCAACTCAGCCTAGATGTGACGATGCTAGTCTACCTTTAGAGAGGCTCCGTAGCTTGTGGGCCGAAGAGTTCAGAGGATCTACTCCGGAGAGGTCGGAGTTATGGTTGGAGAAGACAGTTTGTATCTTGGCTCAGATGGGTTGTGTGGGCGTACGTAGATTGGGATGTGTGATCTCCTTACTTCAGGATGATGCCTACACTTGGTGGGTCACCATTACTACTAGACTGACTACGAGATCCGCTTTGTTCGTCTGAGTCAGTATGCTTTAGAGTTGGTGCCTACTGAGAGGGCCCGATGTGATCGTTTCAGATATGGGCTTCATGAGGAAGTTAAGAGGTATACCTTAGCTTCTGATTATTCTGACTTTGATGTCTTGGTTGCTAGAGCCAAGGACATTGAGCATAGCTTGGGGCTGACCAAGCGTTCTGGTGGATCTAGTTCTGATAAGAGGCACAACAACTTTGACAGTAGAGATGCCAAGAAGCATAGAGGTGGCGGACATCAGTTTGACCATAGACGTGACGGTGGCCATCATGGTAGGAGCCATCAGGGCCATAAAGGAGGAGGGCGTTTGCCCGAGTGCACACGTTGTGGGAGACAGCACGCTGGTGAGTGTTGGGGTACCTTCCATGCTTGTTGGAACTGTGGTTCGAGGGACCACTTTAGGAGAGATTGTCCGTATCAGGCGGCACAGGCACCGAACATTGCTCAGGATCCTGCGAGGGCGAATGATTTTTAGAGAGGCTGTGGGCGCGGTCGTGGCTACTTCCAGCCTAGAGCTGATGCACCTAGGGTAGATGCTTAGAGGAACCTTGCTCATGTTGTGGTAGTGCAGCACGAGGCAGGAGGACCAGCGAGAGTCTATGCTCAGAGAGAGGTCGGGAACGACACTGATGTGATAGCAGGTAATTTTGAGTTACAGTCTATGTCTTTGCTTTCTTTGGTTGATTCGGGTTCTACACATTCCTACATTTTGAGTGAGCATGCACGGAAGTTAGATATATCTGTTGAGATCTTAGATGTAGGTATGCATGTGACTAGTTCTTTTGGTGAGACAATTGTGGTTAGACGTATGTATAGGAGATGTCCACTGAAGATTCAGGGTCATGTGTTCTCTGTTGATATGATGGAACTTCCTTTCTATGGCTTTGATATTATTTTGGGTATGGACTGGTTGGTTAAGCACCGAGCTAGCATGGATTTTGAGAAGAAGAGGATTTCCTTGAAGCTTTTTGATGAATACGAGGTAGTAGTAGTAGGCGAGAACATTAAGTTCTTGTCTAATGTTGTGTCATCTTTAGAGGCTCATAGGTTGATGGATTCCGGATGTGGGGCTTACTTAGCTTATGTTATGAATCCGAATATGAGTGAAGCTAGACCGAAAGATATTAGAACAGTGTGTGACTTTCCGGATGTGTTTCCTGAAGAGTTACCGGGTTTACCTCCTGACAAAGATGTTAAGTTTGTGATTGAGACTGTTTCAGGGTCTAATCCAGTTCCGATAGCTCCGTATCGTATGGCTCCGAAAGAGCTGAAAGAATTGAAGAGTCTGTTGCAAGAATTATTAGACCGTGGTTTCATTAGGCCTAGTAGTTCTCCTTGGGGTGCTCTTGTGTTGTTTGTGAAAAAGAAAGATGGTAGTATGCGCATGTGCATTAATTACAGGCAGTTGAATCAGTTGACCGTGAAGAACAAGTATCCGTTGCCTCGCATAGATGATTTGTTTGATCAATTGAGAGGTGCTTTAGTGTTCTCGAAGATAGATTTGAGATCCGGGTACTACCAGTTGAAAGTGAAAGAGTGTGATGTTCCGAAGACAACTTTTAGGACTAGATATGGTCACTATGAGTTCCTTGTGATGCCGTTTGGGCTCACGAATGCACCTGCAACATTCATGGATATGATGAACAGAATTTTTAGAGACTATCTAGACCGTTTCGTAGTTGTTTTTATTGATGATATACTTGTGTACTCGAAGACAGAAGAGGAGCATGATGAGCACTTGAGATTTGTTTTACAGAGATTGTTGAGCAATCAGTTGTATGTGAAGCTTAGTAAATGTGAGTTCTGGATTCGAGAGGTTGTATTTCTTGGCCATGTTGTTTCGGCCGAAGGTATCCGTGTTGATCCATCGAAGATTGAGGCTATTGTTGAGTGGAAACAACCCAAGTCTGTGACTGAGGTTAGGAGTTTCCTAGGATTAGCCAGTTACTATAGGAGATTTGTTGATGGTTTTTCTAGAGTAGCTGCTCTTTTGACTAAATTGTTGCAAAAAGAAGTTAAGTTCGAGTAGTCAGATGCAAGACAGAAGGCCTTCAAGAAATTGAAAGAAGCTTTGACAAATGCTCTAGTGTTAGTACAACCTGTTTCAGGTAAAGAATTTGTGTTTTACAGTGATGCTTCCTACATAAGTTTAAGATGTGTTTTGATGCAAGAAAGAATAGTTGTTGCTTACGCTTCTAGACAGTCGAAGGTTCGTGAGAAGAACTATCCTACTCATGATATAGAGTTAGCCGCGGTTGTTTTTGCATTGAAGATTTGGCGTCATTACTTGTATGGTGAGAAGTGTATAGTTTACACCGATCACAAGAGCTTGAAGTACTTGATGACACAGAAAGAGTTGAACTTGAGACAAAGAAGATGGTTAGAGTTGCTAAAAGATTATGATTTGACCATTGAGTACCATCCGGGTAAGGCAATTGTAGTAGCCGATGCTTTGAGTAGAAAAATGGTCGTTGAGTTGAGAGCTATGTTTGCTAGATTGAGTGTATCCGATGATGGTGGTTTGATCACCGAGTTGCAAGTGGAGCCTTCTTTGATTCAGTTGATTAGAGAGAAGCAGTTGCAAGATGTGACTTTAGTTCCTCATGTTCAGGACATAGCCGAAGGAAGACCGACCGAGTATAATTTCAGTGGTGAGAGCTTGTTGTGCTTTATAGATAGAGTTGTTGTACTAGAAGATGTCGAGTTGAGACGTCAGATTCTGAGTGAAGCACATTCGAGTCCTTTTTCTATGCATCCGGGTAGTAGCAAGATGTATCGTGACTTGAAGAATGATTACTTCTGGGTTGGTTTGAAGAAGGATGTAGCCGAGTATGTGAGCCGTTGTATGGTTTGTCAGAGAGTGAAGGCAGAACATCAGGTTCTTTTAGGTTTGCTACAACCTTTGAAGATTCCAGAATGGAAATGGGAGAGGATCACCATGGATTTTGTGTCGGGGTTGCCTTTGTCTCATTCGAAGAAGAATTCCGTGTGGGTGATTGTTGATAGGTTCACTAAGTGTGCCCACTTCTTAGCAATGAACACTACAGATTCCTTAGACAAGTTGGCAAATTTGTACATCCGTGAGATTGTGAGACTTCATGGAGTTCTTAAGTCTATTGTTTCAGATAGGGATCCTAGATTTACTTTGAGGTTCTGGGGTTGCTTGCATAGTGCTCTAGGTAGCCGTTTGCATTTCAGTACGTCTTATCATCCGCAGTCCGATGGGCAGTCAGAGCGAGTGATACAGATTCTAGAGGATATGCTTCGTTGTTGTGTGATTGACTTCCAGGGTTCTTGGGAGGACCACCTACCATTAGTTGAGTTTGCTTACAACAACAGTTATCAGTCTAGTATTCAGATGGCTCCCTATGAGGCTTTGTATGGTAGACGATGTAGGACTCCGATTTGTTGGGCTAAAACAGGTCAGAGATTGTTACCTATGCCGGATTTGCTTAAAGGGACTACCGACAAGGTGAAGTTGATTTGTGACCGTTTGAAAGCAGTTTCCGATCGTCAGAAGTCTTATGCGGATTTGAAGAGGAAAGAGATTGAGTTCTCCGTGGGTGAGAAAGTGTTTCTGAAAGTATCTTCGTGGAAGAAAGTAATGAGATTTGGCCGGAAGGGCAAGTTGGGTCCGAGGTTCATTCGTCTGTATGAAATAGTTGAGCGGATTGGGCATGTAGCTTACCGTTTGAGGTTACCTTCTGAGTTAGAGAAGATCCATGATGTCTTTCATGTGTCGATGCTTAGGAGATATAGGTCAGATTCTTCTCACGTTATGCTCGTTGAGGAGATAGAGTTGAATCCGAATTTGTCTTACAATGAAGAACCTGTTGAGATACTTGCTTCTAATAGCAAGGTGTTGCGTGGTAAGACCATAGAGTTGGTCAAGGTGTTGTGGAGACATAGAGGTGTGGAAGAAACCATGTGGGAGAGGAAAGCTGATATGGTTGAGCAGTTTCCGTATTTGTTTCCGCCAGGTAATTTCGGGGATGAAATTCCTTAAGTTGGGGAGAGTTGTAACACCCGAGTCTAGGGGTCGGGTGAAAATAATATTTTAATATTATTCCGGGTTCGGTTTTAAAATTCAAAATAATGTTCCGGGTCTTGGTTTCAAATTAATTAGTGGTGTTGACCATATTTTGAAGTTAAACCCCAAATAGCCATGGATTATATGCTCTTGTGAATATCTCATTTCATTAAGGGCAAAATGGTCTTTGGGCCTTTAAATTAAAACAAAACAAAACACTCAATTTTCACAATTCATTGTCTTCTTCAAAAACCAAACTAACGACATAGAGAGCTCTCTCCACCCAAACATTATTCCATCTCATTTCTCCTCCGTTTCAACTCGTTTTTGAAAGATAACACCATTTTTGACTTCTCCTCAACCTACTCTCTTCAAAAGTACAATTAGTTTCCATTTTCCTCAAAGTTTTAGAAATTGAGTTTTTGGAGATTTTGATTAAAAATGATGCCTTTATGTTGCTAAACCTAATATTTTGATTCAATGTTGTTAGTTATGAAGTCTAGGAGTTAAATGGTACCACATATATGAATTTTTCTTGGTTTTGAACAAATTTCCGAAATTGGGTTTAAAAGGGTTTTTTGAAGGGTTTTGGGTGAGTTTTGGGGGTTGTTTTAGGTTGGAATTGATGAGCTATTGTTAGTGCTAAGGTTAGGGGTTGATTTGGGATCATTTGTGGGTGTAAAAGGTGTTGGAAACATGGGTTTTGGATGAGGTTTTGGGGCTGCCCGAGTTTGGTTAAATGTGGGGTTGTTCAGGGCTTGAAATAATGTGCATTCTGTTTGAATTGTGTTTCGCGTTAGTACTTTGATGTTTGGGCTGATTTGAATGTTGTTTGAATTGTATTGAGGTTGTTTAGAGACGAGAACTTGTGTCGGTGAAGCATCGGGAAGAAATCCGGAAGCTTGAGGGTGGTTGCTTGCTTGGCTTTGAGCTTGGAAGTTTAGGTGAGTGGTTAATGTTTTAAAGTGGTTTTAAATGGTTGGTTCGAGCATGTGGACTAGGTCGGGCTTGGTAGACCCACCTAGAGTTAGGATTAGAGTGGTAGCCTAATCCTAAACTTAATCTAGAGCCATTGGTTGAACTTGTGTTTGATGTATATGCCTCGTAATATTTGTGATGTGATGATTATGTATAATGTGTTATACATGTGAGATGAGGCATGATTTGTGATGCAATATGATATGCATGTGAATGGTTCATGATTGTGATCAAGGTGAGTACGTGCTAAGCACGGAATTGGTTGTAATGAATAATGTGGATTGAGTTAAATGTTGGCACTAGTATGCTTGAGTACAAATGATCGATCATTAGGATGTTAGTGTGCACACATGAGTCTAAATTCGCGCGTGGCCTTGGTGGCGTTAAGTCACCAAGGAGAAGTACGGGTTCACCCGGAAATTATATTTATATATAGTCGATGATGAGTGGAATCCTATCGACGGGGCGTGAGGATGAGTGAAATCCCCTCCGTGAGACCGGTGATGAGTGTAATCCCACCGTGAGGTAAAGTGGTTGTTGGATGTGAGTTCCAACGTGTTTATCCGCGTATTCGGGTCATAGCTAGGTGCCAATATTGATTGATATGTATATCAATGTGTTGTGGAATGTGATTTCTACTTGGATGTTTATATGTGTCTACATATGTTGTGAAATAGAGCTTGTTGAGCATGGCATTTAAATGAATATTGTCTATGCATCTTTGACATTTGGCTCTTGAGGATCTTTAGTAATCATGCATTTACCTTGGTTGAGATCGTGCTTGGACCCTGCATTGTCGAGGTTTGTTTTTAAAGAGCTTATCTTCACTAAGCTTTATTGCTTACGCTCTCTCTTTGTTCGACAATGCAGATCCTTAGTTCGTGGGTTGCTAAGTGCAAGAAGGGGGCCTCCAAGTGTGCTTCGTGGTGCTTGTTTAGCTACCAAGTATGAGCATTTTAATTATGATGTAATGGTCAAGCAATGGGATATGTAACCGTGTTATGATGCTTTCTGAATTACGTTGTTGTTGTTGTTGCTAAGAGCATGCTAGACTCCTTTTACATGCTTTGTTGGTTGGGATTTAAATGTCATGTTGCTTGTAAACCATTTTGGCCTTTACCTATCTTGTTTTGCCTAAGTGTTTGCCATGTTGAAGCTTAATACCTTTAATGCTATGTATGGATGTGTGATTTTGTGATGTTGTTGCCTTTAGTGTTTAGCTTTGTTGTATTGATTTTTTAAGCATGCTTGTTATGTTGGTTTGCCTTAGGATTGATGTTAGTGTGATGTTTGAGGTTTTAGGGGGGTTTAGGGGCATCCTTGTGCCATAAACCAACTATAACCAGTCTACAGACAGAGGGCGTTTCGAAACGGGCTACCCTGTTTCGATACGGTCCCTTTGTTTTTGGCCGGACGTTTCGAAACGCGTAAGGGCCGTTTCGATACATTTTCGCTACTGAAATTCTGAGAAAATGACGAGATGAAAGTGTTTCGAAACGGGTCTAAGGGTTTCGAAACGGTTAAAATCTCGTTGACCACGAGAAGTTGACCGTTGAGGGTGTTTCGGAACGGTTGACCTCCGTTCCGATACGGCCTCTTCGTGTAGGCTTAGAACTATTGACCAGGTCAAGGCGTTTCGATACACCTTGAGGGTGTTTCGAAACGGCCTGCTTAATCATTTAAAAATGGACTGTTTGCATAGGTTGTTCGAGTTATCGTTTTATGAATGCTTGTCTTTCCGCTGTTATGATCACATAGGATTCGAATGAGCCTTTAGAAAAGATTAAATTAAAAAGAAATTTTTTGGGTCGTTAACCGAGGAGGAACCTTAACGGGTTTCGCTTCGGTTTTTCCCGTGTGACCCACTCGGACCGGTCAAGCGTCTGGACCGAGACGAGGGGGTTACAAGGGTTCAGAAGTTAGGATTTATGGTTAGAGTTTATGATAAGATTTTTAAGGTTTTAAAGTTAAAAAATTTAAATTTTAAATCTAGGCTTAAAAAGATATGCTTATGTAACAGTGTATCGAATATTAATTATTTGTTTTGTAGGTGAATGGTGTACCGGGCTCATCAGCGACATCGCAGTCATTTAGGTTAAATTAGTAGTTAGATTGTCAATCTAGTTAAAATATTGTGAAAAATAAAATAGGAAAATGGGTTAAAATTTATGGTGTTTGAGTTGACAAAGTCGTTTTACACTACTTTAATGTTTTTGAAAAATGCTTTTAGGGTCAAAAGTGTTTTAGGATCAAAAGCAATGTAGAACAAATAATTTTTTAGGTCAAAACTGTTTTTCAACTTAATTTAGAAAGTGCTTTTTAGAAATTAGAATTTCTAGTTTTTAGCTTTCTCAAAAGTATTTTTAAATAAAATTTTATATTATCAATCTTTTTATATTTTTAAAAAGAATATTATTTTATCTACTTAAAAAATACTTTTTGACAACACTACTAAACAATATTAGATTAAATAATTTAAAAATACTTTTTAAAATCACTTTTTTTGCCACACTTTCTTAAAATAATGTCTAACCGACTAAAGTATAATTGTACGGAAAAACAATTGAAAAAAGAGCATGTGGGGGGAGGTTGACCAAAATCCATGAAAGGACTCTAAATATTTTTATTTGAAATCTGTAGTCGTTGGTAAGGGTATTTAAAAATAGGGTTAACTATTGGATTAGTCATTTATGTTTTCACTCAGTGCAGAGTTGATCATCGAATTTAAAAAACGACCAGTAAGGTCACTTACGTTTTCAGGGCGTAAATTTTTAATCACCCAATCGTTTGTTGCCGTTAAACACTGACGGATTGGTGACCGGACAACGAAAAATAAGGGTAAATTACTGCAATAGCCATTAAAGTTTATCTTATGTACATTTTTACTCCCTAATTTTAAAAAATAAATATTATAGTCACTAATAAAAATGTTTCTTTATAATTTCACCCTTAAAATTTTAAAATTCATTTTCAACCCTAAAACTTTACAATCAATTAGTTAATAATATTATAAATGCTTAGATAAAAAATAGGTGCCCAAAGTATACCCTTTTTAAACTTAGGTGCTCAAATTGCTCCTATTTAATAACTAAACTTTCAAATTGCTCCTATTTTTTCACTCTGAATTATTTCTATTATTATTATAACATGTCATGTCATTTTTATTATTTTTAAATTAAAATTAATTTTAAAATATTTTTTATTATTATTATTAAATTTAAAATATTTTAAAAAATATTAATTTTTAAAATAATTTAGGTGTCTAGGGTATTTTTTTTTGTAAAATCTAGTGCCCAAAGTTTCTATAGGTACAATTTTAGGTGCCGGTTGTTAAATGGGTGTTAAAAAAATTGTCAACCAATCGGTGCTTGACACGTGACACTAATTTTATTTTTTTAATTTTTTTAATAGAAAATACTCAAAATTTTCAAATTATTATAAAATCTCAAAATTTTACAAGCTTCACAAAACAATGCTTAAATCCCTAAAAATTCCCAAACTTTCGTCGTCGATTGCCGCCGCTTCTGCCGCCAGTTGTTGTCGCTGACCGCATCCACTTGGTCGCCGGGCCAAGGCGATAATTTTCCTTAACACGGTGTCGCCGGAAACGCCCAACGGTGTGCAGCCGAACGTCAAATGCGAACGTCGATATCGTTTTTGACGTCTGGTTGCACGTCGCTGGGCGTTTCTGGCGACGCTGTATTGGGAAAAAATGATCGCCTTGGTCCGACGACCAAGTGGGTGCGGTCAGCGACGACAACTGGCGGCGACAATCGACAACAGAAGTTTGAGAATTTTAGAAATTTAGAGACTGTTTTGTGAATGTTGTCAAATTTTGAGATTTTATAATAAATTGAAAGTTCTAAGTATTTTCCATTAAAAATAATAAAATTAATATCACATGTCAAGTATTGATTGGTTGACAATTTTTTTAACACTCATTTAACAGCCGAACACCTAAAATTGTAACTATGGTAAATTTGGGCACCTATTTTTACAAAAAAATACTTTAAACACCTAAATTATTTTAAGAAGTAATATTTTTAAAAAATATATTTTTAATTTAATAATAATAATGATTTTATTTTATTTTAAAATTGTTTTTAATTTAATAATAATAATAAATGACATGTCATGTTACAATAATATTAAAAACAATCTAGAGTGAAAAAAAATAAGAGCAATTTGAAAGTTTAGTTATTAAATATGAACAATTTGAGCACCTAAATTTAAAAAGGGTATACTTTGGGCACCTATTTTTCATTTAAGCATTTATAATATTATTATACTAATTGATTGTAAAGTTTTAGGGTTGAAAAATTAATTTTTAAAAATTAAAGGGTGAAATTATAAAGAAACATTTTCATTAGTGACTACAATGTTTATTTTTTTTTTAAATTAGGGAGCAAAAATGTACATGAGATAAACTTTAATGGCCATTGCAGTAATTTACCCTTATTTTTTCGTTGCCAGGTCAACAATCTGTTAGTGTTTAACGGCAACAAACGGCTGAGTGACCAAAAGTTTACGCCCCGAAAAGTAAGTGACCTTACTGGTCTTTTTCAAAATCGGTGACCAACTCTGTACTGAGGGAAAACATAAGTGACTATTCCAGTAGTTAACCCTTAAAAATATTCGATTTGACTGACACAATTTTTTTACCGAACATAAATAATGGGTAATTACTTGAATTTTTTTAACCCGGGTCGGGTACTAAGCCCAATAAAAATGTATATTTTTTCGGGTCGAGCTCGGTGCGCAAAAAAATATCCCTTATCAGGTACTAGTGACTTAATGACCCAGTTCTCTATATTTTTTATTTTAAATATAATTATTATTTAAAAAATGCCCTTATATTCACTGTGAGTATTTTTTTCTTTATTTAAATTAATTCGCAGTAATATCTCTTTTTCATAAAAAAGTCTAACAAATAAGTTAGCCTAACATTGACAAATAAAGAAACAAGAGAGAAATTTGGAGGTATGCACAACATGGAATGAACTATTGACGGTCCTCCCTTGTTACGGCCCCATCAAAAATAGCTTTTTGGTGACGGATACACTACAATTTGGCTTCCACACCAAACAAAACGCCGTTTTCATAATTATTAGTATTTTTTTAATCAAATTTATAATTATTAGTATTACGATGCTTATCCTTCTTTTTTTTTCTTCAAATTGCAGCAAGTCAGCAAGTATATAGTTATAAGTATAAATATATATTTAAATAACTATAAAATACAATCGGGCTACTAATTAAAATATATTCAAATAAATGTTTACATAGGATGATAATATTTTTTTAACAAGTATAATTGAGTTTTATTAGAAATAACGAAAAATTCAGTAAATAAAGTGTACTCTAAATATAATTAGAGATTTGAGGATTATATCCACAAAAAAATCTATACAAATAAAATGAAAAAACGAAACGTAAAGGCACATAAAACATTGAAACCTTTCCTTGAGACCATAGGAACCCAACAACCATTATAAAATCTCCTTTGTCTCTATCTAACGAGACATGTAAGAGGTAATGTAAGAGTGGTGAGCAAGACGAGCAACCTTACATGTTGCTCCGCTACATAGTTCATCAACAAATAACCACAAAAGGCGATCAAGCTATCTGTGACTATTGACAATTTCAAATCAGAAACTAGCTAGCTGTGAGGATCTTTGTACAAACACCAAACGGCCACAAAAATAGAAAAACACAACAAAATGTGTAAAGAATAAGAAAACAATTTTTTATTAAAACTCGAAAAATAACAAAAGAGAAGAAAAATGAGATATGAGAAAATATGAGTCATCGACGGTCGACGATCAACACTAAAATCAATGTTGTTGTCGATTAAGCAAAGAACAAAAAAAATTAAAGATAAATAGTTCAATAGAAGAAAAGAGAAATCGAAAAGAGAACCAGTTAAAGAAATGAGTTATTCGGGGCTAAAGTTATTTTTTATGGATAAATTTAAATTGGCTAAAGGACTACTTTTGTCCTTGAGTTCGACTCAAAAAATCAATTTCGCCCCTCGCCGAAAACGCACTCAATGTGGCCCCTCAGTTCGTGAAATCGATCAAATTGACCCTTTGACTGACGTTGGCCGTTACGGTGATGACGTGACAGTTAACGTTGATGATGTGGTGGTCCACGATGCTAATGTGGTAGTACGCGTGGGTTGATGACGTGGCAGAAGGGGATGAATTGATTATTTTAACCGAATTCGATGGCATAATTAATTTTTTGCTGAGTTCAGGGGCATAATTGATTTTAATTAAAAGTTTGATAACTTATTTAACATTTAATATTTGAGTGCGTTTTTCGGTGAGGGGCGAAATTAATTTTTTGAGTCGAACTCAGGGGCAAAAATACCCAGAGCCATTTAAATTTTATTATCCAAGTTGCAAGGAAAAAAATAGTATCAATCACTTAGGGAAATATCCCAAACTATACGTAAATCCCTATTCACACTATCAAATCTAATATTTTTCCGCTATACCCTAATACGTACACTTTCTATGATGCTATGTAGTAATTCATCTGCATTTCTATTGATTCTACGGAAAAATTTATAGTTTTTCTTTTTCTGTTCATATACAGTAAATGTAAGTACACCAAGCGACCTTCAACAGGTAAATAATCAATGACTTTCCCTTCAGAACAGCAATGGCTCGTGCAAGCTCCTCCTCCCATGAGAAAATCTTTTCACACACATCTAGCAACACAATATTCAAAAATGATGTGATTCTGAGTTTCCAGCATCTCACCACAAAGTAAACATAAACCATCTTCTAAGGAGTCTACCTATTCATTATTGTCATCCAAGTAAAGACACTATGCTTTGGAAATGGAATACTAAGTGAGAACCAAAGTTAGCCACATAGGATAAAACTTAAATCAGTAATTTTTATATTAAAAATTGTGGCAGAATGATTAATTAATTAATAGTATAACATCCAAAATGATTTGTTTTTAGTTATTTTCCATATGAAATTGAATTTCGTAATGTTTGATTTAGGATGAGTATCAATATCTTATTGTTTGACTTTTGCGAAAAAGATAATAACCTTTGATTTCACATGAAAAATTAAAGTAATGATAATCTGTTTGGAAAAAAAATTATTGTGGCAGTATAAATGAATCTTTATTTATTTTTTATTTAATCATAGTCATTTTTTTAATATTTAGAGCCTCATCTCACCAAATTAATTTTGATTTTTCAGAATTGTATCCTTTTCTTAGTGTACCAAAGATGAAACATTGCACCTCATCGGAACGTGCATATCACCTTCTAGAAAAAGGCGCGTAAAAAGATCAAGCTGACGTATTCTCAATCATTCATTTTCCTATTTTTCTTTATATAAAAAAACAAAAGCTGATTGAGCGCAGCCAAATCTAGAACAAGAGAAGAAAAAAAGATTTACCTCTTTCACCTCATTACGTCTTTGCCAATTGCCATTGGCATTCACCTCATTCATGGAAGAATCCAAAAACTAGGTAAGTGTTTAGGCATTTTGATTACGCGTGTTCTTATCTTCATGTTTCTTCTAAGATCTGTGTTCTGTCATAAACTGAACCAGACAGGATTAGATTCATTTTGTCTGCAAAGATTCAACTTCAGCAAGTATAGTCTCTACTCTCTATGTTTTTATTTTCAATCTTTTAATTGTAGTTTTCTTTTACATATATGTATATGTTTGTGTCGCTGGTGCTGTTTTATTTAGTTGTCTTGGTCTGGAATCTGGCTAAAAATGGATGTGCATAATCTAGGAGGACTTAATAACAAATCCGGGTTTTGTTTTAAGTGTTCCTTTTTGGGGTATGTTTTAGCTTTTAATTTTGGTGGATTTTCCTTTGTTTTGTGAGACGTTTTTTTTTGCTATTTGGAATTTCAGTGGTTCCCTTTGTTTTCTGAGTTCATATGCTACCCCCGACTACATTGGAATGTCTAGCTCGTCTTTTGAAGCTAATAGTCTAATATCTAGCTTTTCTGTTAAAATATAACGACATTGGTTTGTTACTTTTACACTGGGAATTCTTGGTCTTTGCTGACTCTAACTTGAAGTATTCATGTCTGATGCAATCTGGACATGGAAATATCTTAAAAATTGAAGATAATTGTGGCAGACACGTATTCCTTTCCAAGTTCCAACAACCTCACCCTAGTCCAAATAACTTAGGGTTAGAGAGATGCATTTAGGTAGAGGGTCAATTATGCATCAGAATTTGCTTTTGCAAATATAGTAATACTAATACAAACTACCTTTTGTTTGTATGCGGATAGTCTAATTGGATTTATGCATACAAACAACTATCTTGGCAAGGTTCTTTTGAAGATTGACTATGAATTCTTTGTTGCTCACTCTTCAGTTTTGTCACAGGACCGTATCCAAAACATGGATATGGGAAATTATCTCCAAGGATCCTCCTGGTATATGGAAAAACTAGAAATTTATGACCATATTTGTGTTGGATATATACTCATTCCAGAACACATACCTAAGTCCAAGTTACATCACATGGTATTTCTTTTTCTTAGATTAATTATGCTTAGGGGTTTTTGATTATGATGAGTTAGATTGATATAGATTGTAAATGCTGAGGTTTTAAACAAACTATCATTCCTATGCCAATTTGTGAAGTGAAAACTTTGGCCTATTGGTCCCTTGGAGACATTTGATTCCTATTCTCCCATGTCTGACGCTCTTCCGGACTGTTCTCTTCTGATTCTGTTTTATCTCTTAAAGAATTTATACGATAAGCTTATCTACTGAAAAACCTTTTACAGTTAGGTGTTGCTCATATGCATGATTGATGGTTGTCTCTTTTGCCCAGCGCCTGTTGTATTTCCACAACTAATTAATTAAGAAGTACTGTTAATTGTATATGTCTGGTATCATATAACTGGAGATTACATTGCTTAATAGTGTTAACTTAATGCTGGACAGTCTGACACTGTTTATCTGTACCAAAACATGTAACTTGGTTCCTTGTTCAGAAATCATGGTATCCATCTAGTATTTGTCTGCTTATAACCATGTAAATTTTGATTGTTGAAGATGGGGACGTTAGTTTCACAGTATCCAATACAACCTTTTCACGAAATGCTGCGGTACATGGTGGCAGAGAATGACAACCAATATCATGATGATTGTAAAGAGCCCCCTCCCAGTTATAAGCTACATCTGTCCCTGATAGCATCATGCATTTGGTTAATAGCATTTTAGTTCTGGAATATCCTTTTTTTTTTTGCTTACTTCCACGCTGTTAGGTTGATTGCTTAATTTCTGTTGTGTTTTCCAGGTGTTTTCTGGGAAAAGATTATTTTTTATATTGTTCTTTTTGGTTGAATTCATATCATTAGAACTGTATCTGATTTGAAGTTCTAAATATTTTGAAGAATGTAACCTTTGGTGACAACAGTGTGCAGTCTTTGCGTCTGACTATGCTGATGGTTGCTTAATTCACCAGACACATAAATCTTGAACCATTGTCCTGGTGTTGATCACTACCCTGCCATTCAAGATCTTTAATTCTTATTGTTGACTCATGCAATATTCTGGTATTTGTCAATTAATAACAGGATGAAGGTTAGGTTATCAACGAAGACCATGACTCCCCCCTGGCTTTGTCTCTATGGCAGAAAGTGAACCTAGCAAGGGAATTGGAGAGTCATATCCTATAGCTGCATCTCCGGTTCATAATTTTCCGAGTATGGAATCCAAAGGTCAATCTTCGATGGTTGGTGAATGTTCATCCCGGCTTTCATTTCCATCAAATTCTCCAAGGTCCAAGGCTAAGAGTGCATCTTCAAGTCCGTCAGTGTTCTGTACCAGTTTGTATTTGTCATCTTCGTCGGCATCCGAAACGCAGCGACAGCTCGGTAATTTCCCATTTCTTCCGCATCCTTCGACACATCATCAGTTCATTTCCTCTGCCAATTCGTCAAAGTCTCCATCGGTTTTTAGTGAGGATCTGAACAATCCATATAATGATGCTCATTCTGAAGTTATCATGAAGGACTTCCTTAATTTGCCAGCCGATGCTTCTTCTGATGGTTGCTTTTATGGTATGCATTGTCAAGGTGATGATTTTGCCATCACAACTGAACAATTAGAGTTACAGTTTTTGTCTGATGAACTTGACATTGCTATCACTGACCACGGAGAAAATCCCAGACTTGATGTAAGTATCTTTGTCATATCTAATTGTTGATAGGTACTCACTACTCAGAATCGAGTGTTGGATATGAGTACATGTTCAATACGGGTATGATTATATTTTCTATGTTTTTCCAGCGAGGTCATATTATCATATCTACATGTCAAACACGAGCACTTCAAGAAAAATTAAGATTGAGACAAATATAGGTTGACAACACCTATGTTGATACGGCTCTTTATTTCTTGAAGTATTTATGTCGGACAGATTTTCAGAAAGAATCTCCAAATACATAGAAAAACTGGAGAAAAAAATAACATACTCTTATTATACTCGTAGCCGTTCTCAATACTTACGCTTAAGCTCAAATAACATATGAAAATACTTTTATTTATGAATCATATATGACTCTTCATTTTAATGGTATTTGAAGTAAAGCCTGAAACAGAAAACATAGAAGAACAAAATGAAAAAGTTGGGATCAATTCACATTTTCCCCAATGTTGCTCTGACTCTTTAAATTTTATTTTTGAAGTATTTGTGTTGGACATACATATCCAACAAATATCAGGATATTTGTATATACATGGAATTTTTGAAAAACTTGAATATCCCTGTTTTTGACACTTGCATCCGAGTTCGAGTGGCATAGCCTTTTGTTTTCACATCCTTTCCTGATTGCTTGAAAATTTAGGAAATATATGGAACATCTCAACCTCCCCCATCAAAGTCAAGTCTAGGGTTGAAATGCAACAAAAACCATAATTCCATTGCACCATCCAATGATGCTCCTGCACTTTCTGGAGCAGCAGCTGTTCACAAGCCAAGAATGAGATGGACTCCTGAGCTGCATGAGCGTTTTGTTCAGGCTGTCAACAAGCTTGATGGCCCTGAAAGTAAGTAGGTCTTGTTCCATACTCTTTTTTTTTTCTCTTCAGATGTTCAACACATTTTCAGACATGGATGCGGTTCAGTAAGAAGGAAGACCGAGAAAACCGAAACCGATTTCAACCTTAGCGTTGGGTTCTGTTTCATTCAGTTTTTTCTTTGATTAATAGTTAAATAACTTTGGTTGGTTTCGGTTCAAATAATATAGATTCTAAAAAAAAACATGTCTTAATTAAGAGTTTAGCTTATATTTGATATAATATCTTGTGATGAAATTCAGTAGATGGAGAATAATTCAGCATATATTGTCATGAATAAATTCATTGTCAAATAAGAGAGAAAGGAAAAAATCATTATTTCAATGCATGATGCAGATGCAACTCCAAAGGGTGTATTAAAGCTTATGAATGTTGAAGGTTTGACTATCTACCATGTGAAGAGCCACTTACAGGTACTCAAGTAATTCTATCAGATGACTGAAGCTTATCTTGCTGGTTCCTACTTTTTCATTTTTTGCAATATTTGTATGTGAAACTCATGTTCAATAAATATCTATATAAATATCGATATGGCCTTCTTAGGATTGAGAGTGTAAATGAGACACTTGTGCTTGCAAGCTGCTTGGGTTCGGCTTGGAAAAAAACTTGATTATGTTCGGTCATTATTGAGTTGAGCTATAACAGCTTGAGTTATTGAGCAAACTGAAGTTGAGTATCTTAAGGCTTGATTTGGGTAACTCATGAGTCTAATCGAGCTCATGCTGTTTTACTAGGTAAAGGAGCCTTTATCTAGAATTAAGCTTGGGCTTTAAAATAAAACATGATTGAGCTCAAGGCTGAACTTTGAATTTCAAGTTAAGCATGAGCTCGAATTTCTAACAGGTTGCGTTTTGGATTGATTGTACCCCTACTAAGGAGTAAGGACCCTTAAAATAACTTAGAAAAAATTGAACATATCTATGCCAGATCTAGCGCTCACACTGAACCGGAATATCTTCACTATGTTTTTAGTTAGTTAATACTAGTGATATTGATCTACATCCTTATTAACAATCTTTTACCTTTGCAGAAATACCGACTTGCCAAATATATGCCAGAGAAAAAAGAAGGTAATGGATTCGTTATCAATATAGCTTTTTCTCATGTTTTCTCATTAAATACCATCAAAGTGTATTGTAAATGTAATATTATAGTTTCATATATCAGCTAGGGCTTAGAAAAGCTATTCGAATTGTAATATTTTGGTTTTTTTATTGAATTTGGATCAGTTTGGGTTGTAGTTAAATTGAATCTATTTTGGTTTTCAATTTAGAAGTTAAAAACGTTGTTTTTTATTTAACTTCCTAATTTTTTTAATATAAAAATATTTTATTTCTAAATTAGTGAAAAGACACAGAAAATGATATATCTTTATAAAAAAAATAAAACAATTTTGAATTTCTTTTTAGTGAGGCACTAGTAATGCGCATGTTTGAGAAAAGTTTTTACATGAACTTTTCAGAGAAGAAGACTTCATGCAGTTCTGAAGAAAAGAAAGCAGCTTCAAGTGGCAATGAAATTGATGGAAAGAAGAAAGGGTAACTCTTGCATTGTTTGCTGTAATGTTTTGGTTTTTACTTTCTCATTTTCTTGCATAAATAAACTAAAGCGGTTTCTAACCATTTGTGTGCAGGGGAATGCATATTACAGAAGCTCTGCGCATGCAGATGGAAGTACAGAAACAATTGCATGAACAGCTGGAGGTATTTACTGCTATTTGTTTGTTAATTAAGTCATTTTTCCTGTGATTGTTTGAAACAAGTTGATGTGCCATTTCTGTAATTCAATGCACAGCTACAAAGGTCGCTTCAGTTGCGCATAGAGGAACATGCAAGGTATTTGCAGAAGATATTGGAGGAACAGCAGAAAGCTGGCAATGCCTTAATTCCTTCGATAGGCTTGTCAATCCCAACTGATTCCGACCGAAACTACCAATTGCAAACTTCTTCTCCTTCAAAGGTTACCTCACAACCCAAGCCTTGCGAGTCCAAAACCGAGTCATCGACATCTTCACCATCAAAGCATAATGCCAACGACTGCAATCCTAAACCGAGTCCGAAAAGGCCCCGTATTGATGAAGCTGAGGTAGAAAATCCTGTGCAATAGCAGCTTATAAATTCGGCTCAAGCTTTTTTAGATCCATTGATCTTTTGTAAAAATAGCCACTGAATTCAGATTTGCTTCCGTTGGTATCTAGGACATCATGGAAATTTGAACCGAATGACCTTCAGAAGCTAATTGCTTTTGGCCAGCTACTTATTATTATTTTGGTAATGGATCGGCTAAGCATCACTTTCTGTGTATATATTCATTAGAAGCAGGAAATGTGTTCATATCGTGTTTGTGTACGTGTTTCAACATATTTATATAAATGAATTGCATGCATATCTCCTTCTGAGGTTCTAGATGTTCATGTGCCAGTCTTCTCTTCTCCCATCACCGCCTGGTTCAAACAAGTGAACCAGCACAATATCTATTTTCAGCATTTCTTCTTTTATCAAAACATATTTACCCAGAACTACCAGCAACTTCTGCAGACTGCTGTTGAGTGTTGAAGGTACAATAATTTTAGGTTAGAAAAACGTGCAACCCGTAGTTGCCTGGCCTCTTTATTCTGTCCATCACGTTCATGGATGGATGGATGGATGATTTGTTAACTTATGCCCCCATCCTTTTGGAAGTATGCATGGATGGATGGATAGATGGGTTGTTTTAAGTTTGTAAATTCTTCTTGTCCTTTCTTTAAAATTGGGGATAATTAGTGCATAGTTAAAATTTGTAGGTAAGGGGTTGGTTGATTGGAGTTGTAATTTTCTTGAATAGACATGGTTTCTTTAAATGAATAAAATACCATTCATTCAAAAAAAAAATGTTTATATATAAATATAAAATCTTAAAATTATTAATTAGGTGTTAAAAAATTTAATTCAATAATTATGTGTAATTTGTGAAAACAAAAAGGGAAAAAGAAAATTATTTAATTTAGTTTAAAAATATGAAAATTTTAAGTCAAAACACAGTTTAAACTAACTATAATTTTTGTCTAACACGTTTCTACTTAAAAAAATACATTCTATTAACTACAACTTAACCTAAAAAGACTTCAGGTATATCAAATACTAACCCTACTTTTATATATATATATATATATATATATATATATATATAATACCCGTTATATTATGTGTTAGGCATTGAAGGTTGGCAATAAGCAAAATATGATCTTTTGGGAGAAAAGAGATACGATCCTCCATACATATTTCCAAATGTGCATGGCGGACATGAATTGTTAAAAACTGAAAAGTCCAGTTAACCCGACATAGTTAGTAGGTAGGCAAATATACGCAGAATATGAGCTCTCCATGCCTATTCCCGATTGCAGACGTGGAATGTGAATGCTTTAGATGAAGATTCAGGGTAAAATATGACGTAGGAGATAAGCAAATACGTGCAAAATACGAGCTTTTGGCAAAATAAAAAAAGGATGCATGTATGTATTGCCAATGCAGGTGGAAAAACACCCAGTAGACAGGGCTCAAAAGAGCATTCAACAACCTACCCCTCTTTGCTTAGTCCCACTGTATATCATTACAACAAATAAAATATCTATTGAATTTTCTTTACAGTGGCATCCGCTGGCTCAGACAGCAGAGGACCAAGCAAAAACTAACCAAATTAGTTATATGTTGCAGGCCGCGGCTTCCTTGGAATGTAAAAAGAGTTGCCGTAATCGATTGGAGTATGCATGAGAGGATTCCATCTATCAAATACGATTCGGCCCCCACGCCCCATTCTTCCATGAAATTTATAGGATGGTGTAGAAGCACCGCTTTTTGATGAAGAGTCAGATGGGGGTACAATGTTTGCAGCTGCTAGCTTATCTGGAACTAAAGGTTTTGTGAACAACAAAACTGGCTCAAGAGGATCCTGCATTAACCATTCCAAAAAAGCAAGAGAAACCGTTCTTGGAAATGTGAGACTAACTTATGATCTAGTTAAATCCACAGGTTATTAGAAATGCATGGCTAAAGCATGTAGTCAAGTCCACCAGGAAAGTTGGAAAACCAAGTCTCCAACATTTGTTCTACAAAGGCTCTATCTAAATGGCACAACAAGACCATCCATTATGGTATGTCAATGCAAAATAGGGCAATTTTGTTTGGGAATTGCTTGTAGGAGTTGGAAGAAGAGAGCAAGACGTACCAGTTTATGGAGCCATTCGTGCAGCAAATGTCTCCGCCGAAACTCTTGCTTAACGCTTCCGGCTGGAGCCATAGCTACATTAGAATCTGTTAGAGGTGGATTCTGAACAGCAGCAGGTCGTGTATGTGGACGGCTGTTTGCAATGTCATCTGAGTCCATAAACTCATCTTCACTTGAAGCAAACTTGCTAGATATTGGTGGAAATCCAGGAAGCGTAATATCTTCAAGGAGCTCAGTTTCATGCTGAATATTCAATGAGCCAATATCATCAGAAATCAAACTCCAATTATATTAAATTTCATTTTCTATAGAACACAAATTTATTTAAATAAGCGTATAAAAGCCAACACACTGAACAAATGCATTGTGGTAAGATGCCACAGATGATTTTTTAAACAATAGAGGGGAGAAATCAACAGTTGAGATTAGTCACTGATAAAAGTCTTTAATGGGAAAAATGACATTCAGGGGACAAACAAAAAAACATAGCCTAAAACATGGGTGACTACCTGAGCACTGCAATAAGGATATTCTCAGAGGCTTAACATTGTTAGGCAGATTACAAATTTCCTCCTATTTTAATTTTGTTTCCCCTCTATTTAGGTCAAAGCAGTGGCTTAGGATGGCAATCTTCATGTGTACCAGAATACACTTGGCAATTTAAAATTTCCATTCACTATCAGCTACTGGTTTAAATTCTTTCAAATAGATAAATCCAAGCATCTTACAAACAAATTTCTGACTAACTACTCCACTATCATGCTATTGCTTAAATGTTCTCGATAGATTAAAGATGATTAAACCCAGGCATTTCTGGATATTATAAGAGAAAAGAGAAGCAAATAATAAAATAAATTGTAAAGATACCTTGTACTTCATTTGGATCCTCTGAAGGCTAACTTCACATTCTAGAACATCTCTCTTCTTCTCTTCTCTCTGTGCATTCAATCACAACCCAAAGCATTATTGCTTCAGATGCATACAAAAGTCTTTATTTGCAATCAATATGCTGGAAATTGATCGAGGAAGAGCACCTTAATTAAAGCCTCAAGTAAGGACTTGGCTTGGTCTAGGTTGCGCCTGACCTGAGAGAAGTTAAGTGCAAAGGGAAAAATTAATTTGAAAACCCTTGATGATAAATAATACAAGAATTACAACGAAAAAAGTGGCATAATTACAGTCCAAAATATTAAAATAAAAAAATTGTCGCATTATGGTCTTGAATCGACTTGAGCATATTTCCATAACAACTCTTACAATATCATCATATTCAAGAGTAGAAATTTAAATTAAAAACAGGTTTTAGTTCAACATTTTCTACTGATACAGAAAAACTTGTGGATGACAAAAAATTAAAAATCCCCATCCTTTCTAATGACTTTTTACGAAATACAAAACATAAAACCATGTTTTTGCATGATGCAAGCACTAAGCATAATAAAATTGCTTTGCGGACAAAGAAAGTACTGTTTCATATTAAGTTTGTGTTTGTGAATGTAGAATGAAATAGAGTAATTGTTCTCACCTGGCGAAGCTTTTCAAATGACTGCACATTGTTTTCTCGCCTTTGCATCTAATGAAAGATAGCACAAACTTCAGGTATTTACAGTAAAACACTGTAAGGGTTTACAACTAAAGTCAGAAACTAACCCTTCTTGTGTGAAGTCTGTGAGCTTTTTCCCTTGGCCTAAAGACATTGTAGGGGTTGTTGTCATTGACGGGTGGAGGAGGCTGCACAACAAGGGAAAAGAATATAAATGCTACTGTCATTCACTTAACTCCATTGTGTGGCTGAAACATCTTAATTCAGACAAAAATTTAAGTAAAACAAAAATGATGGCACACTCAAAGCACATGGAAAAATATAAGATACTTATAAATGACCAACAAAAATAAAAGTTTAATGATGATTACAGACGTTAAAAACAAATGATACAATTTGCAGCAGCTATTTCTGATTGTATAATTTCCATATATATATATGAATTCATAAGGAGTTGGTCTAGTATTTCCGATTCTAAAATGCAGCATGAAACTGCTTCTAGATAAGATACCGTATAATGATTTATAGTCACCTAAGCATAAAATCCATGTGGCAACATCTCAACAATGAATATCTACTTTTTGGTATGTATCTCAAAAACAAAGATATGCTATATGTATTCATAAAACAATTTACATATAATAAAGTTATAAAGTTAACCTGCAAACGCCGTAAAATAGGCTTCTGCCACCGTTCGCGCTGGAAAGAAGGGAAAAATGAAAAAGACAAACACGTAATTATCCTTATTATTACACCAACAATAATTCAAGAAGTTCAGCGCAAGAATTCCAAAACTATAAGGCAACTGAACATAGTAGGATAACAATTCAAATAATGTAAGTTACATTTTGTATGGACATGCAGGCTGCACAGGCCAAATTATTTTTACCATGTCCAGGACTATCCACCAGAACATCCATCAAAATAATGGCACCTCCTCCACTAATACCAAAGTAAGCAATCTAGCTTGGCAAGCCAAATTTTAATTAGTTACTTAGATACTACTGAGGACGATGAAAATCCAAGCAGGTTTCTTCCTTCACAAAGATTCTGAATCTCGTATAAATCCATAAAACATCCAGATATGATATTTGTTCCTTACCTTTTCTTTCCAATAGTTATAAACCGACTGAAAGACTCCATATTTGATGGATTGAGATTGCAAGGCCTAGCAATAAAAGCAAACCAGGAAAATTAAAATAAGCATGAGCTCGTGTTTCACTCCAAATGATTCAACATATTAGTTCATTGATTGAAATGACAAATGCTAGAGCAAGAAAATGAACTTGTTACTTGTTACTAAAGAAGATTTAAGTATTTGGATGTCAGGAATAATAGTAAAAATTTAACATCTTGAGTACAAAAATATCTTAATTTTGCGCCGGAGTTCTCGAAACAAGCCCAAGTAGGGAAATCACAAATAGAAAAAGAAATAAACAGATAAAAACAGAGTCCAGGGCTTCAAACCTGCTGGGTTGGAAATAAATACATGAACACCTCATTAAGAGAATAATCAGAGGATGATTATCTTTATCAAGAGAATCATACGAGTCCTTTTACACTAAACAAATGATAATTTCTATAAAGATCAACAAAGCCTATAATTAGATGACCATTTTAAGTTGAAGGAAACTCCACATGTTGAAAATTGATATAATCCATGGTGTGATAAGCATAAATACGGGATACATAAAAAAATAAAAAACCTAACTTGGTCAGCTTCTGCATAATCAAAACAAATATTCACCTCAATAGCAACATCCATTGTCAGCAGCACAGGAATTGGTGAAACAAGTGTAGGTGTTATAACTCCTGCTCTTTCACGAGCTTTATGATCCAACACCTCCAACTTAAAAAGAAGACTCTCCAACCTGCGTCATTAAGCACAAATGCATTATTAAATAAGCAGATACGAGAGTATGTCACACTTGAACTGAGTTGAGATTGTATAAATCAATAACATCTAGGTTGGATCTGCCCAAGACCATGAGAACACTTTCCCTTGGTGTGGTTAATCATCCATCTAATATAGCACTATCATTTCTGAAAATATAATAAAGTAGGAATCAACTTTCACTGTCTACAAAGAAACCAGAGCAGAATTATGCTTGCTTCCAGGCTTCCAGCAGGCATACCCATATATGATTAAAGTGACAAAACAAACGAAGACACCATCAAAATGTGCATGCATGCTGAAGGAGCTTATGGATATTTCTAGTTCATAGCTGGTTCAAACAAATGAATCAGCAATCTCTAATACAAAAGCTAGGTTCATGCAACTAAAACAACACCAACTATAAAAATGCAAAGAAGTCCCAAATCATGTAAATAATAGAAAAATTCATGCTGAAAGAGAATGTTGGCGCAGAAGTAATTTCCCTCACACGGTTTAAATTAAGTGGGATCAGCTAAATAAGCATCTTCATGCTAACATTTAGACAGAGTTCATTTAACAGTCTAGACGGCTTCCCACAAGTCATACTCAAGGGTAAATAAAAGCAGAAAAAATAATAAGAGTTAATTAAACAATCTTGATGGAAATATCAGATGAATGTACTACTCAGACAAATCTACCTAAACTGAAAAAAATAGTCTAATCAAGATTTACATAATTACTTTTCAGGTGCAAGTATCTTCTTATCTTTGTTGTAGTCTTGAAGCCAGTCTTCATCCTCATTATCAAGATCATACTCAACAAACTCCCCAATCTCAGCCCGGGCTGGAGATGATAGAACAGACTTTCAGAATGCTAACACCAATTTAATTATCACTAGAAATGAACCATCCAAATTAGCTTTTGAGAATAAACAAAGGAATCTTTCTGGTATTACAAACCTCCCCTTGCTCGTAAATAGGATGTGGGTTGAAAGAACGTGCGAGAATAATCTCTTTCATAAGTATCGACAACAACAAACTGAGGTGTAGGTATTTCAGAAGCCAGTTTCCTTGTAGCAATTGGTTGCACCTAAAAAAACACATCCATTTAAATAGACAAATTTTACTATGCACCTAGGATACTAATAACCTTGAAACCATGGAAACATGAGAAATTACAAAAAGCATGAGTCATCCTTGAGAAGTCTGCTCATTAGCATGTTGTTCTTAAAAAAAATGTAAATGCTCAGTCATTTGTTTATCCCTACACTTTTACTTGGTTGAAATAATGAATCATTTAGTAAAAAGTTGTGAACCCGATTCTTTGGGCTAGTAGCACTACAAATAATACCTAAAATCAACATAATTCCATAGTCTTTAAACACATTCCTACAAACCATACATCTAGCTATCAATTAATTAAATTCTTTAAGCTATCAATTAATTAAATTCTTTAAGCTTTGTTTGGTTTGTACTTATGCTGCTTGCCTTTTGCTTTCATAAGCAAAACAAAAATCTGTGTGTGGATGAAACACAAAGAATACGTTTGAAGGATTATAATTATTATATTTTAGATGCAAAAATGCATAGTTTTACTTCTATATAAACCAATTGTGTTGCAATCAGAACAACATTTTACTGGCCATTTCAAGCACCATCATGAATTGTTCTTTACCTTCTGCTTTTGCCTTCTAGCAACTTTTAAGGAGTGGAAACCAAGTAGAAAAAGCATCAAAGAAACAAAGCCAGAGACTTAATGTAGGATGATATGTCAGACTGAAGTACTTGAACAAAAATAGCCTCAACTGTTGCAAAGCTCTAACTTCTATTATTTCTTTTCCAAAACTATATTGGTTCCAAAAACTTTTAAGATTACAGATTGCAAGTGAATTTGGGCTATGAAAACCAAAGGATTGAAAATGGTTAAACAAAAACAGCCTCGTACAATGCCAAGTCATAATGAAGTTTTTGAACAAAAATAGCATCACTGTTGCGGAGCTCTAATTTTCTGTTATTGTTTTCCCAGAAGCTATGTTTATATATAAAAGAAAATGTAATAATTTAAAACCAATTTGCATGATTTTGTTTTGCCTTGAGATTACAGAATGCAAGTAAATTGAGCTATGAAAAGCAAAGAAGTGAAAAAGGGTACCTCAGTTTCGACCTCAGCGGCAGCAAGACGTAGCATTTGAGAGTTACGTGTTGTGGAAGTAGGAGTGTCATCGTCTTCGAAGTCTTTAACTGACTTAACAATGGGTAGCTTCTTGTGTATGTCCAATGGGCGTGGCCTAAACGATAGCCTACTCATTTTTGTTCTTCGTTTTCCTTTCACCTCACAGCGCTCTCTCAATCAATTCACTTATCCCACATCGAAACCAAGAAGATAACAAAGAGAAAATCCACTTAATTCAAATTCAAAAAAGGGAAAAGGCGGAAAGTTGCATTTGCATGCATTGGTTCTTTCTGAAATTAATCGAAGCTGTTGGCAGCGTAATGAGTGGGAACAACGGAATTGGGAAACCAGGAGATTAAAATTTTGAGAGGCTTACATTGGCGAGGCGTTGCGGGGAAAATGAAGCGAGAGATTTCTAGGGTTTCGTTGCTGCTGCGGGGCAGGGATTCTGAATTTTCTTAAGTTGTTTGTAGTAAACCAAATTACTATAAGTAAATGAAAGGGAACGAATTTGGATTTGAGAATATGAATTTGGGGATTAGGGATTTGTTTTTGTTGGAAAATTGGAAATTATAACGTAAATGGCACTAGCTAGGGTTTCATATATTGAGTTTTTTAGGCGAAAACAAAAATTTAAAAATAGATGGGTTTGAACTTGGAAGAGGGAGATGGTTAGCATTTAGCAATAGCAAATGGTTGTTTTCTGGACCATTTATTTTTTGGACTGGTAGCCCATGCCCAACCAATAGCCTTCCATTTTTCCCCTAATCATTAATGTATTTGTGTTATTAAGTCATGTTTAAAAAATAATAATTTATCTAAGAAATATAATGTATTAAAAATAATAAAAATTTAAAAATAAATTAGAAAATCATGAAAACTGCAGCTCAAAATATTTATAACTTCTTTATATTTGCAAAAATTTAGGTTTTTGTTATGAATATTTATATATGTGGATGTCAACCATGATAAGAACTTTATCAAGGAGATTTGACTTACTTTATCATTAGAAATTTTATCTACATTAATTAGAGTTTAATGTATTATATACTTCTTATGTCTATAAATAAATGATTTGTTGAAGGCATTATATGCAAGTCTATATTTGATAATAATACAAATTTCTCTCTTTCTCTCATCCTTTTGTTCTTTTATTCTTGTTCATTGTTTTTCGTTATTTTATTCACAACACGTTATTCACACGAACTCGTTCAATTATCAAGATACTTGGAAGATTTGATAATCAAGCATCATATACGAGATGGATGTATAATCTCGCGTTGTTATCATCAAAAATTTGGAATAAACTCTTGTGCTCTTGAAACACTTGTAAGTTCACTCGCATCATCTAAGAACAATTTTTAAAATTTTTAATTATTATGATTTTATGTCAGACGCAACAGAGAGAATTATAATATATTTGATACATCAACGTTTGACGAATAAATGTTAGACAATTAATTATTAGATAATCTCTTTACTAAAACAAAGGGAGAGAATTACGACACAAATCTTATAGTTTCTTAATCTATTTGGTTCAATCTTTGCATATTTCTATAAATTCAATTTTGATATTCTACTTTTGAGAATTGATATTTTAACTATTTTTGAGTTTTGCATGATATATTTAAACGTATTGAAAAAGTCATGGTTTGACTAAGATAAAATCTAAAAGAGATATGTTTCTCTCAATAATGTTTATTCGATTAGATTTATTTGATTTGTTTCCTCGGGTGAACAAAAGCATTAATTTAATAGTATGACTATTATAAAGTCTATAATTACTCGAAAGCAATAAGTTTTCCGCATCAAAAGAAAAAACCACTATAAATTTCTCTCAAGTTCATGTTACAAAAAAATCATATTGACAAAAAATTTTGTGGGAGACATTTTCTGAAGTGAATACAAGCACGATGTTTATTTCATGCAATTTTTGTGGGAGACATTTTCTGAAGTGAATGTGAAATTATATTATAGAAAGAATAAAAGTCACTTTAGAAGTTGTGGTCGTGGTCGAGACAATGAATATAGACATGAAAAATATTGTCATTTTAAGAATATTTCTACCCACCGGTAGTGAGGTTATAAGGATGACAAGAGTGATAAAGATCCTTCTAAGGAAGTGAAATCTTTTTATTACTAATGTGATGTTATAAATCATTGGTCTCGTACTTATCGTACGTTGAAAAAAATCAAAAATCATTGAATGATAAATGAAAGAAAATAAAAGAAAATTTTGTTTGCGAAATTGACGAAGATGATATTGGTCCAACTCATTTGGACATTGTTGATTTTCTTATAACCTTTGAAGTAAATAAATCATCTTCTAATTATTCTCATAACCTTTAATAGAATTACTTATTTCTTTTAATTTACTTTGCTTTTATGTTTATTTACTTTATGCATTAATTATTTAGGCTTTATATATTAATTTAACGCCTAAAGAATATTTTTTAATTAGTTAATATGTTCTTTGTTATGTTGGTTTAATCCAAATATATTGGCTGGATATCTCGTTCTACGAGACTATTAGTCTCAAAGGAGGTTTTTAAAGGACCTTGTGAACTGGTTTAACAATGCCGCGTACGATGATTAAATCTTTGTTCTCAATTGGTTTGTATATATATATTATGACATTTATTTATTTTATTTCACATTTTTACTTATCAAATACAATCTATGGTGACGATTTATGCTTAACAAAAGCATAAGATATATTTTCTCATTTAAATGCAAGGATAATATGAGTATTATATTTCAAAGTACTAAAAATATTGATGCTCCAGAAGAGTAATAAGTTCTTGAGAAAAAGCACATTATGAAAAGTGTGGCATTGCGAAGATTGCAATAATTATCGATAATGATAATAATATCGTCACCACTAGAAATGAAAATTTTAAGTGAGCAATATGAGTTCGCAAAATATTTCTTTGAAAATTATAGATAACAAATGTTATCAATTGACATTTGAAATAAGTTAATGTGGATATAAGTTCTAGTAGCTAAAAAGTCAGTTGAAAGCTCTAGAAGAGCTGTATATTGCTACCAAAAGATAATTTTCATTGAAAGCCACGACGCATAAAGTTAGTATACCGGAAGAAGACAAAATTTGAACTCGGAGCTGGAGAGCATCACGTCGAATATTGTCTTTCTCCCACATAAGGGTAAAAAACTCGGGTCGAGGGTTTATGTTTAAATGGAACATTGAATTTCTTATTTAAATATCCCCTTGATTAACATCTAAAGAACTAAGTGTTTTGATATAATAATTGAAAAATGTTTTGGACAAATTTGAAAAGAAATTAAAACATGTCTTTAAGTCCAAACAACTTGAAAAATAAGTTTGAGGTGTTTAAAAAGGTTTTTGGTAAAGTTTTAAGCGTCTTAAAGTACTCAAACCTTGCTTTTCAGCACTATCGTACCGATATGGTATACCCCGTATCGATACCTTTTTACTCAAGATTTGATTCTGCCAAAACTCGTACCGATACATGCTTTCTCGTATCGATACAGAGAGGGGTCGTACCGATACGCCTTTAAAAAGTATCGATCCCTGCTTTAACAACCCCCAACGGCTATTTCTCAACGGTCTTTTAAAGTGCAGACCGTACCGATACTCTTCCTAGCGTATTGGTACGCATAGGCTGGCAAGAGCTCAATGGCTAGTTCTGAAGAAGGGTGTATCGATACGAAAGGCTGCAAAACTGCATTTATGGTGGGAAATAAAGTCTCCAACGACTCCAACTCAACCCTAACGGCTAGTAACGGTTACAAACTCAATTAGGAGTATAAAAGGGACCTCCAAGCATCAAGAGAAGGCTAATGCTTCGATTGTCAACAACACTATGATTAAGATTTTGTCTTAGAGCTTAATTGTCCATTTTCTTGTATAGACAACACTAGTGAGCTAAACATTGTTAAATTTGCTCAAGTGTTTAGGTTTCGGGTGGGAGCTAAATAATGCAAACAAATACCTATTAGAGGGATTTCAAGTTTACTTAGAATTTCTCTTGTAAAGAGGGTTTACTCAAGCTTTGGGTGGAAAGCTTTGAGGGTTGTAAAGGTTACCTCTTAAGCCTAGAAAAGGAAACGAAATTCTTAGTGAATTTGGTTGAAACCCTTTAGTGAGGAGCTGAGGTAGTGGATGTAGGTGCTTGTTAGAAAGCCGAACTACTATAAATCATTGTGTCAAATTCCAATCTTTTAGCTTCCACTTTAACACCAAAAAAATTCAATCTTCTCCAATCTTGGCAAACACATTGGTTGAAGGAAATCGAGCACCATAAAACCCAACAACATCACATTATAATGTGATACTGACCAACTTAGGACATTTAAACTCTTATTCAATATCCATTTATTTGTCTATAAAGTTCTCTCCTATTAAATTAATTAAATTTAATTAAAGCACTTAGTCCTAAAAGGCTCTAATTCTATTATACTAGGTGAATTAAATCCTCATAAGCTCTACATGTATATTTGAAAAGCATGCATACAAGATAAATTAAACGAATAAATTAAAATCATTAAACAATAACAATTAAACTGGTCTTATGGATAAACGTGCAGCCATCCATCGAAAAATCAAAGATCTTGAAGTGTCTAGAGATTCGGCATTGGTGATCTATTAACTCCGTGGAGAGTGGGAAACAAAAGATGAAAAATTGGTCAAGTACCGCAAACTTATTCTTAGATTAATAGAAGGGTTTGAGAAAATATCTTTCCATTACTTCCCCCAGAAGATAATCAAATGGTCGACGCATTGGCAACTCTAGCAGCAGCATTCAAGGCGAATAAAGAAGTCGATATAATGCCAATCCAAATGAGCATTTATGATTCACCCGCCAGTTGCTATGCCATTGAAGATGAGCTGGATGATCGCCCATGGTATTATGACATTCTATAGTACATTAAGTATCAAAAATATCCTGAAGGGGCAACTGAAAATGACAAAAAGACTATCCGAAGAGCGGCTACGGGATACGTCTTAGATGGAAGAATTCTATACAAAAGAGCGAGCGATCAAACATTGCTTAGATGTGTAGAAAGTCTTGAGGCAAAAAAGATAATAGAGGAGGTCCACGAGGGAATCTGTGGAGTTCATGCAAACGGTCTCACTATGTCTCGTCTGATTATGAGATTGGGATATTTTTAGGTATCTATGGCAGAGGATTGTATCAATTTCACTCGAAAATGCTATAAATGTCAAATCCACGGAAATAAAATCCATGTAGCCCCATCTCCTCTTCATGTTATGACGACCCCATGGCCATTCTCAATGTGGGGCATGGATGTGATCGGACCAATTACGCCGAAGGCATCAAATGGACACCGCTTCACTTTTGTGATGATTGATTATTTCACAAAATGGGCAGAAGCTGCTTCGTACGCAAATGTAACAAGATCGACAGTATGCAAGTTCCTAAAAAACGAAATCATTTGTCGGTATGGTATACCAGAAAGGATTATCTCTGATAATGCCTTAAATTTGAACAACAAAATGATGACAGAGGTATGTGAACAATTTAAGATCAAACATCACAAGTCAGCACCCTATCGCCCAAAAATGAATGGGGTCGTCGAAGCAGCTAACAAGAATATCGAAAGAATTATCAAGAAAATGGCAGTAACTTACAAAGACTGGCATGAAAAGTTGCCCTTCGCTTTGCTTGCATACCGCACGTCAATACGCACCTCTATAGGGACAACTCCGTTCTCCTTGGTTTACGGAATGGAGGTAGTTTTATCTATTGAAGTAGAGATTCCATCACTCCGTGTCTTAATGGAACTCGAATTAGATGAAGCCGAATGGGCCCAAGTTAGATACGATCAGTTAAATCTGATTGAGGAAAAGAGATTAAAAGCTATATGCCATGGACAGATGTACCAAAAGCGAATGATCCGGGCTCATGACAAAAAGGTCCGACCTAGGGAATTTCGTGAAGGAGATTTGGTATTAAAGAATGTATTACCCATGTAAAGAGATTTTCGAGGGAAATGGATGCCAAAGTGGGAAGGCCCGTTTGTTGTGAAAAAGGCTTTCTCTGGAGGGGCGTTGATCTTAACCGAGATGGACGGAAGTGAGCTACCAAATCCTGTGAATTCTGATTCGGTGAAAAAATATTATGCCTGAGATTTTGAAAAAAAAAGAGAAGAAAAAATACTAAGAGGCGAAAACCCGAAAGGGCCCTCTTGGTATAAAAAAAAGAAAAAGAAAAAAAAAGAAAAACTGAGAGGTGAAAACCTGAAAGGGCCCTCTTGGTTAAAAAAAGAAAAAGAAAAACTAAGAGGTGAAAACCTGAAAGAGCCTTTTTAGTAAAAAGGGGGAAACTATTCAGAACGAACGACACAAGGTAAAATACAGTCGACGAGTTCTCTTTGAAGTCTTGTTTAATATGAAGACAGTTCATACTCTTTAGATGTTGGTCGAAAAATTCAAGCTCCACCTAGTAGAAGCCACAATCAGATGAGATTCTTGAACGAATAGGCAGTGAAATCCCAGAATTTGATATGTGAGGGCATTTTTTTCCTTCCTTTAATTTTTCCTTTTTTTTTCTAGCACGTGTTCGTTCTTGGAGCCTAGGCCATTTTTTCGTTAATTATCTCGCGTTTCATTTTGCTTATCGTTAAATATGGGTGCATTTTATTGATGTTTGTGGAAACCTTTTGACGGGGTCTGTAATATCCATATACGACATTCATTGTGCTACTCAAATGATGAAAGGCTTAAAAAACACATCGATAACATACATCCTTCCATGATGATGAAAATCTCGAAATGTAAGAAGCTTGATAACGAAGTAGAAGGGGCAGGATTGCGCAAAGATTGACTCGGATGAAGATGAGAACCCAAAATATGTTGTGCAAAAAGGTCCCATGCATTTAAGAATAGGAGCATGTATGTATTTTGCATGAAAGATAGGTGCATTAGTAACATGTGCATCTTTACATTATTCACCCAAGCAGGTGTATAAGTAATTGAATCCCAGTGCCCTTGAGACGAGTGGGGTACACCTTACAGCGCCCTTGAGACGAGCGGGGTGCATTTTACATCAAGAAATGAATTCTTGAATCCCAGTGCCATTGAAACGAGCGGGGTACATCTTACAGCGCCCTTGAGATGAGCGGGGTGCATTTTACATCAAGAAATGAATTCTTGAATCCCAATGCCCTTGAGACGAGCGGGTTACACCTTACAGTGCCCTTGAGACGAGCGGGGTACACCTTACAGCGCCCTTGAGACGAGCGGGGTGCATTCTACATCAAGAAATGAATTCTTGAATCCCAGTGCCCTTGAGACGAGCAGGGTACACCTTACAGCGCCCTTGAGATGAGCGGGGTGCATTTTACATCAAGAAATGAATTCTTGAATCCCAATGCCCTTGAGACGAGCGGGGTACACCTTACAGCGCTCTTGAGACGAGCGGGGTGCATTTTACATCAAGAAATGAATTCTTGAACCCCAATGCCCTTGAGACGAGCGAAGTACACCTTACAGCGCCCTTGAGACGAGCGAGGTGCATTTTACATCAAGAAATGAATTCTTGAATCCCAGTGCCCTTGAGACGAGCGGGGTACACCTTACAGCGCCCTTGAGATGAGCGGGGTGCATTCTACATCAAGAAATGAATTCTTGAATCCCAGTGCCCTTGAGACGAGCGGGGTACACCTTACAGCGCCCTTGAGACGAGCGAGGTGCATTTTACATCAAGAAATGAATTCTTGAATCCCAGTGCCCTTGAGACGAGCGGGGTACACCTTACAACACCCTTGAGACGAACGGGGTGCATTTTACATCGAGAAACAAGTTCTTGAGTCCCAATGCCTATGAGATGAGCGAGGTACACCTACAACGCTCTTGAGACGAGCGGGGTGCATTTTACATCGAGAAATGAATTCTTGAGTTCCAGTGCCCATGAGATGAGCGAGGTACCTCATATAGCGCCTTTGAAACGAGCGAGATACATGTTTTTATGAGTAGGATGAACGGTGGTGTCTTTTTTGCAAATTTAATATTCAATGGAAAAATTTGTTGCTTTGGTCTTTGCTCCATTTCTCTTACCCGAGAAATGAGCAAAGAGGGGCAACTGTACGCATCAATTTTTTTTCCTTTGAATATTAAAAAAAATTCAAACCCAAACAAATTGAATCCAACTAAAACTCTATCACCCCATTGTTAATCCCTAAAATCTAGCCACAATACACCAAAAAAACATTCATTTTTTTTAATATTATCCTTAAAGTTTGTATTCAACTACAACTCTACCCACATCCCCATATCCCTAAAAAATAGACAATCCCTAACCAAATTTGAACCCTATATAAACCCCCATCCACCATCATCTAGAGGACATGAAGGCTAAAACAAAAGAGCAATAGTTGGTGAAATCTCAGTGTTAAAATCAGAAGAAAAAGTTAGAAGCAAAAGGTTTCTTACTCTTTTCCGGTGACCGGAATTTTATTACCCAAATCCGAACGGTGGAAGAGTCTACAACGACCTCGGGACCAATATACTCCAAGAACAATACAATCCAACGGCGAATTTCGGAGTTTGAGCAAGGTATTTTTCGGATTTTTTTTTGTTGTAAAATTTCAAAATTAGAAAGAAAAAAAAGGTGTTTTAGAACTTACATTTTTCTGATTTGGCTGTCGCCGGGGAGAGTATGTAGTGTCAGCCGGTGTGTAAGATGAGATAAAAATTATGTTTATGTTTGATTCAAATGACCAAATTTTTTGTTTCATTCGAAACCCAGCGAGAAGATGAAATAATAAAGGGTAAACTACACAAATGACCACTGAACTATGAGTTTGGTGTCAAAATGACCACTATATTATTTTTTGCCGCAAATGCACCACACAACTATTTAGATGGTTCCATTTTAGCCACACACCGTTAAAAAAAAAACGAAAAAGTTGACGGAACTGTTAAAAAAATTGGTATAGTTACACATTTGGTCCTCTATATTTATACAATATATCAATTTAGTCCAAATTTTAATATAATAAAATAAATTAATTATTCAATTTTAATATACCAGTTTTCAGGTTTTCGGTCGTACCCAACCTAAAACGACCGATGGCGACTCCAAATGTTTGATTAGCTTTTGAAGGCCCAGCCCGAACGAAAAACGGTGTGTACAATATACATAGTCTAACCTGCTGACATTAGTTATATATGTTTTTACTGCTCATTAAACAGTCGGTGATGGTATAATAATGGCTTACGTTTGCGTGGTAGATATACAAGTGAGTGATACTACAACAATTAATTCACTTTAACGAAAATTATGTTACAGTAGCCAAAAACTAGATGGTGTTTGCTTTGTAAATGCTGCATCTAGGAAACTTCCTTCTTTTAACAGACTAATTTACCTATCTGACAAAAGGTTACAGTTGCAACCCTGCAACTTAATTGTGATTTCTTCTTTTTGTACAGCTGAAGTAGTATGATTGGATAAATTTATGTACATCGTTAAAAACAAAATGTGAAAGGATGCATACAGACATTTTGTGTAAGTATACGTATATGTTTCGTAGAAAGTGATGAAGTGCACTTTTCACGAATCCTTATTTAGGTTTCTTCTGATTGTTCCAACACTCTTGAGGCAGTCATCAACTTCCTGGATAGTTGGCCTCTTGAAAGGATTTTGGTTGATGCACAGGCAGGCCACATCTAGAACCTGCAGCATTTCTTCATCTGAACCTTTTCCTTTTAGGTGTGGATCAAAGACTTCATCTTGCTTGCCCTCATTCCTCAATCTCTGCACCCATGAAACCAATTCTCTTGATGTTTTTGGCCTAGACATATCCATTGGCCTTTTACCAGTAAGCAACTCAAGCATGACAACCCCGAAACTGTACACATCCCCTCTCAAAGTGGCTACCCATGCTTGCCCATATTCTGGAGGAATATAACCCAAAGTACCGACAAGCTCAGTTGTAACATGAGTGTGATAAGGAAGAATCAGTCGTGACAATCCAAAATCTGCAACATGTGCCTCAAACTTGTCATTGAGAAGGATATTGCTTGACTTGATGTCCCGGTGAACGATGTGTGGCTCACATATTTGATGCATGTAAGTCAGTCCATTACTTGCTCCCCTAGCAATCTGCAGTCGAGTTTGCCAATCTAATTGGGATGGACCATCCACTTTCTCATGTAACCAGTAGTCTAAACTTCCATTCTCCATATAGGAATATATTAATAGCCGAAATCCTTCATGTACACAATAACCTTGCAGAGACACCAGGTTCTCATGTTGAGCTGTGGATAGAGCTTCTACCTCAGCTTTGAATTCCCTCTCCATCAGGCCAAAATCTCTCGAGAGCTTCTTAACTGCCAGCTTGGTCCCGTCTGCTAATATTGCTTTGTAAACCAAACCAAAACCTCCACAGCCAATGATGTTTTCTTGATTAAAATTGTCAGTTGCTTTCAAGAGTTCAAATATTGTGAGATCCTTGACTTCATTGGTTTTGTTCGGGAACAACATAACAAGGCTATCATCCTTGTCATTCTGTGGATGGACTCCAGAATAAGAGTTGCAGGAAAGTGAATCTAGTTCAATCTTATCGGTGTCTCCTCCAGGAATAATCTTTCTCTTTGACAATATCCACAATGCTAGAACAGTAATAAAAAAACCAGTAGCAGCACAGATTCCGAGTACAAGCCCAATGATAAGTTTAGTGTTTAAGCGTTTTGGTACAGTGGTAGAGTGAGCACTGCTTGGTGCCTCAGGGCAAATGCGCTGCACAATAGAACCACACAGACCTGGGTTCCCTTCAAAACTAGAACTGGTAAAAGTATCAAACTGACCTCCAGGCGGAATCGGTCCTTGAAGATTGTTATATGCCACACTGAATGAAGACAAGAAGTGAAGGCCTCTTAATGATTCAGGAATTTGGCCAGAAAGCCGGTTGCCAGACAGATCCAACTTTTCCAAGTTTGTGAGATTTGATATTTGTTCTGGAATGCTACCAGAAAAGTCATTCTGGCTGAGATCTAACACATGAAGAAATTGCAATCGACCAATCACCCCAGGGATGTTGCCACTAAGGTTGTTGTTTCTCAGATAAATAGCCGGCGGAAGGCTGGAGAGTTGGTTATACAGCTGCTGACTGGTGGCATTATTGGGCATAACAAACACCGGGAGCTCCAAGTAACTTCTATCAACTTGATCATAAGACTCTTGTGTTGCCAGTGCATACAGGCTTGCGAGTTCCTTGGGAAACTCTCCTGATATTAAGTTAGAAGACAAGTCTATGTAGAAAAGGTTTGGTAGGCTGCCCAGCCAATTGGGAATTAAACCACTGATCCTATTTTGGGACAGGTCTAGCACCTCTAGATTCTTTAGCTTAGCTAACCAGTTGGGGACTTGACCAGTGAAGTTGCATCCTCCGAGGCCCAAAATCTGGAGATTTTGAAAGCCTTCTTCTGCTATTATATTTTCATCATAGGGTATTGCTTCATTCATAAAGTTATTAGTAAGGATGAGAGTAGTAATGTTCTTGAATCCCATCAAAATCCTTATTGCCCCGGTAAAATTGGTTAGCTTATTAGTAGAAACCGAAAGGAATGATAAAGATTGCAGTGCAAGTATGGCTGGTGATATTTGTCCCTCTAACTGGTTGCTAGCCAGTCTTACTGCAGTTAATGACTTGCAAGAATAAAGACTTAAAGGCAAGGTACCTGTAAAGTTATTGTTGCCAAGATCAAGAGTGTTAAGGCGTTGCAGGGTGGAGAAATTGAAGGTGGAGAGATCTCCTTCCAGATGGTTAACCCGCAAATTCAAAGTGACAAGATTGGTGCAGTTCATGAGAGATGGCGGAAGATAACCAGCAAAGTTGTTGATGTGAAGCAACAGTTTTTCCAACTTGGAAAGTCGGCCTATGTCTTTAGGGATGGGGCCTTCAAATTCATTGGAAAAGAGCTCAAGGATGGTGAGGTTGGTGAATTGGACAATGGAATCTCGGATTCCTCCGGAAAGGTGATTGAACGGTAAGGACAATTGCTCAAGTGAGGTAACTCTGTAAATATCAAGTGGAAGTGTCCCAGACAGATTATTAAAACCCGCACGAAAGATGTGCAGCTTGGAACACTTGTCAAGTCCAGTGGGAATTTGGCCATTAAGCTTGTTGTAAGATAAATCTAAGATGGTGAGGGAAGTGTTGATGCAGATCCAGGACGGAACCTCGCCCGTTAAAGTATTGTTCCTCACATTGAAAACACTCAAATTCAGGGCTGCCTGAAGAAGATTACCGGGTTGAATGGTTCCCGAGAAGCGGTTGCTGGATAAATCCACTGCGCTGAGATTGTTGTTCAAGTCCAGAGGCAGTTCACCATAAAATCTGTTGTAGCTGAGATCAAAAACTTGGAGGTGATTGAGGGAAGAAAAGAAGGCAGGGGGCAGAAATCCAGTCAGCCGATTATGGGAAAGATTAAGATGGGTTAAAAGTGTGAGGTTTACAAGAGAGGTTGACAGATGACCAGTAAGGCCTCGAGAGGGTAGCCATAGCTGAGTGACTCGACCGATATCACAACCTACTCCTTCCCAAAAGCAACAATCTATAGAAGCCGACCAATTCAAGGGGGATGAAGATGGCACTGTTATGTTGGAAAGAAACGCCAAGAGAAAAACGCTATCGTTTTGATCACAAGCAGCTTGGCAAGGAGAGGCAAAGAAGAAAATCTGTGAAAGTAATAGCAAATGAAGCATGGAAAAAGTTGTTGGTCTTGAAGCTGAAGCACCAAGAGAGGTCTCTTTGTCATCAATCATCGTAGGAAACAAGTGAGAAGAAGAAGAAGAAGAAGTTGGCCAGGTACATCATTATCTCATCTTGGTTAAGCTTGTACAAGATAGAAGATTGACCTCAACAAAAGAAAGAGAAAGAGTGACATTTTAGTTGTTTATTATAATTAATATTATATTGGTATAACAAAAGAGAGAGAAGACAAAAGAATGCAAGTGGCCTTTGTTGGGGGTGCTATTATTGTTTATGATGAAAAATAAGAATTCCCATTGAAGCACTGGACTGGATCATGCCATTGTGGTGGTGGTGGTGCTGGTGGTGGACTTTTTCCAAGATGATGATTGATTGCTGACCAAAGGCTCAAAGCGCGTGCGTAAGTTTTTTATGTCTCATAATTGTAAGTAAAATTAAATTTTTATTACAGAAAGGGTTTTGTGCAAAGATTATATAAAATTGCAGACTGGTGCAAAGATTAGAGTTACAAATACCTAAAAAGCTCCTTTCTAAAGCAAAAAACAGCTTATCCTCTTTGCCTTTTTACCTTTCAAGTATATAAAATGCCACAAATGAAACTTCTGTTTCCGAGATCTGGTGCCTTTTGTGCTGTTGTATTTCTGTATACAGTAGACACATATTAGAGGCGTCCATCATTCGCAGTTGGGTTGGGTCCATGTTAGAAATTAATATTTATATAGATTTAAATAAAACTGTTTTTATTATTAAATATGAATTTGGACCGGTTTAAATTCATGAAAAAAAATTATTCAAAATTTGACTTGTACAAAGCTTTTTGGAGACTTTTGAGAGGTGTTGGCCTTGCTTTGTCATGATAGCTAAGTTCCTAATGTCTTCTCTTTAAATTTTAATTGCTAAAATTGCCGTCTTTCAACAAGCACCCTTCCTTTTATTGTAGTTTATTCAAAACTCATCATCATAGCAATATGTCCAGAAATTACTTTGGGGGGGGGGGGGGGGGGGGGGGTGCAAGAATCATAACCCTTTACTTTTTTTGTTATTATTATTACTACCATTTTATTCTTCTTTTTATTCTCATCTATCACTTATATATATTTTTTGTTTTAACCAATGTATCCACCGCCAATGGTAGTAACTAATCTTTTTTGTCATAGGTGCTTTCATTAAAAGGTAAACGGCCGTTGGGCTGTAAACGTAGGTTGGCAAAAGCTAAACTTTTCAACTGTCAGCAAACATTCATCTAAACATTAATGGGGCGTTTGGTTCGCGGAAAAAATCATTACTTGGGGGAATGATCTTTTCCGGAATCGCATACCCACGTTTGGTTGGAGAACATTCCTTCTAAAGGGTAATATTGTATTCCCAACAGTAGCATTTTTTCATTAAATGGTGAGAATGTGATTCCCTTGGTTTTCTTAAGTATTTTTCAATTCCCACCATTTGGACCATATTACCCTCAAGTTAATGAATTTTGTTCACATGAATCCTTTATTTAATTTAATTAGATGATTAAATATGTATGATGTAAATTAATAAGTTAAGAGATAATATTTTCAGACAATATTCTTGTAACCCCCTCGTCCCGGTCTGGCCGGATGACCGGTCCGAGTGGGCCACACGGGGAAAACCGAAGCGAAACCCGTTAAGGTTCCCCCTCGGTTAGCAACCCTATTTTTTTAACTTAATCTTTTCTAAAAGTTCATTTAAGTCTTATGTGATCAAATAGCGGAATAAAATACATGAGATAATAATTCGAACCAAAAACAACATTTGGACAGCCCAATTTTAATCTTTTAAACAGGCCGTTTCGAAACACCCTTGAGGCGTATCGAAACGCCTTGACCAGGTCAACTGCCCCAGAGCCCATACAAGGGGTCGTATCGAAACGGTGGTCAACCGTTTTGAAACGCCCTCAACGGTCAACTTCTCGTGGTCAACGAGATTTTGACGGTTTCGAAACCCTCAGACCCGTTTCGAAACGCCTTCATCTCGTCATTTTCTCAGAATTCCAGTAGCCAAAACGTTTCGAAACCCGTATCGGAACAGGGGCTCTCAGAGGCCAAATCGTATCGTAACGCGTTCCGATACGGGGTCCCTGAAGCCTGCCCGTTCCGAAACGACCAAGCCCGTTTCGAAACACGGGCTGTCTGCAAGAATCATAACCCTTTACTTTTTTTTGTTATTATTATTACTACCATTTTATTCTTCTTTTTATTCTCATCTATCACTTATATATTTTTTTTTGTTTTAACCAATGTATCCACCGCCAATAGTAGTAACTAATCTTTTTGTCATAGGTGCTTTCATTAAAAGGTAAACGGCCGTTGGGCTGTAAACGTAGGTTGGAAAAAGCTAAACTTTTCAACTGTCAGCAAACATCCATCTAAACATTAATGGGGCGTTTGGTTCGCGGAAAAAATCATTACTTGGGGGAATGATCTTTTCCGGAATCGCATACCCACGTTTGGTTGGAGAACATTCCTTCCAAAGGGTAATATTGTATTCCCAACAGTAGCATTTTTTCATTAAATGGTGAGAATGTGATTCCCTTGGTTTTCTTAAGTATTTTTCAATTCCCACCATTTGGACCATATTACCCTCAAGTTAATGAATTTTGTTCACATGAATCCTTTATTTAATTTAATTAGATGATTAAATATGTATGATGTAAATTAATAAGTTAAGAGATAATATTTTCAGACAATATTCTTGTAACCCCCTCGTCCCGGTCTGGCCGGATGACCGGTCCGAGTGGGCCACACGGGGAAAACCGAAGCGAAACTCGTTAAGGTTCCCCCTCGGTTAGCAACCCTATTTTTTTTAACTTAATCTTTTCTAAAAGTTCATTTAAGTCTTATGTGATCAAACAGCGGAATAAAATACATGAGATAATAATTCGAACCAAAAACAACATTTGGACAGCCCAATTTTAATCTTTTAAACAGGCCGTTTCGAAACACCCTTGAGGCGTATCGAAACGCCTTGACCAGGTCAACTGCCCCAGAGCCCATACAAGGGGTCGTATCGAAACGGTGGTCAACCATTTCGAAACGCCCTCAACGGTCAACTTCTCGTGGTCAACGAGATTTTGACGGTTTCGAAAACCTCAGACCCGTTTCAAAACGCCTTCATCTCGTCATTTTCTCAGAATTCCAGTAGCCAAAACGTTCCGAAACCCGTATCGGAACAGGGGCTCTCAGAGGCCAAATCGTATCGTAACGCGTTCCGATACGGGGTCCCTGAAGCCTGCCCGTTCCGAAACGACCAAGCCCGTTTCGAAACACGGGCTATCTGCAAGAATCATAACCCTTTACTTTTTTTGTTATTATTATTACTACCATTTTATTCTTCTTTTTATTCTCATCTATCACTTATATATTTTTTTTTGTTTTAACCAATGTATCCACCGCCAATAGTAGTAACTAATCTTTTTGTCATAGGTGCTTTCATTAAAAGGTAAACGGCCGTTGGGCTGTAAACGTAGGTTGGCAAAAGCTAAACTTTTCAACTGTCAGCAAACATCCATCTAAACATTAATGGGGCGTTTGGTTCGCGGAAAAAATCATTACTTGGGGGAATGATCTTTTCCGGAATCGCATACCCACGTTTGGTTGGAGAACATTCCTTCCAAAGGGTAATATTGTATTCCCAACAGTAGCATTTTTTCATTAAATGGTGAGAATATGATTCCTTTGGTTTTCTTAAGTATTTTTCAATTCCCACCATTTGGACCATATTACCCTCAAGTTAATGAATTTTGTTCACATGAATCCTTTATTTAATTTAATTAGATGATTAAATATGTATGATGTAAATTAATAAGTTAAGAGATAATATTTTCAGACAATATTCTTGTAACCCCCTCGTCCCGGTCTGGCCGGATGACCGGTCCGAGTGGGCCACACGGGGAAAACCGAAGCGAAACCCGTTAAGGTTCCCCCTCGGTTAGCAACCCTATTTTTTTTAACTTAATCTTTTCTAAAAGTTCATTTAAGTCCTATGTGATCAAACAGCGGAATAAAATACATGAGATAATAATTCGAACCAAAAACAACATTTGGACAACCCAATTTTAATCTTTTAAACAGGCCGTTTCGAAACACCCTTGAGGCGTATCGAAACGCCTTGACCAGGTCAACTGCCCCAGAGCCCATACAAGGGGTCGTATCGAAACAGTGGTCAACCGTTTCGAAACGCCCTCAACGGTCAACTTCTCGTGGTCAACGAGATTTTGACGGTTTCGAAACCCTCAGACCCGTTTCGAAACGCCTTCATCTCGTCATTTTCTCAGAATTCCAGTAGCCAAAACGTTCCGAAACCCGTATCGGAACAGGGGCTCTCAGAGGCCAAATCGTATCGTAACGCGTTCTGATACGGGGTCCCTGAAGCCTGCCCGTTCCGAAACGACCCAGCCCGTTTCGAAACACGGGCTGTCTGCAACCTTTGAAAATCAGACTTAGGTAAATTTTGACAAGTCTAAAGGTCTCATAGGACCCCTAAAGGCACACAACACAAACAAACAAAGTCTAGAGGCATACAACTTATGTCAAGCATGCTCAAGCACACTCAAGCACACTCAAGGCATAAATATAAACAATCATACATACATGGCAAATTACACATTAGTAGCCTTTGATACAAGTCATGCTTGGATACATTAAAACCAATAAGCACCATACATCATCAAATAAGTTTACATGCCATCAAAACAATCTTAAGCATTCATAGGGCATTCATCATACTAGCATTTGGCAAGATATAACATGCTTACAAACCAAGTCAACCATAGACATCAAAATCATATATGAGTCATACATAGTTCATTCAAACACACACTCTTGCCACATTGCTAAGCTACTACAAAATTATAACCCGTACTTGAGCAACAAAACTTGGAAGCCCTTCTTGCCTTGCTCTGAGCTAGCACCACACTAATGATCTGCATTGTTGAAAATGAGAGCGTAAGCTATAAGCTTAGTGAGGATGCTCTAAAATCGAAAACGTCAACAATACAGGGTTCAAGCATGTATTCCCTAATTGTCATTTCTATCATGCATAGGTAAAATGACAAGTAGACCTAGCTAGTCTTTCAAGAGGCATAATATAACATCTTACATCATACTAAGCTCAAACATCACATATCAATGTCATGCATCACAAGTATAAAAACAAGTTCAATTGGCCACTATTAGATTACCCGGATGTGCGGATTTAACCTCAATATTCACATTACCTCGATGAAATTTCACTCATCACCGGACCTTGCATGGGCGAAATTCCACTCATCACCACATGCCCTAGGGATGGGATTCCACTCATCATCCCGTAGAATATATATAAGCTTCCGGTGGAATATTACATCATCGTACCCCTCCTTGATGACTCAACGCCATCAAGGCCACGTACGTTTTGACTCAATTTGTGTGCACACTAATCCTAATGATCGATCATTTACACCTGGTAAGTTAATTAGTGCCAATTTACATTTACCACATCACATATCCATCAACCATATTCCATGCTCATCACATACACATATCATGGTATACATGTGCAAATCAACCACATATCACAAGAGCATAAATATGCATACACAAATAGCATTTGATGGAAGTCAAGAGCTAAGTTAACAATTTAAATCTACATGGAAATGGCCTACCAAGCACATTTCAACCCATACGATACACACACTCGAACTAAACTTTAAAACACATTTAAAGTCACTCACCACCCTTCCTTAGCAACCAAAGCAAGCCTCCTACAAGCCCAGATTCGATCCCAATGCCTATTCAACGCCTCCCCTTGCTTCTAGCCAATAAAAAACACCCTCATTATTCCCAATCAATGCTAACATTCAGTCAACACTCAACTCTTGAGCTCAAACTAACTTCAACAAATTTTCCAATCAAATTTATTCCCCAAATATGCCCATTTTCGTGCTCCCTCAAACCCTAGCTGAAAATTACATTTTCAATCATCCAAATGACCCCCAAATGGTCCCAAAACATCCTCCTAATATACATAAACCATCAGCCCTCTAAATTCAACCTAAAACCCACCAAAACCCAAGTTTTAGACCCCTTAAAAATTGCATCAAGAACCCATTTCGGGTTTTCACCCAAACCCAACCATTTTAACATATGTTAAGCATTTTAAGGTGGTTAAACCAAAACCCAACATTGTATTTCAAAACAACTTGAAAATCTCCATAAAAACTCAAACTTTTATCAAACCCTAATTTTCAAAAGTTCATGGTTTTAAATTCTATGACTATGTAGAGATAGAGGATGAAAAGGAGAGTTAGAAAATGTTATTACCTCTCAAAATGGCCTTGGAATGAAGATGAAATTCAATGGAATAGTAACTTTGTGGTTTTAGAGAGTTTTGGGGCTTTTCACGTTGGGGGGAGAAGGTGGGGAAAGATGCGAGCTTTTTCCTTTCTTTTTGATTTGAAAAAATTGTCTTTGATTTTAAATTGGCTAAACCACCAACAAGGTCCCTCCTTTATTATTTAAATTTCACTTGACTCATGACATGGCCAAAAAAAAAATTTAATTTAATTTTTACCGACTCGGACTACTAACCCGACTAACTCCTAACCCCAAAACACGAGTGTTACAATTCTTTTATTTATAAGATGTTTATCATCTTATAAAATATTTTAGTAGATACTTATAGTATAATTTCTTATAAGTATTACACAACTTATTTACTTTAATTTACTTGACAATCTCTCACAAGTAATAAAAACTAAAAAAAATAGCATATTAAAAGTTTAACATTTAAAAAATTCACAAAAATATTTTAGGGTAAAGTACACAGACAGTCACTAAACTTTGGTAAAAAAATAAAATGGTAATCAAACTTTCAAAAATCACAAAATGGTAATTTAACTTTATGTTTTATAACAAAAATGTAACTAGACGTTAAAAGTCGTTAAGTGTTGTTATAAAATTTTGTATAATAACACATTTAGTCCTTCATATTTATACATTCAATCAATTTAACCCTAATTCGAACCAATTCACTAAATTTAGCCCTCGTAATTTATGCATTCTTTCAATTTGGTCCTTAAAGCAAAATTCCAAAATATGGTAACATAATAAATAATTACAATTAAATTTTATAGGAACTCGAAAACTCGACTCGAATCGAAAAAATTTCAAATAAAGTTTGAGTTGTAAAATATGACGTGCCAACTCGAATAACTCGAATTTTTTTTGACTCAACTCGATCGAACGCTCATCTCTATCTTAAGATATGATGCGTCAACTTGAAATATTCGAATATTTTAAATCATTCTTTCTTTTAAATCGAATATTTTTTAAAATAGAATATTTAATATTTTCATATTTAAATCACATCAATTATTTAATAACAACTTTTAAAATTAAATTTAAAAGAAAAAAAATTGATTTAAAATATCCGAATATTTAATTAAATTTTTATAGGAACTCAGAAACTCGACTCGAAAAAATTTCAAATAAAATTTGAGTTGTAAAATATGACGCGTAAACTAGAATAACTCAAAAAAATTTTACTCGACTCGATCGAACGCTCACCTCTATCTTAAGATATCACGCGTCAACTCGAAATATTCAAATATTTTAAATCATTTTTTCTTTTAAATTGAATATTTTTTAAAATAGAATATTTAATATTTTATATTTAAATCACATCGAATATTTAATAACTACTTTAAATATTCGATTTAATTTAAAAATATTCGATTTAAAAGAAAAAAATTGATTTAAAATATTTGTATATTTAATTAAATTTTTATAGGAACTCAAAAACTCGACTTGAATCGAAAAAAATTTAAATAAAGTTTGAGTTGTAAAATATGTCGCGTCAACTCGAATAACTCGAATTTTTTTTACTAGAATCGATCGAACGCTCACCTCTATCTTAAGATATGACGCGTCAACTCGAATAACTCGAAATATTCGAATATTTTAAATCATTTTTTCTTTTAAATCACATAGAATATTTAATAACTACTTTAAATATTCGATTTAATTTAAAAATATTTGATTTACAAGAAAAAATTGATTTAAAATATATGAATATTTAATAAATATTTAAAGTAGTTATTAAATATTCGAATATTTAAAAGAAAAATATTTAAAATAGTTATTAAATATTCTAATATTTTAAATCATTTTTTCTTTTAAATCGAATATTTTTAAATTAAATTGAATATTTAAAGTAGTTATTAAATATTCAAATATTTTAAATCATTTTTTCTTTTAAATCGAATACTTTTAAATTAAATTGAATATTTAAAGTAGTTATTAAATATTCAAATATTTTAAATCATTTTTCTTTTAAATCGAATATTTTTAAATTAAATTGAATATTTAAAGTAGTTATTAAATATTCGATGTGATTTAAATATGAAAATATTAAATAATCTATTTCAAAAAATATTCGATTTAAAAGGAAAAAATGATTTAAAATATTCGAATATTTCGAGTTATTCGAGTTGACGTGTCATATCTTAAGATAGATATGAGCGTTCGATTGAGTCGAATAAAAAAATTTCTAGTTATTCGAGTTGACGCATCATATTTTACACCTCAAACTTTATTTTAAATTTTTTCGATTCGAATTGAGTTTTCGAGTTCCTATAAAAATTTAATTGTAATTATTTATCATGTTACCATACTTTGGAATTTTGCTTTAAGGACCAAATTGAAAGAATATGTAAATAACGAGGGCTAAATTTAGTGAATTGTTTCGATTTAGGACTAAATTGATTGAATGTTTAAATATGAAGGACTAAATATGTTATTAGATCAAATTTTATAACAGTCACTTAACGACATTTAACGTCTAGTTACCATTTTGTTATAAAACATAAAGTTTAATTGTCATTTTGTGATTTTTGAAAGTTTGGTTGTCATTTTGTTTTTTTTAACCAAAGTTGAGTGACCATCTGTGTACTTTACCCAATATTTTAATAGAAGGTAACGATAGTGTGTAAATATAAATTATATTTTTATTAAAAATAATTAATATAATAAGTATATTAATAATATGATAAATATATAATTATTATAAATTTTAAATAGTGTAACAAAAATAATTCTACAACTTTTTGTGCATATGTTTTTAATTTAATATTAAAAGTTTAACATGTTAAAAAGAAAATTATAACACACGGTCAATTTAGTAAATTTCATTTCTAGATAATCTTATTTACCTCCAACCAAACACAATAATCTTACATTCCTACCAAATAAACCAAACAAGGTAATGTAACATTCCATTAATATGCCAGGTAATGTTACATTCCAGTAATATGCCAGGTAATGTTATATTCCAGGAATCTTATTCCCAGGGGTAATCTTTCATTCCGTGAACCAAACGTGCCCTAAGGGTAAACTACTTAAATGGCCACCCTACTTTGCAAAAAGTAGCGATACGACCACATTACTTTTTTTCTGAGCAATTAAACCACCAAACTAGTTAAATGATATCAATTTGACCACTAGCCGTTAGAGATTAACGGCAGGGTGACGTGGTCAGTTAAAAAAAATGGGTATAATTGCATATTTAATCCTGCTATTTACATATTTCTTTCAATTTAGTCATACTTTTAAATTAATAAAATAAATAAATTATTTAATTAAGTGGTGACACATGTCAACACCTTATTGGATGACCTTAATTATTTAGATTTGATTTTATTAATTTATTTTCCACCTCCAATCAGGTGGTGACACGTGTCACCACCTGTTTGAAGGAGAAAAACGAAATTCAAGCTTTTGCTTGAGAGGAGAATCAAACCTACGTGCTCACAGAAGAAAGGCAATGGCTTAGCCACTGCACCAGGCACATCTTCATGCTTTAGTTTTCCAAATTAAATATATGTGCCTTATATTTTCTACATACATTCTTTTAATTTAACATATATAATCATCGAATTAATTTCACATATATAACCCTAAATCTTAAACTTTAAACACTGAACCCTAGATATTTTAAATTAATTTCACATATATAAATCTTAAACCCTAACCCTAAACCCTAAATATTTCAAATTAATTTAACATATATAAACCTTAAACCATAAACCCTAAATATTTCAAATTAATTTAACATATATAATCATCGAATTAATTTCACATATATAACCCTAAACCTTAAACCCTAAATCCTGAACTCTAGATATTTTAAATTAATTTCACGTATATAAACCTTAAACCCTAACCCTAAACCCTAAATATTTTAAATTAATTTCACATATATAAACCTTAAACACTAAACCTTAAACCCTAAATATTTTAAATTAATTTGAAATATTTAGGTTTAGGGTTTATATATGTGAAATTAATTTGAAATATTTATTGTGAAATTAATTTAAAATATTTAGGGTTTAGGGTTTAAGGTTTATATATTTTAAATTAATTTGAAATATATAGTTTGAAATTAATTTGAAATATTTAAGGTTTAGGGTTTAAGGTTTATATATTTTAAATTAATTTAAAATATATAGTTTGAAATTAATTTGAAATATTTAGGGTTTAGGGTTATAAATTAGTGAACTTAATGTTTAGGGTTTGGGCTTTAAGCTTATAGATGTAAAAACCAAGAAGAGATATATAAAAGCTTTGGTGATTTGAAACACAAAGATGTGCTTAATGCAGTGGCATAGCCACTACCTTTCTTCTGCGAGCATGCAGGTTTAATTCCCCTTTCAAGCAAAAGCTTGAATTTTGTTTTTCTCCTTCAAACAGGTGGTGACACGTGTCATCACCTGATTGGAGGAGGAGAATAAATTAATAAAATCAAATATAAATAATTAAAGTCATCCAATAAGGTGTTGACACGTGTCACCATTAATTAAATAATTTATTTATTTTATTAATTTAAAAGTATGATTAAATTGAAAGAATGTATAAATAGCAGGGATTAAATATGCAATTATATCCTTTTTTTAACTGGCCACGTCACCCTGCCATTAGTCTCTAACGGCTAGTGGTCAAATTGATACCATTTAAATAATTTAATGGTTTAATTGCTTCGAAAAAAAGTAATGTGGTCGTATCGCTACTTTTTGCAAAGTAAAGTGGCCATTTAAGTAGTTTACCCAAACATTAAATGGTGGTGAACAAACGCCTATTTAAGTCAAATCAATCTTTTGTTTAACGCTAAAATTACGATGGCAACGAATTTAAATTGCAAAACACAACCAAAAATAAATTCTATGTATTTTAGTAAAATTGATTGATTCAATATAAGTAAAGATTGGATCAATTGATTGTATTGACTTTTAAAACCATGTCTTCAACGAAGCTATCCGAATTAATTTTTTTGAAACATTATTTTATATTTTAAATGATAAAATATTCAAGAATTCAACAGGTCTAAAATATAAAAATATTAGGCCTCCCATAACTGCTTTACCAACCGGTCTTGCAGCTGAGCCTGCCCACTTGCTATTAATATACTCCATATTCCCCCATCTCTTTCCATGTTACACTTGACCATTAGTTTGTTTGTTTTTCAAATAATAATTTATCAAGTTAATAATTTATTTTGCATTATAAATGTCTATACAATTGTTTAAAATTATTAATTTTGTTTTTCTAATATATGTATTTTATCGTTTGTAATGTTATGTCATACATACGTACATACATACATACATACATAATAAATAAACAATATTTAATGTGTTTATATTTGACATTCGAATGTTAAGACATAATTTTAAAGAAATTTTTAAATATGTAATTAAATTCAAATTTGAATAACGTGATATACATGATAATATTGAATACAACATAAAATAACTATATACAGTCACTAGTTTTATTTTAATACAAGGTGGCAGACAAGGTATCTAGGTGTGATGCATTGGTGGATTTTTGTAGAACAACAATATTTTATGTATTTGTTTAATATTGGTGGGCTGGAGCACCAATTACAAAGAAGGGTATTTTTTAACAATGGCCAACTTCATTTAGAATAACAGGGAAACAATAAGACAATCAACCAAAAAAAAACAATAAAGGGGAGAGAGGAAACAACGCAAAACCAGAACAAAAACATAAAAAATATAAACAATCATGCACCAAAGCACAAAGAGAACAAAATACAAGAAAAATAACAGACAAAGAGGGTTTTTGATCGTTGTTAATTGCAATATTTGACAAGACTGAATTGTTTTAATCCTTGGTAATTATGATGAGTTACCCATGGTTAGGTTGGGTACTCAACTTCGGTGGTACAGGTTTTGGTCGTTAAATTGTTCTAGGGTTGATTTATTAATATTATTTTGTTAAATTTAATAAAAATATGAGTAAAATATATAAATTATCATTAAACTTTGTTCTTTCACCTATTTTAGTTATTAAACTTTTAAAAAATTAATTTATTCACCGAAGTTTGAAGATTGAACTTTTTTCATCACTTCTCCGTTAAATTATTAAAGTCGTTATAACGTGTATTAAATAAATAGTAAAATAATAATGTAATAAGACACATGTTTTTTCATTACTTCTCTGTTGACCCTTGACCAAATCCCTCTTCTCCCCCTTTCTTTCTTTTCTTCCCCCACATAAAAGAGCGGTTCCTTTCCCTTCCTTTTTCTTGTTTATTTTTTTCTTCTTTCTGTTTTGATTACAAGAAAATTTTGATTTCGTATTTTTTTGTTGAAACTATGGCTTTTTATTTGTTTTCCTTTTGTTAAATATTTTTTTCTTCTTCTATTTATATATATAAAAGATTGAAAAGGATATGGCGGAAGAACACATATGTCAAGCACCACAATTATGTGCAAACAACAACGAATTCTTTGGAAGCCCAACGACTTACAATCTTTGCTCTAAAATTTAAGCTCAAAGAACAACAATCTTCCTCTGCCAAACAAGGTTTTAATCAAACATTCATTCTTTCGTCTCATCTTCGTTGCCATCATCGTCATCGGTCGAATCTACGTTGTCGATTTCCTTAGTAGCGGTGAAAGAGGAACCGTCAGCGGAAACAAATCAAACGAAAGTGGTGGAAGAGGAGGTTCATGTGAGACCGAACAGATGCTCCCTTTACCGGACTTTGATTGAAATTTAAAATTTTTCTTCCATCAATATGTTCCCTAAATTTCCGACGAACCCATAAACCCAAATTATCTTCTAATTCGATAAAATCCTAATCTGAAATATGTAATATCCCAATTCCTAGCCTAGTAGTTAGATATGAAATCAATTTCATTAAAGCTTAAAGAAATCTTGAAATTAGTGGCTTAAATGAAAAAATTGAAAAGTGAGTGACCAAAATTAAAAGGACCAGTTTGTAACCAAACAAAAGTGGATGATTGCATGCTGAATTTTAAAGAAATAGAGATATTCTTTAGGCAAGCGAGGAGAGACATTGATACCAACGAGCACGTCTTGACTAACTCAAATTGAGAGATCGAAACACAAAATTCTTTCATGCAACAACGATTCAAAACAGAAGAGTTAATTCAATATGCATTATCAAAAACAATGACGGAGATTGGATTGAGGATGATGAGTCCATTGTCTCGTTGTTTCAAGAGCATTTTAAAAAATTTTACACTAAAGAATCATCTATTGATCTTGAAAACCTCTCGGAGATCACCCCTTGCTTGGTCACAGAAGATATAAATGACAGCTTGAGTTGTAAAGTCTCTGAAGAGGAGATCAAGCATGCCTTTTTAGTATGAGGTGTTGGAGTATGCCCAAAGACTAATTATGAGATGGTTGTAAAAACATACTTATTTATCTTGTTTATTAATATAAAGTCATTATTATTATTCTAGTCTTATTCCGCGTGCTTACAAACAAACTGATTAAAGTCCTTAGAATAATATAGTTGTTCTTAAAATATCCTTAGTCGAGTATTATTGTGAGCATGGACATCAATAATATATTAAGACTAATATGTAGTTGATTAATGACAAAGTGTTGTCATTGACATGAAGATGTCAAAATCAATACATAAATATGTGTTAGAGAATGACATATTAGATTGACCCGCTATGAGCATGTTTTTTGGATTATTATGTGACAGTCACAACATTGTTCATAGTGATAACTATATGTATGATCCTCATACTTGAGATCATTGTTATTTTAATATTGTGAGTGACATATTTTGATACAATCAAACGTGTGCCGTAACTGACTACCCTATAAAGACTGATATTTGATATGTTGTAATCTATGTAGTGGGATATGGGTGATCAAGATAGGATTTGTCTCTTGTACATAATAGAAGCAATATCATAGGCCACTTGATTGAGTGAGACTAGAAATGCATGATCATGCTCGAATAAATTGATATGAGATAACATAGTTATTCGTTTATAATAGTATACACAAGATATCAAGAAATATAATATGTACTATACAAGTGTGACTATTCTATGACTTGTGTCCGATCTAGATATAAGGACAAAAGGATGTAATACATGAAAAGAGTTAATCACGAAAAATGTTATGTCGAACCGTGACTTCCTGTAACTTAGGTTGCAATGATGTATTGCTAGATTTCACTCATTGCTTGTAATATTAGAATTGTTCTAGATATTACCGCTAACGTTACATGAACGTACAAGGGTCACACCCTGTGATTGAAACGAACAAATATCGACTAGATAGCATGTGTACAAACTTGTTTTGCACGAAATAAGTAAAATCGAAATTATTATGATTATTGTAATTATAGATAATTTCGTTTATATATATATATATATATTTAATACTAGATAATTATTGTGATTATTAGATACTATTAATTATATCCCTAAAGAAACCTGATTGAAGTAGAATTAGATTTTACATTTTACATATTTAATTATATTTGGTTAAATATATTATATATTTAAAGAATCTGAATTTAATTAGAATTAGGGTTTTGAATGCTATATAAAGGCACAAGGTATAGTAGCCAAAGTATGCTTTTGCGAAAAACCTCTCTAATAATCAGAGAAGAGAAAATATTGTTCGTTTTGTTTGGGTGGACTGAGTAGAGGTCGAAACGCTATTGTGACGACTAGGATTCGATATCATACTGGAAGAATTGGATTCTCCTAACTCCTTGCAGTTTTTTAGATTTAATTAAGGTAATGTTTCATTCCTTTTCACCCCGAATTCGTTCTTGTACATGGATCACTGGTGAAATATGCCGGATAATTTTTCTGCTGCGCCATGGGATGTATTGGAGTTTCCCAACATGGAGGCCCTAAAAGCCCCAGGTCTAGATAGGTTCTCAAGCTCATTCTATCATACTTTCTAGAAGTCCATCAAAGACGATCTCATTATCTTGGTTGAACATTTCTTTCAAACAAGAGTCCTCGATCCGAATATAAACAAAACTAACATTACTTTGATCCCAAAAAGAAAGAATCATGTGGAGGTCAATCACTTTAGACTGATAAGCCTGTGTAACTTCTCTTTGAAGATTATCCCAAAGATTCTTTCGTTTAGGCTCAAGGCTTTTCTTCCCCAACTGGTTCCACCATCCCAATCACCCTTCGTGAATGGCAAGCTAATTCAGGATAATATAATTGTGTCTCTTGAAGCTTTTCATGCGATTAAAAAAAGAAAAGATCCGAATGAGTTATGGCACTAAAATTCGATATGAAGAAAGTGTATGACAAAGTGGAATGGAAAGTGCTTCGGAAAGTTATGTGGGGTATGGGGTTCTGTGAATGATGAATTGATAGAATTATGCAATGTGTGACCTCTCTTGACTTTTTGCTTGTTATTAATGGAGAAAGCCCTGAAGATTTTCATTCTTCCAGAGGCCTTCGTCAAACGTTTCTTTTCCTTCTCATATCCAACATCTTCACTTGGCTTCTTGATAGAGAGACGAACTCCATGACTTTTAAAGGGTTCAGAATAAAAAATTAGTGCCCAATTCTTACTCACCTTATGTTTGCGAACGGTTGCATCTTGTTCACCAAAGCCGATGAATTAAATTGTCAAGCAGTCCTCAAGCTTCTTCTTAACTTTCAGATGATCACAAGGCAATCTGTTAATTTTAAAAAATTCTTGGTTTTCTTTTCCCCTAACATGAACACTGATCGAAAAACACATATCTCTAACTTACTGGGTTTCAGCATTATGGAGGAAGACAACTCTTATTTAGGTCTTCTTTCGATAGCTCTTACAATAATTATGCATAAATAATAGTGAAAATTACTTATTTAGTACCCAATTATTACCATGTTACTATTTTGGTACACTAACTATTATTTTTGGCAAAATGGTACCTAACGTTACATTTTTGTTCTGTTTTGGTACTTGACCGTTAAAAACTAACAGAAATGATGACATGGCTTGGTATAATCTTAGTTTTAGTCAAAAACACTTAATATACGATCAATTTAGTCCAAAATCCACCACTTTAAAACATCATCTTGATTTTGGGGGTAAAATTATAAATTACGTTCGACTAGAAGAATAACAATGAGGAATTTACAATCTAAAAATTAAAATAATGCTTGAATTGATAAATCATAGAGTAAATTGATAGATTGTATAAGTTTTTGGAGTTAAATTGTTACTAACCTAAGCCACGTCACTATTTTCGTTAGTTTTTAACGGTCAGGGTACCAAAACAGAACAAAAACATAACATTAAGTATTATTTTGTCAAAAATAATAGTTTGGCTGCCAAAACAGTATCGTAAACATAGTTGGAGTGCTAAATATGTAAGTTGCCCTAAATAATAATTATGCACAATAAGGGGTCGTTTGGTTCACGAAATGTAAAATTACCTTTGGGAATGAGATTACCGGAATGTTACATTACTTAACATATTACCCGGAATGTTGTATTACCTTGTTTGATTTGTTTGGCAGAAATGTAAGATTATATTGTTTGGTTGAAGGAATATAAGATAGGAAAAATGCATGTTTTACCAAATTGTCCTTGAAATATATATTCTTTTAACCAACTGAAATTTTAAGATTAAAGTCAAAATATTTACATAAAAGTTCATAGAAAATATAAAAAAATATAATATGAAAACCTTTTTATGAAAATTGATCTAAATAATAAATGTAATAAAACACATACCAATAATAAAATTTGAATCAAACACATATATAAAAAATCGAAATAAAATAAAAATTTGATATATTTTTATTTTATATGCATCATACTATTTTATAATAAGTATTAAAACCCTAAACCACTAAAAAATAAAATAGATTTATACTTGTGTAATTATATACAAAAAGGAAATATCATTTTAAAATAAGTATATTTTTAGGGGTATTCTTGTCCAAAGGGGAGGGAATTATCTAATACCTAAGAAAAGGGAGGGAATGGCATTCCAAAGGGGTATTCTTGAACCAAACGTGGGTATGTGATTTCAGAAAAGATTATTCTCTAATGATCTAATGATCTTTTCCGCGAACCAAACCGGTATTATGATGTTAGGTAAACAAAAAGAGACTTAATCCAACGTTAGATTAAAGAAGCAAGCAATTCAGTAAAATCGTCAACGAACACAAGTCTCTGATCGGCTGATCCTATCGTTCATCAAAAGAAACTATGGCAGAGCCTTACCTTGAAGCAGTGGAGTATCTCGACGTTCTCACTAAAACCGGTCAAAAAACCGGCGTTTCCAAGCCCAGGTACGTCTCTTCATTCTTTTGTCATCTTTTTCGATTCTTCATTCTTCTAAATATAAAGGGTTACAATACAACGGGCTCTTTTGTTAATTTATTTTAAAGAATTTCTACAAACGTCTGTCAAGTACGCTTAACAGAAATGATGTTATTTGCAGTTATCATATTATAAAACAATCGGACAACCTAAATTAATCTATACGTTTTATTTGCAGCTTCTGCAAATTGGGTTATTAAAACTTTTGTGAATAATTATGCTGGTCCCTTCAAAATGGTAGTGATAAGTCAATTTGTTGATTTTTTTTAATTTCTTTCAATGAACCCCTAAGTTTTTGGTTCTTAACGTGGATTATGGAATTGAAAGTTTTCAAGTGGGTGGGGGTTGCTTTTGGTCCTTAAAATTGGAACTGGAAATTGAAAAATTGCAAGCTAGAGCTACGGAAGCACACATTTGATATGAAAGATTTTAGTTTAAGTATAGTTTGGTCAAAAGCTTTGATTATATAAGTATTCTTGTCAACCAGGGACAACGCCAAATGGGAAAGGAGTTGCGGATTTTTTGTAAAGCCAGAGATCTGAGAACACGTTTGGTCTTGGTTTCTGATTTTCTTGGGAAATTTCAGAAGAGACTGATTTTGTACTCTTAACTAAAAGTTAAGTTGTAAATTGTACATAGATGACGTCTATATAGCTTTGAACAATGAGAGATGGTTACTCATTTCCTTTGATTAGATTGAAAGTTGTGTATCTTGCTCTGTTTTCTTTTTGTTTAATTTATCTGGTCACATAATTAATTCGCTCCAATGGTTATCTTGTTATGATGTACATATCGCTTATGATTTCTGTACAGGGTTTTCTCTATAATGGTAGTTTCTTGATATGTAACTCATTATGTTCTCCTTCCAGGGGAGATGTCCATCGAGATGGGGATTACCATCGAGCAGTCCACGTTTGGATTTTTGCTGAGAGTACACAAGAATTGCTTCTCCAAAAACGTGCAGACTGCAAGGACTCCTGGCCAGGGTTGTGGGATATCTCCAGTGCTGGCCATATATCTGCTGGCGATTCATCACTAATAACAGCACAGTAAGTGAATCCAATTTCACAAGTCTTTGATGCTGTTTCTTTCATGAGGCTTTCTTATGCATTTGCAGAACTGTTTCTGTTTGTTCCATGCAAAAATATTCTTCTCATATTTTTGTTTATCATTGCTCCTCCATTGTTTTATATACTTGCTAGATTTGGTTAATATATTTCATTTAATATCTAATTGGTTGTTTTCCGATAGTAAACCTAGTGGTTTCTAGAGTCACCAACAAATCTTTTTGTTGGGAAGGAAGACATCCGAGTCCTTTTTTCTTTTTAAATTCCCAACCCTTTAGCTCAACTTGATACGCAGTTAAATATTAGCACTTTTTAAAATATTATATCTTTTCTTTCATCAGTCTAGGGTAAATGATTCAAGAAATACAATCTGTTCGTTTTCTTTAGTAGTGTCCTATTGTAACCATAACACATGAAGTGAAGGTCCAAAATTAATTTTGAATACTATTCACCAATTTATTTAGAACTAATTTTGTTTTATCTTATGTCTACCTTAATGACACATTCATTGAGAACTGTGCTTTAGCCTTTAATGGTAGCGTATAGTTTTGTTAGCCTGCTTTTAGTTTTAGTAATAGGATCTTTGTTTGGCCTAGAAAGTAAAACCAATTAAAAGGAAGAACGGAAAAGAAAGGAAAGAAAAATCTTAGTCCAGCCCAAAAAGATAAAAAGGGAGGCCTTCTTATATTTTGAACTTTTATTCAGTCATTTAAAATCTAATATCAAAGTTTGTAGTGTTTAAGGATACTAAAGCAAAAGTATTTAAAATTAATTGTATGAAAAAATTAAATTAATTTTTTATAAAGAAGTTTTTAATGGCTTTCGGAAAGGGAAATAGAATAGTTGTACAATATATTGTGTTAATACATTTTCGTAACATTTTTTAAATAATAGTAGTCCAATATCAGCATTTTGCTGACACTTTTTAGACGACTCTGCATGTCCAAAACTTTATGTAAATGACAAGCCTGACCCTTAGATACATACTTGTATCAACCATGAAGCATGAACCACCCAAACCCAAGTCCATGTAACATATCCGAAAACTAAGAGGTACTTTTGTGGTTTTCAGTAGACAATATACTTGTTATTTTTTAGCACCTAATTGCAGTGAGTAATAACATTGTCAACAATGACTACTGGTTGCTAAAAATGGACTTGAGAATAATGGGATATCCGGTGGATGGTAGCTAGCAAAGTGTGGGGTCAACTCCTGTTAATAGTAATTTGAATTCACCTAGAAACGACGTTGTCAAAAAGACTGATTTTCTTATTATTTTGCAAGTAGGAAAACCTACTGTTAAATATACAAGTCTATACTCTATCTTAGGAAACTTCTAAACTAGGAAAGATGCTAAACTAGGTATAGAATACAATCCCTCAGAGTTAGGGATCCTAAAATATTTACAACTAAAATATTTACAAATCTTCTAACTTAGGAAACGAATCTCTGACACTCCCCCTCAAGCTGGGGCATGGATGTCTTCCATCCTCAGCTTGCCTGTTAGCTTCTGAAAGTCTTTACCAGGTAAACCTTTGGTAAGTATGTCTGCAACTTGATTCCCAGTAGTCACATAGGGAGTACAGATCAAGCCACTATCGAGTTTCTCTTTTATAAAATGTCTATCCACTTCAACATGCTTTGTTCTGTCATGTTGAACTGGATTATGAGCAATATTAATTGCTGACTTGTTATCACAGTATAACATCATTGGTCCATCCCATTTTACCTTCAAATCTTCTAAAATGATCTTCAGCCACAATAACTCACAAATTCCCAATGCCATAGCTCGAAATTCAGCTTCTGCACTGGATCTCTTAGTTTTAAAAAGCGCGCCTAGGCGCGTCTAAGGCGCTAGGCGAAGCTGGGCGACCTGAGAAACGCCTCTCATGGCCAAGGCGAGGCGGCATACGGTGGGCGACGGTAGGCGCACGCCTTTGGCGCTTTTTAATGGGCGAAAAGCGCTGCGCTTTAGGGCTTTTAGGATTTAAAACTTTTAAGTTGAAGAAGAAGAAGTGGGTTGGTTTTGGTGAACCGACTGTTCACTTTACTGCATTTATTATGTTTTAAAAGATGTGTTGGTGGGTGTTGGATTGATTCCAAGGCTGTCAGATTTTATTATTTTAATTATTTTTCCTTCACATATCATAAAAAAACGTGCATCATCTCTTGTTCAAAATAAATTTGAGTTTTTTTTTTCTGCATTATTCTTTTATTATAGGATTTTGTTATTATTATTATTTAAATTTTATGAAAATTATATTATTAATTTTGTTACCCAAATAATTAATCTAAACCAAAATATTAATTTTAATATTATTTTGATATAAACTAATATAATAAAATAACATATATTTTTAAATATTTAGTAATTTAAATAAAATATTAAACTTACATATTTAAATAATATAAATTTATCAATATTTTAATATATTTATTTTTAATAGTTTTGAAATTTACATCTAATTAAAATATTTTGATATTTTAGAATCTATAATATAAATTATTAGCTTTTTAAGTACAAAATTTACTCTATAAGATTAATTTATAATTTTTTAGGATAAAGAGTGCGCCTCACCTACGAAAGGCGAGCGCCTTCGCCTAGCGCCTAGCGCTTTGGCTCTAAGGACCTTTTGCGCCTTGGAGCGCCTAGCGCCCTTTAAAACTAAGCTGGATCTAGCAACTACGTTATGTTTTTGGCTTCTCCAAGTAACCAAATTCCCTCCAAAGAAGGTGCAGTAGCCTGAGGTTGATCTTCTGTCAATTCTGGATCCTGCATAATCTGCATCCGTGTATGCTTCCAAAGTCAAGTTTCATCCTCTTCTAAACATAATTCCCTTGCCTGGTGTACCTTTCAAATATTGCAAGATTCGAACTACAACCCTTAGATGTGATTCCTTAGGATTATGCATGAACTGGCTCACAACCCCAACAACATATGCTATGTCTGGTCTGGTATGTGATAAATAAATAAGTCTTCCCACAAGTCTTTGAAAAGAACTCATGTCAATTGCCACATCATCCTCATCCGAGTCTCCAAGTTTGTGATTGACTTCTATGGGTGTTTCTGCTGGTTTACATCCTAATTTTCCAGTTTCCTTTAACAGATCCAAAGTATACTTCTGCTGTGAAATAAAGATTCCCTGTTGTGAGTGTGCCACCTCAATACCAAGGAAGTATTTTAATCTTCCAAGTTCCTTCACTTCAAATTCTTTGACAAGGCATTTTTTCAAATTGTTGCTCCCTTCTGAATCATTACCTGTAACAGTTATATCGTCTACATACACCAGTAATATAGTTACTCCCCCTGAAGGAGAGTGTTTCACTAACAAGTTATGGTCACCTTGGCTCTGCTTGAAACCTTGACTTAACATTACCTTAGCGAATCTCCCAAACCAAGCTCTTGGGGACTGTTTTAATCCGTATAGAGCTTTCTTCAACTTACAAACTGCCTGTCCAGTAGTTGAAGTAAATCCAGGTGGAACATCCATGTACACCTCTTCTTCAAGATCTCCATGTAAAAATGCATTTTTAATGTCAAACTGCTGCAAATTCCATCCTAGATTAGCTGCTAATGAGAGTAGGACCCTCACTGTGTTCATCTTTGCAACAAGTGCAAATGTCTCAAGATAATCTATCCCATAGGTTTGAGAGTACCCCTTTGCCACCAATCTTGCTTTGTACCTTTCCAAGGAACCATCTGACTTGTATTTTACAGTGAACACCCATATGTATCCCACTGTTTTTTTTCCCTTCTGGCAGCTTCACTAAATCCCAAATCTTGTTTTTCTCTAATGCATCCATTTCCTCTTTCATAGCTTTTTTCCAGTTCTCATTCTCTAATGCCTCGGCTGTTGTTTTAGGAATGGTAATGTCATTTAGGCTGGTAAGAAAGGTTCTGTGATTGGGGGACAGATTTTTGTAGGTCATAAACAAATAGGAAGGATGTTTAGTGGTGCAAGTTCTTTTTCCCTTTCTAATGGCAATGGGAAACTCAAACTCAGAATTAGATTCAATATCATTATGTTCAGAATGAGTTTCAGAATGTACCTCAAAATGTATGAGAATAGGAGCAGGAGCAGGAGCAGGAGCATGGGATGATTGAATCTGCATAGGTGCCTTCCTTCTTGAATAAGTCCTTAGAGGACAAGTAGTATCTTGAACATTGGGCTGAAAAACATTAGTGTTTGGTGCAGGAGTTTGAGGACTATTAGGTGCAGCTTGTGGAGAAGATAGAGCAGAAATATGAGGACTATTAGGTGCTGCTTGTGGAGAAGATGGAATAGATGGTGTAGGGGCAGGCTTATTATACTGAATTTCTGCAGAACAAATAGTATTAGGAAGCTCAATGAGGTAAAGACAACATCAGATTTTTGTTTCAATAAATAAATCCAAGTAACTCTGGTATGATCATCTATAAAAGACACAAACCATCTAGCCCCAGTTATGTTAGGGATTGTGGAAGGTCCCCAAACATCACTCGAATAAGATTGAAGGGATTGTTTGTCCTTTTATTATTTGCTGAAAAAGATGAACGTTTATGTTTTGCAAGTTCACATACTTCACAATGAAATTCCTCAATATCTAAGGTTTTACATAAAGAAGGGAACATAGATTTTAAGAGTTTAAAGGGTGGATGACCAAGACGAAGATGATGTAACCAAATTTGGTCTCTATTGTTTGCAGAATTGGATAAAAAAGATAAAGGTTGGGTGTTCAAAACTCTAACTTGTCCACCAAGGTTCTCAAGGTAGTAGAGGCCATTTATTTCCTTAGCACGCCCAATCATCCTCTTCGTTTCTTGCTCTTGAAAAATACATTGTTTAGAATGAAACAAAACACTGCAATTAGTATCCTTAGCAAGCTTAGGAATTGAAATAAGGCTTGTAAACAGTTTTGGTACATGTAGAACATTTTTAAGCAAATAAGTTTTACTAATGGCAACATCTCCTTGACCAACTACTGTTACCATAGTACCATCAGCCACTATAATTTTCCTGTTGCTAGGGAAAGGTGTGTAGGTAAGAAATTTAAGGGAAGAATTGATCATATAATCAGTTGCTCCCGAGTCTATTACCCAGGAGTTTTGGGTAGCTATGGATGATTCCAAGGCATTAGATTTCTGAGAAGAGGATGAAGATATACCTGAGAAAACAAGATTGCATGTACCTGCAGTTGCTGGTTTTTCTAAAGATTCCAGAAGTGCCTTCAAATTTTCAACTTCTTCTCGGTTGAACTCAACGGACTGTTCATCAGATTCCTTAGCTACCTCTCTAGTTGCAAAGGCTCTGCTCTGCCCTCTTATTGATCCTCTTTTTTCTGTAAAGTTCTTGTTTGCTGACTGGGGCTTTCCATGTAACCTCCAGCACCTCTCTTTAGTGTGACGAGGTTTTTTGCAATAAGTACACCATAAGGAATCCCTATTTGTTGTCCTTGTTGTTTTTGACCTGCCTTCAAAACTTTCCAGACGTGGTGGTCCTTCAGAATTTACCTTAGTAACTAAGGTTGAACTTTCTATTTGATTGTGTTCAATCATCATCATCCCTCTTCTTCCTTCTTCAGCACGAACAATAGTAATAACTTCATTCAACGAGGGCAAATCTTACTTTCCTAAAATCTGGACTCGCACTGCATCAAACTCTATATTTAGTCCAGCAAGAAAGTCATAAATTATGTCCTTTTCAACAAACCTTTTTAGAGCTGCTGCATCCTCACTGCATCTCATCTGAATGCATTGATAATGGTCCATCTCTTGCTAGAGATTCTACAGCAGATTAGAGTATTTTGTAATTGATTTGCTTCCCTGCTTGGTAGTAGAAATCTTGCTCTTGATTTCTTAAATCTGGGCAGCATCACGAACTTTCGAATAGGTTTGTTTCACAGCCTCCCATATCTCCTGAGCTGTTTTGAGAAACATGCAGGTATCACTAATCTCAGGTACCATTGAGTTCCACAACCAAGACATAACCAACGAATCTTGTTCATCCCAAGCCTCAAATCTAGGATCTCCTTCTTTCAGACCCTTTCCAAGAAGATGACTGAGTTTACCTCTCCCCTTTAGAAAGGTTCGAACTAATTGGGACCACTTAATGTAATTTTTACCATTCAACCTATAGGATGCATGAATGTTTTGTAAGTCACTCATCTGATTGGAGTGACTTCCTTCACTCATTGTGTTTCCTTGAGCAGTTTCGGTACTGCTTGAATCAGCCGTATCTACCATACACTCTTAGGAGAAAAAAGATCAAAAAACACTGTCCAATAAGAACAATAAGGCCTAAGAAACGAGAGGCTCTGATACCCTGTCAAAAAGATTGATTTTCTTATTATTTTGCAAGTAGGAAAACCTATTGTTAAATATACAAGTCTATACTCTATCTTAGGAAACTTCTAAACTAGGAAAGATACTAAACTAGGTACAGAATACAATCCCTTAGAGTTAGGGATCCTAAAATATTTACAACTAAAATATTTACAAATCTTCTAACTTAGGAAACGAATCTCTGACAGACGTAATGTTTTTCCAACCAGAAAGTCACCCTTCCCCCCTAAAATCTAAGCTTGACTTTCTGTTTGACCAAGCAAATAGATCATTTGACTAAGTCTATTGTATTACTAAAAAAACACAGGAAAACATGAAAATATCTTCTTCAAGCTATGTTGCAAATACAAAGCCTTTTGATATTGTTGCCTATCAGCTTGGAGCAACCATCACAGGGAAATTGGTGAATACTTTATACTTGTGAGTTTAGACTGATTGGGTTTAGTTCCTATTAAAATGAAGATACTGAACATTGAGTGTTTTTGGAAATATGACTGCCCTATTTAGCTTAAATGCACTACACCATTGTAGTTTCCATGATTCATTCACGAAATTTGTGTTTTTGCACTATCAATATTTGAATCCTTTTAATCTTGAGTTGCACTATCAAGTCCTCGTGGTCTTTAGTACACGAAATACAGTTTGACTTTGAGCAAATGGCTCATAATACTTTCTTGTTTCCTTATATTCCTAACAACAACTATCTGGAAGATGATCTTATTGTCCGTTCCTTTGTTAGTAAGTTCCAACACAAGAAATTCTTTGGGGATCAGTATCTATTAATTTTTCTTTCTCCCTTGCTAGGCCCAAATTTCCCACCTTCCTCCTCATTTCTTATTTGGTGAATATATTATCGTTAGAAAATTTTCCCTTTTTGGGTGATCTGATATTAGGACACAAATGTTTGCTAAATAACTTATTTATGCAGGAGGGAGCTTCAAGAAGAACTAGGGGTGATCCTCCCAAAAGATGCATTTGAGTTGATCTTTGTTTTTCGTGAAGAATGGTTAGTTGATAAAATCATCTTTTTCTTTTGGTGAAATTTACTCATCTCCTTGTAATGTAACTGGTGCGGCTGAGTCGATGACTATGATTCTTTGTTGGTGATCTTGGCAACATTTTCTTTGGTTTTGATGCTTTTCCGGAACCATTGGTGCATTAATTTATGGTGCTAATGCCCGTCTTTCTGAATTCAAGTCTATTTTGTGTTCATCAGGCTTCAATATTTTTAATAAACAATGATTATTTGGAATAAATTTACTAGGAAAAGCATGGTTAAAATTTTCATTGTAAGTTCATAGTTGTATTGAGGTCCATTTTCTTAGAGAAGAGTGTTTTGATCTATTGTTTTTTCTGAGATATGCTGCATCAATCCGATGCAATGATCAAGACCATCTAGGCATTAAGAATTCACCTGGTCCTGCATCACTTTCAATCTATCATTGTTGCCGATATAATTCCGTGTTTATTTTCTTGGAATTTTTTGTTTAATTGATGAATCTCAATATTGTTGGGATGCTTTAGTGGTTGTGTTATTTTTAATTTCTTTTTGACTTAACAAATGCTGTTTCATTTGATTGCAGCATCACAAACAATGGCAAATTCATCAATAACGAATACAGCGATGTATACCTAGTAACAACCCTAGATCCAATTCCTCGAGAGGCCTTTACACTTCAGGTAAGGAAGTTAATAATTATTCTCAGTTGAACATTTCAACTCATTCAATGTTATTTGATATGTTTATACAAAATTAAACATTCTGTAGCTTCTATTCTGTATCAAAGTACTTCCGATGTCTATAAAAAGTTTGAGACAAGCAATAACTGTCATAAGTATCATTCATCTTTTCATTGGTTTTCTTTTCTATTTTTCGTTTTGATTGGAAATTCCTTGCTGATCTTAAGTGAGTTCTGAGAAAAATGCCATTGTCAGTGATGAATTAGTAGAAACCAGTTAAACTAACCCCCCCCCCCCCCCCCCCCCCCCCCCTTTTTAAATCATCCAAAATATTTTGGACTGCCAAAGCGTAAGTGCAATTTAACTTTTGGTGCCTCTTTTAATGTTTGATCACATGTATTTATTAGAAAATCTATTTTTTATGGTTAGTTTGAGATCTATTAGGATTACACGGATTTGCAGCATAATCCCTATTTTAAAGTGTATCATTATAGCTCTCATACTTTTCAAAAAAAAAATTATAGCTCTCATGTCTTTATTCTATGGTCTGAGATCTCATTCTTAGGACTTCCATCTTTATCATGATTGTCCTCATTTGGTTGGTTTTATTTAAGGCTGTTGATGATAGGTTATACTTAATCAGTAGTTCATTATACATCTTTTTTTTCAATCATATATGAAATTCATGCTTTGAAAATCTCAATCGTGAATGGTAAATAGGAAATAGTGATAAGTATTTTTTCTTGCTATAAAACTATCTGAAAATGTGAATGTTTCTTATTAGCTTTTTGTTTGTTGACAGGATACTGAAGTCTCTGATGTAAAATACATTTCTTTTGGGGAATATAGAAGTCGCCTAGCTGAAGCAGATCCTAAATACGTTCCTTATGATGTAAATAAACAGTACGGTCTTCTCTTTGATATAATTATAAAAAGGTAAGCTAAGTAACTATGGCCATGTTATTTAACAAAATTATTGTCAAATTCTCTAAGTCTCATATTCATATTGACATTTCATGTTGTTGTTACCATTTCAAATACCTGCCTCAGGTACAAAGAGAACAATGAGGCACGCAGTCTAGTTCTACAAAAGCAACTTCGACGTTATGCTCCTGTTTCTCTGACTGCAGAGGTTGTCAACTTTCTGCAATTTTAATACTAGCTACTCTGTTTTTCTTGGTTGTTCTAACTATTGATACATCTCAATATATTTATCTTCAAGCTTTATGTAGTCAATTTGCATGTATACATGGTGTGTGTGATACGAGCAGAATGTGTGTGTTGTATCCTATGGACACTTTTGGTTTTTCCTTCAATACTTTGTTATTTTACAGTTGGATCATGGACTCTCTGAAACAGGCTTACATAACTTGATTTCCTTTTATTTTTCTCCTTTTTTGGGGGTAGGAGGTTCAGGTGGTGGTCTTTATATCATTTGTGGACTGTTGGGATCTTGCTATTATTCATAGAAACGTAGAGTTAGAGATGATACAGGAAAGTGTTGGTCTTATGATCATTTGTCTTTTCATTAAACATTCCATAGTCAGAATATACAAGATTTCTGCACAACTGTGTAAAGGCTTCTACCACTTTTGAGTTTGTAAAAGATCAGTTGTGCTTTTTTCTGGTTTAAAAGTAATCTGGTGAAAAGTGAGCCTTAATACATATTGAAGCTTATAATTATAAAGCAGGAATAGCTTTTCTGCATGCTACAGCCTTTCTAGTGGCCAACTTCCATTATTTCATTCAAATATTGTATAAATATAACAGTCATACCTTTTCCAAGTATGGATTGAATTCTTTACCAAATCTATTCCCTCATTGCAGTTGACAGGGCTTACCCATGCTGACAAGGAGGCTTTGGTATTACTTATTAAGGCCGCAATGATTATGGATGAAATCTTTTATCTGCAGGTCATATTTATGCATATGAGTAGACAAAAAATCACACACACAAGTACACAAATTAGACAAAAAATAACACACACAAGTACAGAGATTCACACAAATATCTGCTATGGTCTTATAGCATGTCTACATAAGCCACTGGTGAGAATAGCATTGTTGGTTTCGTTTCGCATGAGCATGAGGAAAACTTTATGCCACTGAATCGATGGTCTAATGCAAAAATTTACAAGAACAAATGCAATAGAACTTTACTTAATGTATATCGATAAAGATGAGCCTTTTTTAGTTGTCAAACAGGAGACAGGTTTATAATAACAAACTTTGCTAGTGTAGTATTTACAATATAGGTGGTTTTGATTGGTTTCTCTCATAACACTTCTGCAATAGTCTTTGAGGTATCTAATTCACTTGTTGCTTCTCCTGTGAAAAGTTGTTTTCAGTTCAATGAGTCAAGTATTAAAGACATTATGTTCCCCAGAAAGTAAATGCAAAAGATAACAACTTATATTTCTAGATTGTAATTGTAGAATCTTTCTTTAACTAATGGCACAACCTTGAATAAATTTTAGATAAAATGGCATCATCTAATTGCTTGCAGAAATATTTGGATGGGCATATTTAGGATACAATTCAGAGTGGAAGTATTCATCATCACTATTGGATTTTGAGCTGGTTGCACAAGGGTGTGCAGGATAAACCATTGAAAATTAAAAGTTTTAAGGATCTAATGTTTCGATGTTTACTTATTTTAGAAACCACTTAAATGGAATTACAATAGAGAAGTGTTGAAAAACGTAAGAATTTAAAATTTACTTAATGAATTAAATCATTAAGGAAAAATTTATTATTTAATTACATGAACTGTTCTGTCCTTTTTAGCCTTTTCCTTTTACTTCTATTTATGTAAAATACTTTGCATCAAAATTCCAAGCAACTTTTTACAACAAAAACTCGGTACTTAACTTTTCCGAACTAAGACTTCTGTACTTAGTTTTTAGCGTTAAAATTCAGTATCAAATAGCACCTAAAACAAAAACAATTTTTCTGGTGTAACCTTGTTTTAATGAAATATTGTTTCCCAGTCTAAATATTGCAAATATTATGGTTTTGTGAAAGTTTTTATTTACTTTTACACCATTTTTATTGTCATAAAACACCTAAATTGTTTGTTATTTGGAAGGAAAAATATTGATATAGTGCAAGATTTTGCAACCTTAACTGTAAAAGCATTCTTAATTTTAACTTCTAGAATTTCACAAAATTTTGCGAGCATAATGTAAATGCTTAATTGTTACGGCATGGCACCACATTCTCATATTCTTTTTCACCTCAAATATTCAGGTTTGGTACAGCAATCCAGCTCTAAGAGAATGGTTAAAGGAGCATGCCGATGTGTCTCAATTGGACAACCTGAAATGGATGTATTATTTAGTTAATAAGAGTCCATGGTACGTCTTTCTGCTTAGTTCTTTGGAGGGAATGTCTCTTTATCATTGACAATTCTTTCGTTATCAACAGGTCCTGCCTTGATGAAAACGAGGCATTTTTAACAACTGCAGACTCAGCAGTAAAACTTCTTCCGGAAGCCACAAAGCCTATCATTGGGTGGAAGGGTGTACAGTACAGAGCAGCATTTCCAATGCTAAAACCTTCTGCTGCAAACTTCTACCCTCCAGACATGGACAAAATGGTAACGCTGGGAATTTATCATGTGCTGCGAAGAATGGTTTTTGATTGTACATGTGACTATACAACAATATTTCCAGCTTAGCCATCTATCATTACTTTTAAAACGGGATAGACTGACAAGTTTCATTTCTTTTTCATAGGAATTTGAATTATGGACTAAAAGTCTAAACTTGAACCAGCAACAGGATGCCATGAGTTTTTTCACTGTTATTAGGAGGCACAATCAAGTAAACTGGGACTCTTCACTTTACAATCATACATTTGATGGCTCACATCTTTCAGCAGGGTCTACTTGTGATCTTTATAGCATTCCTTACTCCCAAGAATATCATTCTTTCCTGACAAGAGCTTCTGATCTGTTGCATAAAGCTGGCGACCTTGTCAGCTCTCCTAGGTATGAGTATGACAGTTTTTGCCCTGCTGTCTCGTTCATTACTCATACTTTGAAAGGTTATACCATCAACTAATCTCTTTAGTCGTTTGACTTTATTAGTTTGAAGAGGTTGCTCCATTGCAAGGCTGACGCCTTCCTTTCAAATGACTATTATGACTCTGATATAGCTTGGATGGAACTGGTTAGTTGTTGCTAAATTTTTCTTTCCACTTGTTCATTTACTTTCTCATTTTTCAATGACCAAAATTTTAAGAACACGTTTACTATGGTACGATTTAAAAGAATACTTGTGATAATAGATCAAACATATGACTGCCTCTAGAGGCAATTTGCTCGAAAAACACTTATCTAGGAGGGGAGTTTTACCACATAGATAGTTGGAACAAATCTCAAGCTCTCTCATCAAGCATCAGAGTTTATGTTCAACTTAGGCCAATTTTGAATATTTGGAATACTACCTAAACAAAGGGGTTTGTTTATTTTTATTTTCAATGTAGACAGTAGCCGCCCATTCTCTGGTATTGCTACAACTTTTTTCTCTTCATTAAATTCAACTTTTGCTTTTAAAAATATTACTATTATGTTTTGATGCCAATCTGCTTAATTTGGTATTGTTTCAATTCCTATTCTATTGAACTAAATGATCTCTCTCTCTCTCTCTGTTTGATTCTCCTACTTTAGGATTCTAAATTGGATGTCACCTTTGGTCCATATGAAACATATGAAGATTCATTGTTTGGCTACAAGGTAATATACCCATATCAAACCCACGTTTATTTCCTCCACTTCAATCCTTTTTATTCCGCTTTAGATTGTTATGGACCCTTTTGGAAAGTGAATCAATTAGCTGGAAAAATATATTAATAAATGTGAGAAAGGGGCCATGGTGGCCGGAGATTCAATGAATAGTGGTGGTTTGTGTGTGATAGGTGGTTAGAGATTTGTTGTTTGAAGAAGATGAACATGATATTTTCTAGAGAGAACAATATGTTTCTCTATATTTTCTTATTATTCTTAGTTATTCAATTGTGTGTAAGGTGAGCCTTTAAATAGGCAATTACAGAGTTTTAGTATAGTTAAAACTATACTTTTATCTCTAATTTAAATAATATTTGTCCCTAATTTAAATAAGACTTCTAGTAAATCTAAACTACTGACTTGAGAATAAACTCTAATTATACATTAAATAAAACTCTACCACTTCTCGGATAACTTACAATAAATATGGATTCTTCTTTAAAGAAACCCTACAAATTAGTAAATCCCTAAAATTAGGAATATCCCTATGAGTCATAGTCTTTCTTATTTTTCGTAATTTCCTAGTTTAAACATTGTAAACCTCTATTTAGGAGAGGTAACTATCTTATTAATGTAAGATAATAGGTAGACTAAATATTGATGAAAGTACTAACTATTAACCGGAATTTATCCCTAAACCTAAGAGATTTGGAGCTTCTGAGAGGTCTAAGGAGTCAACTCCCTTTGACAAGTTGATTCTTCTTACAAAATTTTGTTGAAAGTACTAACTATTAACTAAGATTAAAGGAAGTTTGTGAAGAAGAATTGATATTTGGATTGAAGGGAACTCAAGAATAAGAAAAGGTAGAAGGCAACGGCTAGAGAGAAAAGATAAAGAAAAACCCTAATATTTTCATTCATTTCATTTGGGGTTTTAACCCTGATTACAAAACGCATCGTTTAGCATTTAGACTAAATATAACTATTAAAACAAAGCATCTATTTATTTATAATTGGGGCATAAAACGGGCCTGTATCAATAGTCTGCTCAAGAAACAAGAACAAGGGAGATAATCCTTCATTCCAATGTGATTTAAGTGTGTGTTGCCCGGTGACTCGATTTGGGTCTAGGGAACATAACATAGATTGAGATGATAATGAATTTGAATGCATTGTTAATATTTCAAAATATTTCCAATGTAGCAGTTTCTTTTGTAATGCATCAGAACAAGCTTTTCTTGGACTTGAAATGTTTATTTTAGAGTTTTGGTACAGATGGTATACCATGTAAACGAGTGGTGCTTGAAAGGTTCAAATTTGTGTAAAAGCAAAATGATTATGCCAAAAATGTAAAATTTTAGTAAGACCTTCCATTCTTGCAAATTACTCAACTGTAATTTTACTGAATATGTTTGGATCAGAAGAAACCTATTTTCAGTAAGTTTCCTTTCAAAATAATAAAGATGATCGATACAATAATGTGGAGCTCTTATGCGATTGTAACGTAATATGTGAGGTCTAATGAAGTACTCATGTCTCTGTTGCGCGCTGTTCATAGATTAAGAAAATGGTGTAGTTTAGGTTTAAGTGTTTTAGTTAAAACAGTGTCGTTTTGATCGTTTTCATATGTTTTCTTTTAAGTAGAGTTGATGCGACGTCATTTTGTAAATAGGGTTAAAAACTGATTTCTGCCTAGGGTTTCTTTTGTCGAAAATGTTAAGAAAAATCTGAACTGTTCTGATTTTCTCTGCTATTTCTTCCTTCTATCTTTCCATCTTCTGTTCTCCCTATTATCTGTTAGATTTCTGTTTCTACTTGCATCAGTCATTCAGTCTCTTTAGTTTTTATGTGGTAGTTTCGCTTCTTATTGAATCTTTACTCATGTATACACCTAATGCCTTACTGAAGAAGGTACTATATATCTTCTGTTTTGAAAAGGCTGTTTTTTTTTTATTGAAAGAGGGGAGAACTACCGCGGCCTCGTTAAAAACCTCCCTAAACCTAAGTGGAGGAAAAGAGCACACATGGTAGCCTCAAAAGTCAATAAACAACGACAACATGCCCGCGATTCGAGCATAAACCAAAATCAAACAAAAATAACCATAAAACACAAGCTCATTGAGAAATTAAACTTAAAAACAAAAGCCACAACAAAGCACATCAACTACGCTATCCCTCCTCGTGCTAAAGCATCCCGTGATCGAAACCATCACCCAAATCCATCTGGAATAAATCGACAATCTCCAAATGTGGCTGAGAGAACTGAACCAAGTCAAAAGTTGCCGGGTTCCCAACCTTTGCCATACCATCCACTACACGATTACCCTCGCGCTTCACATGATTGAACTGAACCAACCATGGAAGTCGACGCCATTCCGCAATATGGAGAAGAATCGAAGGAAACGCCTGATTCTCTTAACGAAGCAACCATATCGCATCCATGCAATTTGACTCCACTATGACACGGCGGAAACCAGCCTCCCATGCACATTGAATTCCAAGAAGAATGCCCCAAAGCTCGGCCTCGAGTACCGAGAAGACACCCAACATCTTGTTGAAGCTGAGCATCCATTGGCCATAATGATTTCGGATTGCTCCCCCGCAAGCAAAAGAGCCATCCGAACCCATGCAAGCCCCATCAGCGTTAACCTTAAACCAATCATGTGGTGGTGGTGTCCAAGAAATCGAACTAGGTTGGACAAGCGCCATCCTTGACTGCGATGTCGGGGCTAAAACAAAGGCTGCAGTCGAAAGTTGCACCAATTGAGCACTCCGCACAAGAATAGACTTTAGGAAGTCACTAGGCGTATTGAAAGCAATGGCATTCCGGTTGAGCCAAATATTCCACGTAACTACACCAAACATAAGGTTCAACGCTACCCACTCCTTAATCTCCATGGTTAGGAACCGAACCAATTTTTCCGGTTTCACCAATGAACACCAAGTCGAGTAGTCGAGAGGGCATTTCCGCAGCACATGATCAACATCCTCAAAGTCCCCATCACACACTGGACACCGAACACTTAGCCTAAAGTGTTGACGTGCCCTCTCACCATTAGTCATCAACTTACCCATACAAGCAAGCCATAGAAAGATCTTAACCCGTTGAGCTCCCTATTTGTGAACCAAGGACCACACCGAGCCATCAACAGTAGCATGCACCGGATCCCGTAAAGCATAAGCCGATTTCACACTAAAACGCATATCACAGGAAGGTTGCCAACCCACGATTGCATTGCCAAGCCATTGCATCGGGCACTTGACAGAAGCCAGCCGCAAGAGGATGTGCAACGGTAAAAGCGGCTCCAACACAGCCCAATTCCATTCTCCAGTATTGGTTACGAAGTGCGCCACCTTTCATTCCCAAGAGTCGCGCGACGATCAGCTGCAACGGAATTGAGCAAAGGGACAATATTCGGTATCCATGAGTCACGCCAGAACCGAACATCCCGACCATGACCAATGCTCTAAACAATATTGTTCTTCACATCCAGAGCACACTCAACCCTTTCCACAAACGCGAACAACTCGTACCTCGAAGCGAAGTCGGAACCACACCCTGACATTTGTACTTTGCACGCAAAAACCACACCCATAAGGCCTCTCTACGCGCATGGAGGCTAAAGCCAATCTTAAGAAGAAATGCGTCATTTTGAGCAGTTACCTTACGGAACCCTAGGCCACCATTCGCTGCAGGTTTACAAAGTTCATCCCACCGAACAAGATGGACTCCACCCGTACCCGAAGTAGATCCCCAAACAAACTTACGGATTAGCTTCTCTAATTCCAAACATATCTTCTTCGGCAAAACCGTGGACTGCATGGTGTACGTAGGTATGGAAAAGAGAACAGACTTCGCTAGCGTTATTCTCCCAGCAAGAGACAACATATTCGCCTTCCATCCATTAAGCTTACGTTGCACCATTTGCACCAAATATTTGTAGGAGGCTGTGGTGACCCGCTTGTAGAGTAGAGGAACCCCAAGATATTTGCCTAAATCATCCACTTATGACCGGAGGCTTCACAAAACCGCGCAAGAAGTCGATGAATAACCTCAAATTGATCATAAGAAGCCTCCGCGAAAAGAATCATGTCATCTGCAAAGAAAAGGTGAGATATTCCGGGACCACTGAGAGAAGTACGGAATGGCCGCCAATGCTTCATACCAACCTCAACCTGTATAGCCTTTTTTCTTTCTTTCTATCCCTTTTTCTTTAAAGAAAATTAAGTTGTTTGCAGGAATCCAATTGAGATTTCAGGAAGTCAATTTGGCTACCCTTTTTTTTGGAGTTATCTTCTCACACTTGGCAGAAATAAAGTTACTTTTGCTTTCACAAAATTTCGGTTAATTAATAGATTCCACATACACACACCATAGCTTTTCGCTGGGTCTAAAAGCCATAAAACATTGGAAGACAGCAGCTGTGTCTTGAAGAGTGTGAAATGGAAAACTGGCTTGTAGTTGGTTTACAGAACCAAAAAATAGAAACAAGAAAGTGAAGTAAATCTGACTTGTAGACATGTTTGTCTCCATGGCATAGTGTAAATGTTCCTAAACTAAAGGTCATTATTTTTAGTTTAAATGCATGCAAATTAAATACCAAGTATCATGATCTGCGTTTGCATTAAGATTATGGGTTTCAATTCCTTAAAAGGTGTACTATAAAAACAAAACAGTGAACAGCTTTTAACATGGCTTAAGATGATGAGTAAAGCATGGCTCAAGATATTAAGTTTATTCTTTTGTAGCCTAAAATCTTGATGTTATTTATCTATTAGCATTACTTGTTAGTAGCTTTGCTAGAATATCTGTTTGCTTTGAAAGTTTTATCAATGGTCGAAAGTTATGTACCGTAGTTTGTTAGTTAAATGAATAGTGGGGAATCTGAGTGCAAATCAGCAGGGAATGTAAAAGCTTAAAGTATGAAGTTTAACTTTTTTTTTTTGAAAAAAAAGAGAATAATTATAAGATGGATAAACTAATACAAATGACCAGGAAAAGTTTCATCTTTAATACAGGGTTACCTATTGGGAACTAGAACCAAAGATGACGATTTCTACACATGGCTCAATCACCCCCTTATGACTAAAGATGTGTAGCTTAGAGTGTTAAAAACTTTAATTTTTAGGTTAATCTATTTTATTTGAATGTGTCTAATAGGTAGTTTCTTTGTGCTAGTATCGAACTACGTGTTTATAGAACTAGTTTATTTGTGCTAAAAATTGTACAACCTTTTCTAGGTTCCTACTTGAAAAAACATCAGAGAAAATAGAATCAAACAACAATTACAAACACGGTGTGCGAAAAAAACAAAAACAAATGTATCACTTCTTAAAGGAAGTAGCATTCTTCGGTTGTCCATTTTAACAAAATACCCTGAGGTAGGATGACTGCTATTTTGAAAGATTCTGCTAATTCTTTCACCCAAAACCCTGTTTAGTGTGGCAGCAAAAATAACTTTAATCATGGAGCTCCCAGGATCCTCATATATCTTTCTGTTTTTAAATTTCAGTCTTCTTTCCTACTGACAACACAAATTGAATACTGCATTAGTCACAGCCTAATCTTTCAAACCGCTCTTGAATAATTGGATGTGTAATCCAGGGACCTTGAAACCTATCAGCACTAGGAGGCCTTTACCTTGACTCTTTGCCCCGATTGCAATCCCAAGGACAACATTGTTTCTTGCAGTCATGTGCTTGTGCTCTAGAAATTTATACCATTTTAATTATATTCAAATGTGTACAATGCACTTGTGCTGGTTTTGTTTGCTTCCATTTTCTTTCATTTTTATTTTTTTTCCTTTCAATTGTCCTTCCTTTTTCTGTCATTTCTTTATTTGACTCACTCTAGCAACTCATGAGAGTTTGAGTGTTTCCGTGTGCTCTTGCTCTCATCCATGCTTACGTCTGTGTTATCCTAATATAGGTTGAAATCCATTTAAACCTGGTATAATTGTTTGTTGCAATATATGAGTTTCCGTGGATGTTATATATAGCTCATTAGATTCACGAATTTGCTTAGGCTACATTTGAAGCATTTATTGGAGTTCGGGATGAAAAAGCAACTGCTCAACTTAAATTGTTTGGTGATAACCTGCAGGTAATGTCATTCATTTCCAAAGTTCTCACTTTTCTTCTGGTAACTTGCTAATTTCTATCAAAATATTCTACATTTTAGGTTTTGGAACAAAATCTTCCTATGGACGATGCATATAAATCAAAGGATATCATTGCTGCTCCAATTCGTGTAGTCCAGCTTCTTTTTAATGCAGGGGTAAGTTTTGTGGAGCTTTGAGAAAAGTCTTTCATGAAAATCAGATGGTTTTCTTTGGCAGTAATGCACACGTTCACCCACAGGCATGCAATGTTTGTATGCATGCATTTTATAACTAATCTTTTAAGGACTGCATAATGCTTGAATACTTCAAATTAATTATGGTTTAGATACTTTTTTCCCCATCCCCTTCAATATTGAATTTTCCATTTGTACATTTTCTCTATAGTTAACATGATTGTGTTTAGACATAAATACAATAAGAGAGTAAATGAAGTATCAAATGTTATCAGACATACTCATGTGTGTTCTGAGTTGACTAATTAACCAGTTTACAAACTCAAAAGTGGATTCTAGGAATGGAAAGAATGAAACTCAACAAGCACAAGCTACTCATGTCCCTCAATTCACCATTTTGGACAAAATTTTGATGCACAATGAGTAGAAAAAGAATTGCTGCTGTTGCCTTCTAGTACTATTGAGTAGTTGCGGCTGCAAAGTTGCTATGTGTTTATTTATTAGATAATCCTTAAGTTCATTATAATCTATTCCATAGATTGTAATGTTTTGCCTGGAAAGCCATGTGTTTATATTTTTTGTTCTTAATTAGTTTCAGTTTCTCTAGAAACTCCATTCTTATATATGTAATAATTTATTCCAGATAGATATAAGTTTAACATATTTGTATGTACATCAGGATGTGAAAGGCCCTCAGACTATTGCTTTCAATCTACCAAATGATGAGCGTATAGTAAAAGATCGAGGAACATCAATGGTTATCCTTAAGAATGTTTCTGAAGCAAAGTAAAAATTTCTCTTACAATTTTTTTTGAAAAGTAACGGGGCCTCATTAAAAACCCTCACTATAACAGTGAGGGGTACTCTTCAATTTTTTTAATCATTGTTGAACACTTGAAGTTGCTCCTATTTACTAATATGTTGCGGCTCACATTTCCGTAGTTCTTAATTATTATTCATATTTTCCATCATAATCAGGTTCAAAGAGATTCTTCAACCCATAGCTGATGCATGTATTGCAAAGGAACAACACGAACTTGTAGATTTTGAGTCTTTCTTCACTCATACAATTTGCCATGAATGCTGCCATGGGATTGGGCCTCATACCATATTCCTTCCTGATGGCCGAAAGTCTACAGTTAGATTGGTTAGTTATAATGTTTCCTTTTTATTTATGTTTTATTTATCTATTTGTAGAATGTGTCTAGCATTTTCATTACAAACATAACTTCATGTACGAAAGCGGGAAAATCTTGTCCTCCAGCTCACTTATGTTTGTTTACCCATATACTATAATGCCATTGTGACGAAAATGGTTAGAAAAAACTAAGGGTTCATTTGTTTTAGAAAATGGAGACCATTTTCATTTCTATTCGCTTGAAAAATAGAAAACATTGAAGAAAAATGTTTGTAAAATTAGAAAATGAATTCCAGAAAATGAAAACAAAAATGTGAAAATTTTATAACATATAAAAGATGTTTTCAATATTTTCATTAAAATTGTTTTGGAAAACAGGAAAATAAGGATTCTGGAAACAATGCTTAACCGACACGACCAAATCCTTCAAAAAGCATTTTTTTTTAAATTTAATAATATTTAACTCTTTTGTTTTTTTGAGAAAGGGCCATGGTGGCTGGAGATGCAATGAATAATGGTGGTTTGTGTGTGATCGGTGGTTAGGGATTTATTTGAAGAAGATGAACATGATATTTTCTAGAGAGAACAATGTGTTTCTCTGAATTTTCTTATTATTCTTAATTATCAAATTTATACAAAGTAAGCCTTTAAATAGACTGATATAGAGTTCTAATATAACTAAAACTATACTTTTATCTTTAATTTAAATAAGACTTCTAGTAAATCTAAACTACCGATTAGGAATAAACTCTAATTACACATTAATAAAAACTCTAACACTCCTCGTCAACTTACACTCCCCCTCAAGCTGGTGAGCAAACGTAGCAAAGCACCAGCTTGGATCTTGGATGTGATGCCCTACTCATATTTCTTTTGCTGAAAAAAAATGCTCCCTATTCTCGGGAGTCTTTGATTTGAAGAGTGAGGACATAACAGGATGTTCTTGCACAACAATTGTTGATGCCATTCAACTTATGGTACGCTTGAGATGGTTGATGCATCGGTTGGACCTCTTCTCACCTCTTCTCATGTCTTAAGATGGATATCTAAGATAGAACCAAATAGTTTTTTTTAAGGTTAAACTATAAACTTTTCATCTATCTTTTTTATTGGCTAAAATAAAACCATAAAACAACAAAATTAAAGGAGTAGAAATTTCACCATAGATGTAAGATTCTAAGGAGTGAGAAGCCAAGGAACGAGTGTGGCCTAATGACAGCAGCGGAAGAGAAAAGATGCACATTTGAAAAATCAAATAGTTGATTTGTTTCAAATTAGAGATGGCAGCAATGGTGACGGCATCAAGACCGTTATTGGCTCATGATACCATGTGAGAAAGGGGCCATGGTAGCCGGAGATGCAATGAATAATGGTGGTTTGTGTGTGGTCGGTGGTTAGGGATTTATTTGAAGAAGATGAACATGATATTTTCCAAAGAGAACAATGTGTTTCTCTGTATTTTCTTATTATTCTTAATTATCAAATGTATACAGAGTAAGCCTTTAAATAAGCTGATATAGAGTTCTAATATAACTAAAACTATACTTTTATCTTTAATTTAAATAGTACTTATTTCTAATTTAAATAAAACTTCTAGTAAATCTAAATTACTGATTAGGAATAAACTCTAATTACACATAAAATAAAAACTCTATCACTCCTCGTCAACTTACAATTTTAACATAGCTTCAAACCCTTGTAAAAGCACTTTTTTAATTCTCTTTTAATCCTTCTAATTTTCAAATATCAATTATGTATATATTTCAAAACTCATAACTTGCGTGCTAGTTGTTGATCTGAAATTTTTATTTTTGTCGGATTAATAATTAACTTTATCTAAAATTTATTATTAATCTCGTGTTGTCTTTTTTGTTCAATGATGTAAAATCATCTTATGTTAACAAGTGTCTCGTTTACACTTGTAATCGACTTGTTTGATGTTTGAACTAGTTTTATTATATTATGATGTAGATTCTTGGTATTTGGTCAAAGACTCAAGTGTGATTGTGTGAGTTCTTTTTTTATTAATTCAAATACGAAGATTACAACATTATCTTATAGACTAGATGCAAGAGTTTAACTTAAATTATACCTACACTAGTTGTTATCTTTATCTACCCTTAGGATAACAATTAAGATTAGGGTAATTATCTCATGCACAAGCGCTTGTAGAAACTTTGCCTTAGTTTTAGAGTTTAGGGATTTTGTTCAAGGTCTAGTATTAAGGGGTTTGTGTACGAGTTTTGAATTTACGAGTATAGTTAGAATTTAGGTTTTATAGGTTAAAATCTAAATCCTTAACCATATTACCCTAAACCTAAACCCTAACCTCCAAACCATAAATTTTAACCATAAACCCTAAATTATAAACGCATACCCTTAAACCCCTAAACGCTTGTGGAAACTTTTCATTTTCACCGCCAATGCATGAGATATTTTCTTAAGATTAAACTAAACTTATAGTAGATAACTAATACCATGAGGATTAATCTCTGAGTACAGTTAATCTCTAACAACTGCTCGTCTACAACCTACAGGGTGACCCTTTGTGTTTCATGTATATTGAACTCGATGCGAAGAAACTTAAATCTTTTTTAAAAAATATTTGTAGCATATAATACATTCCATAGCACCTGTTTAAATATATTTTTTCTGGACATGGTAAATAACATTTTATTATTAAAATAACAATTTTCTAATAATTATATTTTAGTTTAATTATTTAGTAATTATTTGTACATTTATATTGTGAAAAACTAGATACCAAACATATTTTCATTTCTGAAAATAAAAACACAAAATGAAAATAGAAAACAACAAAAAAATATTTTCTAGAGCCAAACAAACCCTAGCTTTGTTTATGACTGAGGTTTTTATATTTTTCTAATCTTGAATATCGTCTTCATGTAATATTTTTACTGGGAGAAACAATAACTTAAATAGAACGGAAGGATGAGGTTTGTATGATTTCAGACAAGGGGGTAAATGAAAGAAAATGAAGTAATATAGGCATTGAATATTTATGATGGAAGAGCACCCCCAATAGATATGAGGTACACTTATCTGATACGGATTTTCTTATTTGTTCAAGAATCAGGATTAGGTTTACAAGTGTTCTAATTATCTATGCTTTTCACTGAGATTTCTCTCTCACTTCTGCATTAATCTGTCTATTGACATTGTTCTTTGAAGTTCTGTGGAGTTTCCTGAAGTTACTAGCTTACTTAAAAGAAGTGCCTTATTCTAATTATTTATGGCATCTCATGGTTTCGGTTTTACTGTTTCTTACAGGAGCTTCAAGATTTACACTCGGCATTGGAAGAAGCAAAAGCTGACATAGTGGGTCTTTGGGCACTGAAATTTCTAATCACAAAGGTTAGTAACAAAGTCAAGTTTTATTATTTTCATTTATATGATATTATTACTGTAGGAATATGTAAAGATAGGAATAATATCCTAAGTGTATCAACCGTATATTTTGTATCTATAATCCCTAACTTTAAGGGATCATATCTTTTCTTTCTTTCCTTAGGAATAGTTTATTCCCTAATGTAGTGTTTCCTAAGATAGATACCTTGTATATATGTATGTAAGAGCAGTAAGTAAAAAGTAAGTCTTTCTATAGAGAATTTCTCATTCTCACATGGTATCAGCCTAGGTTATGAATTCTCTCTACCCTAGAAAATGGCCGAGACTTCTCCTCCTCTTCTCCTTCCCAGGACGGAACCTCCAACCCAGAAATTGTCTCTGGTTTCGATGATCACTTTGACTCATCCAGCCTGATCATTACCTGCCATCGTTTGAATGGCAATAACTATCTTAAATGGTCCAAATCTGTTCGAATTTATCTCTTGGGCATAGAACGTTTGGGATATGTTACTGGTACCACCAAGAAGCCTGCTGTGTCTACTTCTGGCTTTGCTAAGTGGATACGTGAAGATGGTCAGGTTATGACCTGGCTCCTTAATTCTATGGTTCCGAGTGTAGGAAAAAATTTCCTTCTTTACCCTTCAGCCGTTGAAATCTGGACTGCAGTGAAAGAGACATATTCCAGCACTGACAACATTGCTGAATTATATCGAATTGAAGATCAGGCAGCCGCCCTTAAGCAAGAATTCATGCCTGTCACTCTCTACTACAATACCCTGAATGCTTTTTGGCAGCAATTGGACTTGTATGAGAAGTATGAATGGGCGGACCTGAGGGATGCTGCCCTTTATCAGAAAATAACAACTCAGCGTCGGGTTTTTCAGTTTCTCCAAGGCTTGAATAAAGACCTTGATGAGGTTCGTGGTAGGATCCTAGCTACAATTCTCTTCCTTCTATTCGAGAAGCCTTCTCCACAGTAAAGAAGAAAGCTAGTAGGCGTTCTGTCATGATGTCTGCAGAGTCCAGTTTCAATCTGAAGGATCTGCCTTACTCACACATCACTCTTCTGGCTCTATTAAGAAAGGCCGGCCATGGTGTGATTATTGCAAGAAATTTGGTCATACAAAGGACAAGTGTTGGAAACTCCATGGTAAACCAGCTGAATGGAAATCTAAGGGATCTCGGGATGAAAGATCATCCTCGACCTCTGCTAATGCTGTTACTAGTTTTACAAAAGACCAACTTGCTGAACTTCAGAGGTTGTTTGGCAAGTTTCAAGGTCCTTCTGAGGGTAATCTGGTCCTGGCTGCACCCGAAGGTAACACATATCAAGCTTTTTTCTCTTCCAAATTGAACACCGATTGGATCCTTGATTCTGGGGCAACTGATCACATGACGGGTAACAAGGCTCTCTTCCATTCTTTTGTCCAATACTGTGGTAAAGCTGTAAAAATTGCAGATGGCTCATTGTGCAACATTGAAGGCCGAGGCAATGTGGTTATAAATGAACAACTCTTACTTACAATTGACCTTTTTGTTCCAACTCTTGCTTGCAATCTAATTTCAATTAGTAAGCTTTTTGTGGACATGAAGTGTACGGTGATTTTTGATGCTTTTCACTGTACTTTGCAAGCACTGAACCCGATGAGTATGATTGGTAAGGCCAGATTGCAAAATGGCCTCTACATCCTTCCATCCAGTCTTCCAAGTAATGTCTCGAGTTCTTTTGCTGCATTAGGAGTAGTTGATAGTGTTATGCTTTGGCATTTTAGGTTAGGCCATCCAAGTTTTACATATCTTGCAAAATTGCTTCCTTCTCTTTTTATGAATAAAAAGCCGAGTACTTTTTCTTGCAAAATTTGTTCACTTGCAAAGCATACAAAAGCTTCATATTCTCCCTCCACCTATAAACCATCTCATCCATTTTCCTTAATTCATAGTGATATATGGGGCCCTTCTCGGGTGAAGAATGCTGATAATTGTCAGTGGTTCATAACATTCATTGATGACCACAGTAGGATGACTTGGACTTATTTAATGAAAGACAAATCCGAAACAACCAATATTTTTCAAACATTCTATAATATGGTGCTCACTCTATTTGGTTCTAAAATCCAAATTTTCAAATCCGATAATGGCACTGAATACTTTACTAAGTCCTTGGGTAATTTTTCAGGGAAAAGGGTATAGTTCAAATTAGCTCTTGTGTTGCCACACCTCAACATAATGGCATTGCAGAGCGAAAAAACAGACACCTCCTAGAAGTAACCCGTTCTCTTCTATTTGCCACTAATGTCCCTAAGCATCTATGGGGGGAGGCCTTATTAACAGCCACGTACGTAATCAACTGAATGCCTAGTAAGGTTCTAAATTTTCAATCAACTCAATCCCTTTTCTTGCACCATTACCCTAACTTTATGCCCATTTCTTCTATTTTACCTTTAATAATATTTGGATGCATTGTTTTTATTCAGAATATTGATTCACATAAGTCCATGTTGGATCCTAAATCATTAAAATGTGTGCTGGTAGGATATTCTTCACTTAAGAAGGGCTATAAGTGCTACCATCCTCCCACTAAACGTTTCTTTATCACTATGGATGTCACCTTTTTTGAGCAGGATCCCTATTTTCAACTCCCTGCACTTCAGGGGGGGCAATTTGACTTTCGACCTTCTCAGGTATCTTCCCCTATCCTTCATTTACCACCTTCACCCTTGTTGCCTTTCCCTACTACTACATCTACTACACCTGAGATATCTTCACCCTTACCCAGTGTTACCGGGAACGCCAAACGTCCCACTGGACTGCGTTCCCGGAACTTCGACCCAAAACCTGATACGAAACGCCGTCGGTACGCGAGTTGTCAGAGTCGCCGGTACGCGAGTTGTCAGAGTCGCCGGTACGCGAGTTGCCAGATTGGGTTCTCGCCGTAGCTTGGCTTGTAGATCTGAAATCTGGAAATCGACGCAAATTTGGGGTTGTTGATGTAGAAGACGATGAGCTGTCGTGGGGATCCCGAATCCCAAAGTTTTAGTTTTAACTTTTTTTTTTGGTTCAAAAACGTTTTAAATTATCTTTTTATTTGGTTTTTTAGCAATTTCAATTTGTATGGGATAAAAATTTATTTTATTATTAGAATATTTATAGAATTTAAATTTGTATGGATAAATATGTATTTATTTGTCTTTTTATCAATTTAAATGTGTATAAAAATTTATTTTATTATTAAAATATTTATAATATTTATTTTTTTGTGGATAAATATGGAAAAGAATAATTATTTTATTATTAAATTACTAGAGTTAAGTGTTTTAATTTTATAATTATTCTAATATATTATGATATCAATTCCAATTTTAACATGGATTAGGTTTCCAATTTCAATTCTAACAAGGACTAGTTGTTAGCTTAAATCAATGCATAATGGTTCTTTGTTCTTCTATTTAAACAATCTTAGCTTCTCCAATTTTCGTAGGTCACAACTCACAACACATACTTTAAAAAAATCAGATTTCAAATGGTGTTTGGTAAAAAAAGACAACGATTGGAAGGAGGACAATCACAAAATCAAAGTTCTCCAACTGATGGCATCCATGACATAGAAGAAGAAAATTATCCAATAGAGGAAGAAGAAGTCGCGAATACAAGCACTACAATAAATTTGAGTGCATCTTCATCGGCAAATAATTGTAAGCCATTACTCGATGAAGTGACATTCACAACGAATGGGACGGGAAGAAATCCAGGAGGAGCAAAGAGATGGATTTGCAACCATTGTAAAAAATCTTACAATAGTTCGTATTCCAGAATTCATCAACATTTTTTCGGTCCTGGGGTTGGGAAAAAATCAGAGGTTGCTCGTTGTCAAACTTTGTTAACCAATCGAGCAGAATTTCAAAGAATAAGGAAGAAAGTTGAAGAAGCAGAGAATGCTGGCATTTCACCGTCTTTGTCTAAATCTACTCTCAACAACAGCCACAGTAGACCAACATCAACTACTTGTCCCATTGCAAAATCTTTTGGGACAGTGGAGCGACATCAGGTTGATATTTTAATTGTTAGAGCTCTTTGTGCGAATGGTATCCCATTCAACGTTCTTAGAAATCCAGACTTTCTTGCCATGTTGAAGGGAGTTAATCAAGCTCCAAAAGACTACAAACCCCCATCATTTGATCGAGCAAGAACAACTTTGGTGGACTTTGGTGGATGAGTGTCAACGACAACTTGAAAAGGAGTTAACTCCGGTGAAGGATACATGGACCACTCAAGGAACTTCCATAGTCTCTGATGGTTGGACAAATGTGAAGCGGCAACCACTTATAAACGTTGTGGCATCCAACAGTTGTGGTTCCATGTTTATGTACGCTAAAGATTTTACTGGACAAGAAAAAACAGGGAAAAACATTGCAGAGTTTCTTTTGGAATCCATTGAGGAAGTCGGGCCTTCAAATGTGCTTCAAGTTGTCACCGATAATGCAGCAAATTGTAAAGCAGCAGGAAAAGAAATTGAAAAGGTACACAAACATATCTTTTGGTCTCCTTGTGTGGTTCATACACTCAATCTCATATGTAAAGATTTTGCTGCCACATTTTTATGGATGAGTGAAACATATAAAAAGGGGAAAAATATTGTTAAATATTTTTTGAACCATGAAAAGGCCAATGCAATTTTTAAAAGTCAATCTGATCTTGAGTTGCTTAAGGTAGCAAAAACAAGGTTTGCTTCTCATTATCTTCTATTGAAAAGATTGTCACGTTGTAGGGAAGCTTTAGCTACTACTACTGTTCTTAGGTGTTGGAGGGAATGGGTTAATTCAGGGGATGAGCACACTAAGGCTCTTGGTAAGGAAGTGACATCAACAATAATTGATGATGAATTTTGGGAAGAAGTAGAAAATATTTTGGTAATAACACAATCAATTTACTCGATGATAAGATTTGCAGACGGGGAAGGAGAAAAAATGGGAGAAATTTATGAGAAAATGGATTGTATGATTGGAGAAATTAGGGATCTATTGATTAATAACAAACATGCGGTTGATTATGTGAAAATGGAAGAAATACTAGTATCTAGATGGGAGAAGATGAACATCACAATGCATTGTTTGGGATTTGCCCTCAACCCTTTCTTTTATGATTCTAAATATCTAAATGCTAAAGCTCACGGTGGAGTACCTAGGCGTGCTCCAAATCAAGATCGAGAAGTTGTTGCCGAAGTCCTGAAAGCTTTTGATAGAATCGGTGAAGATGAAAATGAAAAAACCGAGTTTCGTAAACAACTAGCTAAGTTCCAAAACAAGCAAGGGATGTTTGGGATAGCATATGCTAGGATTGATGCTACAACGATGAGTCCTATTTCTTGGTGGTCCACTTATGGTTCAGAAACTCCAGAGTTGGCGGAGATTGCAATAAGAGTTTTGTCGCAACCTATTAGCAGTTCTTCAGCAGAAAGAGTGTGGAGTACTTACTCTTACATACACAATATCAAAAGAAATCGGTTAAATACTAAGCGTGCTGACAAGTTAGTGTTTATTCACTCAAATATAAGACTTTTGTCTCGATTCACGACATCTTACAAAGAAGGCCCTTGTAAGAAGTGGGACATCGACCCCGAAAGTACTTATTTTGATGATTCAACCGTGAGATTGGAAGATTTGAGATGGGATGATTGAACTTTTAATTTGGTAGTCATTGTAAGCCTTTAATGGCAATTAATAATTTTAATATTTTTTTATTTATTTTATGTTAAATTTTATAAATAAATTTGTCATATTTTAATATAATAAATGTGATTTGGTAGTCATTGTAAGTCACTAATGGCTATTAATTAATTTTTATAATTTTATGTTAAATTTTTTAAAAAATTCGTCTTAAAATTATGTAAATAAAATGTTACCTTTTTAGACTTATAATAAAATTGATTTAATATATAAATGTTTGGTAATAAAATTAATTTTGTATCATATCCTTCGTCGTACCGGATTTAGTAAAGTAACGTTCCACGTTCCTGTTTTCGTTTCCCGTTTCGTTTCGTATTACGTTCCGGGTAACTATGCCCTTACCTACCTCCAATGATACCTATCCTCTGGCCGATAATACCTCGCCCACATCTATTCCGCATCTGACAAATACAAATACTACCACTCCTACACCAGGTCCTCCACCAGCTACTCCACCTAAACAACTTCGGGTTTATACCAAAAAACATAAACAAATCCCTCAGGCAATTTTGCAATCTGATTCTTGTCGAGAGTTAGATTTGGGTCCAGATGCCGAGACTGAAATGGAAATCTGTAAGTCTCCTTCCTCTGCGTTAGATGATTTTCCTATTGCTATTCGAAAGGGGGTTCAACAATGCACTAAACACCCTATTCAGAGATTTGTTGGTTATGGTTCGCTAATGCCCTCTTTTCGAGCCTTTACAGTTGCACTGAATACAGAACAAGTTCCATCCCGAATAGATGAAGCACTGATGGATATGAAATGGCGAAGAGCTGTTGAAGAAGAACTTTGTGCCCTCGAAAAGAATGCTACTTGGACTGTGGCAGATCTTCCTCAAGGCAAACGAGCTGTTGGCTGTAAATGGATATTTGCCATAAAGTATAACTCCAATGGCAGTGTTCAACGGTACAAAGCAAGACTCATGGCTAAAGGTTTTACACAAACCTATGGACTCGATTTCACAGAAACCTTTGCACCAGTGGCAAAGCTTAACACAGTCCGGGTACTACTTAGTTTGGCTGTAAATTGTGATTGGAAATTACACCAACTTGATGTGAAAAATGCTTTCCTTAATGGAAAGTTAGAGGAAGAGGTGTATATGAAAATGCCCCTGGCTTGAAGTCTATTGATGGCAGCAAGAAGGTTTGCAAACTCAACCGGTCATTGTATGGGCTCAAGCAATCTCCGAGAGCTTGGTTCGAGCGGTTCACAAAAATTATCTTAATGAATGGTTACAAACAATCTCGTGCCGATCATACCCTTTTTATCAAGGAAACTCCCAATTATCGGCGAGCAGTCCTACTTGTCTATGTGGATGACATCATCCTCACTGGTAATGATGAGGATGAGATTAGCAACTTAAAGAACCTCTTAAATAGGGAATTTGAAACAAAAGACTTGGGGCAGCTACGGTATTTCTTAGGCATGGAGGTGGCCAGGTCGAAAGAGGGTCTTGTGATCAATCAGAGGAAATACATCCTTGATTTACTCAACGAAACTGGTTTTCTTGGGTGTAAGCCAGCAAATACACCGATGGACCCAAACTTGAAGTTTAGCAACGAAGAGGGGTCCATGGCAGATCGAGAAAAGTTCCAACGATTAGTTGGGAAGCTAATCTACCTTTCTTTGACAAGGCCCGACATCGCTTTTTCTGTAAATTTGATTAGTCAACATATGACTCATCCCACAGAAGAACACATGGCAGCAGCGAATAGGATTCTGAGGTACTTAAAAAAGACTTTTGGTCACGGCCTCATGTTTAAAAAGACTCAAGAAAGAAGTGTTCGAGTCTTCACTGATTCGAGTTGGGCAGGGCACCTCAACGACCGACGATCCACTAGTGGCTACTGTACCTTTGTTTGGGGTAATCTCGTTACTTGGCGAAGCAAGAAACAATCAGTTGTATCCAAAAGCAGTGTCGAGGCTGAATTCTGAGCCTTAGCATTGGGAATATGCGAGGGAATGTGGCTTCTTAAGTTACTAAAGGAACTCTATCCAAGTTCGACTAGTTCCTTTGAGGTACTATGTGACAATCAATCAGCAATACAAATTGCCAAGAACCCGGTCCAACATGACAGAACCAAACATGTTGAGATCGATAGGCATTTCATTGCCGAAAAGGTCAACAACAAGACTGCTACTTTATCATACATCCCTTCAGCGAATCAACTTGCCGATATTCTTACTAAGGCGCTGCCAAAGTCTATTTTTGATGGATTCCTATCCAAGCTGGGTATATACAATGTATATTCTCCAGCTTGAGGGGGAGTGTAGGAATATGTAAAGATAGGAATAATATCCTAAGTGTATCAACTGTATATTTTGTATCTATAATCCCTAACTTTAAGGGATCATATCTGTTCTTTCTTTCCTTAGGAATAGTTTATTCTCTAATTTAGAGTTTCCTAAGATAGATACCTTGTATATATGTATGTAAGAGCAGTAAGTAAAAAGTAAGTCTTTCTACAGAGAATTTCTCATTCTCACAATTACTTGTGACCATCAAGCATGGATGATCCATACATTTTAGCTGATGCTGTTTACAATTTTTTCCAATAGCTTTATCTTTGGGGTTGGAATTTCAATTCTTTGCTGCAATTTACTCATATTTTCAACTTCTTTAAGTTCTGCTGCTTTTTTTTAAGAATAAACGGCTTACTAATTTCAGTCAACCAAAAATGACTTCAAAATGATAATCTACCTAGATTCTAATCCCATCCAAAAAGAATAATTTAAGTTGACTCTTGGTGGGATGCTAAGCTTTAAGAGTAGAGGCCGTGAATTTTGGAGTTCGGAATTGTCATTTAAGGTGTATTTTTAGGTTTATCGGAAGTTATCTAAAAGGTTTTTTGGTATTTATATCCCATGTCAACGAAGTTTTTGGTTCAATTTCGTTATGCTTCCACAGGAATTTAGTCGCTGCAATGCCTCAAATCTAAGTACAGAATTGGATGACTGCTTCCCTGCCCCTTCCAAAAATTTTGACATTCCGAGTTGAAAGAATGTTTACACAGCACTCTGAGAATTATTCTTTTTTTTTTGTTATTCTGTTTATTTGGTACTTACGATTGCCAGGATTGAACCTGGTTCACTAGGAGTTGGGGACTAAGACTCTAACAATCTACCAACTGATGATAAAGTAGTTGCTTTTTTTAAAAAGAAATTTCAGCCGATGACATTTTTAACTTAAACATCCCGACAGCATGTGTCTTGTTTGTGTAAGAACAGAACTTAATAAAAATGATCATCAATTCAATTAGATATGATCTTTTTCAATAAGTTTATTCTGTCCGAGGACTGCAATTAATTGAAACCACCACATAGGAAGAACTGAACATTGACATTTGATAATGCATATGACCTGGCTGTTGAGTATCATTTCCTTTCTCTGAAACTCTAACATTCTTTCCTAGAAATTCCTGGCTTTCAAGTAATACCTCCATTGAGAGAATCTTAAAGAGTGCTAGAGTTTGGTAGAAGAGGAGTTTGTTCAGATCATTCTTGTTCAAATATGATACCCTGCTAGTCCCACCATTGACAAATCTTTAGAATGCATTTAATTTCTTCATGTACTTGCACTGATCTATGTTTTTAGGCTGGAAGCGGACCTACCATTCAAGTTTTTTGGTAATATAGTGCTGTTCGTTATCTATTTGAGATGGGTATTCTCAATCAAGTTTAAGTCTCAAACGCCCAATAAAGGACATGGAATCAACTTCAAACTTGAACCTCATATTATCATAAACGAATCTGGAAGAGATGATGATGGCATATACATAATCCATATTATATGACGAACTAGTTAAGAAGTTTTGCATTAGTCGTCTTTTTTTTTCTTTGTTCATACATCAGTTGTCATCTTTTGTTAACATTTTGTGCATTCATGACAAATGATATGAACTATGAAAAACAAAGGCTTACCATGGTCTATCGCTGTTTGTTTTTACATCTTCGAGCAGCATTTACTTCCAAATAATCTGGAAAAATCCATGTACGTTTCCTTCCTTGCGGGATGCTTTCGCTCAGTTCGTTTTGGCTTGGAGGAAGCTCATGGGTAAGTGAACCGTCAACTGTTCACTAGCAAAATGCTTTTAATGGTTGTTACTGACCATTCTTGATTTGCTGAATAATTTCAGAAAAGGTCAGGCATTACAATTTAACTGGTTATTGGAAAAAGAAGCCTTTGTTTTTCATCCCGATGAGACATTTTCTGTCAATTTTGACAAGGTACAGCACATTCGGATTTTCTCTTACATAAATATTTTTTAATTAAACACTTCCACCAAATATAATGCTTTCTTTTGTTAGGTTGACGAAGCAGTTGAAAGCTTGAGTAGGGCTGTACTTACCATACAGGCTAAGGGTGACAAAGAAGGTGCAAGTTTGCTTCTGCAGAAGTACTGCACCATGACACCGCCATTGAAAGTCGCATTGCAAAAGCTGGAATCCATTCATGTATGTCCTGCAACATTCTATTATACTTTTATTGATAAAACACTTGCTATTGGTTACCTTCCAATTATTTCAGTATTTAAGTATTCTTAGCATATTTTAGGGATAAAAGGGATAGTTTCTATGTTACTTTGACTAAGGTGTGAATGCTAGATATATGAGTCTGACATGGGTATGATCAATTTTGTTCAAGTTTTCCATGTATTTGGAGGATCATATTCTCATATCCATGTTTGGATGTGTTGAACATGTTTTTCTTACTTGGATACTTCAAGAACATAGGATGGATTAGTTCCTAGATGCACATGGGCCTGACAAATATTGCTACTGAGCTTACCTTATTGGTGGCATAAAGCCATAAACAAGTGGTATAAGAGATGGAAAATGAATAGAGAGAAAATGAGGTGAAGGAGAAACCTTGAGATATACCAATGTGGCAACAACCTGTGTTAAAATAAATAGCATTTATGCATAAAACTGTAATTCCTACAATGATCCTCTTTGTTCCCCTGTTGTCAAACTAGATTTAGAAATAGGAAGCAACATGACTAGAGAATCTGCATGCCCGCATTATACCCTCTAGAGGGCTTTTCTCTTAAATGAACAATATGTAATCGGTATCCAATGGTGAAATATTGCAGTAATCAATGTGCAGTGCGTTCAAACCTTATTATCTAGCTCTAACTCTACCCTTCCGGTACATATTTGGACATGGATATATGGGGGTGTGATCCTTCATATTAAGGAAGTTACTAAAAACTTGAGCATATGTGTTTTAGCCACATATCTATATCCATCACTTACCTCCGAGACTGAGCTAAATAGCTTTATGCTTTAATGTCTCATATCTCAAAGTTTTCCTTAGGTGTCATTTCTATAGGTTCATAAATGCAAGCGAGTAAAAAAACATATTTTTCATACAAGTAATAAACTTTTGAAGATAGATGATGTCGTTGTATGGTTCCATGTTGTCGGTAGGAATAAAAGTAACTTGCCAATTGTATCTTCTGATAAATGATTATGATAGAAATATTGGATTGAGGTGCCTGTTTCGAGTATTTTTACTTGTATTATTTTGCTTCCATCTATTTCTCAGGTGCCCGTCGATATAGCTCCCACATTTCCAGTAGCCAAACATTTGTTGGAATGAAGATTGATGTTATGTGGTTTGGACAAATAACCATGCTGCTTAGAATTAAAATTACAAACACGAAATAATGCTTTTTAGCGGCAGGACATAAAATTTATTGCAATAAATAAAGATTTGTCTATTGGGTGAATCATCCCTTTCATGAAAGCATAATTTATTATCATTTTGCATATGCTGCTTTTCGCTATGGTAATATTTGCATCTTTTATAATATATGGATTCAGTTAAGAACTAAATAATTTTATTTGTTTAATATCCTTAAAACACTCATTGAGCTTAGGCAACTTTTGATAACCCATTAAAAATTTTAAACAAATTATAATTATATACAGTATTTAATTTGAACTAAAATACCAAATAGATTTATAATTTAATTTTTCAGCACTTAATTTTTCAATTTATGCAATAGTATCTTAGTCAATATTTCATTTACAATAAAAATATCAATATCATATTAAATACAGTTTTCTTTATATTATCTTTGCATAAATTTGAATTTGAAATATAACATAAATTGAGCAAACTACTTAGAAATGTAATAGTGATTTATTATGCAGATCGTCTTCATTTCTTGTTTAGATACTAGTTTAGAGGTAAATATTTTCTTCTATAATTTTATAAGATTGTTAGGATTTGCTATACGTGGAAAATTTGTTGGCTTGAATTTAATATACCCTTTATTTCTTTGATTGGTTTATCTTGTATGGTTGTTTTGACTTTTACTTTAATAAGATAACGTCTCCTTAACTAAGAAAATGTAATTCTTAGTTTATTTGGGATTTAATAAATTTATATTATTATACTTTTTATTTTTTATATTAGATTGAATATTAACTATTTATTTGTAATATATGAAGTAACAAATGAAATCAAATGTCTAAATTCTTTTTTATTAGCTGATAATTTACATTAACTGATTGTAAAAAAGTGTTTGGTAAAATTAATTGATAGACGTTTTCTTATTTAAACAAAGAAAATTTATTACTTATTCATATTTATTGTATATAATTATATTCAATACTTGTTTGAATGATTTATTGGTTATCTATATTTGGTATTTATACATGTATTGGATTATAAAAAAATAGTTTTCGTTTGGTTTTAGGGAATTAATTTATTTTCATTTTTACTTTCTTGGAAAATAAAAATAATAAAAAAATATGTTTGATTGTAAAATTAGAAAATATTTTTTTAAAAATAAAATAATTGAAAATTTAAAAATATAAAAAAGTATTTTTATTGAAAATGTTTTAAGAAAGTGGAAAATATGAAAACGAGAGTTTTTTATATATTTTAACCTGGGTATGAATTATTCTAATGTCATTTTTATAAAACTTTGATTTTATTTACTTGTATTTTATTTATTTATTATTGTAATAATATTTTAGTTATATTTTATTTTAATAATTTAATAATTATTTTTTCATTTCTATTTTGAAAAGTTAGATATCAAACACATTTTTACTATTTGTACTTTTGAAAATAAATTACCATCCTTATTAGCTAATTGCATGTGTTAAGTATGCCTCCAGTGTTCATTCTGAGCCAAGATTGAACTTTCCATGAGATTCATGGTTGCATTACTTATAGTTTCATTGTTCGTATACAAAGCTAGTTCGGAATTGTCTTTCATTCCAAGGCATAATTTGTATCAATGCACTTCATATTCCCCTAGACTTCGCTCCCATAAATATAGTAATCCCTACCCCTCACGTTAATCTCACAAGTCTATTATTCTTTCTTATTCGATCATGTGGGTGAGCAAGACAAAATGATAAAAAAAACTCACATTGAGTTTAGGGATAATCAAGCTTGAACTGATGGCTTCTTTTTTAAAAAAATAAAAATTATTTTCTAAAAAAAATAAAAAATATTTTTTAAAACCAAACAGACCCTTACTATTTAATAACACATTACTAATCATATTAGAAGGATGTGTGTATGTAAATATTAATGTAATTAATTATTAAATTTAGATATATATATTAATTTTTTATTTATGAAATTATTTTTTAATATGATTTTGTTAATTATTAAACTTAGATAAATATATTAATTTATATATTAATTTCTTATTTAAAATTTATACAATCCTCCATTCCAAAAATTCATCTTTTGAGTTTTTCATAATTAGAAAATTCATCTCAAATTCGTTGTTTTAATCCTTTGTTTATCAAACAATTAAGCTAGTGAATTTGAGTCTCTAATTTTGACTCAAATTTTTTAACACTACAAATTCATAAAATATTTTTTCACAATTTTATTTATATTTATTATTCTATAATTTATTTACTAGGAATATTCTTATATAATATCAAAAAATAATTTAAAATTGTTGATGCATAAAATTAACAGACGCTGAACATAGGAGATGAAGATGAGGTTAAGGTAATTATGGCGATTTCAGGTGGTTTACTCTTGTAGATTTAATCCTTGGCCTGGAGTGCTTGATACTTTTCTGAATCCTCGGCATGTTTCCTGGTGTTCAGCATGTGGAGTTTCATATGCTCGTCGTTGACCCTCATTGTCAGTTCTCCTTTTTCAACATCAATTATGGTCCTCTCAATGGCGAGGAATAACTGTCCAAGAATGAGCGAAGCTTTTTCATCTGTATCGCAGTCTAAAATGAGAAAATCAATAGAGAAAATAAATTTATTCACTTTTACCAGTATGTCCTCAATTTTCCCTTTGGGTTGCATATGGGATCCATTAGCAAATTGTAGCATTACTGTGGTAGGTAGGGTCGTTCCAATCCCCAATTTCTGGAAGACTAACTTAGGCATTATGTTGATACTTTCCCCTAGATCACATAATGCTCTCCCCTCATATGTGTTTCCGATTGTGCATGGTATGAGAAACCTTTCGGGATCCTTAAGCTTAGGAGGTGCTCGATTGTGCAGTGCGGCCATGCATTTCTCTGTTACGGCCATCGTTTCAAATTCCCCAATCTTTTTCCGCTTTGACACGTGTCTTTGAGGAATTTGGCATAGTTTGGGATCTCTTTGATTGCCTCCATCAAAGGTAGATTAATGTGTACTTGTTTTAGGATGTCCAGAAACTTTTTAAACTGATACCCTTGCTTTTGTTGTTTCAGCCTTTATAAAAATGGTGGAGTTGGTATGTTGTCTCTAGGTTCTGTCATGGTTGCTGCCACAGGTTCTACCGAGGCAATATTGTTCTTGGTTGCTGTCGCGACATCATTGTCTTTATATTGTGTTGTGACAGTTGACTCCCTTGGTTTTTCCTGTGATGGTTGCGTGTTCTGAGGCCCTTTTAGTTGGATTCCACTCCTGGTGGTTACGACTTTGCATTGTTCATAAGATGTCCCCTTAGCGGCTTCAGTGTCGCTAGGAAAACCTCCGGCTGGCCTAGTGTTCAAAATTTGTGCGATCTGCCCAACTTGTGTTTCCAGGGATTTCAACGTTGCCTCGTTGTTCTACCGCCTCATCTTAGTCACCTCCATAAAATTTTTAGTCTTTTTTTATGAACTTGTCGGTGTTAGCCATATATGCACTAGTCTGAGTCATAAAAGCATGAATAGTAGTTTCTAGAGAGCTGGACTGCATTGGATATTGCTGTTGGGGTAGCATTTGTTGAGCTTGCTGCGACGGCATTGTCTGGTGCGGCTGTTGCTGAAATCCCACCGCTGAAGCATTCTGGTTTTGTTGATTAAGTGCATTATTGGGGTTGCTCTATGAGAAGTTGGGTGCTTTTTCTAGGCTGAGTTATAGTTGTTGGACATCATGTTGTTGTTCCTATTAAAGTTTCCAACATAGCAGGCCGATTCTAGGTTCTGTAGACACCCAGAAGAGTCATGATTTATATTGCATGTTTCACAAAAGGAACTGATTACCTTGACCTCCTGAACATTGCTTGGTCGTTGCATATTTTTTACTAAATTGGTCAGATTGGCCAATTGTGACAGAATTGATTCCGACGACTCAAGCTCATTTACGGTAGAATAGCGTCTTATGCCTCCTCTTCTTGTTGTAGGAAATTGGTAGTCGTTTCTTGCCAGTTTGTTTAAGATCTCCATGGCTTCCTCGGGTGGCTTGTCGAGAAGGGTTCCATTCGCTGAGGCATCAATCATAATCCGTGTTTGGGAATTGGCTTTATTATAGAACATTGATACTAGCGTCCAAACCGGGAATCTGTGTAAAGGGTACTTGTGTAGCAATTCTGTGTAGCGCTCCCATGCCTCGTACATGGATTCATCATCTGCCTGTCGGAAAGATGTAATTTTATTACGTAGCTTATCATAAAGATTGGAAGGATTAAAGCGTGTAATGAAATCACGACATAAGCCATTCCAAAATCCAATGGATCTTGCTGGAATGCTATTAAACCAGGTCTTGGCCCTATCCCTCAATGAATAGGGGAACATTTTCAATCTTAGAACATCCTCATGGACTCCTTAGATTTTGAAAGAGTTGCATATTTCCATGAAAGATTTGAGATGATGTCTGGCATCTTCAGTCACTGATCCTCCGAATTGCCCAATGGTGTTGAGCATATTAAACATGACGGGCTTCAAATCGAAGTGGGCTGCCTCGATCTCTGGTGTGACAACTCTTTGGTTTAGCCCATTCAGGTCTTCTTCAAGGTAATCTCGAACCGTTAGACTTCTACTATCCTTGTTCCTGCGTAAATCAATGCTCCAAAATCCCTACAATTTAAAATGATTAATCTGAGTCAGTACGAGTATAATAAAATGGTAATTTTGTTGGAGATATTGTGACAAGAGAGGTTTGATGTGGAATGGTATGCTCACTGAAAAGTGAAGTATGTTTTGATATAAAAGTTATTGAGTATGGTATAGAACAGGGTGTTATAATCTTCACAGAAACTAGAGAAACTACATCTAGTTGTTTATCAAGTGACCATACTTCACTTTTTAGTGAAACTAGATAAACTACAGATATAAAAGAACATAACTGTTTATCAAGTTACAAACAAGCTGAAAAAAATACATCTAATTGTCTGACACTCCGACCCACAGAGAAACTAGAAAATAAACTCAGATTAACAACCTTCACGAACATGTGATTTAAGGCTTTCTAAACAAAGTTAAAGAGTAGAGAAGACAAAGAGAACCATGTCTCAATCCTCTCAAATATCACACAAACCAGTGGGAGAACCATTAATCAAGACCGAGATTTTAGCACTAGAAATACACTTAAGGAACCCTAAACCCTAAACCATAAACCCTAAATTATTAATAAAAAATTTCAGCTCGTCAAATCGTATGTTATATGAAAGTTGATTTTAAACACCATTCCACTATTGCCAGATTTCAAAACAAAATCAATGATCTCATGTATACTTTTAGTGCCTTATTTAATATAAAACCTAATTGATATGTGGGTTTGCCTTGTAATGCATCATGTTGAAAAATAAAAGGACATACTAATATAAACAAGCAACTCACATTCAACCAAAAACAAAGATACAACCCCACACTGCTACTAACCTAACAACTTTTCGTGCTATGCATAGTTCAACTGTAGTTGCAAAGGAACAATGCAACTTTGATGGTGTAAAATCTTAATCATTTAGACATTCTAAAACAAGTTGTCTAAGCCACACCCCTTTTCTTAGTACATCTACCATCGCATTAGCCTCTTGAAAGATCGAATTAAAGCATACAAAGGTAAAATTCGACAAACGAGACTTGAAATATTGAGATCCGTATCCGATGCGAATTTAAAATTGAATGAAATATCTCATCTATAAATAAAAATTCCATCATAATCCTTTATTTGTTATAATCTAAAAAAATATATTATTTACTTTTAAACCATAAACACATATAAACACATCTAACAAGATTATTTGAATTTAGACATTTTAGTCCACCAAAATCTACTACTTTTAATTTTTTTTGAATGATCTAAAGGTGATTAAAAGTTAGTATTTGTTTATACATATTCTTAACCCTTTGACAATTGGCATACACCTTGTAGACAGAGCGTTTTGAACATATATCTCTTAGGATGAACATCATCCACTTTTTCACTCGGACACTTGTTTGGGTTCCTAATTTAAAACATTCCAGAAGAATTTGTTCCTGACTCCTTAGATGGGTTTCGAGCGTGGAGAACGGGTAGTTCTTCTTCGTGCAGATTGACAAGAAATCCGACGGCAATCCCTATCATTCCAGCACAATTCAGTTTATTTAGGGCCTGTAACAGGAGGGAGCTTCGAAGGTATATAAGGGATTCTCTCGAATCGGGGTTCGATAATAGAAGAGTCTCGATATCGCCATCTATCCCAGAGAAGGAAGCTTCGGAAGTGGGCTTGGAAGCGGAATCCGTCTGGGAGGTAAGCAAAATTTTAGAAATTTCCTTTAATGGAGGAAGACAAGCCGTGATAAGTAGAGTGAACGATTTGGAGAGGGAATTGAGGAGCTGTTTCTAGGTTTTTCTCTACATTTGGTTTTTGTATCATCTTTATATGGAAAACACAATTCTATCTTGGAACATTAGGGGCCTTAGGAGAAAAGAGAAAAGAAGAGCAGTTAAGAATGTTGTTCAAAAAAATAAACCGAAGATGTTGTTTGTGCAAGAAACAAAGTTGGAAGATTGCTCAAACAGGGACGTGCGGAGCATCTGGCTCGGGGATAATTTTGACTTCAGTTTCTCTCCGGCAGTGGGATCTGCAGGGGGATTATTATGTGTGTGGGATTCCAACTGGTTGAAGGTTGCGGATATTGTAATCAGACAAAGATTCATAGCAGTTTTTGGGTCGATCCATCCATCAGGTAATGTCTATGGGTTTGTGAATGTTTACGGAGCCGCTAATGACACTGATAAACCAGTTTTCATAGGAGAATTACTGGGTTTCATTAAATCAAGATCAGCAATTTGGTGTATCGGGGGTGATTTTAACCTGTTTCTAGATGCTGAGGAGAAAATGGGCTTCACTTTGAACAACAGCCTGATCACATTATTCAGTGATTTCGTTTCTGACGCGGAATTGGTGGACATTCCGTTGATAGGTGGAAAATTTACATGGGGGAATAATAGGAATCCACCAACTTTCGTAAGGCTCGATAGGTTTCTTCTCTCGGCTGATTTTATTGCTCTGCACCCGACTGTGTCTCAAAATTTGTTGGGCAAATACATCTCAGACCACAATGCAATACTTTTATCTAGTGATTGCTGCAATTGGGGCCCGAAGCCATTTCGGGTATTTAATTACTGGAACGAGGAACCAGGATTTGAAGAGGTAGTTCGACAACGAATCAGGGGTCTAAAGCTGAGAGGGCGCAACATAAAGATCGGGGCTATCCTAAAAGGTACGAAACAATCTTTGAAATCGTGGTCCTCAAAAAACAGATTGGATGTGAGGAAGGAGATCGAATGCACAGAAAAGCAAATTGCTGACTTAGAGAAGAAATTCCAAAGTGGTCAATTATGTTCACCCTCTTTTGATCAGATTAGAGCCTACCGATCTAAGTTATGGGCGCTGTGTAGGAGGGAGGAAAGCATTTGGTTGCAAAAATCTCGAGCGCGTTGGTTCAAAGAAGGTGATAGGAACTCTCGTTATTTCCATTTGGTAGCTTCGGAAAGGAAGAAAACAAATTTGATAAAAAGCATTAAGAAGGATGGTGTTACTATCTCGGATCCTGTTTTGGTTAAGAAGACGGTTAGAGATCACTTCCGAAAGTCCTACAACACTTCTAGCCACTTGGAGGTTTGCGAATGCTTGCTCGATTTCAAAAAGATAAGTCAGGAACAAAATTCATTACTAACCAGAAATTTCTCGGTGGAAGAAGTATGGGCAGCGTTGGCAGATTCGAACAGTAACAAAGCTCCCGGGCCTGACGGGTTTAATATGGGTTTCTTTAAGAAATTTTGGATCGAGTTGAAGGAGGACATTATGATTTTTTTCGACGGCTTTCACCGCGGCAAGAATTGGGAGAGAGGTTTGAATCATTCATTTATTACTTTGATTCCTAAAGTTAAAAATCCGGAAAGCTTGGACGAGTATAGACCCATCAGTCTAGTAGGGGGTATGTACAAGTTGCTGTCGAAAGTTTTAGCAAAGAGATTAAGAATGGTGATGGATGATATTGTGGGTGAGTCACAGTATGCTTTCATTCCTGGCCGTCAGATTCTCGACTGTTCCCTGGTAGCCAATGAAGTGCTGGACCACGCGAGAAAGTCAGGCAGTAAAGCGATCGCTTTCAAAATTGATTTTCAAAAGGCCTATGACACTGTAAGTTGGGACTTTTTAATTCCTGTCTTGCGTGCCTGCGGATTCAATGAAGTTTGGTGTAATTGGATTAAAAAATGCATCTCAACTGCCTCTATTTCTATCTTGGTTAACGGGTCACCAACAGAAGCTTTTGACATCACAAGAGGGCTGAGGCAGGGTTGTTCACTGTCTCCCCTCCTTTTTAATATTGTTGGGGAGGCGCTGAATTTGATGTTAAAGAAAGCAGTTGTCAGGGGTCTTTTCAGTGGGATAAAGATTGGAGGTCATGAGCAAATGGTAGAGGTATCTCATCTGCAATTTGCGGATGATTTACTCATTTTCTGTGGTGGGGAAGAAATACAGGCGAGGAACGTCAAGAGGGTTTTAAGAGTTTTTGAATTGATGTCGGGCCTTAAACTCAATCTATTGAAGAGTAAAATTTTCGGTATCAATATTCCGGAAGAATCAGTGACATCGTGGGCTAGAAGAATTGGGTGTAGAGTTGATCATTTCCCTACGGATTACTTGGGCCTCCCGCTCGGTGCATATCGGAACTCAGCACATCTTTGGGACCCGGTGATAAAAAATTTCTCTAACAAACTTGGTGGGTGGAAGTCAAAATTTCTATCGATGGGAGGTAGAATTACTCTCATAAAATTTGTCCTCAATAGCCTTCCGATGTATTTTATTTCTTTGTTTAAGATGCCAGTATCTATTCAAAAGAAAATCAGCGGGCTGATATCCAGATTCCTCTGGGGGGGGTCGGAAGACAAGTCGAAGATACACTGGTTAAGTTGGAGTAAAGTGTGCTCGTCGAAGGACAACGGGGGCCTTGGTATTATTAACTTGGAAGAGATGAATCGTGCTTTGATTGGGAAGTGGATATGGAAATTTGGCAATGACTTGGAGGGTATGTGGAGAAGGGTAATTGTTGCGAGGAACCCAAGAATTCACAAGAGCTTGCTGCCTGGAACAGATTTGGTTATGAAAGGATCATGGATGTGGAGAGATATTTGGAAATCCTTTACTGCGGAGGACAATTTCGGTGGTACTCTTCGAAAGAACCTTGGGATAAAGATTGGAAATGGAAAGAACATCAAATTATGGTCGGATATTTGGCTTGGCGACACTTCGTTACAGGTGCGCTTTCCGCGTATTTTTGCCTTAGCGATCAATAAGCTGTGTTATATTGCTGATGTTGGTCGAAGAGGCCCCTCGGGCTGGTCTTGGGAAATTCAGCTTAGGAGAAATGTTTTCGACTGGGAAAGACAACAATGGGCTGACATGTTGAATTGCCTCAATTCGGCTCCAATCCAAGGCCTCGAACATGATTGGATTCAATGGAGGGGTTCGACAGATGGGTGCTTTTCAGTGAAGTCATATAGAGCAGCATTGGGAGTACAAAACTCGGATCGCAATTTCTGGAAAAACAATGTGTGGATTGGGTTCGCGCCTCCCAAAGTGGAGGCATTCTTTTGGCTAGTCATGAATGCCAGAGCTCCCGTGAGAGCCGAGTTAGGGAAGAGAGGAATCAGTTTGATTGATGGTGATTCTTGTCCTCTTTGCCAATCTTGCCCCGAAACGGTAAAACATTTATTTTTCAATTGCTTTGGTGTTTGGCAGATATGGATGTCTTACTGCAGAGCTGTGGGTGTTGAAATGGTTGTTCACGAAGAACCAAAAATTTTTGTGGAAAATTGGAACGCTATGGGTCAGGTAAGTAAGAAAAATTGGATTCCCTTCATTCCCTTCTCAGTAATCTGGTCCGTTTGGCTATATAGAAATGATGTGGTTTTCAAGGGGGCGAAGGTGGACTGGGTTCAGTTACGTTTCCTGGTTAAATTTCGATTGGCGTCTTGGATGAAAGCAAAATTTCCCAACAACTTCATATCGTTGGAAGACTTGCTTTTGGATTTGAACCTGGCAGATTCGATAATGGCTTCTGAGAAAGGGAAGAGATCCCAAGCACAATGGACTCCACCACCGAAAGGTTTCCTGAAATTAAATGTTGATGGAGCAACGTCTGTTGAAACGAATAGAGCTGGCATCGGAGGGCTACTGCGCAATGAAGAGGGGATCAATCTGTGGTGCTTCTCAGAAGCCGTTGATTTGGGACCTCCATCTTTGGCTGAATTGGAAGCGGTGCTCAGGGGGATTCGTTTTTTCTTGGCTTCGGTGTGGTGCCAAAATCTCAGACTCATCATTGAGTCCGACTGTAAAGCAGTGGTGGAATGGTTAAATGGGGTGGTGAACCCGCCTCTCCTGATTCGAAATGTGATAGTGGACACTATGTCAATTATCCAAAACAAAAGTTGGTTTGTTCGTTGGATTCCGAGGGGTTGTAACTCTGCAGCAGACGGATTAGCAAAGAAAGGCATAGGGTAAATGTGGGGTGGGATTTCTTTTGGCGAATGTTGTTTTAATTGAAGGGGTGGTTTCGTTTTTCTCCCTGCGAATTCAGATTGCTTGTATCTGGATGGATGGACAATTTTTGTAATCTTTGAGATTTGTTGGTGGAATAAATTATCTTAGTGGGGCACTCTTTTCCCTCTCTAATAGGGAGAGGGTTTTTAATGAGGCCCAGATTTTATCAAAAAAAAATCACCAAATATTCAGCAAATAATTAGAACTCTCACTTATTTGTTTTTCTTGTTTTATTTTCGGCTATCAACAAAAATTAAAGGTAAAGTACTATAAGGTTTAGGGTTTAGGGTTTGACACCAATTAAAAAGTATTCATACTTTGTAGCTAGCGGTGTTTTTTTTTTTTTGCAAAATAATGGCGTTAATGACTTTTTCATTTTTGAAGTTATTAATCCCAGAACTTACACTAGAGGTCTCATTGTTAATCCCAGAAGAGGAAAAAGGGGACAACGATGCTTAGAAGTTTCTAGGTATCAATGAGTTTATATAAAGCTATTTATGCCATCAAATTATCTTGTATTATCGTGGAATATCAGAGGGCTCGGAAAATTTGAGAAAAAAGTGGCAATTAGAAAGCTTATCAATTCCACTTTGGCTCGGGTAATCTTCATTCAAGAAACATGGAAAAATCAAGGTGTTAATCTGTGGGAAATTAAATTCCTTTAGGGTTGTATACTTGCCTTCTAATGGTAGCTCGGGTGGTATAATAACTATGTGGGACTCAAACTTCTTATCGGTTTCTTACTCTATGGTCAAGAATAGCTATGTTTGTGTAATTGGGAAATTCGTTGGGTATAATCCAAGCTGCCTTCTATTTAGTGTCTACCTCCCAAATGAAGCTGATTCCAGAAATGAGGTTTTTGAGGATATTATCACAGTAGTACTTGGTTTAATTGATATTCCTCCTATCGGTGGATGTTTCACATGGTCCAACCTAAGAGATTCTCCAAGCTTCTGCAGGCTCCATCATTTTCTCATCTCTACTGAGATAGTGTCTTGGTGGCCTGATATCCTACCCAGGGGCATTTCTGATCACAACCCGGTCTCTTTATCTATTTGTGTTAAGGATTGAGGCCCTGAACCGTTTAAATGGTTTGACCATTGGGCGGAGGAAGATGAACTGTTGAATTCGCTGAAAGAATCTTGCGAACAGAACAAGGGTCGGGGCATTTCGACGATGTTACGTGATTGTAAGGCAACAACAAAAAAGTGGCTACAGGGTGGGTCTAAAAACAGCACAGAAACAACCAAATCTTTGGAGAATAAATGTCACAAACTAGAGTTGGAAATTAGTAGAGGCTCAGATAATCCTCAAAAGCTAATCGAATTAAAAGAAACAAGAATAAAGTTATGGAAGTGTGCGAGGAAAGAAGAACGCGAGTGGATTCAGAAATCTATATTGAAATGGTTTTCTTTCGGTGATAGGAACACAGTTTTCTCACCTTATTGCATCAGCTAGAAGGAGAAGAAATTACCTGGAGTCAATTAAAGTGGGAGGAAGACAGATGGTCAATAATGTGAAGCTTCGTGAAACCGATGTTCTTAAATCCTTCACCTATGAGACTGTTTTGAGCTATATCTTTGGCACGCTCAACCTTGATTGCTCATATGACTCACCGGAACCCCGTAAGAGCAAGATTGGTGAATCTTCACTCCACAACCTTGATTACACGGTTTTCCCGCGATTGTACGTTAGGGTTCTTGCCCTCTTTTGCTAATGAACTTTCTTTCTTTATGGATAAAAAAACTACAATATAAAGAAGATATTATTCTCGAGTTAGGTTGTAATTATCTAATTTATCTTGCACTGTCTATATGTTAAATATTATTTGTATCAACTGTAGATATGTTAAACAATATTTCAAATGTAGATAATATTATACAAACCAGTTATTGAACAAGGCACCATATTTGATAACTGAACAATGCACTCTTCGACAGCTGCTCGAAAATTTTGGTTATATTTAATCACCTCAGCTCCCAGATTGGAATCATCAAGTGAACAATGTATGCTTTTTCGTAGGTGTCTTTTCATATCAGTTAATGCACCAATTATAGCCACAGAAGGCTGAACCTTTGTTTGTTGAGCAAGGGAAGTGGTAACATGCACAATATGCAGCTGCATACTGGGCTTCTTCAGAAAATTCTTGTGGTCAAGATGCTTTATTAAGATGGACAACAAAAAGTGTGTGTTTTCCCCTGCCGAGCAATGCAACAATCAACAAAATTCACTCGAAAGACGAAAATTAATTCTATTGGAGAGAAAGTCTCCTTAAGCTTTAAAAGCTAGCAATTCCTATCAATCTAAAGAAGTTAAGTACCGCAATTTTCAATTATTAACTGCATGTCTTGCAAGATAGAAAGAGCTACCCCATCCTGGATAGACCACAGTTCCTCATTATCAAAAAAAAATAAAACAAAGATTCCAAGACACGTCGGACAGTTGTAGCTTCCTTGGCCATATTATACAGGCAAACTTTTGACCAAAATTTGGGATTCTCCGCTTCCTCCCTATAATATTAACGGGAAAAGAGAATTGCACATTAGCCATTAAGCATTCTCTAAGTATAGAAAATACAACAATTGAAAGTTGGCGACGAGGAATTACGCAGACACGTTAAATTCTCCATTCTCAGTCATGATAATCCTCTAAGAAAGCGTTGTAATGGCATCTGTGGAAGAGAAATTGTCTTTAACAGAGGAGTTCTGTGTGTCTTGCTTGTCATCAATATTACCATCTGATGTTTCTAACCCTCTGTAATTTTTCAAGACTGCTGAAACAATCTTGCGTTTTAAGGGAAATTTTAAGCAACCTTAAACAAAGTATATTGGAAGATGAAAATTGAAGCACATCACAAATAAACAGATACAAACTATCGGAGGTACTCCATAAATAATTATAAGTAGCACTTTATAGCTAACAATGTTGTAGATAACACACATAGAGCAAAGCAGCTTAGTAATTCTTATTTCAATAGGTTCCCATTACCTGCAAGATTTTAAGTTTATTTGTAGTTTTAACTAAGGCTGCTTTTCATTGATTATCATATAGTTCCCTGATATTGTAAGGTTACAAGTGTAGTATATAGATTCTAGGTAAAGAGTCTTTGCATAAATAGAGATTTTTTGTCCATATTGATAATCAAAATGGTACACTGCGTAAGAGTCTTAGTTGGAGTAAGATTACTCAAAGGTTCTAAATTAATGTTATTTTCTTGTTTGGTGTCAAAGCCTTATAGTAGTGATTCCTTTAACGAAGTGTGAGCACCTAGAACTCCACAATAAATCTCAAGAGATATTTTTGATCCACTTTTTTCTTCTTCTCCAACATAGTTTCTCACCTGAAGAGTGACGCAACGTGAGCCAGAACTTTATGCTGAGGGGCGAACTTATAAATTTTTTAGGAGGGGAAATAGATTTTCAATAGAAAATACATTAAAAAAATTTCTAAATCATATAGGAATTTCAAATTTCTAGGAGGGTGACCGCCCCTTCAGCCCTTCTAAGTCCTTTGTTAAGAAGCAAAAACTTCAACCTAGCTCCCTATTCTTATCTCAATTTAGTAATGAAATTTTATGACATTGCACCAGCATGGCATTCCATACCACATAATGGCCCCAAGAGATAGAAATACGTATAAAACTAATTTAAAAGAAATATTAAGGTTACAAAGAAAACTCACATTATCAAATTCGACTGAAACATGAGAGAATTCTCCCATGAACCAGACTTGTCAGAACAAAAATTAGAATATTGTAACAGAAGTAAACTCTTTTATTACAATTATTGTTGTAATCTTGTTAATTGAGTTTTCATTCTTCTTTATTTATTATGGTGGAAGACTAAATTATCTAAGTCTTATAAGAAGGAAACGTCATTATATATAATTTAGTAATAATCAAAAAGGACAAAGAAACTTTCAGCCCTCGAACTTAACAATCCCCAACATAGTCCCTAAACTTTGTTTTAGTCCATTTTAATCAATGGATTTGGCAACATTTTCATTTTAGTCTTCTTTTATGACGTGGCACTATGAGATGATGTCATGTGGCACACTCTGAATATATCACATCATAAGAACTAAAGTCGGATAAAAATCTAAATTCAAGGATGTAGAGCAAAAGAAGTTTAGGGCCAAGTTGGTATATTTTTTGCTGAACCGGTAAAAACAATGAAATTCGGATATGATGTTTTGAGTTGGAATATCCCTGTATTGAAATAAACCATCCCAGAATCAAAACAAGCCATTCCCCGAGTTTTGGGTTTTGTTTAAGAACTCGTTTTTATTAAAATAACTACATCAAATAGCATGATGACTTTTGAATGTAATTCTAGTTGTAAGCAAATTAATCTATTTAAAATTCATTGAAGTAACCTTTTGTTTTCTTTGTTTCCTTAGTTGTTTTCGGCTATGAACAAAAATCAATTTAAAATTGTACAAGACTTTAAACACGCCGAATTTCAAATTCTCAGACATTTTAGAAATTCCCACTATACTTTCCAAAACTCTAAGCCTTCCAACAGTTCAAATATCCCAGGATGCCTTACAAGCAAACTATGTCTAATACTGTTAATATATTAATTCCATATTTTAGTTTAATTTCTTTGTTTTTACCGTGTTTTGGCATTTTTATTAGGTTTTTGTATTTTACATATATGGGTGCCTTGTAATTCTTATGTTTTTGCAATACATACTCATTTTATCTACTAATGGCTGACAAACTGGTGTATTTTGACATAGTAGTAGATATAGTTATTTGGTGAAGAAAGTGGCATGGCTAATCTAACAGCGTAGATTTCTAGTTAGTCTCTTTTTCTTTCTAGTTTTTCATCACATTATTTTTAGGCAAAAAATTTTATAATTCAAATTCTATTATATTTTTAATACTATCTCATAAAATTTAAACAAATTTGCAAGTAAGATATAATGCTAGAAATCTAATTATTTGGTGATGGGTGATCTTAATGCTAGAAACCTAATTATTTTATACACATGCCTATATACTTTAAAGATCGAATTAAAGCATACAAAAGTAAAATTCGACAAACAAGACTTGAAATATTTAAATTTGAATGAAATATCTCATCCATAAATAAAATTAGATTTAATATATGAATTTTCATATCAAATCAATCGGATTTAATATTTTTGAACACCACTAATTTATCCATAACATAATCCTTTATTTTTTTATAATCTAAAGAAATATATTATTTACTTTTAAACCATAACCACATATATGAACACATCTAACAAGATTATTTGAATTTAGATAAACTACGCCAAAATCTACCACTTTTAATTTTAAATTTTTTTGAATGATCCAAAGATGATTAGAAGTTAGTATTTGTTCATACATATTTTTAACCATTTGACAATTGACATACACCTTGTAGACAGAGAGATTTGAACTTATGTCTCTTAGGATGAACATCCGCCACTTTTCCACTTGAACACTTGTTTGGGTTCCTAATTTAGAACATTTTAAAAAATCACCAAATATTCAGCAAATAATAAGAACTTTCGCTTATTTGTTTTTCTTGTTTTATTTTCGGCTATCAACAAAAATTAAAGGTAAAGTACTAAAATGGTAATTAAATTTTGCTTGAAAATTCAAAATGGTAACTAAATTCTTAATAGTTAAAAAATACAATTAAAAATTATGTTTTATTACAAAATGGTAATTCAATTGCCGTGATAGTTATACAATTTTAAAATTTTGAATAATAGTACATGCAACCCTCTATATTTATATATTTAATCAATTTAAATAAATTATTTACCAATTTTCTTCGCTCATTATTTTTTCCCCAGAAAATTAATTGTACATAAACCTAAAACAAAAGATAAAATCTTTTTTTTTCAGGAGTCACAAAGAACTAAAGATTACTTTTATTTTTATTTATTTGTATTCATGAAGTATAACTTTTGTTTGTTTTATGAGTTTTCAAATAAAACGGAACACAACTTTAAGAAAAAAAAATAATATTTAAATATCCACATTCAATTATTTGTTTTCATTTTTAAAAATTTTGAAATAAAATAAAACATGAATTTCATTGACATAAGTTTATGTCATGATTGAGAGGTAATTTTTGGAAAAGATAGGTGAAGAAAATGGGTGAAAAATTAAGACTAAATTAATTGAATTTATAAATATAAAATACTAAATGTGTTATTATTTAAATTTTTATAATTGCAATAGCCGAATTACTATTGTATTAAAATCTAAAGTTCAATTGATTTTTTGTAATTTTTTTAAATGTTTGATTAATATTTTTTAAAACATTAATTAATAATTTAATACTTTTGCTAAAAAGATCACATTAATATTTAAACTAGTAAAATTAAAAATTTTGAAATATTTCGATACAAATAATTCGTAAAATAATGTCAACAGTAAATGTCAATTTTTATTAATGGTGCTTAAAAAAATTTCTTTTTATTCACGCCGATCTCAATCCTTATCAACATTCAACGGTGCAAGTAAATAACTTTTAGGGTTCCCAAAAACACTTTAAAAACTTTTATTGAAACCATGCCCTAATTTATTGCTCCATCTTTTCGATACAGTTTTTTACTATTAAATTTTGTTTCTGCCGTTCCCTTCCTTCAAATTTTATATTCTTTCTTTATCGACTTTACTCTATGTTTCTTGTGTAATCTTTTCTTAATTTATTCTTTCCCTAACAAGAACTCAAATAATCCTCTTTACTGATTGACGTCCAACGATATTGGCTAAAAGAACCAAATACACACCCGTTCAACTCAGATTATTTTATGAATCAGTCATCCTAAAAATGATGTTGATAGGATGGAAGAAACAGAAACAAATCGAGAGCAAAAAAGAGTTGGGTATTCTGCTATTCCTTTGGTTTTGTCGAGTTTGTCATGAAAGTTTAAGAAATCAAAAAAAAATGATTAAGAACTTCGACATTTTTTATCTACAAGTGAAAATTATATATTTACATCTCCTGTTAAGTTGTTGCATTATACATACTTCATTTTCTATTTTGGCAAAATTAATTATTTTAGGCACTAAAATGAAAATTCTCTATTGGCTTTCCTTGGACTCGAATGTTTTGGATGCGGGAATTTCCAATATGTTGTGCAACATCTATTCTGTTACGGGACTTATTTCTCTCAGACTCAATCCGTGCGGCACTAGCACTCCCGACACAATACTAGAAAGTCTTACTCGCGCAACGCTGTGGCAAACACATAAGAACTTAAGAAATGAAAGCTTTATTAAGCTATAAGAAAGCTTTAAAAGAGAGCTTTAAAGGATTTATGGGATTTGTGGGATGGTTTACAAATGAGAGGGTGACCCTATTTATAAGCTCCTACCTCCTCAATGGACGACTAGAATCACTTTGATCTGACGGTCATTATTTCGCCTCCTAAAATATCTTACAAGGCCTAGTGATATCTAGATAATTCAATACTTGTCTATATATATCTCAAGTATTCTAGATAACTCCATACAGATCTACACTTATCTATAGGCTTCTAGAATGTTTCGGAGATGTCCAGACTAGTCCCGAGCTGTCCCGAGCCTTTCAGAGTCTTCTAGGTCCTCCTGGTTGAGCCTAGATGAGTGTGGAACATCCTGAAACCTCCTAGAACCTTGTGGAAACGTTTTGAGAGGGTTGTAGGCCTCTCTAGGCCGATCTAAAACCTTCCTTGGTTCATCTTTGGCTTTAAAACGTTCAAGGCATCTCATTTTGCCTTGGTTGGCCCGAGTGCACTTAGAGGGTACTCTTCGGTCGGTCTTGGCGCACCTAGGGGGCACTCCTCGGTTGGTCCTGGTGCACCTTGGTGGGGCGTGACATATTGCTATGCAAAAATCTTTTTGACTGAATTTGGTGTAAAATGGAGATAGAAATTATCTCATCTCCTATAAGTAGATTGTTTCATAAGCTTCCTGAGAGTTGATCTATTGTTTTATTATTATTTTCAAAGATACCGTGCAATTACATGTGCATATCCCCCTCGGTAACTTCATTTGATTTAAGTTCTTTTTTCATGGTTCTTTTAGGGCATATTTGTTCTTTTATAGTTCTTATAGTTTTAGTTGATTGATTTAGAATGCATAGTCCTTATTTATTTATTTATTTTCAGGTATTGAAATATGATATAGGCAAGCATTGGGTATGAAGTTTTAAATACCTATAAATTGTTTTTCAAGTAATAAACATTTTATTTTAGAGGTTTAAGGTGTATTTTAGTCCTCTCACTTTAAAAAAAATAATTAAACCCTTTTACTACATCCAATAACGATTAATATGATTGCGTTCCTTATTCACAATAACTCAATTGATATTTTTTATGGAATTTAATTTATTTTTATTAAATATTCAATGATGAAAATACCCTTAAACCAATTTTAAACCTTACATAGAACGTTGAAAACTGATAAAAAGAATAAAACTATATTAAAATTTAAAAGGAAAAAAAGCAAGAAAAAGTGTAAACGAGTAAGTGATCTGGAAAAGGATTTTGATACACAGATTTGTTAGATTTAGAATTTATGTGTTTAGATTATATGGGGTAATAATTTAAAGTTTAAGGTTGAATCTGGGGCTTATATTAGATTTATATTCAATACACTAGCGGTAGAAACAAAAAAAATCACAAGCAACTTAGGTTTAAAGTTTGCAGATTCAATTTAGGGTTTAGAGATTTATATTTGGATTTAGAATGTAAGGATTGTGATTAGAATTTAAGATCATAGTTAAAAGATAAGGTTTTATGTTTTAAAGTAATATGTTAGAAATTTAGATTTTAACCTATAAATCCTAAATTCTAATCAGCACACCCTTAAATTATAAAACTAAACTCAAACTTCTAAACCATAAACTTAAAATGAATCTCAAAACCATAAAACTAAAGATCTTGCATAAACTTTTTATTTCCACCACTGGTGTAAGAAGTAATCACTCATTATTACTATGAATTTATCTTTTATACACTACTGGTGGAAACTTCAGATTCCACAAGCGCCTTAGTTGGTATATTAAATTTCAAACGTTAATGATTCATGTTATATAATGTTTTCTTGCACAACCTTTTAGCATTTTATTCGAGTTGATTCACCCACATTTATCTTCTATAAAAATACAATGTAAAATTACCATCTCAACCTGGGTTTAGGGTTTAGGGTTTAGGGTTTAGGGTTTAGGGTTTAGGGTTTAGGGTTTAGGGTTTAGGGTCTAGGGTCTAGGGTTTAGGGTTTAGGGTTTAAGGGTTTAGGGTTAGGGTTTAGGGTTTAAGGGTTTAGGGTTTAGGGTCTAGGGTTTAGGGTTTAGGGTCTAGGGTTTAGGGTTAGGGTTTAGGGTTTAGGGTTTAGGGTTTAGGGTTTAGGGTTTAGGGTTTAGGGTCTAGGGTTTAGGGTTTAGGGTTTAGGGTTTAGGGTTTAGGGTTTAGGGTTTAGGGTTTAGGGTTTAGGGTTTAGGGTTAGGGTTTAGGGTTTAGGGTTTAGGGTTTAGGGTTTAGGGTTTAGGGTTAGGGTTTAGGGTTTAGGGTTTAGGGTTTAGGGTTTAGGGTTTAGGGTTTAGGGTTTAGGGTTTAGGGTTTAGGGTTTAGGGTTTAGGGTTTAGGGTTTAGGGTTTAGGGTTTAGGGTTTAGGGTTTAGGGTTTAGGGTTTAGGGTTTAGGGTTTAGGGTTTAGGGTTTAGGGTTTAGGGTTTAGGGTTTAGGGTTTAGGGTTTAGGGTTTAGGGTTTAGGGTTTAGGGTTTAGGGTTTAGGGTTTAGGGTTTAGGGTTTAGGGTTTAGGGTTTAGGGTTTAGGGTTTAGGGTTTAGGGTTTAGGGTTTAGGGTTTAGGGTTTAGGGTTTAGGGTTTAGGGTTTAGGGTTTAGGGTTTAGGGTTTAGGGTTTAGGGTTTAGGGTTTAGGGTTTAGGGTTTAGGGTTTAGGGTTTAGGGTTTAGGGTTTAGGGTTTAGGGTTTAGGGTTTAGGGTTTAGGGTTTAGGGTTTAGGGTTTAGGGTTTAGGGTTTAGGGTTTAGGGTTTAGGGTTTAGGGTTTAGGGTTTAGGGTTTAGGGTTTAGGGTTTAGGGTTTAGGGTTTAGGGTTTAGGGTTTAGGGTTTAGGGTTTAGGGTTTAGGGTTTAGGGTTTAGGGTTTAGGGTTTAGGGTTTAGGGTTTAGGGTTTAGGGTTTAGGGTTTAGGGTTTAGGGTTTAGGGTTTAGGGTTTAGGGTTTAGGGTTTAGGGTTTAGGGTTTAGGGTTTAGGGTTTAGGGTTTAGGGTTTAGGGTTTAGGGTTTAGGGTTTAGGGTTTAGGGTTTAGGGTTTAGGGTTTAGGGTTTAGGGTTTAGGGTTTAGGGTTTAGGGTTTAGGGTTTAGGGTTTAGGGTTTAGGGTTTAGGGTTTAGGGTTTAGGGTTTAGGGTTTAGGGTTTAGGGTTTAGGGTTTAGGGTTTAGGGTTTAGGGTTTAGGGTTTAGGGTTTAGGGTTTAGGGTTTAGGGTTTAGGGTTTAGGGTTTAGGGTTTAGGGTTTAGGGTTTAGGGTTTAGGGTTTAGGGTTTAGGGTTTAGGGTTTAGGGTTTAGGGTTTAGGGTTTAGGGTTTAGGGTTTAGGGTTTAGGGTTTAGGGTTTAGGGTTTAGGGTTTAGGGTTTAGGGTTTAGGGTTTAGGGTTTAGGGTTTAGGGTTTAGGGTTTAGGGTTTAGGGTTTAGGGTTTAGGGTTTAGGGTTTAGGGTTTAGGGTTTAGGGTTTAGGGTTTAGGGTTTAGGGTTTAGGGTTTAGGGTTTAGGGTTTAGGGTTTAGGGTTTAGGGTTTAGGGTTTAGGGTTTAGGGTTTAGGGTTTAGGGTTTAGGGTTTAGGGTTTAGGGTTTAGGGTTTAGGGTTTAGGGTTTAGGGTTTAGGGTTTAGGGTTTAGGGTTTAGGGTTTAGGGTTTAGGGTTTAGGGTTTAGGGTTTAGGGTTTAGGGTTTAGGGTTTAGGGTTTAGGGTTTAGGGTTTAGGGTTTAGGGTTTAGGGTTTAGGGTTTAGGGTTTAGGGTTTAGGGTTTAGGGTTTAGGGTTTAGGGTTTAGGGTTTAGGGTTTAGGGTTTAGGGTTTAGGGTTTAGGGTTTAGGGTTTAGGGTTTAGGGTTTAGGGTTTAGGGTTTAGGGTTTAGGGTTTAGGGTTTAGGGTTTAGGGTTTAGGGTTTAGGGTTTAGGGTTTAGGGTTTAGGGTTTAGGGTTTAGGGTTTAGGGTTTAGGGTTTAGGGTTTAGGGTTTAGGGTTTAGGGTTTAGGGTTTAGGGTTTAGGGTTTAGGGTTTAGGGTTTAGGGTTTAGGGTTTAGGGTTTAGGGTTTAGGGTTTAGGGTTTAGGGTTTAGGGTTTAGGGTTTAGGGTTTAGGGTTTAGGGTTTAGGGTTTAGGGTTTAGGGTTTAGGGTTTAGGGTTTAGGGTTTAGGGTTTAGGGTTTAGGGTTTAGGGTTTAGGGTTTAGGGTTTAGGGTTTAGGGTTTAGGGTTTAGGGTTTAGGGTTTAGGGTTTAGGGTTTAGGGTTTAGGGTTTAGGGTTTAGGGTTTAGGGTTTAGGGTTTAGGGTTTAGGGTTTAGGGTTTAGGGTTTAGGGTTTAGGGTTTAGGGTTTAGGGTTTAGGGTTTAGGGTTTAGGGTTTAGGGTTTAGGGTTTAGGGTTTAGGGTTTAGGGTTTAGGGTTTAGGGTTTAGGGTTTAGGGTTTAGGGTTTAGGGTTTAGGGTTTAGGGTTTAGGGTTTAGGGTTTAGGGTTTAGGGTTTAGGGTTTAGGGTTTAGGGTTTAGGGTTTAGGGTTTAGGGTTTAGGGTTTAGGGTTTAGGGTTTAGGGTTTAGGGTTTAGGGTTTAGGGTTTAGGGTTTAGGGTTTAGGGTTTAGGGTTTAGGGTTTAGGGTTTAGGGTTTAGGGTTTAGGGTTTAGGGTTTAGGGTTTAGGGTTTAGGGTTTAGGGTTTAGGGTTTAGGGTTTAGGGTTTAGGGTTTAGGGTTTAGGGTTTAGGGTTTAGGGTTTAGGGTTTAGGGTTTAGGGTTTAGGGTTTAGGGTTTAGGGTTTAGGGTTTAGGGTTTAGGGTTTAGGGTTTAGGGTTTAGGGTTTAGGGTTTAGGGTTTAGGGTTTAGGGTTTAGGGTTTAGGGTTTAGGGTTTAGGGTTTAGGGTTTAGGGTTTAGGGTTTAGGGTTTAGGGTTTAGGGTTTAGGGTTTAGGGTTTAGGGTTTAGGGTTTAGGGTTTAGGGTTTAGGGTTTAGGGTTTAGGGTTTAGGGTTTAGGGTTTAGGGTTTAGGGTTTAGGGTTTAGGGTTTAGGGTTTAGGGTTTAGGGTTTAGGGTTTAGGGTTTAGGGTTTAGGGTTTAGGGTTTAGGGTTTAGGGTTTAGGGTTTAGGGTTTAGGGTTTAGGGTTTAGGGTTTAGGGTTTAGGGTTTAGGGTTTAGGGTTTAGGGTTTAGGGTTTAGGGTTTAGGGTTTAGGGTTTAGGGTTTAGGGTTTAGGGTTTAGGGTTTAGGGTTTAGGGTTTAGGGTTTAGGGTTTAGGGTTTAGGGTTTAGGGTTTAGGGTTTAGGGTTTAGGGTTTAGGGTTTAGGGTTTAGGGTTTAGGGTTTAGGGTTTAGGGTTTAGGGTTTAGGGTTTAGGGTTTAGGGTTTAGGGTTTAGGGTTTAGGGTTTAGGGTTTAGGGTTTAGGGTTTAGGGTTTAGGGTTTAGGGTTTAGGGTTTAGGGTTTAGGGTTTAGGGTTTAGGGTTTAGGGTTTAGGGTTTAGGGTTTAGGGTTTAGGGTTTAGGGTTTAGGGTTTAGGGTTTAGGGTTTAGGGTTTAGGGTTTAGGGTTTAGGGTTTAGGGTTTAGGGTTTAGGGTTTAGGGTTTAGGGTTTAGGGTTTAGGGTTTAGGGTTTAGGGTTTAGGGTTTAGGGTTTAGGGTTTAGGGTTTAGGGTTTAGGGTTTAGGGTTTAGGGTTTAGGGTTTAGGGTTTAGGGTTTAGGGTTTAGGGTTTAGGGTTTAGGGTTTAGGGTTTAGGGTTTAGGGTTTAGGGTTTAGGGTTTAGGGTTTAGGGTTTAGGGTTTAGGGTTTAGGGTTTAGGGTTTAGGGTTTAGGGTTTAGGGTTTAGGGTTTAGGGTTTAGGGTTTAGGGTTTAGGGTTTAGGGTTTAGGGTTTAGGGTTTAGGGTTTAGGGTTTAGGGTTTAGGGTTTAGGGTTTAGGGTTTAGGGTTTAGGGTTTAGGGTTTAGGGTTTAGGGTTTAGGGTTTAGGGTTTAGGGTTTAGGGTTTAGGGTTTAGGGTTTAGGGTTTAGGGTTTAGGGTTTAGGGTTTAGGGTTTAGGGTTTAGGGTTTAGGGTTTAGGGTTTAGGGTTTAGGGTTTAGGGTTTAGGGTTTAGGGTTTAGGGTTTAGGGTTTAGGGTTTAGGGTTTAGGGTTTAGGGTTTAGGGTTTAGGGTTTAGGGTTTAGGGTTTAGGGTTTAGGGTTTAGGGTTTAGGGTTTAGGGTTTAGGGTTTAGGGTTTAGGGTTTAGGGTTTAGGGTTTAGGGTTTAGGGTTTAGGGTTTAGGGTTTAGGGTTTAGGGTTTAGGGTTTAGGGTTTAGGGTTTAGGGTTTAGGGTTTAGGGTTTAGGGTTTAGGGTTTAGGGTTTAGGGTTTAGGGTTTAGGGTTTAGGGTTTAGGGTTTAGGGTTTAGGGTTTAGGGTTTAGGGTTTAGGGTTTAGGGTTTAGGGTTTAGGGTTTAGGGTTTAGGGTTTAGGGTTTAGGGTTTAGGGTTTAGGGTTTAGGGTTTAGGGTTTAGGGTTTAGGGTTTAGGGTTTAGGGTTTAGGGTTTAGGGTTTAGGGTTTAGGGTTTAGGGTTTAGGGTTTAGGGTTTAGGGTTTAGGGTTTAGGGTTTAGGGTTTAGGGTTTAGGGTTTAGGGTTTAGGGTTTAGGGTTTAGGGTTTAGGGTTTAGGGTTTAGGGTTTAGGGTTTAGGGTTTAGGGTTTAGGGTTTAGGGTTTAGGGTTTAGGGTTTAGGGTTTAGGGTTTAGGGTTTAGGGTTTAGGGTTTAGGGTTTAGGGTTTAGGGTTTAGGGTTTAGGGTTTAGGGTTTAGGGTTTAGGGTTTAGGGTTTAGGGTTTAGGGTTTAGGGTTTAGGGTTTAGGGTTTAGGGTTTAGGGTTTAGGGTTTAGGGTTTAGGGTTTAGGGTTTAGGGTTTAGGGTTTAGGGTTTAGGGTTTAGGGTTTAGGGTTTAGGGTTTAGGGTTTAGGGTTTAGGGTTTAGGGTTTAGGGTTTAGGGTTTAGGGTTTAGGGTTTAGGGTTTAGGGTTTAGGGTTTAGGGTTTAGGGTTTAGGGTTTAGGGTTTAGGGTTTAGGGTTTAGGGTTTAGGGTTTAGGGTTTAGGGTTTAGGGTTTAGGGTTTAGGGTTTAGGGTTTAGGGTTTAGGGTTTAGGGTTTAGGGTTTAGGGTTTAGGGTTTAGGGTTTAGGGTTTAGGGTTTAGGGTTTAGGGTTTAGGGTTTAGGGTTTAGGGTTTAGGGTTTAGGGTTTAGGGTTTAGGGTTTAGGGTTTAGGGTTTAGGGTTTAGGGTTTAGGGTTTAGGGTTTAGGGTTTAGGGTTTAGGGTTTAGGGTTTAGGGTTTAGGGTTTAGGGTTTAGGGTTTAGGGTTT